>WFKR01000003.1:5005731-6205731 GCA_025331145.1 Rosa persica | reverse complement strand
ATACCCACACTGAGACACGCATGCATGAGGTCCAGAAAATTCACGGGCTGCTGCATAACTGCATTGATGACGAGTAATGGTAATATGGACAACGTTTCTTTCCTCTAAACATCTAAGACAATGATGGGAATATATACGTAAGTTTGATGAATATGGTCGGTTTTGAAAATTCAGAAATTTAGTGTGAAAACCGAAACTTTATAACAATTGCATCATGACTTAAAAAAAATAAATACAATAAAATAAATGTTATGACAAGATCATTCAATAATATTATAAAATTATGTACCCTCAAATAAATAAACAAGATAACTAAAAAAGTTTCAAATAATACTAAACACAGGTTATAATTCCTAATACATTTGTTTGCTGCACCAACCAATAAGCCACCATATGTCCTGCCTTTTATTTGAAGTACTGAAAATCTTGGCAAACATTTGTACCAAAAGAAAAAGAAAGAAATGAAAAAAAAGATCATGTAACTTACTGATGAAAAAGGGATAAAAAAAGAAGCAAAGATGGAGAGATTCAAATCAGGAACGACGAAGAGATGGACTCCGCTCTTTAGGACAATTCTTAGGTTCACCCTCTAGGTGAACCAACTCATTCACCCCTCTTCTAACTAGCTAATATATTATTATCACACACACACACACAAAACTGAATTTGGAGCTTTTTGGTGTTTGATTCATGCTTGAAACGCCGTCTGCCCAATTTTATTTACTGTGAATACCACCTCCAACTCTCCATTAACCTCCGTTTTTCTCAAACCAAACTCTTTCCTGCGATGGCCCTAATAAACATTAAGTCCCAGACACTTGCATCAATTTATAAACAACACTGTGTCCAACAACATATTCTCTAATTCATGGAATCAAAAGCAACAAGTAATTGGGAAGAAAAAAAATTTCAAGCAATTCCAAATGGACCAACCCTATACCAATTCAACACCAGAACCCTCAGATTCTCAAATTCATTGAAATCATAGCAGTCAACTGGTCAAGCATATCCCAAGTAGAGTTTACGCGCATACTGCATCTCTAGCACCAATCATTAACAATAAAGAAATCGACAAAAGCAAAACGAAGAGAGAAATTCAAGAAAACTAAGAGCTCTGTTTAAATGTTCAAGCTTTGGGATTCCACTTTTTAGCTGACCAGACAAAATTGCTTTTACAAACATTAGACCCTGACCAAAGCATCATCCCAACCGATCACAAATCTGAATCATAACATGGTAATAATCGATAGTTCTGATAAAGTAATATATGGTTCACATTCAAAACCGACAATGGATAGAGTAGCCCAAACCCTTATAAACCCATAGACAATGTCCCATTTTTTCCATGTCGGATGTATATATTCTCAACACGTCTCCGCACGTGTGGCGAATTTTCAAGCCATACACGTGGACAACTTTGGGTGACGTGAAGCCCGTGTGGCCGTTAGACGTGCACACATGGATAATCTGCTCTGATACCATGATAAAGTAATCTGGGGTTCACATCCAAAACCAATTGACAATTGATGGAGTAGTCCAAAGCGTTATAAACCCATAGACAATGTCCAATTTTCCCATGTGAGATGTATATATTCTCAACAAGTTCATAGAAATTAGGATTTCAGCAAATCAAGTCCACACCTCCAATTGCCCAGCCGTGGAGTTTGGGTTTAAAAAATTGGGAGGTCAAGTGAAGAGTTGCATATTTTTGTCTGAGAACGGTAACAACATGTTTTGTTTTTATTTTTTAATAATAATATAGGTGCCACGACCTGATTGGCTGGTTAAAATATGGGTCAATGAGCAGGTTCACCCACTAAGGACTGTCCTGCTCCTTACTAATTAACTGGACTACAAAGGCATTTATGCATATGTTAATTCCATAAACACTATTTATATTTGAAAAGTTAGAGGCCTTCGACTTTCGGATGTCTTGTGGGACCACAGCAACTGCACATTCCCAGTGCCGCCCTTGAATATGCTAGAAATAATGACTAATTACCGTGTAGTAATTAAGAGTGACAAATTGGTTCAGATTTTATCCATTGGTTTTCCAATTAGAGATAATGTAAGTGGTGCATATATATATACATATATATATATATATATTATGTATTTATTTTTCTCTAAGACACAACTTATAGAAATTATTATGAAAATCTCAACTTCATGCACTATCCCACAACTTAATTACGAAGAAGATGACGGATGAAGATTATTCAACTCAATCTCACATTCAAAATGCATTGCATCTCAAAGACAACATGCATGTAGTTAGGCGGCATACCAAGCAGTTTGAAATTTGCTGATTGGCACAACCCTAGTATGTGATATAGAGATCGAGTGGGTACAAATGCGTGGCCGGCCAAGCTAGCTATTTGAACTAAACATAAAGGACCAATGCATTGAGCGAAGGTTACATTGAGCGAGTGTGGGAGGCTCAGCCCCACGCTTGGTTCTAATTATTAAAGAAAAAGGCAACCAGGGGGGACATAGCAACCTGTACCCCGTGCTTTTTACATAGGAGAGCAAGCATCTGAAAAAGAAAAATACAAGTTGGAACTCCTGAAAGGAGACCATGTAAACACTATCTAAAAAACCAATTAAGATCACAGGAAAAGAAAAACTGAATCAAAACTGTCATGAATAAGAGAAACCAAACTAACGATCTGAACCAACTAGCGAAACTGGTAGTCCGTCTGGGCTGAATAGTCACGACCAAAAGCACTAAGCAGGAAAGGCGGAATTGAATCCCACCAAGTTGGACTATCATTCGTGGCTCCAAAATTAGCCAGCTTGTCAGCCACAGGGTTTCCCTCTCTATAAATATGGGAGATGTGCACTTGCAATTGGCTAATCGAAGCTACACAGTTTTTCCATCTTGTACGAAGACGCCAAGGCACCATGGATGAGTTGTTAAAAAAATGCATAACCAACATTGAATCAGTCTCTAACCATAGAGGAAACCAATTACGTTCACAGGCCACCTTAACAACCACCATTACTGCTAATAACTCAGTGTCAATGGCCCATGGCACTATTGCTTTACAAGAGAAGGCACCTAAGAAAGCTGCATCACTATTTCTAAAAATGCCACCAAAGCCACCCTAAAGGCCCAAGCCTACCTTGATAAGCTATGGAATAACAGATAACCTAATGGTATAAATATTAGTATGAATAAAAGTGGATATATAGATGAGAAAGCTATAATGAGTTTGCTGTGATTGCCTTGGCTATGTCAGCTTAACCTTGCATGCAGCGATATGCAACTACTTATTGTACTTGAGGATTGCTGGGATAGCTTTGGCTATGTCAGCTTAACCTTGCATGTAGTGGTATGCAACTGTTTATTGTACTCGTGGTTTGCTGGGATAACCTTGGCTATGTCAGAAAACCTCCTTCTAGCGCTAAATGTTTCTATGGTGAAATCAGGATAACATGGACCAGCAGAATCACGGGATGATGTATTACTATCGCTTCAGTCCCTTGTCCATATGTAAGATGAACAAAGGTCAGAGGGAAGATCGGGTGTACTGGCCTTCAACTCTCCGATGCTTAAGTCATTATCGTTATGAGATGTTGACAATTAGGAAGAGATAGTAAACAATTTTCTCATGATGGTGTTGGAGACATCTTATTTGTGAGGAGTGTGGAGTGTGAGGTTCTCCTCATTTCCAATGTGGGAAGGTTGGAGCTTCCCGATATCACAAGCACATGGTATTGGCATCGTCTCTGGGAGTTATTGGTATTGTTCTCAGTGGTCAGTGAGTCTTGTGCTTCTGATATTTATGCATGGAGAGTATATACAGAAACAGTTTTATGAAAGTTCTCTTCAGCCAAAAAAAAAATATGCAAAAAAAAAATAATCAATCTACGTTATTTGGTGGATGTGATAGAAATAATCAAATAATAAAAGACAAATTAACGTATAATGATCGAAAATAACAAATTGGTCCAAGTTAATTTTATTGATTGACCATTCAATTATATATAAGGGGCATGCATGGTCCAATATTACATATTTGCACATGTTTAAATATATTTTCTGACATTTTCTAAGTTGCAAGATAATTGAGAATTTTTAGCTTCTTGAGTTTTTTTTTTATGTATTCTTATATTCACGACAATTTTTTTTTTCTTCCAACGAGAGTAGAAAGAGCTTTGCAATGGCCGGGCAAAAGGTTAGGGTTAACGCTGGTGCTCGTAAACTTTATTTATGAAAATAGTTGATTGAAACTGAAAACAAGCACACGACATAATTAAGACCGCTTACATATAGGCATAGCAAATGCAAGCTTATTCTACAAAGAAACTACCTAAAGCCTTAAAAAACACATCATTAAGGCTTCATCTAGGGCATCATCAGTAGTAGTAAATCCAACAAATTATAGCCCTTTTATTTATCATCGAACTCGATCATTTGGGGAAGAAGATAGCAGCTAATTACGCTGGATGGGGAGGGCTCTGCCTTCAGCTTTAGTCTCACGGCAATCAATGCACCAATTTGCCTCAGGAGGCCACATTTGTGTACAAGCACAAATTTTGCAGACTTTGATGCATTCTGTATATGGAATGGCGCCTGAAGACTTAACTTTAATAGAAGATTTTTCTAATCCTATCACCTGCACCTGTGCTTCGTCTGCGAAAAAAAAAAAAAAGGATTGTTAATATAAATACTCAATAATAAATGTTGAATAATTTCTTAATTTATACGTATCATCAATTTTTAGGCACGGCAAAGCTTGCATCTTTTTTTTAGTAGTTGTCCCTATTTTATTAGATGTTCCCGAAGAGATGTTGACAATGTCTAGTGTATTGGTTCATTGGTTCTTCTTTTCGTCAATTCTTAATTTGAGGTATTTCTTTCTTTTCTTTTTGGACGAAAAAGTTGTTGGAGTAAATTGTCAAGTGCTATTTATAGCTTCCATAGGAAATATATACCGGTACTAGCCAGTTCATTTATATATCAAGAGTCGGAGTTCTATTCCATACAGTTAGTCCTCGTTGATTTGATGCATGTTTTTGCTGCATCTATTTGGATAATTCTGAGAGAGTTAAAAGTACTTGTCTTTTTTCATATGAGTTAAAATATAAAATATTCTATCAATTATCATGTGTCAACTACAACAACTAATATCGATGGAGAACAACAAACTTATTTCATGTTCTCATAACCTAGTTAAATTACCAGATTTTTGGAGTTCTGCATATGGTTTCCACTGTCCGCAAGTGCACTCTGCAAACTCTGGTGCACGCCTATCGCAAACGCAAGCGTCACAGACACGGTTGCATAGTAGAAATGGAATTTTCTGGCATTCTTATAATTGAACAAAAACACACATATATAAGTTAATCTATTACACTAATAATATGAGTCTACTCTGATATAATTTAACTAATCTAACAACATGAGGAAACATAGAAAAACAATAATATGAACATGTAAATCTTGAACTAAGATAACTCAATACAGGAAATTACCAGAATTGGGATTTGGTTGGTTCGTGGAGGTGAGCAGCTGGCCAAATAGATCTAAGCGAGCATGAGCACTAGTTGCTGCCAAAGCCATGGCAAGCAACATTAAGAAACTCACTTTCAACATATTTCTGAAACTCGTCGTATTCTCTCACTCAACTCTCAACTGTCAACTCAGTGTGTGAGAAATGAAGAGGCCATTGAGGCTATTTATAGCTCTAAAAATGTACGGACCAATGATATAAAATATTCAATATTAATTAAAATGGAAACGTGTTTCTTCTTCTTCTTTTATCTTCTCGCAAACTGCCATTGTATAATCAAAATCCATAAAAGTGGACCACGGTATATGTTTTCGTAGCGTGTGTTGGCGTGTTGTCAATAAATTGGAGTGGATGATTTAGATTATTAGAGATAAGCTGATAAGATTCTCCAAAAAAAAAAAAGAAAAAAAAAAGGAGATAATCTGATAAGGTAAGTGGTCCAATATTACACTGCCACGCACCATTCGCCACAAAATGCCATGTGATTTAAGTAGAAGACTAGTTTTAATCCTTTGATGAACTTTTCCAACCTTGAATTAATGGAATGGGATGATTTGACATTTTTAAAGGATTTGTTCATTTACTCCATTTTTAGAGATTTTTTTTCTCATTTATCCTATTAAGTTTTTTTCAACTCCCTCTTACCCAAAACACTTTAAGGAGGTCTTTCCTAATATCACATTAAATTTTTTTTTTATTTTTTTTTCTAATATCATTTTACCCTTACCTCTTGTTATTTAGAGAGAGAGAAAAAAAAAATGGAAGAGAGAGAAACAATAGGAGACTTCACTGAAGCCCCGTCATCGGTCGTCGGATTCTGGCTAATTTTCACTAGAATCCGGTTACCGGTAGCCAGAATCCGGTCACAGGTCGCTGCCCACCGAAAAGCTTTACTGCCCCAATATACATCTATTGCTCTCTAATAAAGGGGTAACATTGACTCTCAATAGACGTCTATTGCCCCCCAATAGACGTCTATTGCCCCCCAATAGACGTCTATTATCCTCCAATAAAACTTTCGATTGCCAGAATATGAACTAATCTCCTAAAATTTAGACAATAAAACTTTGTTTAAAGAAAAAAACGAAGAGATTATATCAATTTAAAAATATCTATTGCCTCCCGATAGACATTCAAAACTTTTTTTCTTTCCTTCTGTCCCATTACTTAAAAAAAAAAAAAAAACTAATTTGGGCACCCAGGAAATGATCTGGGCACCCACCGGTACTGTGAGAGATCCGGCTGCTCTCCATTCTCTTATTCCTTCTTCGCTGGTTGTAGACTTGCACTGTGAGAAACCCAGCTCAATGGTGATGTTTGATTTCCAGATGGGGGAGCTCGAGAGACACACAGGCAGGCACACCAGAGTCGGAGTTAAGGCTGCAGCACAAACTCGCCGTCGGTGATGTATGGCGCGACCTCCAAGCTTGCTGCACGAACCGGAACTTCAACCTAGCTGCACGGAGAGCGTCAATCATGGTGGCGCTGGGCAACTACTCGACGGCGAGTGCCGGAACGATAACAGCGACGACGGTGAGGCTGCAGAGGCTCGGGATCGCAGATCAATCGAACGGCCACGAGAACGTCGGAGTGGCTGGAGCTCCGACCGGAGCTTCTTCGTCGTCTTCAAGCTTGGACTACATCTCCGGCGTGGCAATTGCAGATAGAGAAACCGGAGGTGGAGATCAGGGAAGGGAGAGAGAGAGGAGAAAGAGGGGTTGCTGGCAGCGTGGAGAGAGAGAGGAGAGAGGACATAGTGACATCATGTAGTTTTTTAATTAGGTGAAGGGAAAAGTTGGTCATTTCTCTTTAAATTGAGTGTTAGTGGGAATATAAATCTGTTGTTGGGGTAATTGTGATAACTTTGACTCATTTTGGGGGTTTCGATCAAGGACCCATTTTTAAAACCCATGGTTTTTTGTTGGTCTTTCTTGATTTCTCTGCTTGATCTTCATATGGTTACTCGTTTATTTGTAAACCCAATAAATCTACTCATCTATGGTGAACATAGAATGTGTTCCTCCATGTTTACATTTATAAGCTTTGGGTTTCCACCCACGTCGATTTATTGATGAGGTGGTTGCTAGTGTTGCTGATACTCATACAAAGAAAGAAATTAAAACCCGAACCTGAACAACAACTATAAAAGCCAAGAGAGAAGACCACCGATAGAGAGCCATTATTTGAGTTGCTAGCTTCCTTATTATTGGGTACTAATTTCTGTGGCTACATTAGTAATTATTAATGGTAAACGTAAAAGGTTTCTCCATCCTTGAAGATAGATGAAACAGAGGAAGTAGAGTGAAAGGTGAGGGTTCAAGGTCTTCTTTTCTGGCAAATGGGTAGTTTCAACAATTTTAAATTTTCTGTCAAATATAAATTTTCACGATGAAATATGTATTTGAAGATAGGAATATCCGATCACACATTATTTATTGTCATAATTGGATTTGTGAAGAATTTTTTTTTTTATTTCAATAAAATCATTGAGTTACATAAGTTGGCGGTGATGATAATTAAAAACATGAAATCGAGAAAGCGAGATAGCTTCTATATACTTTATTTTGCATGCAGGAACGTACATAAGCGAAAGCTAGCCCCATGTTACATATTTATGTAATACGTTTCAGTTGTCAAATGTGTAGAAGGCATTCTGGCAAGTATTTGAACCTCACAGAGCGAGGGAGGAAGATGATAGCGGCAGCAATAGCCGGCTAGAGCAGTCACCACCATCTTTTCAGAATTTTGTTTGTTTTCAGTGCATTACACTCACGTTTATTCATGCATACATGCATGAGGATGTATTAGGTCCACAAAAGTCGGGTCAGAAATTTCACGGGCTCTAGATCTTGATGGCAAATTATACTCATATGACAACGTTTTTCTCTATGAGATGTAACACAATAATGTAGGTCTCTTGAATATGCTACAAATAAAAAAGAGGACCACTTAACATGCATGAAGTACTCGAAAGTGACAAATTGGTCCAGATTTTATAGATTAATATAAATTTTCTTACTTTCAATGTTTTATACTCGTGGAATGCAAATTTGATTAATGAAAACCCTCCAATCGTCACCCACTTTTTTGAATTTTTTTATATTTATGTTTTTCTGCTTTTATTTTATTTTATTAAAATAACTAGTTAGATAATTGTTTAAGAAAATCCAGATTATGTGTCTGACCCAAACTCTAGGTTACTTGACCTAGTGGTAATAGAGTTATAATAGAAGGATTTAGAATCCTATTCGATGTAGAATTACTTTTCTTGTATGATTGAGATTCTATGCATTGTAATGTTCTATATAAAGAGGCCCCTATTATCAATGAGAATACACAACGAATTTCCCTTAATTTCTGATTCCCTAAAACACGTTATTAGCATGAAGCCCTAACCCTGAAACCCTAAAATCGTAGCCCCCCAAATCCCAAAAATCTCTACTGCCTACCTTGAAGCCACAGACTCCAGAAACTCAGAACCTGTGGCGCCACCCCCAGAACCGGCCGGAATCAACCTGAACCGACCGTTGGAAGTGACTGAACCGGCCCCAAGAAGAAGCCGTTTGGACTCCCGCCTGGTTCGCATTCTTCCCGTCCATATTTCACCATCATCTTTTGATAGGATCTGTAATCCTACCCCAGAATCACGGAACCGGCCAAAATCTTCCCTGAACCGGTCGTCAAGACCCTGAACCAACTGGTAAATCATAGGACATTCTTAGCCGGTTTGCATCTGCCAGATTTCTGCATCCACCGAGCCCAGAAACAGATACAGCCCAGAACAAACGCTTAGGCCCACGGTAGCAAAATAAGGCAGAAAGGAGGAAGTAGCCGTCCAGAAAAAGAGGAAGAAAAAGAAAGGTGGACGCGGGCCAGACAGAAGAGAAAAGAGAAAAAAAAGGAGAAAAATAAGAAAAGAAAAGATGGGGGCCTACGGCCCATGTGCCACCAGAAAGAAAAAATCGGCAGAAGAAGAAGAAAAAAGAGAAAAGAAAGGGAAGAAGAGGACTTTCGGTCAAAGTCAAAGAGAAAGAAAAAAAAAAGGTATTTTTTCTTTTATTTAACTCTTTTGCTTTTGTAATTTCAATTTCTCTTCTTTTCTTGAGGACTTGCAAACTCCCTTCTTCTACCCTCCCTTTTTTTTTATCAGGGAGACCAAAAGCAGAACTGTAGGGGTTCGTGCTCACTCCAAGCTTGGAGCTTGTAGAGTCCTCCAAACTTAGAGTTGAGAAGAAAAACGATCGACCACATACATCATTGTTTCGATCTAATCCAAAACCTCTCTTGGAATCGGATTTTCTTGGTAGTGACTACGCCAAAAATTCCTAATTTCTTGGAAGCGATTACGCTCAGAAATTTTATATGTTTTCGTGGTAACCTTTTACTCTCCGAAACTAATCCTAATTTCTCATTCTCTTTTAGATGAGTAACTTGAACAAACTGGACTTCACTCTATTGGGAACAACTGGCTCTGGATATCACAAGTGGGTTCATGATGTTCGCCAACATCTCAAGACGGATGGAATCCTGGATACGATTCTCGAGCCTAGGCAGGACGTGATAACTGTTGAGCAAGCTCAAGCTTTGGAAGCAAATAGAGCAGACTTAGAGACAAATAAGGCGAAAGCCATCATCCTAATGACTCGTCATATGGATGATTCTCTCCGGTACGAGTATATGAATGAAGAAGACCCCAGAAGGTTATGGGTCTCACTCGAAGAAAGATTTGGCAACGTCCGTGACTCTCTACTTCCTGACCTAGAAGTGAGATGGCATAGCCCCAACTTCTGTGATTTCAAGTCAGTTCTTGACTATAACTCGGAAGCATTTCGCATTAAATCCTTAATGGAATTCTGTGGTAAAGAGATCACAAATGAGATGTTGATTGAGAAGACTCTCTCTACCTTCCCCGTCTCTGCATTGATGGTTTCTAAGAACTATCGAATCGATGTTGTTGCAGAACGAATCACAAGGTTTCATGAGCTCATTGGAGCTATGAATGTTGCTGAAAAGTATGACAACATCTTCGTAAAGAACTATAATTCGAGATCCGTGGGAACATATTTCGGAATTCAATTATAGTCGCGCCCCAAAGAAAGGACATCAAGAGCGAAACCCTAATCTTAGGGATACATTTGGATGTTCTGGTCCATATAATCGCTCTACTTGGGAAGGTGACCGCCAAAATAGGCGAACACGGAACTGAAGAGGTCAATGTGGAAAGAGGGAGGGAGGCAATGCCTCTGACCATGTTGGTGGCGCCACCAACACTAAGAGCCATCTAAATGATGCTTTCAACGCACCTCAATCAATAGAGTCTGAGCACAGAGATGTATGTTCTCGATGTGGAGTATCCAGTCATTGTGCACACATTTGTAGAGCTCGTGAAAATTGTCACCGCCTACAAAGCATATTGTGAAGCAAGAGAAGCTCACAACGTGGAACAAGAAGATCGAGATGATGATCTAGAGTGAAGGGTTAAAGACTACAAATCTGGCTGGGATCAATAGATCGCCAATTCTGTTTAAGTCTTTATTTTTCCAAGAGATGTAATAGGCAATCGCCATATTATTTTTGTAGTAAATGCCTATGGTTTTGTTTTCTTCAAAGTAGGCTCACCAAAAGTAACTGTGATGTCTAGGAAGGTTCTGAAATTAATGGTACTTAAGCGAGCCTTGCTCTACCTAGATCTCTCTACTTACCTGGTCACATTTATTTTGGAATTACCGAAAGAAGTTAGACGACTACCATTGTTTTGCATTAGCTAGCATTTTGGATTAGATTTTCTTTGGTTAAAGAGACAATGATGTAACTCCATTGGCTTATGAATACAATTTCGAGTTCTTTTCATTATGACTCCATTTTGATTCAGAACATATGACTTTGTGACTACGATGGCTGGGCCATCAGTATTAACTCAAGGACATGGAATAGCCCAAGTTCCCCTTTCCAAATGGCACCTTGATTACTGTCACAGAAATTCTCTACACTCCTAGGGCAAATTGCACCTAAGAGCAGCCAATGGATACCATTCGAAAATGTATGTAGAGAACGGAAATGAGTTCCTTTGCAATACCTCTAATGATTGCGAACAAATGCGCATCTTAGAGAAGTTTATGTGTCCCTCTGGTGGACTCTATGTCACTATTTGAGCTATTAATCCAATAAAAGTTATGAGAGAAGATCTCTTGGATTTAGACACATATTGGCTTTGTTACGACAGGATAGGTCATCCTAGTAATGATATGATGATCCGTCTACAAAAGACTTCACATGGACATCTTTTCTCTCGAGCGAAACGAGGCATGAATCAAAAGTTGATTCTTGGACTTAGCAAGACCGCAACAACTGCAGCCTCTGGCGCTGCAGCTGTCTTGGGTCGCCATAGGGCCGCCAACATCCCTTGTGATAACTCCATAAATGGCGCCAACCATGAGCATGATGCCATGGTTGTTCCTCCCAATGGCCATGACGCTATACATACTAATTCCCATGGCTCCAATGCCATGATGGGAGATGTAGTCACACATTTTGCTTCTAATAGCGCTACAGATGCTCAGGCCCAACCAAAATCCTCATTGGTTGCTTCCAAGGCCTCTCGCTCATTTTGCAAAACCTGTTCCTTCAGGAAATTAGGACTGAGACCGTCCTATGCAAAGGGTATGAAAATACTTATTATGTTCGTACATCGAATCCGTGGGGATTCTGTGGACTGATTCAACCAACTTACGGACGTTTAAATATCTTATGATGTTGGTTGACACGCAAACACGCTAGTCACGTGTTGTGCTATTGTCCACTTGTAAATGCTGCTTCTGCTACACTCCTAACAAATATCATATGGCAACAGGCTCACTCCTCGGATCATCCTATTCCGTTAATTGGACTTGACGATGCTAGAAAGTTTATATCGAAGACTTTCGATGAATATTGCAATGGGATTGATGTTGGACTGGGTACAAGTATTTTGTACTTACGCACATTTGAGTGAGTCATTATGTGCCAATTACGCCGCCACAACGCACTATAATAGGTCCTTACAGACGAATGAGAAAATTGGATTTGAGACTCCAACCATCGTCCGCCACTTAATGCCCTTGCTAGGCGATTTCCTTACCGCTAGATTTGTCGGTTGTCACTCTGCTAAGACAGTCTTCCCGTCGTTAGGGGGAGATAAGAACATGGATGTTTAATAGGAACGACAAGAATTGTCGTGGTTTGTCCCCACTATGTCTCATCTCGATCCCTACTAAAAGTGACGAGATCACACATCCGCTGCAAATATGCCTGCAAGGAAGTACGTCCCTACAAGAGGAGGTAGTGCCATCCTACACGGAGGTAGGCATTGTGCCAAGGCCAAAGAGAGTGGCACTCTGGCATTACAGGCCATGGCCCCAGCTAGGATGCGTGGGAGGCCCGTGGGTTCGAAGGATACTTTGGCACAACCCAATCCTTGGATCATCGACACTCAAAATCCGTCTCATAAGTATCTTCTGGGTTATGGTTATCGTTGGGGGACGCCTCAATGTCAGAACCTATTCCTGAGAATATAGAGCTCTATGAAAATTACACTTGTGTACACGAGAGGTGGGATAGAAACTCCATCATAATTAATGATGTAGTCACGCATTTCATTCCGCATGAGTTTGTTGAGTCTGATGATATCTAATCACGCTCCGTTGAAGCATGAATACCAACGTAGAGAAATTTGGCCTAAATGGAAAGATGCGATCCAGGTTAAGTTGGATTCTCTAACGAAGAGGAAGGTTTTTGAGCCAGTGATGCCAACACCTCCTATCATAAAACTTGTTGACTAATGGGTCTTCGTTAGAAAGCGTGTTGAGAAAAAGAGATAGTAATCTCGCCTTATGGTGCAAGACTTCTCACAAAAACGCCTTGGAATCGACTACGATGAGACATATTCTCTCGTAATGGATGTCATTGCACTCCACTACCCTGTCAGTTTGGTAGTTTCCAAATAACTAATCATGCAACTTACAAATGTGGTCACTACGTATCTCTATGGGGATCTAGATACAGATATACATGAAGGTTCATGGTGAACTTCATCTACCCAAGTCAAGTGGCTCTAGACCACGGAGCGCGTTTACAATAAGGTTGAAACGCTCACTAAAGTGACTACCTGATTAGGAAGGGATACGCGCGTTTCCATAGCAAGTTTCGGATTTTATCGCTGTTCATGTCGGACATGACCTTCATTGGAAGCTCTTAAAGAATTAAGGGAAACCGCTGAACACTTGAAATCTGATTTTGAGATGAAGGATCTTGGGAGAACACGACTATGTCTCGGTTTGGAACTTGAGCATCGTGTTGAGAGATGCTTAGGTGTTTTGACAAGGTCAAGCCTTCAAGCACCCCCATGATCGTCTGTAGTCTTGATCCTGAAAGGATCCTCTTCGTCCAAAGGATGATGGCGAAAATGTGCTAGAGGCAAAAGTGTCCCACTTAAGTGCAATACGCACATTATTGTACTTAGCTCAATGCACAAGACCGGACATCTCATATGTTGTGAACTTGTTAGCTAGGAATAGCTCTGTGCCAACGTGACGCCATTTGATTGGTGTAAAAGATATCTTTCGATACTTGAGATGTACGATCGATATGGGCTTGTTCTATCCCTACAGAGAGATGATGGATTCAGACCCATCACACACCAGAAACACCTCCAACGCTAGCTTGCGTTTCCTATCCCCACCCCAAAACAACATGTGTTTTGGAAGGTTTTGCTGATATTGGGTATCTCTTTGACTCACACAAAGGTCATTCCCAAACTGGTTAAGTGTTCACCACAGGTAAAGACCGTGATATCTTGGAGGTCTACAGAACAGACCCTAGTCGCTATATCTTCGAACAATGCAGATATTATTGCTCTTCACGAAGTGGTTCGTGAATGAATATGAATTGGATGCATAATTACGCATGTTCTAACAATTGTAGTTTGAAGTCTAGCACAGATGAGCCTACAAGCATTTAGGATAATGCTGCTTGTTTTGAACAAATGAAGTAAGGCTACATCAAAGCGACAACACCAAGCATAATCAGCAACAACAAACTCTCCTCAAGATCAAAGTGAACTAGGTTCAATCTGAGGACAGTGCGACATGCTTGCTCACTAAGTTATAGCCTAAATTCCACTTTCGAGAAACATATTGGTAGCATCGTTTGCGGAAGTTATCCGAATCCCCATGATCATAATCATCAGGGGAGATGCAGACATCAGGGGGAGATGTCTACATGTATGGTCTCGAAACGTGAAGGGTGTGTTGTGCTCTTTTTCTCCTTCGATCGAGGTTATTTTTGTCCCACTGGGTTTTTGTTACTCGGTAAGATTTTTTAATTAGGCAACGAGAAAAGCACCACATTTGGGCGACACAAGGGGGAGTGTTCAAGGAAATCCTGATTATGTGTCTGGTCCAAACTCTCGGTTACTTGACCTAGTGGTAATAGAGTTATAATAGAAGGATTTAGAATCATATTCAATGTAGAATTACTTTTCTTGTATGATTGAGATTCTATGCATTGTAATCCTCTATATAAAGAGACCCCTATTATCAATGAGAATACACCGCGAATTTCTCTCAATTTCTAATTCCCTAAAACAATGATTTCATTATAAATTTTTAATTTTATACTAGGTTGTGTTTTGGACGATCCATATTTTGGTGAATCTGGAACACTTCGTTTTATAGTATAAATAAATAGATGTAATATGGCATCTTCTTATTAATAGCATGGCTAATTGACACAGCTGGGTAAGTATGTAATATTGTAGATAGTGCACGACGAGCCCGGTGGTGGGGTTAGACTGTTTTTAACACGATAGTAACCCGATATCCTTATATAAGTCTACCGATGTCTTGAGCAAATGTTACGTGGTCAAGCTGGGCAACCTTAATAAGCAATTCAAAAATGGGTAACCCATGGGATTAATATAAATACATGCAAAATGAGGAGTAAGAATGACTTTTGCTATTCCTTGCAAATAAACGCACCGATCTAAAGAGTGAGTTATCGAATTCCTATTTCCTAACATTAAAAACTTCACCCGGCCTTAGAGCTTTAAGACTCTTGGCTTCGTCTATTGGAGTATGGAGCACATCAATTGCGCTACAAAATGCTAATTTGTGCCAACTATGAAGTATTAACCCTACAAGAGAAAACATTTTTAGAGACAGATCTGTTTTGTCTCCTATTCAAACAAATGTGTCACTCTTTAATTTCATCTCTAAATACAGCCGGAAAAGATTCTCATAAGTGATGACAGCTAAATTTTGTCATAAAAAATAAAGCTGACGGAATTTTTTTTTCTCTCGTACACCTACATCTATTCTCATAAAACATTTCACAATTGTCGAAAAATCCTGTAAATGACGGGTAATTTGAATAATATGGTGGGACATTGGGACTATTAGGAATGAGCGACGAAAAAGATTTGTTACCCATACTTTGAATATTTTAAAGGGGAAATGAACATTTACCTAATTTTAGTTTAAAAATTGGCCACTTACCCAAACACTCTAAGAGATTGTCCACTTACTCAAACACTCTAAGAAATTATTTTCCTATCACCCAATTAAGTATTTTTTTTATTCTTTTTTAATTTATTTTTAGGACAATTTTGCTCTCTTCTTCTTTATCACTTAGAGACAGAAGTGATAGGACACCTTGCCGGACTCCGGTGACCAGTTGCCGGTCGAGGATTCCGGTGAAGGGACTCTGGCAACCGGAATCAGGCGACCGGAATCCCGAATCCGGTTACTGGGACCGGTGATAGGATTCCGGCGTCTGATTTTATCCCCCCTCAATAATACACAGTAATCATATTATTGCCCGCCAATAATCATATTATTGTCCCCAATAAACATATTATTGCTTCTCAATAACAAGTTTATTGGAGATCAATAATTAGTGAAAAATGAAGATGTTTTGAATTTTGAAAGCTTTCGGAGGTTTATCAAAATAAATAATTTTATTATTGCCCCTCAATAATCTTATTATTGCCCTAATAAACATTTTATTGCCACCCAGTAATCTTTTTATTGGCCCCAGTAATTTTTTTATTTATTTTGTTTTGGGTTTTCACGAAGACGGTGAAAACAGACCGACACCTCCATCAATTGTTGCCAACACCTCCATCTTGGAACACTTCAGAGAGATAAAAACAGAAGACTATCTCATTCTTAAAAAAAAAAAAAAAAAAAGAGGCCACCCATAAATTTTCTCTGGGCACCAAATCGGAGCAAGCTTCAGCAACCCCCCCCTGGGCGGGACTTTTTCTCAACCAATCCTTCCAACTGCCACCTCCTCCTCGTGGCCGACAACTTCTAGGGCCGCATCGCCCTCCTCCTCGACCTCCGCCACAAGTCCCTGTCCTATGGTTCGACGCCGACACCACCAACAACTCCCGCCTCGTCGTCTAGGCCCTCTGCTCAGTCTAGATCCGATCCGAATCCTACCTCCTCGGCGCCATCTCCGGACTCTCCTTCGTCTCCGTCTACGACCCCAACGAGTCATCGAATCCACTTACGAGATCAAGAAGTCACTCAGTTTGTTGCAGCAGACGAGCACGATGACGACGACGATGGAGTGCGGTGGTGATGGCCGAGAAATTCCCATTGGTAGCCTGCGGTGATGGAAGCTATGAGGCCTAGGTCTTGACGGTGGTGGTCTGGGTGAGGAGACGTTGGTCTGGGTGAGGAAGCAGATATGTGTGTGTGTGTGTGTGAGAGAGAGAGAGAGATGATTGTAATTATTGGGTAAATGAGGTTAAAAAAAATTCTTAATAGAGTAAGTGGATAATTTTTAATCTAAAATCGGGTAAGTGGTCACGTCCCTTATTTTAAAAATGACTAAATACAATATCTATTAATTAAACATTTCTTAGACCGAATTGATTTCAGCATCTGTCAACATTAGTCAATAAAGTCGGAAGTTCAAATATTCCCTTCTAGTAAAAACGTTCCCAGAGCATTTTTTTGATGACAAAGCCGTTCCCAGAGCATGTTCCTCCTTATTCACACCTTATTCACATTTATAGTATTTGGGATGACTTTTTCACCCATGCCCAGTTCGTTGATGTTGGTGCTTCCGATAGCGAACCAACACAAGTTCATCATTTTGAAATTTCGGACAACAAAGTTTATGGTTCTATCACACACCAAATGTAATTTTAAGATTGGATAGCATTTTTATTTTATTTTTAAACCCTTAGCCCACCTATCCTTATGTCAGTGAGTATCAAACCCATGACATTTACAATGTTGGAATTATAACTTACTAATATGTCATAGCTCAATGACAAATAAAATATAGAAACAATATTAAAAAGAAGAAGAAGAAGAAGAAGAAGAAGAAGAATGGATTGCATGTTTAATTAAGTTGTTTATATATAGGGGAAATTTTAGTTTATCTCTCTGACATTTAACTTAATTCATTTGCACCCCGTGCACTTCTAATTTCATCACGGATACATAGTATTTTTCAATATCAATCAATCATCTACAACCCTTAGTATTTTTGGTAACTATTTTGTGATTTACCTTAAAATTCTCATAATTACAATATAATTTTGCATGCTATCTTGATGAATCATTATCATACAAATGTACATGTGATCATTTAGATATCCTTTTTGTTATTCCATCTAATATATTTGTCCTGTTGAAAAATCTCATAAAACCGTAAAAACAAATGTGTACATGTTAAAACATGGTGATCCATAACCTTAAAGCTGATCTTGCTCAGATGTCCAATTGTCTATTGCGGATATGCATAGGTCATATGAGCATCATTACTTAAGGTCATTGCAAGAGCATCATGACTTGGAGCTGCAGATCGAAGTATATAACATGCATGAACATAATACAGTTTGAGTAGTCTTGACTCTGAAGATATCTGAAATCAATTTATCTTAGACTCTCGATCATATATACAATTATGTCTGCTAATTAGACAAAAGTATCATAATTATGACCTGAAATTTCTGCTAATTGCCAAACAGTGTGCGTACATTCAATATAAAATAAACGTGACTTTATAAAGTATCATATTCATATCGACACATGCATGCATTATGTCCAGAAAAGTCGGGCCAGAATTTTCATGGACTCTTGACATTGATGACGAATATTTTTGCAATACGGACAACGCTTTTCTCTTTATGTATAAGATCTAAGACAATAATGTGAGCTAGAAATAAAGGACTAATTCATGTGCAGACGTGTATTAATAAAATGTGACAAATTGTTCAAGTTTTATAGATCGGCCTTTTAATTAGAAATAAGGTAACTGGTGTGTGTGTGTGGATTCAGCGCTCCTAGTGAGAGATCTTTTTTTTTTTTTGACCATTTTAATGATTGATTATGTGTGTGTGTGTGTGTGTGGACTCGGCACTCCTAGTGAGAGATCTTTATTTTTTTTGACCATTTTAATGGATTGATTATTTAACCAACTTTTTGATCACTTATCAACATATTCACTTCTCAGTTGTTAGGTCTATATGAGTAGATCAATTATGTAAATTTTTAGTCAAATTGATAATTGTTAAAACACTCAAAACTGTGATTTACAATTATAAATATGAACGGTTCATGTTTGACATATTTGGTTCTTCCATTATTTAATATAGTTTGATACCTTAACGGTCACCAATTTGGTTGAAAATTTGCAGAAGTGATCTATTCATGATTCCTAAGAAGTGAACGGTCGAGATGCCGATATGTGATCGAAATGTGGGTCCCACAAAGGATCCTTTAAAATGACAAAAAAATGGATCCTTTAGTGAAAGAGCTCTACACACACACACGTAGTCATCCTATCAGGAATGCCAATTTACCAACTATAGTTCACAATTTATATGTGACAAAAAAATCATTGTAGATCAAACTTACTTTTCACTTACTCATCATGAAATCAAGTCCTTATATTTCAAAATAAATATTTATTTCAATAAATATGAATTCACAGCTAACAATTATTTCACAGCTAATAAATATGAATTCACATCTAACAATTAAACGATCGAGTTAAGATAAAACTGAACACACCCACATGTTCGTATAGACAAACGGGGGCTAATGAAGCAACTAGATGCTCCAAAGATGGCTTGATGAGCAACCATAACAATTTCACAGCAACTTTATTATACCTGACACAAAGTCTAATTCGGCCTGGATCATGGTAGATCGCCCTTGAAAGATCTTGGTGGCCGAAATTTCCAATCCCAAATTCAAGCTCCACAAGTCAATTCGATCTTCAAGGTTGCTATGGATCGGAAGAGGAAGAAGAGGGCTTCGAAACCCAGTAGGATTCAATCCTTGAAGTCGCGGGAAAATGGGGACCTATCGGGTCAGAGCCGCCGCTAGTTTTGAGTTTCAATCAGCTGTGTTGTTAGAATTAAAGCCACCCTCAAGTGCAAGAGGTACAAGTTATAGAATAGGGGATTAAGTAAGGATGTCGAACCTACAAGGATTGGTAAAAGGATCGGTAAATCTCACTCTAGCTAGGGAAGACCTAGAGGAAAACTAGAAAAAATATACAAATGTACAATCACAAACAAAGGCTCACAAGTGAACCCAAGTTCATGGTGAGTATGTGCAAGATGGTGTGTAGTGATTTCATTTGATGTTGAGAATAGTTTCAATTCAAATTGAAACAACTAGAGCAAGTAAAGTAACTAAGTTAAGCTAAACATGTTGTTATCAAATGGATGGGAGTTAGAGCTTGGGTTATCCACCTCAGCTTCCCTTGCATGCATTGATGCTCAAACTACAAGTGATGCAATCACAAATACCCAATTATCCTCTTAGTATCCGAGTAAAAGTAATAAGGTCTAAATTCCTTCAATTCTATCAATTCCAACCAGGTAAGTCTAAAATTAACTACCTAAAAACAAACAAATAAACTATTCCTATTGACAATAACAACTACTATTTATTCACTACAAAGAGAATAGCAAACAATAAATACCAAATAGTTAAAATTATCGCTACTATTCCTAATGCAGTGTGTAGACTACCTTAAAAACAAAACAAACAAAAAAATGACTTCTTCCCACATGGAAGAAAATGTAAAAGAATGAGTCTCCCATATCTATAAAAAGGGACTTCTTCTCTCTTACATAGATTCTATTACATCATATCTAGTATTGTATTTACCTGGATCGCAAAGCCCAAACATATTCTGAAAAAAAAAAAAAACCCCCAAACATATAGTAAATCATTTAAGTAGACGTAATACTCTCCTCAAAATGGAAGGTGAACCATTATACATTTGTGTCCTCACTTTCTTACTCACTCTATACTCCCGATCTAAGTAGAATTATTTTGCGCCGTCATTGAAGAAGCTCCTCTTACCATCGTGTTAGAACGTACAAACTGACTTCGTCTTTTTTTGGTAAACTGGGGCCAAAAATCGAAAAGAACGTTAGGGAAGAGGATTCGACGAGCCTGTTCAGGATTAGAACCATTGTTCAGGAAGAATACAAAATCGTAACTATATCAAAAACCAAAAACGGAGATATCATGGACAGCTTACATACTGAAGAGAGATAAATTAGTTAGGGGATCCTAATCCTGCTGATTATAATCAGACGATTTAGATCACTCACTCACCAATAGTCTTTACAACGACACAAACTACCCTTGAAGTGATGAAACCGAACTCGGTCCCTAACAATTATTTCTCGATTAAATGCTTTAGAAACAAATTTTGTAAATGAATGGCAATCTCTACAAACTCTCAGGTTTTTTACTATCCGTAAACATGTTCCTTCTGGAGTTCTTGCCAAGCCAAAAGCAATTGCCAGCTTCTCACTGTGACATGAACCAGAAGTTCCTGAACAGTTGGTGTCTGTGGAGGTAAATTCAGAGGTTGTAATGAGAGATTCCTCTTGCAGATAACCATCTAGAGAAGCTCACTGGACTACTACCTCCAATTTTCGATAGATTTCTTCAGTATCTGGATGTGACTTGTCGTCCACTACAAATTTATGAACCTGATCGGCAACTTCAATCCAGCTCCAACCAGGAGTGGTCCTCTGGTTTTTGATCAATTTTCTCATCCTTGAAACAACATTTGCATCTTTCGCCCTAAAATAAATAGTGGCAAGAAGTATGTAGTCCCCTGCATTCAATGACCCTAAATGGATTAGATACTTCAAGGCAACTTCTCCTATTTTCACGTTTCTATGAATCTTACAAGAGCTGAGCAGAGTCCGCCATAGAACTGGATCATCCTGTGCACGTGAAGTCCTAATAACATTAAGCGCCTTCTCGAGCTTCCCAGCTCGACCAAATAGATCCACCAGACACCCATAGTGCTTAATTCCAGGTTTGATATTGAACTTGGAGCTCATCATATGGAAGTAATCAACACCCTTCTCTACTAATCCTTGGTGACTACACCCACATAACAAACCGAGAAATGTGATGGAATTCGGCTGCACACATGCCACCATCATCTTCTCAAAAAAAAAAAAAAAAATAGATTGCTTCGTTCCTGCGACCATGTACTCCATACCCAACAATCATGGAGTTCCACGTAAAAGCATCCCGCTTTCGCATTCTCTCAAAGACACAAAGAGCACCATCCAAGTCACCACATTTTGCATACATATCTATAAGCGCATTGCCAACATAAACACTTCCCAAAAACCCCTTCTCACGGGCAAGTTCATGCATTGTAACGCCGGTGTTCAACGCACCCAAGTGAGCACAAGATGAAAGCAACCCAACAAGAGTGAACCCATCAAGACCCACATTTTCACTTCTCATAAGACTAAACATGTTCAACGCCTCATGGTGAAGACCCGCTTGAGAGTAGCACGAGATCATGGAATTCCAAGACACCAAGTCTCTCTCAGACATTTCGTCGAACACTCTCCGTGCATTATCCACTGACCATTACCTGCATAAGTCTTCATCAGATTGGTGCAAACAACAACGTCCTTATCATAACCATAGCGAACCACAACTCCATGAACCTCTCGGCACTTGCTCTCTGCCCTGACTCTCTCGGAAGCCTTGAGCACAAACGAGAAGCTAAACGTGTCGGGGCCGAGTCGGAAGCGGAGGAGAACGAAAGCATGTGATTGTGGTAAGAAATGGCTTGAAGAGGAGATGGGCTTTGGGAGAAGCCTCTGATCACGGAATTCCAGTCTTGGGTTTGTGGGTTTGGGATGTGATAATGGAAGAGAAGCTGAGCGTAGGGCAAGCTGCCTGAGACGGAGACGGCGCAGAAGTTGAGGAGCTTGTTGGAAATGGAAGGGTGGTGTTGAAGACCGTTGGTGATGACGTGGGCGTGGATTTTTCTGAGCCTTTTGAGGGTGTTGCACCTTGCAACTTTGCAAGAGGGTTAGGATGGCTTTGGTTTTCGAAGCTTGGAAGGCATGGTTTGTCGACATGGCATGCATGTTTCTCGATTGAATTGACTCAATTTTGGAGGAGGGTGATTCTCGGTTCCCCTCGAAACCACACAGCAACGATCTTGTGGCCTTTGGAATCCTCGTCACTTTTTCTATCTAGATCTCTACAATTTTTCCTCAGCGTCATGAAACAGATCATCTTTCGAATGCAAATGGTATTTGAGTAATTTCACATTTACTGACAGATTGTATGTGTCTTTCGAAGTTCACTAAATGCCTCCTAAGGTTTTCAAATTGAATTGTACCTGGAATATACGATTACACTAAGGACATCCTTATCTAGCTTAGGTATGGATTTGCTGTTTTCGATCACTTTTTGATCACATATTTACATCTTAACTGTTTAATTTTTAGGTCCTAATGTATAGATCACCTCTACAAAATTTCAGCCAAATTGGTAATCATTAAGGTATCCAAAATTGTGAATTACAACAATGTAAACGAACGGTTCCGGTTCGACAGATTCGGTTGGTTCGTGTGAATTGCAGTTTTGGACGCCCTAAAGATCACTAAATTGGCTGAAATTTTGTAGAGCTGATTTATACATTAGGACCTAAAAACTGAACGGTTAAGATGTGAAAATGTGATCGGAAAGTACGTGAAAACACCGAATCCGTTCCATAAATTTAGGTAAGGACATACTTAATGAGGAAAATCATATATATATATATATATATATATATGTTGTTTAATTGGGCAGTACGTGTTGAAGGGATCGACAATAACTAGCGGTAGTTGGATTTGCATACATATATATCACCTTTCCCAACTTAATGTGGATAATATATAATTGAGTCAATCTCCGTCGCAACAAAAAGACAAGCATTA
Organism: Rosa persica; assembly: GCA_025331145.1. NCBI lineage: Eukaryota > Viridiplantae > Streptophyta > Magnoliopsida > Rosales > Rosaceae > Rosa > Rosa persica. The sequence goes on along the minus strand of WFKR01000003.1, from coordinate 6,181,941 downwards.
GCCAACCCATGCAGTTGCTTTCCCGACACTACAGATAAAACTAAAACAGAATTATTAACTTTACTATATATCAGGAGCACAAGTACATAACATAAAATAATCATGATCACAAATTAGGACAAACAAATAAGAAGAAAGGGAAAATTCTAGTTTATGTTGACACATGCCATATATCAAGTTTTTTGAATATCTTAGACTGTTGGATTTAATTAAAAGTTGAATATATCTAATGGTCAGAAATATTCAATAGTGGTGACCTGCTTATAAGGTAGCCTGTATAAACATTTTTTGTTCTTTTTCAAAATTCTGAATTACATATCTATAATGAAATTAAAAAAAAAAAACCCTACAGTTGAAAAAGAGGAGAAGACGAGGAAAAGAGGAAGAACGATAGTTTGTTCTTGTACAAAGCGAGAAAACAAAACCCTTTCTGTTTCATATAAATTGGATGATGTGATTCAGGGTTTGTGTAATTTGAATTGGATGATTATGTGCAATATTGACCCGGATTGAAGAGGCACCACATGGAACAAAGTGAAGAGGAGAAAAGGAGAAGAAGGAGGAATTAGGGTTATCAAAACCCTTTTTGTTTAGTATAATATTTAACCAAGAAATCCGAAGGTTATCAACCCAGGTATGAGGCTTCATTTTTCTTTGCAGCAATTTTTATATTTTGTAGTGTGAGAAACTAGTCTTTACTCTTTCGAATTATTTAAACTAATCCTCATCTTACTGCATAGCATAAGTTGGACTGTAGCATGTTCTTGTTGCATCTTTGTCTATTATCAAACTTTCACACATTTGTGTGTGTCAAGAGGTGTATGCTTCAATCTTATTAGTTTGTCAAGACGTGTTGATTTCTGTGTTTCTTTGTTTTACGTTTTTCCTTCTTAAGAGGAGTTTTTATTTATGTACGTCTGGTTTGCTACTGTAATGTCTAGTTCTTACTCAAATTTCTCTAGTCTGGTTACAATCTTCATTTACGCACCCTCTTTTAAATTGTCGACAACATAGAAGTGCTTCTTTGGTCGATGTAACTTTCAAAAATTTGAAGCTTGAGCATCTGGTTTGTTAGTCGCCATCTAGGAAATAGTAGGTCTTGTAAATTCCTTTCGGAAGTACCCATGAGTTTGAACATGAACGATCAGAGTTTTAATTCTTCATCGGTTATAATTCTTCATCGGTTCATTCCAAGTCTTCAATGATAAAGATTAGAGAATGGAATGAGAACAAACCTCACAAAATCATAAACCCATCTCGAATTGAACAAAAGGGCAAGTGGGTGTCTGATAAACTCAATGATAAACACCAATTTCAGACAAACAACGCAAACTACGACCACCACACTTGTGTGAACAACTGTAATTGCTCATTGAAATAGAGAGTGAATGTACCTGAAAAGACAGCAACGGGTGAAGAACACAAAGATTTGGGCTTTGTGCTCAAATTCCTAGAGAGAGATAAAGGGTAGCGTTTGGTTTTTCAAGGCTAAGCTCAAGACGATGACTTTTCAGAGGAGCTGAGGAAAACACCAAGTTACAAAAATCAATGCTTTGTGTTGTGTTGTGTTGTTTGCGTGAAGGTGAGATGTAGTTTGTGAGCGGTATATGAGAAGAAGGGATATGGGAATTCAATTTCTGTGTTTTGATTCACTCAACCCTAAAATTAACCCAATAAGCAACATTTGGGGATACTCCTAATTCCCTACTACTATCTTGTTCCTTCTCATCTCCTGCAGTCCATGGCAAGTTAACTATGGACCAAGAAGGAAGAAGGACGCTGGAAGAGAAAGGCAAATAGAGAACCCCAATCCTCAGTTCGGGAAAAAAAAATTATTAGCAATGTTCTCTTTTGATTTTACGATAATAGAGGTCAATAGTAGTAATTAAAGTTATAATTTTGATAATGCTTCGATATTCCAACCCTGTGTCATAAAATTGATGATAGAACGAATTATTGTAAAAAGTGGTAATCAAGTTGTAATTAGTATTAATATTTCACTATAACAAGTTTGAAAAAACCGTTTTATCAATAAAACAATGAATTGTGGTAAAAAAAAAAAAGGTAATTTAGTTATAATAAGTGTTAATACTTCATTATTACAAGTTTTTAAAACCACTTTACTAATAAAACAACGAATGTGTTGCTACAATAGTAAAATCTATTTAAGTAAATTTGCGGTAAGTTCTTTATGATGTAATAAGGTTGTCTATTTTGTAACTACTGTTTTCTAGGAGTTATTTACTTATTTGACAAAGTTTTTTCAAGATTTTACGGCAATTGAGGTCCAAAGTAATAACCAAGGTTGTATTTGTGGTAATTCTTTAATATTATACGTCTGAGAACCATTTGACCTATGAGACAACAAATTGTTGTAGAAGTAGTAATCAAGCTCTTATTTGTGGAAATTTTTTATATTACAAGTTTGAAAACCATTTTACTGATGTAACAACGAATTGCTGTAAAAGTGATAAAACTTTATGTATATATTGTAAATGAGGCGCATGTCCTTAATTGTGTATTAAAGTTCTCTATTTTGTAAATCGCATCATCCATGAGAGAATTATTTGTTTGACAATGCATTTTACTATAAATTACAACAATTGAGGTATAAAGTGGTAATTATGGTTGTTTTTATGATAATTACTTGAAATATGATCCATTTACAAAAAAAAAAAAAGACAATCCTTTTACCAATGCTACAACAAATGTTTTGTTTATATGGTAAATAATTATATTAGATCTAAAACTTTTCAAGTCCTTATTCTTGTAATCCAGTTGTTCTATTTGTAATTAGAGTCTTTTCATTTGTAAATTATATCATCGACGAGACATTTTACAACAAAAGACCACATTAGACGTATTTAATGATAATTATAGTTGTAATAAAAATAATTACTGTATTTACGATCTTCATTACAAGTTTTTGAACGATTTACGTATAAAAGAATAATTGAGTACTTAGTATGATAATATTTTTTAAGTACACATGTCAAATTATAAGTGGATAACTTGTTGACCTGTACAACAGGTTTCACCAATTAATTTAATTTAATATATATTAATTAAAAAGTTGATGTATGACAAACATTAACACACTTTAGACTTCCCCGAAGAAAAGAACCCAAGAACTGTTTTTACCATGATCAACTAGTATTTATATTACATATCGAATAAAACTAAACTTTCAATGTAAATATGTACGCTTAAATAGGAATTGATTCGAATTTTCTGAACCTATTTGGATTCAAGATTATAAAACGCTTATTCGCCATTAGAAGAATAATCTTCCAGGAAGAGTTCATTGTCCACACTAAAGCTCCAAATGACATGATATACTTGAGGAAAATAAACAGTATGCAGTTTCTTAAGACACTGTTCTTGCAGAACCCAGAAGTTGATACAATCAGAGCCAACGTCATTATCCAGTTCAACATATTCCTAAAGCATGAGCTCAAAACCATATTTCTGTTTAATATTGTGTAGTAGTTTTTCTTTTGGGTCTTGCTAAATAAAACCAACAAATTTTTTAGTATACCCAGCACACAAAAATTTATCATTTATTTTCAACATTACCCCTAATAGAACCCAGCACCAACTTCTATCATCATTATTCCACTTCCACATAGCTTCAATTCTTTCGAAGAACCACAGTTTGTGTTCTCCCTCCGAGGCTCTGATCATTGGCCCATAAATATAGATTAATAGTTCCAGTTGGCCAAAACTAGATGGACATATATATTTTCATCAATGAAAGTTTAGTGCAGTGCAATTATAGACCCACTTGATTCTTGATGAAACTTAGTTTGCTTCGTTGCATCTAGATGTTTATGCTACTGGGCAGTGGGCAGTATTACTCGCTTTTGATCAATTGGATCTCAAATGGTATTTTCCTCTTGACATGGAATTCTTTCATCTAGAGAAAATAACCTAAACAATGGAAATCCTCAACAAGCTAATTGGAATTTACTCAACTGTTCAAATCATGCCAGCATGAAACATGACTGTTTTTACTTCAGTTAGACAATTTCACCAAATGGAGTGTTGATGGATTTCTGAGAAAGATCAGTTCAAGACCCTCGGTGGTTTCAGTTCAAGACTTCAAGGGCAACAGGAACCGCCTCAAACTCGAGGTTTCTTTTGTTTCAGGTAATCGTCGGCAAACAATAGCAACTTAATGACGATTGTTTGGGTATGCACCAGCATCAAATTAAACTCGGAAAGGACGTTCATGAAATATAAAACTTTGATGGGTGTATTATAACGAGAGCAAAGTTGGAAGATATAGGAGAATTTTTTATTTACTGGGTATACTAAGAAATTTGCTGGGTTCAAATAGAAACACCCTACAAGGTTTCCCTATGGTGTCCAGGACTCCACTTCCTTCCATTAATAAAAATTTGGCCTATCATCACCCCGGGTCGGATTATCCAGGCCCACACCACTGCTCCTAGTTTTAGCTTAGGTTGGATTTTGCTTTTAAAGACCCATATTTCTTTTCTCCACTGGTGTATTTGGAAGCATCGCTGCCATTGTATTTATAACCATCTCTCTCCAAATCCACTTTTTTTTTTGGTCAATATGAAATTCATTAAGCCACCAGGGCAAACAAAGACGACAACAACAAAGGAAGAAACAACTTTAAAAAGAAAAAGGAAAAACGACTCAAAGCAGCTTCTGCTACTCAAGAATTTTTGGATAGCCATTCTGGTTAGGGTCTTACTATCCCTCACTCCCATCTAAATCCACCTCTCCTCTTCAATCCCACTCTCACCATTGTTGAACCCCTCCTGTCACACCCTAACCTTCGGGAATTGACTAATGAATAATCAAGTGAATTATACAACCACTTCACTAGAGTCAGTCATCTTAACAGACTAAAACAAGAATATTTTCAATTCACCATGTTTTTAAATTGGCAAACAACATTTTTTTTTTCTTTCTCATTGCCCAGTTGGGCCCAATACCTCTTGAATTAAGGTCATTGAGAACACCTCATACAAGTGGACAACCTCAGATTAAGGCCACCATGGACTAAGTTGATTCCCGATTGGGTGTTAGGTCTTTATATATCTAAGGTCTAACCAGATTAATTGCGTTCACATTTCAATCTACCATCCTTAAAAACATTTCGTCCTCGAAATTTCAAAAAATCTAAAAACTTTTGACTAAAACTAAAATTTTGCAGCTCTGGTTCCTATCAAATATATGGAACAACCTTGCAATTTCTATGTCATTTTCAATCATGAAAGCACACAAGAGCTCTTAAATGACCTATGCACTAAAATCATGAAAACCATTTCCGGGCTTTTTTTTATGCCACAGTCTGCAACCTAAATATAAAGTCTCCAACAAAGTAAAACCATGGATATATATATATATATATATATATATATACCCCTGTAAATGTAGATATAGGTAATGTATGAGGTATTGTTTATTTACCTTTATTTACCTATATCTACATTAAGAGCAGCCATACTCGCAGCCAAAACATACTAGTTTTGGATGCCCACAATAAATACCGGGGAGAATAACCCAGCAAAGAAATAAAAAATTCTTTAACAGATCCCATAACAAAGGCAGATTGGCAAAATTCATTGCCTGAGAAACCTGTGCAAAAGTAGGACAAACAGTCCACCAAGCAAGTATGAATGATCAATTCTAAAGTTCGCTAAGCAGTCTTTATACATGGAATCCCAGAGCTCATGACAGCAATTGCTGACGAAAATTGATCGAAACTTCTCTATATGATACTAATCATTTCCAATAACATGAACGAAACTTAAACTTTAAATTAGATATTCTATTATTACATGATTCATTCTACCCTTTTGCTATACCAATTGTTTAGCAGACAAAATCGAGTTTTGTTCTCTAGTCTAGCAATGAAAATTGTCTCAGTCGCAAAACAACTATGCTCGCCATAATTATGCCGCAAGAGTACTCATACAAAATTCTGTACCTACTGAAATTCTGGGGAAGCAAAACCTTGGATATCCAGCTACATTCACACTCGATGATAAGTAGTAAGTTTAAGCCCTGGGAAAAAATCTAAGGAATCAAGGCGAAATTATTCGAGATTAAGTTAGTGATCTCGAAAGTATTAAGGACACTCGATTTTTTTTTTTTAAATTGTTTTTGAAGTGAAATCTTCAATTGGAGCACTCAATAATAAAATACACGATGAGTCCATGGTAATTTTTGTGGAACCATACGGACGTCGGACCTATTTATTAAGAATTTTAGAAGTTTCGGAATGATATAAATTACTAAAGGGGAAAAGAAATTTGAAATGATGCGATCTAGGTCGTCCATCTTTCCACCCTTCATCACAGGCGTAAAATTTAACTTATTGGAGGAACTATATAAACACCAACTAAGATCAAAGAACCAGAAGCATCTGGTCCTCTCGATTTGTTTCTTCGACTCGTGGAGCCACGACAGCGACCCGATCAGTTCTTCACTGTCCTCTCGGTGTCGCAACTGTGGCGTCTGAATCGCCTTGACATCGTGGAGTGTCCTCAGCACCTAAATGCCTGATCGACGATTTAGCAGAGCTCGAAGCTCTTGGTTTATCTCCTCTGTTAGGGGCAAATGGCTGGTCAAGGAAGGTGGGGTTAGAATTTAGAAATCCTATTAGTTGAGGTAAGTGCATGAGATTCTCGTTGTGTTGGTGAATTAAGATTTGGGTTTTGTGATGGATAGCTAATCAATCTTATCTTAGCTAGGTTGAAGTTGGAGGAGTGAACGAGGTGGTGTAAGCTTTTGATATAGCTTATGTATAGAACTAGACATTGCACAAAGTTTTACTGATATGCAGATATACATGTGTGTGTGTATATATATATAATTATGAAAATTGATCAGAGTTTAAAATTACATGTGTACAAGCTATTATTCAATTCTGGTTATGGATAAGTTTGTATTTAAATTCAAAATTGTAGTTGATAAGCAATTGATGGTTTAATAAAACAATTGAGCAAATGATAGTTTCTTTATGGATGAAACTGTCATGCAAAGCCTCTATATGAATGACAGATTTGTCCCTTCTGAAACACAGAGTTCTTTCTCAAAAATTAGTCCCATTACTAAGAGAAAATCAAGGTGGATTCAGGAGAAGACTGTCATGGACAATGCAAGTGCATCGAGTAACTTGTTGATGCAGTCGGAAAGTAACCTGGGTTTACAAGCAATAAATCCTAAAAAGATAGTTCTGGAGTCCACCAGAGATAAAAGAGAAAACTCTCAATTTGATTGATAATATATGATAAAAGATAGCTTCTGCAGCCATTTAAGGTTGCTTATATATGAGAAAAGAAACCCTTGGGCGACTAACAATGAAACCCTAAAGCCCACGAGTAAAAACCAAACAAATCAAAAACAAACTAGGAAACTGAAAATTCTAAAAAATAGAAAAGTGCAGTTTTGAGGCCCTAAACGAACTCGAAAGCTCGAAAAAGTCCCCACGTTGTGGAAAGCAATGAGTTTTGCTTCTGGTGTCGTTCCCTTTCTGGAAAGCAATGCCAAAGTTGCAACAGTAACTTGGGTTTTCCTCTTTTTGCACGATCGAACTGTTCTTCAATTCTTATCGTCATTCGCTCTACATCACAAGTTCTTATGTTCTTGTTTTCCGTAGATATAGGATTGATAGGATGTTTTCAATCACGAGTTCAATTACACATTCTGGTAATCTGCAGTAGTTTATATACATGTTTTGATATAGTATAGGTTCATATCATCTCTATTATGATTCGATATGTATTTTGGTTCTATGAGGTGGGAGAAGAAAGGATTCAACTGATATCCTTCATTTGGACTAAGCTCATTACCAAGAGGAAGGAAATTGCGATATTCTTCGTCAAAGGAGCGAACCCTCCAAACTGGCATACTGGGAATCTGTTCTGGACTTCTGGTCTTGTTTGGCGTCAAGGTTAGTTGGGTCCTCCTTTGGAGGCTTTGGGTTGATATTTTGATATTTGATTACCTGAATATGCGTATGGATTAACTGATAATTTGAAATTTGGTTATAAAGTAGAATAATTATGGATGCATAGAACATACTACAGTTCAGAGAGGCTAAAAGGAAAAAAAAAAAGAAAAAAATGTCAGTTGAAATCTTAATTAACTTTGGTTCACAAAGTTGGTGGAAATTCAAAAACTAAAGTCCAGATTGGTTAAAATGATTCTCGTAAAAGAAAAAAAACACATGGTTAATTGGTTTCAAAAGGTGGAACTGGAAAGCAAAGGCTGGATGATAGTATTATTGGAATTACTGTATAATAATTTGGGAACCATATAGTAAATATGAGCAAGACCAAAAGCAATTAAACATAAATAGATTAAGAAACAAAGTTATTGAAATTACCAAGAATTTACCATCAAATAGCAAGCTGAGAAGAAAAGAATTGATAAATTTCGGAGACTCAATCAACCCTTTGCGTACAAGACTCGAACTGTAACTCACGGGAAGAAAACTGCATCGCCACACCACTTTTGCAATCTCCCAAACAGGATTGAAAAGTGTTTATAACTCATGGCCATTCGACCATTGCTTTCCGGATTCCATGATCATTGAAGTGATAGCAACCTGTATTTCTTCTCAGTCAGTTCTTTAAAAAAGAGGAGAGATAAGGGAGGAAGGTTGTGGAATAGACAGAGGAGTTGAAAAAATTCTGGGTTTGTCTCCCCAATTGTAAACCCTTCTCTGATTCCTCTCCACAACCTGCTCTTTCTCTTATCTTCCCCTCCTCTCTAGATGCTTAGTTCCCCTTCTTTTAAACTCACTTCCTATTTTCTTTCTTCTGTGGGCAAACATATGGTCTCTATTTTGCTATTTGTATTCATTTACAATACTATTAGTATTATTTTTTCTATTTATTTTTTTGTATTATTAATTTATTATCATTATTATTATTATTATTTTATTTTATTTTGAATAAGTGAATGATCTTTATTGAGATTGAAAGACTTAGCCAACAGAGGAGTCTTTGGCTAGAATATCAAGAATACAAGCTGGTGGATTATCAATCTAAACAGCTTTATAATCATCATCAAAGGCTAAACTAGCCAGCCTATGTGCAACCCGGTTGCAAGATCTAGGAGCAAAACTGATTTTGATCTCTGACCTGCTAATCAAAATGGCTCGAATGTCACCAATGATGGCCGCATAAGGGAGAAACTCATAGCTGGGGATCTGAATATGCATAGTAGCCTGGAGGCAGTCAGTTTCAAGCACCACAGATTGGCCTGGATAGTTGCAAATCAGTTTCAAGCCCTCCCTTATAGCAAGCATCTCGACATGTTTTGCATGTTGTACATACTGAACGGGAGAAGTGAATGCAGCCCTAAAGTTGCCTTGTGCATCCCTTAGAACTCCCCCAAGTCCTCCCTTGATTTGTTGTCGTGCAAAACTGCCATCCACATTGATTTTCCAGTGACCCTCATTATCCGGTTTCCATGTGTGCCTGCGCTTGGAAGTGGGAGTTGAAGTCACATATTTTCTTGCTTTGCAAAATTCATCATGCCATGATAATGCAGCAAACATGATTTCAGTAGGTGGCTGAGATGTTCCAAGCCAAAACATATTATTTCTGTTTTTCCACATTGCCCAGATTGCCATAAGAAGCTTATCAAAAACTTCCTGCTACAGGGTTAATGCCTTGTCCAACATCCAAACCTTAAAGTCCATGTTATGCGCAATGGACTGGTGAAAATTAAAAGGAGGTGCTGACAAAATAGCTTGAGCAGTTAGGCACTTACAGAAGCTTATCATTATTATTGTTATTGAAACTAAGTCGATTTTTTTTCCCAACTAAATTCTAAATTCAAGGATTTTCTCAAAAACTATATTATATTTCATTAAAAAAAATTCGGGTTATCACACCTTCCCCTCCCCACACACTAAAAATCAACACTGATGCCTCTTGGGGTTCCTCTTCCCTTTCTTGTGGTGTTGCTGGTGTGGTGAGAGATCATAATGGTAAGTTGGAGGTTGGTTCTGCTAGAATGTACAAAGCTCTCTACCCTTTGGTTGCTGAAGCTTTAGCTGTTAGAGAAGGTTTTTCTGTCGCTAATCCCTTATTTCATCTTTGTCCTCCTCCACCCCGCCTAATGATTGGAAAGCTGCAAACCTGATCTCTTTTGTGCGGTCATTTGATTAGATCTGGCAGATTAGCTGGCATTGGTCCAGCAGAAAGGCAAACCAAGCAGCTGATCTTGTTGCTGGTCATGTTAATAGTTGGAAGTGCCCTGTGAATTGGGTTTCACAGCCGCCTTCCTCTCTTTATAATGTTTTGTTGTATGATGGCCTCGCTTGTCCCCGTTGAGGCCTTTCGGTTCTGTTTCTTTTGCCGCTTTCCTTTTGAGCATGTGTTGTTGCTGCGTTGCTTTGGTCTCTTGTCTTTAGCCAAAAAAATATATAAAAAAAAGACACCGACAAAAACAAAAAAGTTCAATCTACCATATTTGGTGCATGTGATAGAAATAATAAAAGGCAAATTAACGTGTAATGGGTCGAAAGTGACAAATTGGTCCAGGTTAATCCGTGAAGATGCGGAGTACCAACAGCTACACGGTAAGACCCCGTGCACCTTAACTATAGCTTTGCAGTGACAACCTTGATCGAATGTGTAGGATAGGTGGGAGGTGGTGACACACAACGATCGATCCGGAAAGACATTTTATCGATTGGTCGTTCAATTATATATAAGGGGTGTTGGAACATTTTAATATTTTATTTATTATTGAAATTAAATTTGGGTGGATTTATTTTGTGTTTAAAATCTGAATTTATTTGTGTGTTTAAATTCAGAATTTATTTTGAGTTTTATTTGTAACTCATGTTGTTTTATTTTGATTTATTTTGGGTTTTAGTTCTTGTAACTTATGGTTATTAGTTACTACCCTATTAATTATAGGGAGTGTCCTAAGAGTCTATAAATAGCATCATTTGTTGCATGTTAAAATATATCATTGCTAATGCTATTACAAAACACTACTATTCACCCATCAACTTTCTTTCCAAAATCCCTCAAAAGTGTCCCGTGTGTTTTTTGGCCAAAGAAAGGTGTTCTTTTGGTGGAGCTTTAGGTTTCTCCAATTTGTGCAGATTGGTGTAAGCCACACAACTTGTTGTTAGGCTGTTGTATCCTGGAGGGGACAATTCAAGAGATTTTCTGGTACACCGGCATTGTTCCGCAGAGGGTTTGAATCTCATTAAAGAGAGCGAGATACCCGTGCCTCAGCCTTTTGTCAACGAGTTTCTCAAGAGAAATTATAATTTTTTTATTGTAATTTCTCCGACAATTTTAAGGAGATTCAACAATATGGAGCATGCACAAGAGAAACCGTTCGACAATATGGGAAATCTCAGCTTGAGAAAGATGAGTATAACTATTATTTTTTATCTCTTGACTTATTTCTCATATAACGTTTATGATTATAATGAACGACTCATTGTTATTCAAAGAAATATTGAGAAGTTTTGTAGATTAACTTGGAGAGAGTTCCAAAAATCCGTGCGTCACAAACAAAATGAGATTTCCTTGGAGACCTTGACGACTTGCATCCGCGTTGAGGAGGAAGTAAGAGGTCAAGATGTTCTTATGTAAGATACAAACAATGACACATTCAAGGTAAATTTAGTATCTTCCAATAATAATATGCCCAATGGTCATTTTCATAAAAATTCTCATATGCAGCCAAAGAAGAAAAATATGAAAAAAGTTGGTAAACCTCACCAACAGAATAAAGGCAAACCAAGTTATGTGAATAAGAATCAATATTCTCCTTCAGAAAATAAGCAACAATATATTTGTTGTTATGTTTGTAGAAAAAGTGGGCATATTGTTTGCAATAAGCAACAATATGCTTGTTCTTCACGTCACTAAAGAACCATATGTGGCAATGATAACTAATGTAAATATGGTTCAAAGTGTTGAAGGATGGTGGGCAGATTGTGGTGCTAATAGACACATTTGCTATGATAAAGATTGGTACAAGAAATACACTCCTTTTAAAGAGTCCAAAACAATTATGCTTGGAGATTCACATACTACTCATGTGCTTAATTGGAATTGATGAGGTAGAACTCAAATTTACTTCTGGTAGGGTGCTAAGTTTGAAAGATGTGTTGCATACACCCTCCATGAGGAATTTGATGTCTAGTTATCTTCTTAATAAGGCTGGTTTTAAACAAACTATGGAATCTGACCAATATGTGATCACCAAAAAAGATGTATTTGTGGGTAAAGGTTATGCTTGTGATAACATGTTCAAATTGAATGTTGAGAATAATAATAAAGCATCTACTTCAGTTTATATGCTCTCTTCTTTGAGTTTTTGGCATGCATGTTTATGTCATATAAGTAGTAGATATGTGGGAATCATGAGTAGCTTGAGTTTAATTCATTCAGTGCAAAAGGATTTTGAAAAATGTGAGACTTGCAGTAAAGCAAAAATTACTAGAAGGCCCCACAAAAATGTTGAAAGGCATACCGAGTTATTTAAATTAATTCATATAGACTTGTGTGAATTTGAGGGAATTTTAACTCGTGGAAGTAACATGTATTTTATCACTTTTATTGATGATTGTTCTAAATATGCTTATGTCTATTTATTGAAAAATAAAAGTGATGCTTTTACCAAATTTAAAGAGTTCCTCCTTGAGGTTGAAAATCAATTTGGTAGAAAAATTAAAAGGCTCCGAAGTGATAGAGGGAGAGAATATGATTCTTCTGAATTCAATTCTTTTGTTCAATCTTTCGGAGTGATTCATGAAGTTACTCCACCCTATTCACCTGCATATAATGGTGTGGTAGAAAGAAAAAAATAGAACTTTGATTGAGTTAACAAATGTCATGTTGATTGATTCAGGTGCTCCCTCTAATTTTTGGGATGAAGCAGGTTTAATTGCTTGTTATGTGTTGAATAGAGTGCCACATAAAAATACGAAAATTGCACATTTTGAGGTGTGGAAGGGGCATAAACCAAATTTGGGTTATCTTAGAGTTTGAGGTTGTCTAGCCTTTGTGAGGTTAACTGACCGTAAAAGACCAAAATTGGGTGCTAGAGCTACTACTTCTGTTTTTGTTGGATATTCTTTGAATAGTACAGCCTATAGATTTCTTGATGTTGAAAATCATTTTATGATTGAATCTGGTGATGCAATTTTTCATGAAGAAAAATTTCATTTTAAATCGAAAAATAGTGGGGGTCAAGAATCTAGAGAAAATATTTTTACCCAACTTAGTTCTTCTTCCTCTAATTTTCAAATACAAGAAACTTATGAAAATGAACCTAGAAGAAGTAAGAGAGCTAGAGTTGAAAAAGATTTTGGCCCTGATTATTATGTTTATAATGTTGAGAAAAATCTTATTTCTTTACCGAAGTTTTATCATCACCAGATGCAATTTTTTGGAAAGAGGCTGTGAATGATGAAATAGAGTTTCTAATTTCTAATAATACTTGGAAATTAGTAGATTTACCAATAAGTTTTAAAACCATTGGGTGTAAATGAGTCCTTAGAAAAAAACTCAAATCGGATGGAAGTATAGACAAATATAAAGCTAGACATGTTGCTAAAGGCTTTTAGAAAATAGCAGATCTAGACTTTTTTGATATTTTTTCTCCGGTTACAAGGATTACATCCATTAGATTATTGATTGCTATTGCTGCAATTCATGATTTGATTATTCACCCAATGAATGTGAAAACAGCTTTTCTAAATGGTATTTAGAGGAAGATATCTATATGGACCAACCAGAAGGTTTTATAGAACTTGATCAAGAGCACAAGATATGTAAGTTATCTAAATCTCTTTATGGTTTAAAGCATGCTCCTAAACAGTGGCATGAAAAATTTGATTCCTGCATGGTTGAAAATGGTTATAAATCAAATGAATGTGACAAGTGCATATATTATAAATCTTGAAAAAATTAACATGTTATTGTTAGTCTCTATGTGAATGATCTCTTAATTTTTGGCTCAAATTTGCATGTAATCGATGAGACAAAAACTATGCTTAAGAGCAATTTTGATATGAAAGATCTTGGTGAGGCTAATGTTATTTTGGGCTTGAAAATAACAAAAACATGTGATGGTATTTTTCTTGATCAATCACATTATGTAGAGAAAATTTTGAAGAAATATAATTTTGTTGGCCACAAGCATGTGTCTACTCATTTTGATTCTAGTATGTGTTCATTTATTTCCTATTGTGAATGAAAATGATGTTGTTAATCAAAAGGAATATGCTAGCATAATTGGCAGTTTGTGCTATGCAACTGACTGTCCTAGACCTGACATTGCATATGCAGTTGGAGTACTTAGCAGGTTCACTAGTAAACCAGATAAAGAATATTGACATGCAATTGAGCGTGTTATAAATATTTGCTTGGTACTAAAAACTATGGATTATTTTATAAAAAAATATCTTGTTGTACTTGAAGGTTTTTTGATGCCGATTGGAATACTCTGTCAGGTCATTCTCTCTCTATCACTGGTTATATTTTTTCATTAGGTGGATGTGCTAATTGTTGGAAATCAAAGAAGCAAACAATAATCTCTAATTCAACAATGGAAGCTGAACTTATTGCTCTAGCTTCAACAAGTGAAGAAGCAAATTGGTTGAGATTTATTGCATGAAATTCCCTTGTGGGAAAAACCCATACCGCCTATATTGATTCATTGTGATAGCACTGCAGCTATTAGTAGAGTAAATAACCGTTATTATAACGGTAAATCCAGACCTATAAGAAGAAAGCACAATACTGTGAGATCATTTTTTGAGTGATGAAATTATTAATGTGAATTATGTTAAATCATGTGATAATCTTGCAGATCCTTTAACTAAGGGCTTGGTAAGAGACAATGTCCGGAGTACATCGAGGGGGATAGGATTGAAGCCCATATCGTTAGAAGCCATATATGAGGACACCCAACCCGATGATTAGAGATCCTAAAAACTGGTTTCAATGGGAAAAACGAATCATAAGGTGGCCGTAAAAAAAAACGCACTATATTTTCTTACTCATCCTTATGATGTAAGTGCATTAATCTTGTAACGTATATGAAGGTTGGTGTTCAATTAAAATTCTTAATAAAATCTGTAGTTCATATGAGTGAGATGTCATAGTTACAAGAACATCCTTGACGGATTTTACCTATATGAATGTGAGACTGGGCCTCTCTCCATAAGAATTGGGCTTATTCTTGAAATGCACTCATGAAAACCGGGATAAGTATAAGGCCGTAACGTGCTGGCTAATAAAGCTCATATTAACACCTGAATTATTATGTGTGAGCAGTAGTTCTTATTTTCCCTTAAGCAGTTGTAGTTCAAGTCTGAAACCACTATCAACTCTGGAGTAGGGATTGCTGTTTCACTAAGTGAATGTTCAATACAGAGCACACCTTCATAATGCATAATGGTTCGTCTTTGGCCGGTAACTTTGGTTTTATATTTGTTTTTAAAATATTAAAATGAGTGGGGGAATGTTGGAACATTTTAATATTTTATTTATTATTGAAATTAAATTTGGGTGGATTTATTTTGTGTTTAAATTATTGTAACCTAGGCTATTGGTTACTACCCTATTAATTGTAGGGAGTGTTCTAAGAGCCTATAAATAGCACCTTTTGTTGCATGCTAAAATATATCATTGCTAATCCTATTACGAAAAACTATTATGCACCCATCAACTTTCTTTCCAAAATCCCCTAAAAGTGTCTTGTGTGTTTTTTGGCCAAAGAAAGGTGTTTATTTGGTGGAGTTTTGGGTTCATCCAATTTGTGCAGATTGGTGTGAACCACACAACTTGTTGTTGGGCTGTTGTATCCTAGAGGGGACAAGTCAAGAGATTTTCTGGTGCACAGACATTGTTCTGCAGAGGGCTTGAATCTCCTTAAACAAAGCGAGATACCCGCACCTCAGCCTTTTGTCAACGAGTTTCTCAAGAGAAATTATAATTTTTTATTGTAATTTCTCCGACAAGGGACATGAGTGGTCCAATATTACATATTTGCACATGTTAAACTATATTTTCTGGCATTTTTTGAGTTTTAAGATAATTGAGAAGCTTTAGCTTATATTCTTTTATTCACGATATTTTTTCTTTTCTTTTTTCCAACGAGAGTAGAAAGAGCTTTGCAATGGTGGGGCAAAAGGTTAGGGTTAACGCTAATGCTGGTAAACTTTATTTTCATAACAATTTTATTGAAACTGAAAACAAGCATACAACATAACTGAGACCGCTTACATATAGGCATAGCACATGCAAGCTTATCCTACATAGAAACTAACTAAAACTTTAAAACACATCATTAAGGCAGCTCAAAGGAAGTTTAAGGCATCATCAGGAGTAAATCCAACAAGTTATAGCCCTTTTATTTATAATTGAGCTCGATCATTTGGGGAAGAGGATAACAACTAAGCTAGATGGGGAGGGTTCTGCCTTCAGCTTCAGTCTTCTTACCGCAATAGCACAATGCTTTCTCAATTGGATAAATAGGTGCACAAATTTTACACTCATCACATTTCTCGATGCATTCCGGATATGGAATAAAGCCTCCTACTGATTTTGCAACTGGATGGGCGACGTCCAATTCTGTAAGTAATTTTTCTGCATGCATTCCCATGTTAGTAACACATAGAAATTTAATATATATATATATATAGTTGATATATATTGATATATATAAAAGATATACAACCTTTCTTGGCTGCGGATATCCACACCTAAGCAAAAGGTGCGGATTTCTAGTTTTTCTCCACTTTCCGATCATATTTTCACATCTTAACCATTCAGTTTTTAGATCCTAATTTATAGATAACTTCTACAAATTTTCAGCTAATTTGATGATCGTTAAGGCATCCAAAACTGCAATTTACCATTATAAACACGAACGGTTCCGGTTCGATATATTCGGTTTGTTCGTATATATTACAGTTTTGGATGCCTTAACGATCATCAAATTGGCTGAAATTTTATAGAGATGATCTATACATTAGGATCTAAACACATGAACAATTAAGATGTGAAAATATGATCGAAAAGTGGGTAAAAATGGGAAATCCATACGTTTTGCTAAGCAAGGTTAATAAGATATATATATATATAAATATAAATATATATATATATATATATATATATATATATATGGCCATTTCACCGAGGGATCCTTTTTTTTTTAGTCTTTTATAGGGATAGGCATTAGACAAATTTTTAGATTATATTTCGGCATCTCAACCGTTTATTTTTTAAATCCTAATGTGTAGATCACTTTTGCAAATTTTCAGCCAAATTGGTGATCGTTAAGGCATCCAAAACTGCAATTTACACGAACGGACTGAGTCTATCGAACTGGAACCGTTTGTGTTTATAATGGTAAATGTAATTTTGGATGTCTTAACGATCATCAAATTGGCTGAAAATTTACAGAAATGATCTGTACATTAGGACCTAAAAACTAAACGATTGAGATGTGAAAATATGATCGAAAAGTTGGTCTAATGCCCTATCCATATAAAAGACAAAAAATGGATCCCTCACTAGAAGGGCCCTATATATATATGTATAGTTAGTTAGTTAATGATTTTAGAACCAACCAAGTAATATAGGAAAAATGTTACAAAAATAAATACTCAGAGGAATAACACTAAGTTTAAGAACATAAAATCGAATAGAAACTAGTCACCCGCATATTTGATTGCTGGTTTTTTGGAGTCGGAATCAGTCTTTTTACCACTATAGCATAATGCAGCCTCAATTGGATAAGGTAAAGTGCAAATTACACACTCATGACATTTTTCAATGCATTCCTATGGAATAAAGCCTCCTACTGATTTTGCAACTGGCTTGGAGACCAAATCCAGTTCTTTATGCAATTTTTCTGCATGTATGAGCGTGTTAGTAACACATTGAAATTTAGTACTGTTGATGAAGAAAGTATTTAATGATTATTGATACTTCGGTTAATTACCGGCCGCTTTAGTGGTTGATGATTTGATGCAGTCAACACAAACGCACGTTGATAGTTCAGGTGGCCAAATTAGTGTACAAGCGCAATGACGCTTGCTAGTTTTCTGGCATTCTGAATATGGCATTATCTCTGATTTCACTTTGGTGCTACTCTGTTTCACTTCTTGGACTACAGCAACCGCCTTCTTGGAATTGGGGAGGTATCCGCAAATGCACACATTGCTCTCAGGTGGCAACCTTAGTGTACAAAGACATTTTTCGCAGGTTTTGACGCGTTCTAGATATGGAATGCTGCCTGAAGACTACTTCAATAGTTCAATATATGATTTTTCTTTTTCTATCACCTGCACCTGTGCTTTGTCTGCTCAAAAAAAGAAAAAAAAAAAAAGGTATATTAATATTTAAATACTCAATAATAAATGTTGGATAATTTCTGAATTCATACGTGCCATCACTCCTTACTCCATAGACATGACAAAGCTTGTATATTTTTTTCTTAGTTATCCCTATTTTATTAGATGTCCTCGAAGAGATGTCAATAATGTCTAGTGCATTGTGAAAGCTAGGGTTCTAGAGCTTGAAGAGAGAGAGAAGAACAAGAAAGAAGAAAAGAGAGAATTCTGTATTAGAGATATGTTTCTGTTACAACCAAACAAAACAGAATGCAAAACAGAATGATATAGCAGCAGCTATATATAGTAACAGAGATCACTAACCAGCTAACCATGCACTTAACAGAATTAACACTAATTAATCCTAATTAAGTATGAAAAAGCTTGATGTTCTGTTTAATACCCCTCCTCAGCAGGATGGCTGGAAGGAGACATCAAGCTGGAGCATAAGTAGAGATGCTGAGGTGAGCAAAGACCTTTTGTAAACAGATCAGCTAGTTGTTCTCTCGATGACACAAATTGTAATCGGAGAGAACCAGCTTTGACTTTGTCCCGAGTGAAATGCACATCAACCTCAATATGCTTAAGCTTGGAATGATACACTGGATTAGTGGCAAGAGCAAGAGCAGAGATATTGTCACAATGAAGAGTAGGAGTGCTAGTAAGAGAAATCCGTAAATCATGCAGTAAGTGTTGTAACCACTGAAGCTCAGAAGTGGTGTCAGCCATACTCCGATACTCAGCCTCAGTGGATGATCGAGAAACAGCCGTTTGCTTCTTGCTACACCAAGAGATTGGTGAACCATTGAGCAAAATAACAAAACCAGTGGTGGACTTCCGATCATTAGGGTCACCTGCCCAATCGGCATCACAATAAGCTTGAAGATGGAACTGTTGAGGAAATGAAGAACCCCTCCTGAAATAAATTCCATGATCAAGTGTACCTTTGACATAACGAAGAATGCGTTTGGCTGCCAAAAGATGAGCTGCAGTTGGGGAATGAAGGAATTGGCAGACAGAATTTACACTGTAAGCAATATCAGGTCTTGTGAAAGTAAGATATTGCAAACAACCTACCAAGCTTCTGAAATAAGGAATATCTTGAGGTGACAGAGGTGGGCTACCATCCTTATACAGTTTGATCCCGGATTGACAAGGTGTAAGATGAGAATGACAGTCATCTAAACCAGCTTTATGAATCAACTCAGTGGCATATTTATGTTGAGACACAAAGAGACCATCAGATGTATATGTGATTTCAAGACCAAGGAAAAAATGTAATCTTCCCAAGTCTTTTATGTCAAACTCAGCCTGCAATGCCATTTTGAGTTCTGAAATGAGAGCTGCACTATCACCAGTGAGAATAATGTCATCCACATAGAGAAGCAAATAAGCTATGGAGCTGCCAGATGTTTTAACAAACAAGGAAGGATCAGCATAAGAGCACTTAAATCCAAGGCTTGGAAGAAAATTGGTAAACCGTTCATTCCAGGCTCTAGGTGCCTGTTTCAATCCATATAAGGATTTATGAAGCTTGCAGACAAGATTAGGGCGAGCAGGATCTTCAAAACCTCCAGGTTGAGCCATATAGACTTCCTCATTAAGAATGCCATGAAGAAACGCATTTTTGACGTCCATTTGATGCAGAGTCCAACCTGATTGTGCAGCCAAGTTTAAAATCAATCTAACAGTAGTATGTCTCACCACAGGAGAGAAGGTTTCATCGTAGTCCACTCCATGTTCCTGACTAAAACCCCTGGCAACAAGTCGAGCTTTGTGTCTTGCTATGGATCCATCAGCGTTTCTCTTTATTTTGAAAATCCATTTGCAGGAAACAAGATTTTTATCTGGAGGTAATGGAGTAAGAGACCAAGTCTGCTGCTTAAGGAGAGCATCATACTCCTCCTGCATTGCATTTTTCCAAACTGGACATTGCATAGCAATTTTGTAATTCCGGGGCTCAGAGGCAGAAGGATCACCAGAAGATGTGTTATTCAATATGGACAAGAAGCATTTTTTCTTCTGTATTCCTCTCTTACTCCTAGTGAGCATAGTGTGATCATTGACTGTGGACTCAGAAAGACCTTGAACTGGATGCAAAATGTTAGAACTAGAGATTTGTGATATGGAACTAGCAGGAGCACGAACACAGTCTAGAACAACTGAAATGGAGCCATTCCCTGGTTGAGTATCAACAGTAATTGTACCAGTATCTCCTCCAAAATTAATTGTAGTGTTGGAGCTCGAATCAAATGCAGGAAGTGCATGACAATCAGGTGGAGTAGATGATGTAGAATGCTCAGTAGAGGACATAGGAGAAGTATTATTGCCAGTATGAACAGAAGCATATGAAGGACTAGGAACATGGACATTAGTACCCTGAGACAGTCTAGTAGTATGATCATGATCATGTGTTGGAAGAGAGAGAGGTACCTGATGTGAAGTGGTACTGACAAGAACAGGTGCTGCAAGATGCTGTGAGGATTGAGACTGAGTAATCGTTGGGCAAGGACTGTGTGCAGAACCACCTGTAGAAGTATGTTGCAAACTGGTAAATGGAAAACGATCTTCTTCAAAGAAGACATGTCTGGAAATAATGCACTTTTTACTCGTCAAATTATAGCAGATGTAACCTTTGTAACCTGCTGCAAATCCAATGAAAACACACTTTGCAGTCTTTGGTTGCAATTTATTGCAGTTATATGGAGTCACAAGTGGGTAACAGGTACAACCAAATACTCTGAGTTGTTCTAAGGATGGGATTTTACAGTAAAGTTTCTCAAATGGAGACTTCATATCCAATATAGTTGTAGGCATTCTGTTAATCAAATAGACTGAAATAGCACAAGCATGATACCAGAAGGAAGCTGGAAGATGAGAGGCCTGTAAAAGAGTAACAGCTGTCTCCCTAATGTGTCTATTTTTTCTTTCAGAAATACCATTCTGTTGGGGTGTATAAGGACATGAAATCTGATGTGAAATGCCTTGTTTACACAGAAACTCTCTAAATTTATTTCCTGTATATTCCCCGCCTCCATCACTTCGAAGACATTTGATATGAGTAGAGAATTGAGTGCCGACAAATGCACATAGAGCTTGAAAATAGCTGAGTACTTCAGATTTATTCTTCATGGGAAATATCCAGGTATATCTAGTACAATCGTCTATGAACAGTACAAAAAATTTGAAACCATCTATAGAGAGATGAGGAGAAGGACCCCAAACATCTGAGTGAACAATCTCAAATGGGACTTGACTCCTGGATTGTGAGATTGGAAAAGGCAGCTTATGAAATTTTCCAAGTAGACAAGCTTCACAAACTGCAGAATCCTCCATTGGCATACTTGAGATGTTGCATTTATTCAACATACTAGTAACTACTTCATTTGAGGGATGTCCAAACCTTTGATGCCACAAAGAATGCTTAACTACTCTTCCAACATATGCTGAAGCTGAATTGCTTTGAACACTAGATGATGTGCTACAGGACCCATGATGTTTTTGAATATTGAATGGCAGATCAAAAGGTATTGGATAAAGTCCTTGATTACTCAGTCCCTTGTACAGCACCTTTCCCAACACCTTGTCCTGTATTACACACATAAACTCATCAAACCAAACAGAACAATTGTTCTGTTTGCATAGTTGATAGATAGAAAGCAAGTGAGCAGCTAGTTCAGGTATAAGAAGAACATTGTTGAGTGTCAACGTTCCTAGTTTTGTATTACCAGTATGAGTGATGTTTAAAAATTTACCATCACCAACTTGCACTGAATCTGGGGCAGTATATGGAGTAAGATTGTTAAGTAGCTGCACTTCGCTAGTCATATGGTTGGTGGCACCAGAATCAGCCAACCAAAACTGAGGTGTGTTACTGGAGGAAGCAAACATAGCAGCTCCCTGTTGGTGAATATTTTGGGAAGCCTGATTATTCTGAAAAGGGAAAGCTGATTGAGATATGTTGGTGGCAGTTTGGATTTGTGGTGTGAACTGTTGTTGCTGACCAGGAAACCCAAATATGTAGTAGCATCTATATGCAGTGTGATTTGGCTTGCCACAGTATTGACAACCAGTAGAATTTGAATTGCCTTGTTGAAAAGTCTGAAGATTAGATAGTGTCCTGCATGTTTTGGCTCCATGGCCTACTTTCCCACAAAGCTGACATGTGAGGTTAGAACTGCCCCCATTTTGTCTGAAGTTGTTGAAACTTGTATTGCCTCCATGGAATTGATTGTTAAATGGAGTACCAGTTCCTCTACTCATGCTATTGTGAAAGTTGTTGCTTCCTCTGTAAATTCCAGTGTCACTCATGATTCTGGCATTGTTTCCAAACTGACCATTTGGTCTTGCAGCATAGAAGCCAGTCATAGATGGACTTGGATCAGCTACAGTGAATGAATTAGGCTGAGCAATGGTTCCATATGGCATTGCAGAAAGAGGAACATAAGGAGCTTGTGAAGACAAGTGGATATTGTTATTAGCTGGAGTAGTGAATAATGGACCAAATCCAGGAGGCACAGATTGGACTTGAGACTGTGGACATGAGGTAGAAGCAACAGATGTGTTGCTTGAGGCTGAACCAGAAGAAATGGTATTTTTGGCCATCATGGCAGTAAGTGTTGTAGTTGAAGATGCTTGAGTCTCACTCTCAATATCAATCTCTGCAGCCTTAAGCAATGTCTTGAGTTCACCCACAGAACAAGCAACAAACTGAGCTCGGATTACAGTCTTAATTGCAGCATACTCAGAGGGTAAGCCTCTCAATACTGTAACAACAATGTCTTCATCATCAACAAATACTCCAACTGTTTCAAGTGTATCCCTAGCAGCCTTGATTTTATCCATGTAGGTTTCAATATCATCATTCCTTTCTTCAAGTTTTGCAGATTAGACTTGAGTTGCAAAATATTTTGTCTATTAGGAGCTGCAAACTTGAGCTTCAACCTATTCCACATGTCTTGAGCAGACTTGCTTCCAACATCACATGACATGGCCACAGGACTAAGTGTTTGTCCAATCATATTAACAATGCTTTGATCTTGTATTTTCCAGTTAGCATACTCAGATGATATCACATTTCCAGAGCTATCAGATGCAGAAACAAATTGAGTAGGGCATGGATTTGAGCCATCAACATATCCATACAGATTTTGACCTCTAAGGAATGATTCAATACGAAACAGCCATGTAGGATAGTTGGACTCATCAAGTAAGATATTTGGGAGATACACAGTAGTCTGAGTAGTGACTGTAGATGCTTGATTTGTAGATGCAGTCATCTTGGCAAGATAAGAGGTAGGAACAAAGAATCGAGTGTATATCTGTGTAATACTAGTAGATTTCAGGCTTTGAAAACTCACAGAGTTAAGAGCCTTCACAAATCTTAACAAGGAATCAACGATTGTCACAAATCTTCAAGAAAACTTCAAGAAATCTAGGTGTTTTTGAAAACTCATAGAGTTATACCAACTGATAATTTCTTCAATTCCACAATTATGGGTTGCAAGTGAGTTCAGACTAACAATACTCCAGGATCCAAGGTTTCGAAACCACATATAGTAATCAAAGGAAGAAAAACTCACAACTTCACAATCAGATAGTTAAAACGTGCATAGATTCACAATCGAACACTGATTATACCAAATCGAAGCTTCATAATCAAAAATTCACTCTGTACAATTGTAGATCTAACTGTTCCTCTTTTGTTTTGTTAAGAACACGAAGACTTATCTGAAGTTTGTAGAAGAAGGAAGCCGAGCACCGAAGCAAGCAAGCGCAGTGAGCTCAAGAAGCAGAAGGAAGCAAACGCAGAACCTTAGGTATCAACCTGGCTTTGATACCATGAAAGCTAGGGTTC
Organism: Rosa persica; assembly: GCA_025331145.1. Classification (NCBI taxonomy): domain Eukaryota; kingdom Viridiplantae; phylum Streptophyta; class Magnoliopsida; order Rosales; family Rosaceae; genus Rosa; species Rosa persica. The sequence goes on along the minus strand of WFKR01000003.1, from coordinate 6,157,711 downwards.
TAGAGCTTGAAGAGAGAGAGAAGAACAAGAAAGAAGAAAAGAGAGAATTTTGTATTAGAGATATGTTTCTGTTACAACCAAACAAAACAGAATGCAAAACAGAATGATATAGCAGCAGCTATATATAGTAACAGAGATCACTAACCAGCTAACCATGCACTTAACAGAATTAACACTAATTAATCCTAATTAAGTATGAAAAAGCTTGATGTTCTGTTTAATACATTGGACATTTGGACTAGTGGTTCACTGGTTCTTCTCCTAGTTGATTTGAGGTACCTTTTTTTTTTTTTGGACGAAAAAGTTGTTGGAGTTAATTGCCAAGTGCTATTTATATCTTCCATATGAAATACCTACATATATGTATACAGGTACTGCCCAATTCAATTATATATCAAGAGCTAGAGTTTATCCCATATAGTTAATCGTCGTTGATTTGATGCATGTTTTCGCTGCATCTATTTGGATATTTCCAGAGTTAAAGTACTTGTCTTTCGTCATATATATGAATTACAATAGAAACAATATATCAATTGTCATATGTCATATGTCAAACTACAACAATATCGACAGAGAACAACAAAATTATTTCATACTCTTTTAAGTTGGTTAAATTACCAGATTTCTGTAGTTCTGTTGTGGGTTTCCACTTCCCGCAAGTGCACTCTGCAAGCTCTGGTACACACCTATCGCAAATGCAAGCGTCACAGATACGATCGCACAGTAGATATGGAATTTTCTGGCATTCTTGTAGAAACATAGACAAAGAGTAATATCAACATGCAAATCTTGAACTTCAATAATTAATTTATAGCCAACTAAGTAGGTATAGGTGATTACCAAGATTAGGGTCTATTTGATTCTTGGAGGTGAGCAGCTGGCCAAATAGGTCCAAGCGAGCATGAGCCCTAGTTGCTGCCAAGGCCATGTCAAGCAACATCAAGAAACTCTCACTTTCAACATATTTCTAAAACTCTTGGTATTCTCTCACTCAACTCTCAACTCAGTGGTGAGAAATTAAGAGGCCATTGAGGGCTATTTATAGCTCTAAAATTGTACGGAGGGGCGGAACTGTAATTCGGCCTGAAGGGGTCCGGATCCCTCCACAGATTGTCAGTTAGCTGGCTTAGTGGAGTCCAAAGGTTTAAGAATTTAGTTTAGGTCTTAGTTGTGGAACCCACCCCCGCCCGCCCGCCTGCCGGAGGAAAAAAAAAAAAAAAAGCCAAATCCCACAAGCCCACGTGACAAGCTCTCCACTTTTGTATAGGGTCTGATGGTTGTTAGCGAAGAAGAGAGACTAGAGAAATGAGAGAGATTCAGAAATTTCGAGAAGAAAATGAGCTATATTTTGCATTTCATTGTATACGTATAAGTATTTATATCTAGAGTTAAACTGCACAGATGAGTACCACATGGCAGACAACTGTAGGGCACTAACTAATTAAGCATGAATTAACCCTAATTAGCAAGACTAATTAAGCACTAATTATAACATAAATGTAACAACTTTTTCAACTGATAAACGAGCTAGACTAGGCTCAATATTTCTGTTAACACCCCTCCTCAGCTTGATGCTTAGACATGAGCTTCAAGCTGGTGCAAAGATAGTTGTGTTGTGGTGAGCAAAGTCCTTTTGTGAATAAGTCTGCAATTTGTTCCTTTGAGGTTACAAACTGAACCTTGATTGTACCAGCCTTGAATTGGACTCGAGTGAAGTGCACATCAACTTCTATGTGCTTCAGCTTTGAGTGATAGATTGGATTGGTTGCAAGGGCAAGAGCTGAAATATTGTCGCAGTGAAGGATTGGTACCTGAAGCAAATTAATGTGAAGATCCTTAAATAGATGAGTTAGCCACATTATTTCTGAAGTTAATTATATCAGCCATATTCCTGTATTCTGCTTCAGTGGAGGACCTAGAGAATGCAGACTGTTTCTTGCTACACCATGAAATTGGAGCATCATCAAGCATGATTACAGACCATGTGGTGGACTTCCTATCATTTGGATCACCTGCCCAGTCAACATCACAATAAGCTTGAAGGTCAACAGATTTAGCACACTAAGCAACCCTCTTGAAACAGATCGATACCAACATCAAGAGCGCCTTTGACATATCTAACTATTCTTTTAGTAGCAATGAGATGTTACTCAATAGGATTGTGAAGAAACTAACACACAGAATTGATGCTAAAAGCAATATCAGGTCTTGTAAATGTCAAATACTGCAAGCAACCAACAATGCTTCTGAAGTGTTGAATGTCTGCAGGGTTTAGTGGCTTCCCAACCTCTTTGATCAGTTTAATACCAGACTGACAAGGAGTGATTTGAGAATGACAATCATCAAGACCAGCTTTATGAATCAGATCAATAGCATATTTATGTTGAGAGACAAAAAGTCCACCATGCTTGAGATAAGTAATTTCCAAGCCAAGGAAGAAGTGTAAATCACCTAGATCACTCAAGCTGTAAGGCATGTTTGATTTCTTTAATAAGAGTCTCAGAGTTACCTCTGATGATGATATCATCCACATAGAGCGACAAATAGACCTTGGAACATCCTGTGATTTTGACAAAGAGACTTGGGTCTGCATATGAAGTTTCAAAGACAATTGAAGGAAAAAAGTTTGTAAACCTCTCATTCCAGGCTCTTGGAGCCTGTTTAAGTCCATATAGTGACACTTTGAGTTTGCACATATGGGTAGGCAAACGTGGATCCTTAAATCCTCTTGGTTGGGACATGTAAGCTTCCTCAGTGAGTAGGCCATGCAGAAAGGCATTTTTCACATCCATCTGATGTAATTTCCAACCTAAATATGCAGCAAGAGCAAGAATTAATCTAACAGTTGTATGCCTTACAACTGGAGAGAATGTTTCATCATAGTCAACCCCATACTCTTGACTGAACCCCCTTGCCACCAGTCTTGCTTTATACCTTGCTATAGCACCATCTGCATGTCTCTTGATTTTGAAAATCCATTTGCAAGAGACTAAATTTTTGTCTGAAGGGAGTGGAACCAAAGTCCATGTCTGCTGCTTAATCAAAGCATCATATTCTTCTTGCATAGCTTGCTTCCATACAGGAATTTGTAAGCCAGCTTTATATGAATTAGGTTCTACATCTGCAGGATTGGTGCTAGAAGGAGTCATGATAGACAAGAAGCACTTCTTTTTCACAATTCCATTTTTGCTTCTAGTGATCATTGCATGATCATTTCTTGTTGGAGTGAGACCTATTATGGGATGTAGTAGGTTAGTAGAAGAGCTTTGATGAGTTGACCGATTTGGTTAGCAATTTAATACAATAGAGATGGAACCTCCTCCAACAGAAGACTGAACAGTTAAAGCACCATTTTCTTCCTCAAAATGAATCTCAGTGTTTGAATCAGGTCCAAAAGCAGGATATAAGCTAGAGACATTGTTAGAAGCAATGACAGGAATATTATCAATGAATTGACATAACTGTGTATCTTCTGCAGTATCATTGTTAGCAGTCACATAAGGTGATGAGGTGGACAAATTAGGTGAAGAGATATCACCATCAGAGACATTTGCATTATCTGGTTCAGGATTATGCAAACTATAAGGAGACTGAGGATGAGAGTCAGCCTGACCTGTTGTGTTTGTTGCAGTACCTAAGATGCATGTATTAGGAGTTGGCAAAGTCTGAGTGTAGGACTGAGAGTGAAGCAGGTGCGCTGAAGCAGGTGAGCAGGTATTCCCATATATTTCTTTTGACTTGTGGTGGTGGCAACATGTTTATCACTTGCAGAGAGACTGTTCTTTGTAACTAAAGCATAAGGAAAACAACTTTCTTCAAAGAATACATGCCTGTATATAATACACCTTTTGGTTGTGGGACTGTAACATATGTATCCTTTGTAGCCAGTAGCAAACCCCAAAAAGATACACCTCATTATCTTAGGCTGAAGCTTGTTATGTTGTGCAGAAGACAATAGTGGATAACAGCTAAACACTCTAAGTATATTCAGTGCAGGTTAATTCCCATATAGCTTTTCATATGGAGAGGCCATATCCAAATTAGGTGTTGGCATTCTGTTAATGAGGCGGGTAGCTATAGCACATGCATGATACCAAAATTGTGGTGGAAGAGATGTAGTATGCAACATTGTAACAGCTGATTCCCTAATGTGCATATTTTTACTTTCACGTACTCCATTATACTCAGTTGTATAGGGACAAGAAACTTGATGTATAATTCCATGATTATTCAGAAGCTCTTTGAATTTAACATTGATGTATTCTCCACCACCATCACTTTTGAAACTCTTAACTTTAGTTGAGAATTGAGTGGAAACAAGAGCACACAGAGATTGGAAGTATATGAAAACTTCACTTTTATTTCTCATTGGAAACATCCAGGTAAACCTGGTACAATCATCAATGAACAAGACAAAATACTTAAAGCCATCAAAGGATAGATGTGGGGAAGACCCCCCATACACCAGAGTGTATCAAATCAAAAGGTTTCTGACTCCTAGTTTGTGAATTGGAGAAAGGTAACTTCTTAAACTTGCCCAACAAGCATGACTCACAAACTAGGGCTTCAGTATCAGCTATGCTATGCATATTGCATTTATTTAACATCTGTCTAACTATTTCACTCGAAGGATGCCCAGCTTTACTAGTTTCCCAACATAAGCTGTGTTCTGAATAGGTTGAGAGCTTGTAGAAGTAGTCTCACATGATGTAGAGTGCTGGAGCTGAAGTGGCAGATCAAATGGAATGGGATACAATCCTTGCTTACTCAGTCCTTTGTACATAACCTTGCCTAATACCTTGTCCTGTATCACACACATGAATTCATCAAACCATACAGAATAATTGTTTTGTTTACATAGTTGATATATAAACAATAAGTGAGCAACCAAGTCAGGAATAAGTAACACATTTTCCAGCTTTAGTAACCCTAGCATTGCATTATCAACGTGGCTAATTTGCAATTGTGAGCCATTACCAATTTTAACTGTATCAGTTGCAGGATATTGAGTGAGGTTACTTAGAAGCTGAGCATCACTTGTTGTTAGGTTCATAACTACCTAGTAATTACTCCCCTAATCTTGCACTTTTTGCTTAACCTTTGTGTTTATTTATATATATTTACTATGTTTTCCTTATCATGTTAGGAAATGATGGGGAAGCTTGGAAATGCACTAAAAAGTCAATCTTAGCAAGTTTTCCTACTCCGGCTAGGAGAAACCGACCTAGGCAAGGACGAAGGAGCGGCAGACTGACCAAATGAACTCCGAATGAGTTGAAAATTTACAGATTCATTCTAGACATCCTAAGGATCATTTCGAATGAAGAGTGTAAGAGCTCGTTTGGAGTGGAAGGCCTTCAAAAGATCGGTCCAATTTTCTGACTAAAAGATGAAAACTGTAAAACCAGACCTGTACGGATTCCAGCGGCATTTCCGGTCAAACCATGATCAATGAAGCTCTGAAATTTTACCGGGATAATCTACACTCATGGAGGAACATTTGGTATGAAGAAGTCAAAGATAAATTCTGAAGTCTCGGTAGAGATTCAATTGAAGAAGATAGGAGAAGAATGTGCACAAACAGACAAAAAAATGGGTCAACGGTGGTCAACCCCGGATTTCGACCATTTCCCGCCGAGTTGGCAAACCAAGAATAATTGTGGAGGACATGAAAGAGCTTACTAGGGTTAGAGATTTTGGGTGGGAAGACTTTAGGTCTAGGTTATTTTGAAATTCAAAAGTTGCAAGATGACAAGTGGTCCCATTCTAATACCTTACACCTTTGTCTCCTATTTATTATCTTATTCCCTCACATAATTACCCTTCTACCCTTACTTTTTCTCCTCTAATAAAATATCTGTGGGCCTTTCTAGGTCATTTCTATGCAGAGTCAAAAACTAGATCCACATTTTGTGCTTACACATTTGTCAATCACATCTCACCATTGATTCCTTTTGATCTCCACCCTTAATTTGAATTGCCTTGGCCTTTAAATAGCTCATTCTCTCTCCCCAAAACTGTTCACCCTTCTACTCTCTCATTTTGCAACACCAAAAACTCTGTTTTCTCTAGTTCTAGCATAGTTTCTCTCTAGTTTTTCATAGCTAGTTCATAGTTCTTTGATTTTGTATAAGAGAGAGGTGTCTAGCCACTTGGGTTTCACTAAAACGGAAGTTTCTACACACTTTGATCAATCACTTCTCTTGTTTCTCACACATACAAGCCTTGTTCTTACTTTGTTATTGAGATTTTGTAGATTTGTATAGTGATTAGGGTTCTAGAAACCGAAATCCCTATACTTTGAAGCATTTCTCTTCTCATATAGCATCTAGGAGACAATGGAGACATCTTGTGCTTTTGGTTTGACTCCAAAAAGAGTCAAACTGGTGGGTATATCACTTGTTTTCCACTCTTTGCTCTCTCTTATTTGTTATTTATGATGTTTATGGCTTGTAGTTGTGTAAATATGGGTTGTGAGTAGTTGAATTTGGGGCTAGGGCTTAGCCCCTATCCAAACTTATGCACAAAACAATGTAATCTTTATGTTCTTTGATGTTTACGCATGTTTTGAATTTTTTGGCTACTATACTTTAATGTTTCCTAAGTGTGTTCATAGATTTATCACCAAGAAGCATGCTTTAGGAAGTTAATGAATTGGAAGCATGAACTTGATAAACTCTTGATTCCGTGAGCATGTGTAGCTAAATAGGTGGCGGTTTAGCTTATTCATACAGGAAGAACTAAGTTGCTTGAATTTCTTATCTAGAAATTAAAGCATGATGTTGTGAGTTTAGGTTCCAGAAGAATTTAGGCTCATGGCACCATAGACCATTTATAATCCGGAACATTTGAATGGTAAAAGGTGGTGTAATTTAGCTTTGCTTTGGAAGAGATTGTTAAATTGCATGACTAGTTGATTTCTTGATAGCTTCATCAAAGCACTAAGGGGGAATTTATCAAAACATGTTGTTACATTAAACTTCGGTTATATTGTGTGCATGAGTAAGGTTAGGTGTGATGCATAAGCCTCTATTTCTCTCTTATTTCAAAATCTCTATTTTTATTTGCTTAATTTATTTTGGTGTACTTAAATTTGTTCGTATAAAAATCAAAATCAATCAAGCCGTTCACAACCATAATTGTTAATACCATCCTCATGATCTTTAGCTTCCAAAGGGCTAAGGTTGTGACTTTGTAAAAAGGTAGATCACATATTTTTTGTAGGCTTTCTTTCGGTAATCTAGCTAGGGTGGAGTTTCCCTCAATCCTTTGGGTACAATACTCTACACTTTCCCTTACTAAAACTAAAATTTCTATACTTAGAAGTAAGGAACATCATACACAAATTTGCACACACTTTCACACTCAATGATGTCTCCATCACTTTTCATGTGATTAGTGGCACCAGTATCTTCTAGCCAAAATTGAGGAGCATTGGAAGCTGTAGCAAGCATAGCAGAGGATTCTGGTTCAGGCTGGGGCTGTTACTGTTATTGGCCTGGGAAGCCAATGATGAAGTAGCACCTCTCAGCAGTATGATTCTTCTTATCACAATATTGACAACCACTAGAATTGAAGAGTTGAAATGGTTTCCCTGAAAGTTGGACAAGGTTCTACATGTTCTTACTCTATGACCAATCTTCTAGCATAATTGACATGTACGTGAGCTACCTCCATTGAAGTTACCAGTCTGCATATTTAGATTGTTGCCAAATGGTCTAGGTCCAGGATTATTAAACCTAAGGCCACCTGAGTTGTTAAACCTTGTATGACCTTTTCCATCATAGAAGCCAGCATAGCTGAAGGAATTGTTATCATGCAAGGGAAGTGTGCTGGAGGATTGAAAGCCATATAGAATAGCTGGAATGGAAGTGTAAGTGTATTGAGGGGCTAGTTACAGGTTTGATACAGTAGGTGCTTGAACAGGATGCTTCATAGTTAGTGCTTGAGCAGGTGTTTGGAACTGGGACATTGTCCAAGTAGGCACAGCAGGAGTGATTTGAGTTTGCAGATGACTCATGCTTTGCACCTGAGGCTGAGAGAAGCTTGAAAGAACTGAGGGAGCATGAGACATTGGTTGTACTTGCTGTGAAAAGCCAGAAGAACTTGGAGAAAAAGTCTGCATAGTATTTGTAGCTTGATTGTTGAGACAAAGATCTTGAGGAGGCTTGAGAATTCACAGACATGCTAGCATTGGTATTACTCTGAGCAACCATTGCAGTTAGCGGTGTGACAGTAGGATTCTCATTTGCAATATCCACTTCAGCAACTTTCAATAAAGTTTTGGGTGCACTTAGAGAACATGTCACAAACTGAGCTCTTATGACTGTTTTGATGGCTGGAAACTCAGATGGCAATCCATTTAACACAGTTACAATAATATCTTCATCATCCACAAGGACTCCTACAGTTTCAAGAGCATCCTTTGCAATTTTGATCTTGTTCAGATATGTTTCAATGTCATCACTACCTTTCTTGATATTTTGCAGGTTGGATTTCAGTTGAAGAATATTCTGTCGATTTGCTACAGCAAACTTAAGCCTCAAGTTGTCCCAAATTCGTTTAGCTGATTTACTGCCTACAACACTAGTCATGGCAACTGGACTTAGAGTTTGGCCAACCATATTGATGATGCTTTGGTCCTGAGTCTTCCACACAATATAATCAGTGAAGGTGATACTAGTAACTCCATCAGAGGCAAGAGTAAATTGTGGTGGTATAATACCCGTAATTTTCATTTTAAATTCGAGTAATTGTATTGAACGATTATTGTGCTATTTCACGAATATTATTCGATAATAATTCACTTTTTGAATTATCGAAGGTTCGAAACGATTATTTTTAACGAAAAACTCGAAATGCTCGGTTTGAGAAATCGACTTTTTCTACATGCAAAATTTGGAGAAACTTCATTCATGAAAGTTGTAGAGCTCGTCGATACGAGTCCGTACACTTGCGGAACACAAAGATCGGATTTTTTCTGACTTAGTTATTGAATTTAGAAGTTTTTCCGAAACTTGTATATATAGAAAAAACTCTAGAAATTTTTGGAAACCCTATTTTTTTTCACCGGCCTCCCTTTCTTTTTTTTGGAAAACACTGTTCATCTCTCTCTCTCTCGTTCTCCCTCAGCCGAAAGCAACAAAACAGAGCACGGCTTCACCGTGATCCCATTCTCTCCTCCGGCCACCTCTTGAGCTGCAACCACCTCCAGGAGTTTCGTCTCAACCTTGCGCAGCTGCCAGAGGCAACCTTGCGCCGCGACACGGCCGGCAGCGGCGGCGGCACGACCCGAATCGAAAATGTTCGTTTTCGGTTCGATCTCGATATCTCGAGCTACAGATCACCATTTCACTTGATTCTTAGCTCATTGAGCTCGCCTCAACTTCCTCTACAAGCACCAAGATGGACCGGAACTGGGTCGAATGTTTTCACGTTCGTCGGAGCTCGACCCCGTTTAGATTGAAAAACCAACTATCGATCCAAATATCTCGAGTTATACACGATCGTTTCTTGTGATTCTTGGCTTGGTGAGTTCGCAATAAAGTTCTGAACAAGTTTCCAGAAGAGATCGAAGCGAGTTGTTGCAGTTTTCATGTCGGTTTTTAAGCTCGCCGGTTTCTGGAAAATTTCCGGCCGCCAACTGTAATTGGTACTTTTCGATCCCTTCCCGTCATTTTTTGGTCTTGTGCTAGTTATGAAAGTTGCTCAGAATGATGAAACGAATGGGAGAAGCTTGGCCCCGACACCATTGGTGGTGGTCGGCCGCGGCTTTGTCCCTAACTCCGACGGCCCTTTCCAGCCACCTCCGGAGGTCTAAAATTTGATTTCTGTCCATTTTATGATTCCATTTTATACGTATTTTTCGGATATCGTATGAATTAGTTATGAATTTTGTGATTTCGATCGATTTCGATAGTTAGATTTATGATCTGTGAAATCAGGACCGTCCGATGAACTTGTAATTTTGATATGATGATCTTATGACTGTCCCAGAGGCTTTGTGTGGTCATGGGCGAAGATCGGACCGTTGGATCTTCGTAGATGTGTAAAACGGTAATTAGGGGAGCGATTCGTGAGAATCTGCTCGTCGGATTTTGTTATAAATTAGAATCCGGCCGTTAAATGGTAGTTCAATTATATTTTGGAATTATTGGCTAAATTCGAATCACATTTGATTAGGTGATTGATGGATTGTATTTGAGTGGGCTATTTCGGCGTTATTTATATTTGTATTGAAGACACAGCGGGAGTATCAAGGTGAGTAAAACTCACGTGGTTCATATTATGAACCGAGCGTTTTAAATTTATTTGTCTTTGGTGATTGTGTGAAAAATATTTACGGATTAAATATTTGTTTTAAAATTTCATGGACTTGAATTACCACGGTCCATAGGTAAGTAAAATGAATTTTAATTATACAAATGAATTTCACGATTTTCTTGTGTGAACTAGATGGTATTAGTAGTCATTCCTGAGTGGATGATTACGTATATATATATTTACGTGGAAAATATATATTGATGAGTGGATTGTGGAGTGATGATATGATTGAGTTGAATTGTAGAATTGATTATATTTCAATTGTGTAATTTCATAATAATATTGTGTATCTTGGTTGGGTTGATTTCAGTATGTGATATTACATGTTGTGCTCATTTATGGGTTTAGGTCAATGTACTGACCGGTGTGGGGTAATCGGACGCTCTAATCCTGGGTGGATGATGGGATACGATTGGTTGAGTATGTGAAATTATCGGACGTTCTAAATATGTATATAAGTATACATATTGATGAAATAAGATAATGATAAATATGTCGGATGCCATAACCTAGGCCAGGTGACGAGCTACGATTCAGTTAGAGCTCTAGTCTGTCAAGTACCGTATTTTTATAAATACGATGTTGAGGTGTTGTGAAGTAATATGTGAGTTGGGGTTTGTCTTGATATATTGAATTAGTGTTTGATTGAGATTGTTAGTACTTTGTGGATGTGGAAATTGTTGGGTGTTTATTTGTGTGGGAATAATTACGATTAAATTTAACAATAGTTCTTTCCTTTTACTCATACGAGCTTTCATAAGCTTACCGGGTTTTGTGTTGTTGCAATCCCGATACACTATTCAAATGGTGTAGCAGATATTCTTGCAGGTCAGGATAACCAGGGAGGTGACCGTGCTGCTTAGGTGTTACAGCAGTTATTGTTATTTCATTTAGTTGTGAGGTCTATATGCTCATTTAGAACTTTACAGTTCATGTTGTATTAGAGTTGTAATAATTAACCGAGACTAAATTCTGTTTGATTTTATTTCGTGTGGTGAGGATGTTAAGAAAAGAAATTTTCAGGATGATTATTTGAGTTTGTAGTATTTTTCATGTTTCGAATTTTGAATTTTTATTCTAAAATTCGGAGCGTGACAGGTGGACATGGTGTTGAACCATCAAACAAAACCAAATAAATTTTGGCCTCGAAGGAAGGACTCTATGTGAAACAACCACGTAGGATAGTTGTTTTCATCTAATAGAATGTTCGGGAGATACACAGTAGTATGGTAGTATGTGTGGCTGAAGAGTTAGCTAGAGCAGTAATAGTCATCTCTAACTTTCAACTTTCTAATTTCTCAATGAAGGACTAAATTCTGTTTACTACCATGTACTTTCAAGGATTCATCAATTTAATCCATGTACTTCTAAATTAATCAGAAAAGTCCTTGCGCTCTCCAATTTCATCAAATCTATCCAATCCGTCACCACTTTTTCAATTTTCGGGAAAAATTTTCATACTATCCATCTGCATTCATAATACTGACGCATCGGCGGGCTGCCTAGCGATGGGTAGTTTGGGAATTTTCTCTGTGAGAAGGTCCCACGTCAGTATTTTAGTAGCCAAAATTGATGGAATAGTGACAGATTGGATCGATTTGATGAAATTAGAGAGTGCAAGGACTTTTCTGATTAAATTAGAAGTACATAGACTGAACTGATGAACCCTTGAAAGTACAAGGTAGTAAACAGAATTTAATCCCTCAATGAATGCTTGTAATCGAACAATTCGAGCTCAATCGAGTACAGATCTAGGTTAATCTTGTGTAAATTTGAACAAGAAGCAGTAGAATCAGCATATCGCACTTCTATTTCAACAATCTAGGGTTTCTAATTTTGATTTCTTCAACTTTGTTCATCAATTTCAGAGTAATAAGTACTGAATATGCAAGAAATATACTGGAATGAAAAATCCAAGGCTTCGAAGCCACAAGTATCAACAGCTTTCATTCATCCTTGAAGTAAAACTCAAATCTCATATCTATATGTATGAAGAACTTATCTGAATCAAGCTGTAGGTAAATTCTGATATGTACTAGAGAGAATAACGAGCAGTAGTCTCATAAACTCCGGCGACTATAACTTCGATTCCGACAACGTGATCGAACCTGGCTCTTGATGCCATGTTAGCGAAGAAGAGACACTAGAGAAATGAGAGAGATTCAGAAATTTCGAGAAGAAAATGAGCTCTATATTGCATTTCTTGTACGTACAAATATTTATATCTAGAGCTGAACTGCACAGATGAGTAACTCGTGGCAGACAACTGTAGGGCAGTAACTTATTAAGCATGAACTAACCCTAATTGTAAGACTAATTAAGCACTAATTATAACAAAAATGTAACAACTTTTTCAATTGATAAACGAGCTAGACTAGGCTCAATATTTCTGTTAACAATGGTTAGTTTTTTTTTTCTTCCTTTTTTGGTCAATTAGTGGCTTCAAATCTTCAATTAACAACAAAACAAAGCCCAAACAGACAAAGCCCTCAAAGCAAATAAAAAAATAACACAGTAGACCACAAATACTAGGATTTTTTTAAGGTATGAGTCTGAGAAACTTTTGGGTCAGTAACTTTACTTCAATACTGTGGCTGTAATGGCATCTAACTAAGAAAGAAAAATAATTTCATTCTCCAATTCTCTGTTTCAATTGACGATGGCAGAAAAATGTAAGATCTTCATCATAAAATTTAGAAATAGGCCCCTAAATTACATTGTTTTCTCAATTTCCCCCGAATATTGGTTTGGTGTTCTCACGCATGTTGAACAAAACTTTAATAGATTTGTAGATGAAAAAAAGATTCATCTCTCATACTTATAGATGAAAAAATCACCTGTAAATACGACTTCACATGAAAAAAAGATTAATTAAAAGAAAGCGATTGAAATTTTAAATTTAATCCTTCAATAGTAAAACCGGATCCATTCAAATCAAAAATCTTGGTTCCGCAACAACAACAACAACAACACGAAACTAAGTTAATTGTCTCCTCTCTGACCTAGCGCTTTCCAACCTAGGGCTTCCTTTCTAGGGTTCTAGAAAGCAACGATTACCAGACCATGAGTATGGAAGTGCTTAGTTGGAATTGCAGAGGAATCTGCAACGATACTACTACGCGGGCGTTGAAGGATCTCGTCTCCCAGAATAGGCCCCAGATCGTGTTTTTCTGTGAGACTAAAATCTCTCGTATGGAAGATTTTCTGAAATTGCATCAGGACTTAGGGTTTCAGCAGTTCCAGGAAGTATTGAGTCGGGGCCAATCTGGAGGGCTCGCTATGTTTTGGAATGATGACAGTACGGTGAAGGTCATCACGGTTTCGCAGCATCATATAGATGTACAGATCGGCGGTGGTCTGGGAGAACCTCTGTGGCGTCTCACAGGGTTTTACGGCTTTGCAAATACCGTTGAACGAGGTCGTTCTTGGCAGTTGCTTAGGGAATTGAGTGACCTTGATTCCCTTCCATGGCTGGTGATTAGAGATTTCAATGAAATCTTGAACGCGAAAATATTGACGGACCAATCCTACCGGAAAGAGAGATGAAGGGATTCCGAGAAGCCTTGGGATATGGGGACCTATTGGATCTTAGCTTCTTGAGGCTAATGACAACCTGGTGGAATTCGTTCACCCAATTACGTCTTGATAGGGCTGTTTGTACGCCCTCCTGGTGTCACTTGTTTGGCCATTCTAGACTTCGGCATTTGCCGCCATCGGATTCCGACCATGTTCCTATTTTGTTGCAGGCGAGTGCAATTCCTTTGGCTACTAGACCTTGTCACCACCGATTCAAATTCGAAGCTTACTGGCTTTAGTATGAGGAAGTTGACGGTGTTGTTCAGGAAGCTTGGGGCACTGATGTTTCTGGTACACCTATGTATTGAGTGACAAAGAAGATAGCATATACACAGGTGAATATGGATAAATGGCAGAAGCAAGCTTTTCAAGGACGACAACAACAGATGTTGGGGGTGCGAACACTCGTTTGGATGAGTTGATGAACGTGGCCATTACTGAGGAGGTACAAGCTAAGAAGAAACTTCTGATGGAATGTTTACAGCGTTTACTGTCCCAAGAGGAGTTATTTTGGAAGCAACGGTCTAGGGTTGCTTGGTTGAAGCCTTGAAGGAGGGGGATAGAAATACGGGGTTTTCTTTCACAGAAAGGCTTCGAATCGGAGGAGGAAGAATACTCTGGATGGTTTGTATGACGAAACAGAAGTATAGTGTGATGATGATTCGGGAATGGAAAGAGTGGTGTCGTCTTACTTTTCTAAGATGTTTATGGCTTTGGAGCCAGATCATGGTGCTATGGAGATTACTTTGAATGTTATACATCCGTTAGTAACTCAAGGTATGAATGAGATCTTGTGTGCACAGTATACTCACGAGGAAGTGAAAACTGCTTTGTTTCAAATGTATCCTACAAAGTCCCCAGTATCGGATGGGATGCCCCCAATTTTTGCCAACATTATTGGGACACGATTGGGGATGATATTACAGAAGCAGTCCATAGCTTCTTACATTCTGGTCAGTTGCTATGTCAGATTAACTTTACACACATCTGTGTTATTCCTAAAGTGGACAACTCGGAACATATGTCAGATTTGTGACCTATAGCGCTTTGCAATGTTATCTACAAGATCTGTTCCAAAGCCATTGCAAACATATTGAAGTTGATATTACCCGACTTGATATCCCCATTTCAAAGTGCTTTTGTTCCTGGGCGGTTGATCACGGATAATATTTTGGTGGCTAATGAGATTGCACATTTTGTGCATAATAAACGTGATGGTAGTGAGGGATGTATGGCTTTAAAGCTTGACCTTACTAAAGCCTATGATCAGATGGAATGGTTTTTCCTTCGAAAGGTGATGTGCAGATTAGGGTTTGCCCAGGCTTGGATTGAGATGGTGATGCAGTGTGTAACTACTATCAGATATTCTTTCTTAGTTAAGGGAAAACCAAGGGGTTTAGTGATACCGAGTAGGGGTTCGAGGCAAGGAGATCTTTTGTCACCCTACCTTTTTCTGATTGGCGCAGAGGGATTTTCGGCATTATTTCAACGGAAACAGGAGTTTGAATTATTGCCGAGTGTTGAGGGTCTGTATCGGTTCGCCAGCAGTGAATCACTTATTATTTGCCGATGATAGTATGATTTATGCATATGCTTCTTTAGAGGCATGTGATGAATTACATGAAGTGATGGAAACTTATGGGAGAGCGTCGGGACAATTGGTTAATTTTGATAAAAATTCGGTGGTTTTTAGCAAGAATGTTCCAAATGAGATGCAGATGTTTGTTGGGAGTGGACATAGTAGCTTCTCAAGAAAGAAATCTCAATCTACCTACGTATGTAGGACGGAAGAAGACCGCTACTTTCTAGTGTGTCAAGGATAATCTATCCAAACAGATCTCGCATTGGCAGGGTAAATCCCTCAGTGGTGCTGGGAAAGATATTTTGATTCGTGTGGTTGCCCAGGCTCTGCCCACTTATGTCATGAGTGTTTTTCAACTCACTAATGGCTTTTGTGAAGATTTGGAGCAAATGTGTGCATGGTTTTGGTAGGGGAGCACAACAGGTAAGAGGAAGATTCATTGGAAGACTTGGAATGCTTTATACAATCCTAAAAAGGCAGAAGGTTTCGGGTTTCGAAGTTTGTCCACGTTTAATTCTGCCATGCTTGCAAAACAAGCTTGGCGGGTTATCTGCAATCCATCTTCTCTTGTGGCTAGTATTTATAAAGCTAAATGTTACCTAGAGGGAACAGTTTGATCAGTTCCTGATCATGGATCACCGTCGTATTCATGGAGAAGTATCTCATCAACCAGAGATATTTTGAAGGCTAACTCCTATTGGCAGTTGGGGATGGCACCAATGTGAAAGTGTTCTCGAATGTTTGGGTGCCGGAATTACCAGACGAAAAACCTAGTGCAACTGCCAGTTCAATAGGGATGGTTCATAGGGTTAATTAGTTACTTACAGATAAGGGGTATTGGGATGTTGTTCTTCTCCATGAGTTGTTCTCTTCAGAGGAAGCAGAAGTTATTGCAAGAATACCTTTAGGTCATCAAGGAGATAAGGACAGGTTGGTTTGGAAGTTGGCTAAGGATGGAGTTTTTTCGAGCAAGACCACCTACAATAGTTCGGTCCATGTTTCATCGAGAATTATGGCTTTTGATCTTCCAGTCAATGATCGGTTTTGGCAAAAATTATGGAAGATGAATATTCCAAATTCAGCTAAGATATATATCTGGAGGGTGTGTCATGACATTCTTCCTTCTTTGGAGAGGTTAGATTCACGACGAGTTCAGTTAGAGTCGCAGGTTTGTGTTTTATGTGAGCAGAGTCGAGAAACAACTTTGCACTTATGCAAAGATTGTCCTTATGCTAAACTTGTTTTACACTCACATGGGATCTTAGGACAGCTCTGTTTTAGGCCCCAAGCTGAGGGTTTGGATCTCATCAATTGGTTGCAGTATTGTGTTCAATCTCTCTCGATGCAACATTTGGAAATATTGGTTTGCATGCTCTGGGAGATTTGGAAGGAAAGAAATCGCCGGATCTGGGAACAAAAAAAGGGTGCTGCTTATGACGTGGTGCTGAAGGCTATGATTAGAATTCAGGAATTCAGGTTCCATAATCCTAAAAGGAGTAGTTTGAATACTCGAAGTTCTAGAGGGGTGAAGTGATCGGCTCCATCCGTCGGAGTTTTTAAAGTTAATGTGGATGGAGCTTATCATCACATCACCCAGAATGGAGGGATTGGTTTTGTGGTGAGAAATTCCAGTGGGAATATGGTTGCAGTAGGGGTCGACCCTTGACTGGTTTGATATTTGCAGAACATGTTGAACTCTTGGCACGCTCGATGGCAGTGGAGTTTATTCTTCAACAGGAATTCCGACCGGTGGTGCTCGAAACAGACGCGTTGGTGGTGCAGCGTCAACTGACCTCCCATGAGGGTAGAAACACCTCAGCTCTGGGTATGTTGTATGAGGAGTTGAGTGCAATTTTAGCTGCCAATACTGACATTACCGTATCCTATAAAGGTAGGAATGCTAATAGGGTAGCTCATACTCTTGCTGCTCATGCATGCACTGAGTGTCAGGATCTTTTCATCTTTTCTACACTTTCTTTTACCCAGAAATCACATGCATTGTGCCCATTTACACCAACAAATTTGTATTGTGCCCATTTACACAAATTTTAGAGGAAAAGACCTATAAGGGTAGTCTTTCCTATAGTGGTGCCTAATGTGTCCTATGCTGACTTTTAGATCTTAACTTTTACTTTTTCTTAAGAAAATTTGTTCATACTTTTGACAGAAATAAAACTAGCCTTCAACATACACAAGTTTTTCACCTAACGGCCACTTGCCTAGCGGTTACTGTAACAGGCGGAATCACTGCTGCTTATTTCTACCTTAAGCTGAGGCAAGATCTTCTTAAGAAATAGAAAGTCTAAATCTAAAAGTAGTACAGGAACAAGACAAACAACAGATATAAACAAACATTTAAGTATTGCAGAAATATTGACAAGGTGGATAAGCAATCTGAAATTATTTATTCAAACATAATTACATACTAAAATTCAGAGCCTCATTCTCAGGTAAACAGCTAAAAATCTGTTTAGCTATCCATGACACTTATTTACAAATACTTACTTGAAAGAAAGCACTTCCACACTTAGACAGGAAGGAAAGAGCACACTGCTACTATGGCTTTCTTACTTCTTGAGAGAATCTGTTTTCTGCTCAATTTTCTGATACCTTACAAACTGAACCTAAGGCTCCTTATATAGGGAGTGAAACTCAAACTAGAATTCAAAACAACAAAATGTATAGCACAACTCAATTATCGTATTTCTTTAGGTTGGTACTAATGGAATGGTTTCATTATCTAAAATGAAGAACATTTCCCACCAAAGGATCAGTCCAATAATACCACTCACTGGTAAATAGCGCAATACTTCTTCGTGAATCTCCGCTATTTGAATTTTCTGTTCCCGTGAGTGCTCCAGATGATGGAGGTTGTTCGGTGGAAAGCAGATTCCCTTACATTTCACCTTGTTTCTTTCTGAAAAGCAAAAAACCATCTTTAGGAAGAGCCAAAGTTGCTTTCGGTGCTTTTTACACCTGCTGCTTCACATGTTTTCATCTGTTTCAGAATTGTGGCCAAGGACAAAAGAGTTGTCGTTTTCCATCCTGGCTTTAACTTTATTGTCTTGTATGTCTGTATACATCTTATAGTGGTTGGGTTGTCACTTTCAAGTTTTTCAATCCACTGTGGACATGCCAACAAGGAGTCTATCTCCTTTCGTTTGAGAGATAGAAAAAGGTCACTGCTTACAACATCAGGTTGATCATAAGCAGTAATTTTGATTTTCTCTCTTGCTACCAGGAATGTTTTTTCTAGGTCTTCCTCGATGATTTTGTTAATATAGTCAAGGGACATAGCTTTCATCCAAGGAATGCTACAGTTAGGCTGACCATTATATCCAACATAGGCAAGCTTAAGATATCTTCCTTGTATAATCCTCACATAATGATATGGAAGAATATATTCAACTTCACCATTTCTATTCTGAATCCATTCTGGAGGAGTTGATTTGAACTTTAGCCTGAGGATGCAGTCATTTTTTCTGACATTTTTGATTGTATTGACTATGATGGGTGGTAAGACCTTGAGATCATCACTGGTCTTAGTCTAAAGATTATGGGCAAAACCATTTTCAACAAGCCAGAGCTTGTTTTCCTGAGGATGTTCACTCTGAACATTGACCACATATCTTCCAACATAAGGTCCAGGGACGACGAAGAGAGTTGGAGGAAATGTTGCAGAATTCTAACTTCCAATAAGATTATGAAAGGTTGAACCAATCTGATTCTTTTAGTGCTAAAACAAGAACTCTAGCACTCTCACGATCTTCAAGATACTGGATTTTCTCTTTCTGTACAGCACTCTGCTGTGTTTCTTCTTCAAATTGTGGTTTGGCATTTTCATGGAGTTCTTCAGCTAGAGCAAACAAAGCTGGAACATGAGACCACTGTTTCTTTCTTGAAAGACATATAAAAGGCTGTCTAAGATTGCCTTCTGGTAGTATGCTAGTCTCCTACCAGTTATGAACACAGGATCTCCAAAAGTTTTTAATTCATAATTAAAAAAAATTATTACTCCAGTTGGAGTTAATTTGCTTTTTGGCAAAGCAATAGCCTTCAACGGTCTTGATGAGCCTTTACTGTCTGCCATTTGAGATGGGCTAGCCAATCTTTTACCCTGGGATTGATCAGTTATGGCTAGTCCTTTTAGACTTAACAAGAATCTTTTGAGAATCTTTTCTTTTGACTCCTCAGCTTCTTCGTGTTCTTTCCCAACTCTTCTGCGTCTGGGATTGCGACCTTCATCGTCGTCTCTTCGGCTGGACATTGCCATTTCTCTGGTCAATGCGTCTGGAAGATAGTTTTTGTTACTTGCAATTAATTCAATAATATAATCATATTGGTTAAGAAATAATTGCTAGTTTGCTAGTCTTCCTCTATCAGTAGCTTTATCAAGTTTAAAATTTTGAAAATTCTTTACTCTAGCACAATCGGTGCGTACAGTTAAGGGTTTTCTAAGAAAAGCTAGAAAATTTAAAATCGTGTTCTTGACAGCCAAAATTTCTTTTTCTCCAGTAGGATAATTTATATATGCAGGGCTGAATTTGCCGCTACAAAATTTACAAATCTTTTCAATGTTAGTTCCTGGAGTTTTTGCCAGAACAACACCGGACTAGTAATTATCACTAGCATCTGTTTGGAGAATGATTTCATCATTTTCCTCTAGTTGTTGGAAAGGAGGGAGATTTTTGCAGAGAGCTTTTATCTGCTTCATGATTTTTTCATCATCTTTTGTGAAGCTCCATTTTCTTTTGAAACTTGTTTTAGGAGATAACATTGTTGTTAACCCCGAGATTTTGGGAATGAAATCTCTCCAATAATTAATGACTCCTAAGAATCTTTTTAGACTCTTGGCATCAGGAATTTTATCTGGAAACTTCCAGACCTTCTCAAGGATGTGTGATTGGAGTTTTATTACTCCATTCTTGATGTTTATTCTGAGGAAATCAACCTCATCAAGAATAAAGAAGATTTTCTTTTCTCTAAGGATGATTCCATGTTGAACTATCAGCTTTATGACCTTATAGAGGTGTTTAATGTGTTCTTCTCTGTTTTTGGAGAAGACAAGGATGTCGTCAATATATACGACATAGAATTCAGTAACATGTTTGAAGATGTCATCCATCTTCCTTTGGAATATCGAGGGAGATTGTTTTAAACCAAAGGGCATTCCTAACCATTCGTAATGACCTTGTGGTGTTCTAAATGCAGTGAGAGGAACACTATCTGGATGCATCTTGACTTGCCAAAAACCCGACTTTGCATCTAATTTTGAAAAGACTTTAGCTCCTCTGAGCTGATTGATCAGTACTCTTACTTGAGCAATTTGATAACCGTCTTTGACAGTCTTCTTATTGACATCTCTATAGTCAATCACCATTCTAGCTTTTCCTCTAAGGTTTTCTGCATGATTTCTTACCTAGAATGCTGTAGCATAATGAGGGCTAGTGGATGGTCGAATTAATCTCGTTCAGGAGATCTTCGATATCTTGCTTGAATTCTTTTTTATCTTCCTCTTTGTAGTGAGGAATGACTTTGACATAACAGATATCATTCATATCATGTAATCTTAATTCACAGACCACTGGGTCTTTTTCCCAAATTTATGAAATCTATATTTTGGTCAAGCATTTTCTTGATTTTATCAAGAATAGGAATTTTCTGAGATTCAAGCTTATTCTGAAAGTGCTGGAGATCATGCTCATGGATGAAACTAGTTTCTTCATCTTCACTAGTTTCTTCTTCTTCAGAAGAAGATTCTTCAACAAGTAATTGTTCTTGTTGTTTGATTTGTAGCACAGCTTCAAATCTGGGCCGGTAGGACTTATGATCACCACTATTTCGCTATCTCTGATATTGAGTAGTAAATTTTGGGCCTACCACGCTTTTAGCTTGGGTAAGTCTGTCTGCCCAAAATATTCTACTTCCTTTTCGGAAGCCCATTGCTTCTTCATCTTGAATAAATTTTTGTTGGAGAAGGAAATCATTTCCCAACAAAAAGATCGGATCCTTGGCCTTCAGATTGCCAAATGGTATGGATAGTAAATGTTCCTCCACCGACGGTGATATGAACATCTTTAGCTAGCCTTTTCATGACTAGGGGGCTTCTATCAAATTGGACACCCGTAGCTATTCTTTATTATCTTCTTTCCAGAGTTCATCTGGAATTGCAAACCTTTTTGCAACTGCGAATCCTAATCCATTATCTACAAATGCATGTAGATGATACTTCTTATGATCAAGAATTTTTAATCTAATCTCTATGTAGTAGCTGTATCTACTAGTAGAGATGACTTTCGATTGTTGAAGCTCTTCTTCTTGAGCTTGTTTCTGGGGTATGAATGGTTTGCATTCTTTAGGAATATTTTCTGGTTTGTCAACCATTTCTATGGTTTCATCGATTTCTTCTTCCTTTATTTTCGAGGAAGATGGTTCTATGATTTCTAGAAACAAGGTTTCTACCTTTTTCTCTTTTCGTTCGGAGAAATATTCATCATATTCTTGTTCTACTAATTGGCTGATAAGGCCATTCTTGGTTTTTCTTCTTGCTTCAGCTATAAAGCATTCTTTGTGATAAGTCTTTTTAGACTCTTCACAGAACATAGGAAGTCCATTCATTTCATGACATAGACAGTAGCTAGTCACAAATGAATGTACCAGGGTTCACCTGATAAGAAGATACTATCATTTCTGTCTTGCTTCCTAGTTTCTGACTTTAAGAACATTCATCTGTCTGGATTCGAAGTATTATACTTCAGAATCTAGTTCAGAGTCAGATGATTCTTCTTCAGACCAGGCAGAGTATACTGACCTGTCGTCATCTTCTTCATCAGAATAGGCTATTTCGTAGCCTTTCATATGTGCAGTTTTTACTATGGGCTCATATTCTTCAAATAGAGCTTTAGCAGATCTTTTACCCTTTTCTAGGCATTCATTCGCATAGTGCCCTTCAGCTTTACATAACCAGCATATGCAGGCTTTCTTGCCTGGTTGCATTTTTTTATGGTTATTCTTCTTTCTCTTGAAGAATTTCTTGTTAGGATCTTCATCCTGTTTTTTGAAATTGGAGCTTTTCTTAAACTTCCAATTCTTTTTGTGTTCAGGTTTTCTGAACTTCTTCGAATAATGTTTCTTTTTTCGAAACTTAGATTCATGACATCCCTAGTTGGTTGGCATGTCAAGTATTCCATAGTAGAAGTTTTCAACTCCTTTGAGCTACTTTTTGGCCATTTTGGCTCTAAGATTAGCTTTGCATTGTTCTTTCAGCAATTGCCTAATTCTATCGGCAATTCCTCCAACTGAAAATCTTTCAATTGGTTTTTTAGCTATACTTTCTCTCGCAACTGTTCTCTATGGTTCAGGGAGTTTCCTGTGTAACAGGTTTACTAGATCAGTATTTTCCAGTTCACCTACTGTACAGTAGTATTCTTGAAATTCATTCAAGTACTCTTCAAAATATCTCATGTCGTAAATTTTGAGAGCATAGATATTTGATTTGGCTATTTCCTTGGCCTTTTCGCTCAGATTTGAGAGATCTCCACAGAATTGATCATATAAAGGTGTTGCAAAATCATACGGAGATTTCAAATTTTTTATCTCTTCTAGCCAGCTTATTCTTTTGACAATTTCATTGAAATACTGATAGTATTTCTTTGCTACTCCAGTAAGCATAGTTTCATAATACGCCTGCAAATCTGGTGCTTCGAATTTTCTAAGGGTGAGACCAGAAGCCATCATCAGGCTATCTACCCACTGAACTATGGCCTTTCTTTTATCTAGAGCTTTGTCTAGATTTAACCATATGCCATAATTTGTGATTGGTACTCTAGGCATATTGTCTTCTGGGACAAATCTTTGGGAATTTATTTCCTCTTTTCTGCCTGTATGAGCTTTCTATATAGGGAGTTTCAATTTCCCTTTTTCTCTAATTAATGATGAAGGTTTTGGAACTGGAGCTTTCTCCATCTTCCATATCAATATCTTGGTAGGGAAGGATTTTTCTAACCTTTCCTGGTTTGAAGTTTTTCATTTCTTCGATTGGTTTTTCTAATCGTTCAGAATTTTCACAAGATTATGCTTCTTTATAGAGATCATAGAGCTTTTCTGCTCTAAGCATATTTACTGGTCTGTTCAGATCAGATTCTAATTCTTCTTCAGTGATTGAATCTGTTGGTTCTTCAACAGAAAATTTGGTGCCACTAATACTAGGTTCTCTAGTGTTGTAGCTTCTTCTGAGAAATTTTTTGTTTATCCTGATATTTTCAAGACATGCATCACTTTTCATGTGATTTTCAAAATTCAGACTGATTTCTCCAGTCTTTATGCTTTCAAAGACTTTAGCCTTTGTACTTTTTGGTGGTTTTTTATGACCAGATAATTTCCATTCAATTGGAAAAGTTACTTCATTCCAAGTAACCTTGTGAATGGTTCTTCTGATTAGTGAGAAATCCAGTAGTAAGACTTGGGATATTTGTTATCCTTGTCTTAGGGGTTACAGTGGTACTCATCAATATGTAGTATATTCTGTATACTATTGCGAGTTGTTGCATATCTTCTTTCATAGATATGTCATCTGTCTTGACTCTCAGTCCTAGACAGTGAGCTGCATCTTTCAAGCTTGTTGTGAAGTTTGGAAAGCAGTTGAAATATGCCGCTTGATTGCACAAAGATGCCTCAAGTGTTCCCAGCAAGCTAGCTTGAAAACCTGTCAGTCTGTTGTCTTGGAAGACACATAAGACTGAGCAGTTTATGCCTTCTCGGGCAAGCAGATTTATACCAACTTGGACTGCTCCAATACATATGAATAGTGTCGCCGCGTGATTATTCGGCGGCCAACTCCTCTGATGGTCACCAAATTTTAGGAGCAGCTTCATCTCAACCTCCCTACCATTTTTCTCAACTACACCAAGTTCAAAAAACAACTAGAACTACCTCAAAAATTAAGAATACAGTAAATCCTGATTTGTAAATAGTAGCCAGATTTTCAATCTCCAAAATTCTCCAATATATATGTAATATCATACTAAATAGAAAGCTAATGAGATAATGAACAACTTTATACCTTGGAATATCTCCAAATTCTCGATGGTTTGGCCGGAAAACTGAAATAATCGGAAAATTTTCAAATCTTCTCTCCTCCGATTCTTTGCACACAAGTGAAAATAAATTATGAAACTTCTATAGATAGAAAGCCCATAAGCGGAGGAAGAGATTGATACCATTTTTACCGCCGGAAATCGCCGGATGGAGGGAGCTCTCTCTCTCTCTCTCTCTCTCTCTCTTTCTCTCTCTCTTTCTCTCTCCCCCCTTTTCTTTCTGGTTTCTGCCGTGAAGGGGGAAGTGGAAAAAGAAATATATGATTTAATTAAGATAGGGTAGGGTGAAAAGACCAAAACACCCTCATACGAAAATACCCATAACTTTGCATACAAACGCCGATTTTAGCGTACCACATGTCTACGAACTCAGTTTAACTTTCTCTACGACTTTTATGAAGAAATTTTCTCAAATTTTGACCCGAACAAAAAGTCAACTTTTAAGACCCCCTAAAAGTGTCAACGTGGAGTTAAAAGTAAAAGTAATTGTCGTTAACCATCCAAATGATTAGTAAACCGGTAAACTAAGATACATGACGTAACAAGTTTTTTAATTTCTAGGGAAAAATTTGGTAAGTGGACCTGAACTATGGACAACTATGAATTTCGGTACATAAAATTCCAAAACATAAACTTTGGTACATCAAATTGCATACCCGACCCAGTATACGTACACGCCATCAATGAATTTGTTTGTTTTGTATGAAAGTGTCAAATTTTGAGGCGTAAAACGGTCTCTATCTCTTCCCCTCCCTCACCTTTTTTTTTTGTGATCCAGAAGGACTAGAGTACCCCTCCCTCACTCAACTCCGTCATTTTGCCTCTTAAATCCCAATCCCCTTTGCTCATAACCACCACTGCCGCCGACAACGCTTCTGCCCCCAACCACACGACCTATCTCTACCACGCTGACTTCGCCCTTTTCTTCCTGACCTGGTCTTGCTCGTTTCTCGACCTCTCTGTGTCTCCTCTCTCCTCCCTTCTTTCTCTCTCATCTCTTCAGAACTAGATCTGTAGGCCCTCGCCTTCTCTATTCTGATATTTCCATCGCAACAAACCCAATTCCTATAGAAGGTGGAGGTAGTTTAGGCATACTCTGCCAAGTTAGAAGTGCAAGAAAAACGACGACGGGGATTGGAAGCTACCTTGGTTTTAGTTCTGAGACTAGTCACATTATCTACCATCAATTTTTCATTTCCAGCAATGAAATCGCAGTGAAAAGGATTAGGATTTGAAATTAATGTAGGAGATTTGGATCTGGGAATTATGGAATGGTGATGGTATAAGCAAATCCTTGAGAAATTGAAAGTGGCCGACGTCACATTCCTGAAATTCAGTGAGCTTCTGGACTTGTTTTGGAGATGTGGTCGTCACGGACTCACAGCCATGGAGGGAGGGAAAGGGGATGGGTATGTGTGTAGAGAGAGAGAGAGAGAGAGGAGGAGGAGGAGAGTGAGTCAGAGAGTGAGAATGCGTCAGAGAGAGAATGAGAAGTGAGAGAGATAGGAAACTGAAAGCACCATTTGAAAAAAATGGTTTATGACACAAAGGTTAACGGTGTTATTGACGTCGTGTACATATATTGGGTTGGGCTTGTAATTTGATGTACTAAACTTTAGTTTTAAAACTTCATGTACAGAAATTCATATATAGTGGACCTAAGTTCATGTACTATTTCTGAAATTTTCCCTAATTTCTATATCAGTTATTGTCATGTATGTGTGTGTGCGTATCATATGATTCATATCCAGGTCGATATATGACATGCATGCAGCTAGGTCAGAAATTGTACGGCGGGGGCTCTCATCTCCTTATGATAAATAATGGTCTAGGGACAATAATTTTCTCCTCTTTAAGGTGTATGTGATAGAAATAATAAAGGAACTGGTCCTGGTTACTTCATAGAAAAAAAAACATTAGTCCAGGTTAACTTTATCGGTTGGCCATTCAATTATAGATAAGGTGTATATGTGGCCAATATTACATATTTTGCACATGTTAGACTAGATTTTCTGGCATTTTCTAAGTTGCAAGATAATTGAGAAGCTTGAGCTTCTTCTTGAGTTTTTTGTATATTAATTCTTCTATTCATGACATTTTTTCTTTTCTTTTTCTAATGAGAGTAGAAAGAGCTGTGCAATGGCCGGGCAAAAGGTTAAGGGTAACGCTAATATTGCTCATAAACTTTATTTTCATAACAAGCTGATAAACTGACAACAAGCATACAACATAATTAAGACCGCTTACATATAGGCATAAGCAAATGCAAGCTTATTCTACATAGAAGCTAACTAAAGCCTCAAAGGAAGTCTAGGGCATCATCAGTAGGAGTAAATCCAACAAATTATAGCCCTTTTATTTATCATCGAACTCGACCATTTGGGGAAGAAGTTAGCAGCTAAGCTAGATGGGGAGGGCTCTGCCTTCAGCTTCGGTCTTCTTACCGCAATAGCACAATGCTTTCTCAATTGGATAAATCAATGTACAAATTGTACACTCGTCACATTTCTCTATGCATTCCGGATATGGAATAAAGCCTCCCACTGATTTTGCAACTGGTTTGGCCACGTCCAATTCTGTGAGTAATTTTTCTGCATGCGTGTATATGTTAGTAACACATATCAAGATTTTAGAACAACTTATATATGCCAAGTAATAGGAAATATGTTACCGAAATAACTTGCAAAGGAATAACTGTAAACTATGCAAAGGAATAACTGTAACTTAACAAACAAGAAAGAACATAAAATCGAATTGAAACTAGTTACCCGCATAATCGATTGCTGGTTTCTTGGAGTTAGAAGCAGTCTTTTTACCACAATAGCACAGTGCAGCCTCGATTGGATAAATTTTAGTGCAAATCACACACTCGTCACATTTTTCGATGCATTCCGGATATGGAATAAAGCCTCCTACTGATTTTGCAACTGGCTTGGAGACCAAGTCCAATTCTTTATGCAAGTCTTCTGCATGTATGAGCTTGTTAGTAACACAGATATTTAGTATTGTTGATAAAGAAAGTATTTAATGATTATTGATTCAAATTGGTTAATTACCGGCCGCTTTATTGGCCGATGATTTGATGTAGTCACCACAAATGCACGTTGATAGTTCAGGTGGCCAAATTAGTGTACAAGCGCAGACATGCTTGCAGTTTTTCTGACATTCTGAATATGGCATTATCTCTGATTTCACGTTGCTGCTACTAATTTTCGCTTCTTGGACTAAAGCAACTGGCTTCTTGGACTTCTTGTTGTCTCCGCAAATGCACACATTGCTCTCAGGGGGCCACTTTCGTGTACAAAAACATTTATCGCAAGTCTTTATGCACTCTGTATATGGAATGGTGCCTGAAGACTCAAATTCAGTATCTGATTTTTCTTTTTCTATCACCTGCACATGTGCTTCGTCTGCACCAAAAAGAAATGGTATATTAAAACTTAATAATAAATGTTGGACAGTTTCTCAATAGAAGCCCTTTCTTAATTTATACATATCATCGATTGATCCTTATGCATGGCTAGACTTATATTAGTTAACCCAACTTTATTAGATGTCCCCGACGGTAATGTCTAGTATCTCGGTTCACCGATTCTTCTCTTCGTCTTTTCTAAATTTGAGTCCTTTTTTCTCTTTTTCAATGAGAAAATTGTTGGAGTTTATTGTCGAGCACTGTATATATGTTCCGTATGAAATACACATGTATGTATTGGCCAGTTCGATTATATATCAAGAGCCAGAGTTCTAGTCCATATAGATGTTCCTTGTTGATTTTGATGCATGCATCTATGTGGATAATTTCAAAGGAGTTAAAGTACTTGTCTATTTTCATATGAGTTAAAATAGAAACAACATATCAACTATCATGTGTCAACTACAACAATATTAATAGAGAACAACAAAATTATTTCATGCTCTCATAACCTAGTTAAATTACCAGATTTTTGGAGTTCTGCAAATGGTTTCCACTGTCCGCAGGTGCACTCTGCAAGCTCTGGCACACGCCTATCGCAAATGCATGCGTCACAGACACGGTCGCACAGTAGAAATGGAATTTTCTGGCATTCTTTTAATTGAACAATAACGTATATATAAGTTAATTAATCAATTACACCAATAATATACGTCTATTCTATTCTGAATATATAATTTAACTAATTTTAACAACGGGAAGAAACATAGACAAGCAATAATATGATCATGTAAATCTTGAACTTGAACTAAGATAACTCAGTACAGGAAATTACCATAATTAGGGTCTGGTTGGTTCTTGGAGGTAAGAAGCTGGCCAAATAGGTCTAAGCGAGCATGAGCACTAGTTGCTGCCAAAGTCATGGCAAGCAACATTAAGAAACTCACTTTCAACATACTTCTGAAACTCATAGTGTTCTCTCACTCAACTCTCAACTCAGTGTGTGAGAAATGTAGAGGCGAGTGAGGGCTATTTATAGCTCAAAATTGTATCGACATCTTCTTGATGATAAAAATTATCTAATACTAATTAAAAATGGAAACGTGTTTCTTCTGTATTTCTTTTCTTCTGGCAAGATGCTATTGTCCAATCAAGATCCATACCGTGGACCACAATATATGTATGTTTTGGCTGCCTGTGTTGTAAACAAGTCAAAGCCATTGATCAAGATTATTAGGGATAAGGTAATTAGTGGTCCAATATTACACTATCACACACCAATTTCCACAAAATGCGACGTGATCTAAGAAGAAGACTGCCTTACCCCTCCGATGAATTTTTACAACCTTGAATTAATGGAATGGGATGATTTTTACAACCCATACTTTTTTTCTTGGTCTTTCTTGATTTCTCTTCTTGATCTTCTTATGGTTTGTGAACTTACAGCATGTTCCTCTTTATTCACAATTTCACATGTATAAACTTTGGCTTTCCACCCACCTAAATTGTTGATGTGGTGGTTACTGGTGTTTCTAATGCTCATACAAAGAAAGAAATGAGAACCCGAACCAGAACAACAACTACAAAAGCTAAGAGAGAAGACCACCGGTGGATAGCCATCATTTGAGTTGCTAGATTCCTTAATATTGGGTACTAATTTCTGTGGTTATATTTCTATTATCGAGATCTATGTGTATTTTTATAAACCCACATATCCTTGCTATTAATGGTAAACATAGGAAAGGATTTTCCGCCATTGAAGATAGATGAAACAGAGAAGTAGAGTGAAAGGTGAGGGTTGAAGCTCTTTCTTTTCTGGCAAATAGGTAGTTTCAACAGTTTTAAATTTTCTAGCAAATATAGATATTTCACGATGAATGTATTTGAAGACAGGGAATATCCAATCACAAAATATTTTGTGTCATAATTGAATTTGCGAAGGATTTTGTTTTCAATAAATCACCTAGTAAAATAAGTTGGCGGTGATAGTCAAAATATGAAATCGAGAAAACTAGCTAGACAACTTCTCCATATTCTAACTGTTTTTACGGAACGTTCGCGAAAAGTAGCCCTATGACTAAATATATATGTAATAAGTTTCAGTTATCAGATGTGTAGATTGCATTCCGGCTAGTATTTGAACCTCACAGAGAGAGGGAGGGAGGGAGATCGACGATAGCGTCATCAAGAGCCAGCTAGAGCAGTCACCACCATCTTTTCAGAGAGTTTTGTTTGTTTCCAGTGCGTTATACCCATGTTTATCATGCATGCATACATGAGGATATATTAGGTCCACAAAAGTCGGGTCAAAATTTTCATGAGTTCTAGATATTGATGATAAAATGTAGTGATATGGACAAAATTCTTTATGTATAAGATCTAAGACAACAATGTACATTTGTATGCTACAAATAAAAACATGACCTATTAATGTGTAGTGACCCACGGTGATAAATTGGTCCAGGTTTTATAGATCGGCATCTTTATACGTTGTTTTAATTGATCCTAAATTTTCTCACTTTCAGTATATCATACCATTGCGATGCACGTGTGATTAGTGAAGATCCTTCAATTGTCACCCATTTCTTTAATTTTTTTTTTTTATATTTATGATTTTCCACTTCTCTTTATTTTACTAAAATGATTGTTTAGATGATTTCATTATGAATTCTTATTTTTAGACTAAGGGGTGTTTAGGACTATCCATATTTTAATGAATCCTAAACCCTTCACTTTATAGTATGGATAGATGTAATTCAACATCTTCTTGGAAAGAACCTGGCTAATTAACATAATTGGTAAGTACATAATGAACGTATAGAGTGCATGGCGAGTCGGACGGCCGGGTCAAACTGTTTTAGCACGATAGTAATCCGATATTCTTTTGTAAGTCTACCAATGTATTGAGCACAGGTTACACGGTCAAACTCAAGTTGAGCCAACCTTAATAAGCAATTCAAAAGGGAGTAGCCCATGGGATTATATACATGCCGAAAGAGGAGTAAGAATAACTTTTATTATATTTTCTCTCTTATAAAAGAGTTAGTTATCGAATTCCTATTTCTCAGCATTAAAAACTTCACCCCGGCCTCAGTACTGCAAGGAGTTCAAGCCTCTTTGCTTCCTCTACGGACCACCGAATAAAGTGGGCACAAATTTGAATCTAAGGACAAAACAAGTGCGTGCACCTTGCGTTCCGGTTGAAATACACGTGATTTTAGGCTGGAGTCTAGTAATTGTCATACCCACATTGAGACACGCACGCATCAGGTCCAGAAAATTCACGGGCTTCGGCATAACTGCATTGATGACGAGTAATGGTAATATGGACAACGTTTTTGTCCTCTAAAGATCTAAGACAATGATGGGAATATATACGTAAGTTTGATGAATATGCTCGGGGTCGGTTTTGAAAATTCAGAAATTTAGTGTGCAAAACCGAAACTTTATAACAATTGCATCATGCCTTAAACAAAATAAATACAATTTTGCTTATTTACCACATTTTTAAATATTTTTTTCCACTTATCCCATTAAGTTTTTTTAATTATCTTTTACCTAAAACACTCTAAGGAGGTCTTCCCTAATATCCCATTATGATTTTTTTTTGTTTTTTTTAATACCATTTTACCCTCACCTTTGTTATTTAGAGAGAGGGGATGGAAGAGAGAGAAACCATAGGGGACTTCACCAGAGCTCGATCACCGGCTGTCGGACTCCGGTCACAAATTGCCGGAATCCGATCACCGCCGCCAGATTCGTGTCACCGGTCGCCGAATTTCAGTTACCAACCTCCGGAATCCGTTCACCTACCACAGCCCACCGGAATTTACTGAAAATCTCACCGGAAATGTTTTTTTTGCCCCAAATAGATATCTATTGCATCTCAATAGACGTCTATCGCCCCAATACACTGTTGCCCCCTAATAGACGTCTATTGCCCCCCAATAGACGACTATCAGCCATGTATTGCCCTCCAATAGACGATTATCAGCCATGTATTGCTCTTCAATAGATGTCTATTGTCCCCTAATAGAACTTTCAATCGCCAGAATGGAAACTAATCTGTCTAAATTTAGACAAATAAAATTTTGATTACAGAAAAAAAAAAAACAAAAAGATTACATTAATTCAAAGCGTCTATTGCATCCCAATAGACGTATGTTGCCCCCTTCATAAATTATCAAATTGTGTGAGAACTTTCTTTAACAACCCTAAAGCATTTGCCCAAAATTTGTTTAATCACACAAAGACGACACTGCAGAAACTGAAAGCACTCAATAATGATTGGCAAATAGTATTTATTTGATAATATATGAATATGAGTATAGCTGACGGGCATCAAGAGGAAAACCATTTTGTGAAGAGCACGAGGACGGAGGCATACATGCTCTTGTAATAGTATATTTGCTGTTGTGATATGATATTGTTTAAAATGATAATGTAATATATGCAACCCACCATTTTAGAGTACTGGGCCAGTCTTGGCACTACATTAGACCACTTAAAACTTTAAATTAATTACCTATCCAAGTAGTCAATCCAATACTCAGCCACCACACTTTTCCTTACAGAAGCATCGTCACCGACTGGCCGTAACCTTGCGCTTGGCTCACTAAATTTTCATTCTTCTTTTTCCAATTTTCCTCAGCAACCAAATCCGTGTCGAGGATTAACAAAATCAAAACCTCGAGCGGCTGAGCTACACCACTCTCCAGATCCCCTCCGTGACTCACCTCCGCCACCAACGTACATACTCACCGGCCTCCGGCAGATCAGAGAGACGGATGGCGTCGAATCTGAGCCAGAACGACATGAGCCTAGGCTCGCCGGAGGAGGACGTTATCGGATTCTGATGGCATGAGGAATTGTTTCTGAGAGAGAGAGAATATGAAGTCGCCGATAATTCTGCACAGAGAGAGGAGAGAGATCTGAGAGTGGCATAAAATGTAGTTCGTTCAATTAGGCTGAGCGTGTATTTGTCATTGTACTCTAAATTGTGTCATCAAGAATGCAAATCTGTTGTTGAGGTAAATGGAATAATTTTGATAAATTTTAATGCTTTTGGTCAATAACCCTAAAATAAATGTTATGACAATATCATTTAATAATATTATAAAATTATGTACCCTCAAACAAATAAACAAGATAACTAAGAAAGTTTCAGATAATGCTGAACAGGAGATTATAATTGCTAATACATTCATTACGATAACGAACTTCGTATGTATCTCTCTTGTCCGTAAGCATTTGTTTGCTGCACCAACCAATAAGCCACCATATGTCCTGCCTCTTATTTGAAGTACTGAAAATCTTAGTAAACATTTGTACGAGAAGAAGAAGAAGAAAGAAATGAAAAAAAAAAATCCTGTAACTTACTGATGAAAAAGAGAGAGCAAAAAAAAAAAAAAACAAAACAAAGATGGAGAGATTCAAATGAGGAACGACGAAGAGATGGACTCCGCTCTTTAGGATAATTCTTAGGTTCACCCTCTAAGCGAACCAACTCTTTCACCCCTCTTCTAACTAACTAATCAGGACGTGACACCTATATTATTATCGCGCACACACACGCAAAAAAAAAAAAAATTTGGAGCTTTTTGGTGCTTGATTCATGCTTGAAACGCCGTCTGCCCAATTTTATTTACTCTGAATACCACCTCCAACTCTCCATTGACCTCCTTTTTTCTCAAACCAAACTCTTTCTGCCATGGCCCTAATAAACATTAAGTCCCAGACACTTGCATCAATTTATAAACAACACTGTGTCCAACAACATATTCTCTAATTCATGGAATCAAAAGCAACAAGTAATTGGAAAAAAAAAAATATCAAGCAATTCCAAACGGACCAAACCTATACTAATTCAACACCAAAACCCTCAGATTCTCAAATTCATTGAAATCATAGCAGTCAACTGGTCAAGCATATCCCAAGTAGAGTTTACGCGCGTACTGCATCTTCAGCACCAATCATTAACAATAAAGAAATCGACAAAAGCAAAAAGAGAGAGAAATTCAAGAAAACTAAGAGCTCTGTTTAAATGTTCAAGCTTTGGGATTCCACGTTTTAGCTGATCAGACAAAATTGCTTTTACAAATATTAGAGCCTGACCAAAGCAGGACGAAGTCCCCTGTCCCAAAAACCCTCTCCCTACACTATTCCGATGTCTTGATTGGCTTAGAATGATTAAAAAATTCTTATCTTAATCTTTCTTTCATTTTTTAATCTTAATAAACCAATCAAAATATGAGGACAGGCTTGACACATGGTTTTTGGGGACAACCGATTTCATCCCCTTAAATCATCCCAATCAATCATAACATGGTAATAGTCGATAGTTCATAGAAATTAGGATTTCAGCAAATCAAGTCGACACCTCCATTTGCCCAGCCGTGGAGTTTGTGTTTAAAAAATGGGGAGGTCAAGTGAAGAGTTGCATAATTCTGTTAGAAGTCGAATTCTGTGAACGGTAACATGATGTTTTGTTTTTATTTTTTAATAATAATATAAGTGCCACAACTTGATTGGGTGGTTAAAAAAGGGGTGAATGAGCAGGTTCACCCACTAAGGGTTGTCCCGCTCCTTACCAACTGGACTACAAAGGCACTTATGCATATGTTAATTCCATAAACACTATATTTGAAAATTTAGAGGCCTTCGACTTTCGGATGTCTTGTGCGACCACACCAGCCACACATTCCCAGTGCCGCCCCTGAATATGCTAGAAATAATGACTAATTACTGTGTAGTAATTAAAAGTGATAAAATGGTTCAGATTTTATTCATTGGTTTTCCAATTAGAGATAATGTAAGTGGTGCAACTATCTCATATATATATATATATATATATATATATATTATCCAGAGCGGAGTTCCGCTTTGAAATTAAAGTGTGAACTTCGAGTTTTAGATCGTTTTTCGGTCGCATATCCACATGTCGACCGTTCAGTTTTTAGGTGCTAGTGTATAAATCATCTCTGCAAACTGAACTGTCGATATATGGATATGTGACCGAAAAGGGACCAAAACTCGAAATTCACACTTTAATTTCAAAGCGGAGCTCCGTTCTGGATATGATATGTGTCTATATATATATATGCCGTTCTTATAAGGGGTCCCTTTTTTTGTCTTTTCTGGGGATAGGGCATTAGATCAACTTTTCGATCATATTTTCACATCTCAACCGTTCAGTTTTTAGGTCCTAATGTATAGATCACTTA
This sequence comes from Rosa persica, assembly GCA_025331145.1. Taxonomy (NCBI): domain Eukaryota; kingdom Viridiplantae; phylum Streptophyta; class Magnoliopsida; order Rosales; family Rosaceae; genus Rosa; species Rosa persica. Next base: position 6,122,500 of record WFKR01000003.1, on the reverse strand, counting down.
TGTAAATTTTCAGCCAATTTGATGATAGTTAAAGTCACTGGTGGATCTAGGTAGAAGGTGGGGCGGGCTCAAGCTTGTCGAAGATTTTTGGGTTTAAAAAAAAAAAACTAGATGTATGCTTGTTTTTTTACTTTTTTAATTGAGTATAGTCCATAGTGAAGCCCATCCGAAGTACTCCCGAGTCCCGGCCCACAATCGTGTCTCTGCTGCGTTCCTTTCTTTGCTTCGCAGCTTCACTCCTTCTCAGTTTCTCATAGTCAGACAGTCTCACCTTCTCTTCTTCTCTCAGAGATCGAAGTCAGTTTCTCTTCTACTCTTCTTCTTCAATTTGGGTAATCAATCAATTGAATGTATGTAGGATTCAATTTGGTTCTATTTATTCAATTCAATTTGGGGAATTTTTTGGGTTAAGAATTGATGTCAATTTCAATTTCGTGGGTTTTGCTTTAGGCATTTAGCAGTGGATTGAAGATTTTTTTATGTGCTTTGCTGTGGAAGTGTGGAACGCTGGAACTTGCTTACGAAAGGAAAAAAGTGGTATGGCTTCTTCCTTCCAATTCAATGTTTTAGAAGACGGCTTATTTCTAATCCTAATAAAGTAAATGAGTGATAATTGTTATTGTCATGGTGATATCACTGATATGCTGCATCTATTTCAACTTTTCAAGGTTGTTGACTTGTTGCAAGTGTTTAATATTCTTGTTAGTTTTGGTTGGAAGGAATGGATCTTTGCTGTTAATTTTGCAAATACTTACACCATGAATCTCTGATGATCTCAGGGGCAGAGAGATATAGTTATCTAGAATTTTTTTTTTTTGGTCAGAGATGCAGAGAGCTATAGCTATCTTGATGATGCGTCGAAGCCTATTTGGAGAGCATTGTTTAAAGGCTGAAATCAACTTAGTAATTGAGCAAGGCTACTGCTTCCAAGGTATTCTCTTTCTCTTTCTTTTCTCTTACTGCAGTGCCTATAATATTGTGGCTTTTATTTTGGTTTTTGAAAGTTGGTTTCTTAATTTGTAGTTGTTAAGCCAAAATTGAAGCGGTCAAAATTCATTACTACTTGGTTTCAACCGTTGAGATTCTCCATAATTTTTTTGTTTTCTATTAAGAAACTCAAGCCCGCCCAAGGTTTCATTTCTGGATCCGCCACTGGTTAAGGTATCCAAAACTACCTTATTATATGTATTTATTTTTCACTAAGACACAAAGTATAGAAATTATTATGCAAATCTCCAACTTCATGCACTATCCCACAACTGAATTACGAAGAAGATGACGGATGAAGATTATTCAACTCCATCTCACATTCAAAATGCATTGCATTTCAAAGACAACATGCATGTAGTGAGGCGGCATACCAAGAAGTTTGAAATTGGCTGATTGGCACAACCCTAGTTCGTGATATAGAGATCGAGTGCGTGCACATGCGTGGCCGGCCAAGCCAGCTATTAGAACTAAACATAAAGGGCCAATGCATTGACCGAAGGTTACTGTTTGGACCCAAAATGAGCATTTTGGCCTGACAAGGCACGTCTTGGAGAAATCGAGCAAATATCAGTGGCTCCAGCTATATATTGTCGACAAGTTCGAAATATATATTTAGAGGCTAAATAAAGCCTACTATGGAAGCGTGGAAATGAAAAGTCAACTTTAGCACATTTTCCTACTTCGGCTAGGAGAAACCGAGCTAAACAAGGAAGGAGGGGCGGCAGACTAACCATCCGAACTTCAAATGAGTTGAAACTTTCCAGATTCATTCTAGACATCCCAAGGATCATTTCTTATGAAGAGTGCTAGAGCTTGTTCGAAGTGGAAAACCTTCAAACAATCAGTCCAATTTTCTGCAGAAGCAAAACTGGAAAACTGGACTTGTAAGGAGTCCAGTAGCATTTTCGGCCCAACCACATGGAAATAAATTCTGAAATTTTACCACAATAATCTACATCCATGGTGGATCATTTCATATGAAGAAGTCGAAATTTAAATATGAATTCTTAGTGGAGATAAAAATTAAAGGAATAAATAAGTGTTAGTGAATTTGGCCTAACAAAATCCACTAAGTGTTAGTGAATTTGGCCTAACCAAATCCACTAAGTGTTAGTGAATTTTGCCTAACCCACTATGATTTGTTTAAAGGCCAAATAGTCTTCCTTGGAAGCCTATATATAGAGGCTACAACAAGTATCATCTCACCAATTCACTCATCAAAACATCTATAAGATGATCTAAGTTCTCTCTAGAGCAACCTCTCTAAGAGCAATTCCTCTCCTTCTCTTTCTCTTATCGGTGATCACACTCTAAGTTCTAGTCTCCTTAGGAGCTAACTTTCAGTACCACAAAATCCTCTGTCAAAGTGCTTTGGTCCTAGTCTCCTTGAGAGCCGACTGTAGTACCACGACCACAACGGTTACTGAACCAGCCAAGCAAGGGTAACGCCCTCGCAAACCAGCCAAGCTAGAGTCACGCTTTAGCAAGTTCTCCTCACTTCCCAGTGGTTTTCGCTCTGCTCGATCTACAACATCGAGTATCGATTGTGATTTTGAAAAGGCTCAGCAAAAGTCCTCGCCACGAGGCACAAAGAACCCCACGACGAGGTTGGTGCTCTCCTCGTCCACAATCGCTCAGAAGAAGTCAGGTCAAGGGACACTCCCGACGACCGCACCCGAACGGTGCTGGCACGCCCACGCAAGAAAAGAGACTGTTGACCAGCTCAAGAAAAACTGGAGCCAAACATTTTGGCACGCCTAGTGGGACCTACTGCGAGCTGTAAACACACCACTATTAAGAAGATGAGGTTGGTAAGGGGTTGTGAATCATAACGGAATAGGTGAAGTCTCTTTTGTTAATATTGACCTAAACTCCTTATTGGTGCCTAGTTCAGGTCCATTAAGGTTAAGGGCTATTTTTATTAACACTTGTTGAACTGTCTTCACACTTATGATCTTTCTCATCTTATTAAGTATAGCCTATGTGAAATGGTGTCTAGAAAGGGGACAACGTTCATAACAGGCTATTGAATCCAGAAGTGCGTGGAAATGGGCCTAAACCACTATGTGGGAGTAGTTCATGCCAAAATGGATTCTGCCTCTTTTGTTCGCCCTCCCCCACCTGGCCATTTCAGTAAGGTTGCCCAAAGGATTTGAAAGAAAGTTTGTGTCTAGGCGACTATACTTGGGCAGCAGGTCTAAATCTTGATTCACAGTGTCTTATTGAATTCAGCTACTTATTGAATTCAGACTTCCAGAAGCCATTGGGAAGTCAAGCATAAACCCTTATCAAAAGGTTTACGTTAACTGCCCGAAACATAAGACCTCCAGTTACAGACCGCACTCGCGTGCAGACTGTCGTGGTCTTTCCGAAGAACAGGTAATCCAAAGATTTTCTTCCCACCCTCCATCAACAGAGATGTCAACTGAACGAGGAGGAAATAGACATCCTACTACTGAAGGCGAGCAAGTTCCTGCCGCCCAGCCTAATCAGGCTGGCGATACATCTAGCATCACCCAGGAAGCCGCAAGCGCAGTTACAACTATTGACTTTGAGCCTATTCTCGTTCCAGAAAATGCGACCATAGAAGAGCGGCTTAATATCCTTCAACAGAATTCTGCCGCATACCATGAGAAGATGGAAAAAGCCTTTGCGGAGGACCGTCGACGGCTTGATGAGTTCACGATCTCGATCAAGAGGCTTGAGCTAGGGGCACAACAAACACAAGGGCAATTGGATGGCATGAACCAAAAAATGCAGAAGAACCATGAAGAGCTGTTGGTCGCAAGCAAACACATTGCTTTAGAAGTCTCGACGATTCGCAAAGAAGGATCCAACGTCGTAACCCAGGTGGCCATGCAGAAGGCTGAACTCGATCAGGCCAGAGAGGTTCTACATAAAACACTGGGAGATCCTAGTGCCATTCTAGGCTCTCTAGGTCAGTCCCCCATATCTGCTAAGTACATACCACCAAATGCTCGCGGCGGCAGTACATCCACATGCGCTACTGCCGCATCAGTCAGAGGTAAAGAGACTACTCTGGCAACGGGTGGGAGGAACAACACCGCGTCATCAGTCACGCAAGGGACCAGGACTTTGAAAATCAATGATGGGGCCTTTGTTGATCATAGCCCGTTTCCCCAATATGATAGTGACGGAGTTGAATATGTGCACCACGATCCACCTCCAGCAAGCCATTATGGTATCGACCGGGTTGAAAGTCCAGCGAAGGTCACCGTAACCACAAAGGGTCAGCCAGCAGTGGGTTTTGCGTCGCAGACGTCAACCCGACATAAACTGATCCACGGAGGCGGCATGTCTTTGGTTAATCAAGCTTCACAGGCACCACCGTTGATCTGGTCAGTTGAAGATACAGTGGTTCACCCACCTCCTCCTGATCCAAGATATGTAAGGAGAGAAGAGGTAGAAGCAATGATCAGGGCCGCGAACCAGAGGCCTAACTTGATGGAGGCCTACCAGGGGCCCTTCCCACCGCATATTACACAGACACCTTATCCTAGGGGATATAAGAACATTACGTTCTCTACTTTCTCGGGAGAGGAAGTCGAAAATGCCGCAGCCCATTTGGTTAGGTTTCGAGTACAGTGTGGCCAGTACCAGAACGATGACAATCTGAAGTGTAATATCTTCGCTACTTCTTTATCGGGATCTGCCTTCACCTGGTTCACTAAGCTGCAACCGGGATCAGTTACGAGTTGGCCCGCGATGGAGAAGCTGTTCAAGGAAACCTTCAGGACTATCGAGCCAGAAGTAGATCTGGCTTCACTCACTCAGATGGCTCAGCAGCCAACTGAATCTGCTGTCATGTACCTTCAGCGCTTTCAGATCCAGAAAGGAAAGTTGAATGTGATTCTGTCGGAGAAAGAACTGGTGAAGTTGGCAATCAAAGGCTTAGAGCCCCGCCAACGCAAAAAATAGCATGGAAGCATGTTCAATTCCATGGGGGAACTGATCACAGAAGTAGGAAGTTTCGAGCACTTGCTCAGGGAAATGGACGCTATGAAAAACGCCTCAAAAGGGACATACATCCCAGGGAAACGCCGAATAGTGGCTGCGCTCAGCCATCAATCCAGTCCCTTTGATCCTTACTACAAGAGTGAGGAATCTAGTACAGCAGAGGCTGACGAGTCTGAAGAAGACGAGATTGCTGCGCTGGAACTCACCGGAAAAAAGGCTTCAACACTAAAGCAACTGAAGCTGTGCAAAGAACCGGTAAAGCTCAAGTCAGTGGTTTTCACCAAACCAGAGTTCGCAAGTTATACTTACGATGCGAACAAAGCGCATGAAATCTTGGATGAAATGATCGCCGCGAAGATGGTGAAAACCGACTTCGGCCCATTTCCTAAACCAGAGCAGCTAAGGGGGAAGAAATACTGCAAACTCCATAATATGTGGAATCATAATACAGCCGATTGTGTTAAGCTAAAGGATCAGATCCAAACCTGGTTAAATAATGGTAGTTTGCAAGTAGAGGCACCAACAACAGCAGCAGCGTTGGTGGACCTAGATCCCTTCCCAGATACCGGCATCAACATGGTGGACGTGGCATGGGGTGAAAAAGATCAGCAGAATCAAAGTCCAGACTATGCAGTTAAGGATTTGATAAGGGCTGGAAACAAAGCCGTGAAGCGGGAATCCAAGACTCGTTTACCCATTGTCCTATGCTCGCGGTGCAAGGAAGAATGTGACACTCAAGCCCTGCATGAGGAAACATCCCAGACTATCCAGTTTGGATCTCTGCCGCCAATACGGTTAGTATCATCCTCTAGAAACTTCCAACCATGCAGCCCAAGAGTACACAGTGGTTTAGAAACTCCTTCTCCAAGGGACTCAAACTTATTCAAAAAGTTGAAGACTGCGAGGGAAGAAGGGCAAGCAGATAAGCGGCAAGGGATTTTTACCAGACCTTACATTCCGCCAGTGTCAACATCCTCCATCAAAGAAGGGAGATGGTATACCCAAAAGAATGGCAAGGCGGTGGAGATGAGCTCTTCAAAAAAGAGAAAACTCCAACGAAGGTTTGGAGAAGCAAAGCGAACTTTGGAAGCACTAAATCAAGGACTAATCAAACCATCGCAATTACTGAAACCTCCAGAAGAGTATCAAAGACAATTGGAGGTACTGGCCTCGGAGAGATTCGTTTCCCCGCAAGTTCAGAAACCGCAGCCCAAAGTATTACGCCAAGGGCAAAAGCCATGTGCCCCCAAGATCAGCGCTCAGGAGAAATCCCTAGTTCCAGCGAGGCAAGAACCGCCTCCAGCTCGTAAAGACAATGTTTGGCGGAGAATATCTCGCGAAGGAAGCAATAGCGAGCCTTCCATCTTCTACAAGCTGGGGGGCAAAGACAATCGGTCCGCGATTGTGCAGAAAGTTCAAAACTTGGTGGTCACTCTCCCAGAGGAAGTGCCAGGGATGAAACAAATTTCAGAGTCACTGAACCAGATTCCTATAGTACAGGAGCACGAACAAGCCAAAGCGGTGGTCCCCGCAGAGAAATCCTTGGTTGCTTTCATGGTTAAACAGTTTAACGCCGATATCCCAGCAGATGAACCCAAGCTCAATCTTGATGATGACATGGACGAAACAGAAATGGTGGATATCTCTTGCAATATGGTTTATGTGCTCCCTGCTAAGTATGCCTTACCAGTCGCTGCGCAGGAATGCATAGAAGCTGACGCAATTTGAGAACAGCAGTTGCAGATCACTTCAGCCGCAACAACGCCGGTGAAAGAAGCAGTGTCCCTTGAGACTGAAGATGCTAACAGCAAGAGTTTCTTCATGAGCTTCACAAGACCCACACCCGCCATGGTGCAACACATGCGACCTTTGTATATCACAGCAGAAATTAATGGGACTAAGGTCAGCAAGATAATGGTTGATACCGGCGCGGCTGTGAATGTCATTACTACAAGGACCATGCAGCTTTTGGGAATCAAGAAGGAGAAGATCCAGTCTACCTCTCTCACATTGAAGAACTTCGCGGGCACAGTAACTAAGACATTAGGTTTACTGTTCCTAAAAATCAAGGTGGGTCCCTCAGAAAGCGTTTATGCATTCTTTGTTACGGATTGTTACGCGGCCTACAGTGCCATCCTGGGAAGAGATTGGATTCACCGAAGCTATTGTGTTCCATCAACACTCCACCAAGAGCTGATTATGTGGAATAGGGTGACAAATAAGGCTGAGATAATTAAAGCAGATCCCCGCCCTTTTTCTGTTTCCGCAAATTACGTAGATGCCAAGTACTACTTGGAGCCAATTACTCCATTGCAAGTCGGTAGCATCGACAATAAGGGCCACCCCACAGGGGTGACGGCTTCTGAGTTGGCACAGTGGGGACTCACGCTTGCAAAAGAAGACCTAGCGAGGCCCGGCCATGCTGTGCCCCGCATAATGGGTAATTAATGGATTACGACCTTCCAGAGGAAGGGATAGAGGCCTTCCATTCCTTGTACGAGAGGCTATCCTCATACTTGGTGGAAAAAGAGGCCTATGATCGAGTTGCGACCTTAGAAATTGTTTATGAAGAGTTCATGGACCAAGAAGAGGAGGAAGAAGAGATTCAGCTTGCTCCAGCGGCATTGGATGACACACCTCCGAAGGTTAGGGACCCTACTGAAAAGGTCAATCTGGGAACAATTGATGAGCCTATAGAAGTGGCTATCAGCACTTACTTAGAGCCTAGCGAGAAACAGAGGCTCATCGACTTATTGCTAGAATTCAAGGACTGCTTCGCGGAAAAATACGAGGACATGCCAGGCCTATCACCAGACTTGGTATGCCACCAACTACCAACGCTACCTGATAAGAGGCCTTTGAAGCAAGAGCCGCGAAGAATGAACTCAGAGACCCAAGTACTGGTCAAAGAGGAAGTTGAAAAGATGCACAAGTCAGGCATTATCAGGGTAGCCAAGTACAATCAGTGGCTGTCCAATATAGTGCCTGTTCGCAAGAAGAATGGCAAGATGAGGGTCTGCGTGGATTACAGAGACCTTGATTTAGCTACACCTAAAGACGTCTACCCCATGCCGGTGGCGGACATGTTGGTAGATGCAGTTGCAGGGCACGAACTGTTGTCTTTCATGGATGGCACAGCGGGATATCACCAGATACCGGTTACGGAGGAAGATAGACACAAGACCGCATTCCGCTGCCCTGGGTTCACGGGAGTTTTTGAATATGTGGTCATGCCTTTTGGACTGAAGAATGCCGGAGCAACATATCAGATAGCCATGAACCTGATCTTCCACGACATACTTGGGAAGATCTTAGAGGTTTACATTGATGACGTCGTCGTCAAGTCTAAGAAGAGTGGAGATCACTTCATGGATCTCAGAAAAGTTTTCGAGCGCATGCGACTACACAAGCTCAAAATGAATCCCGCCAAGTGCGTATTTGGAGTTCAGGCAGGCGATTTCCTGGGATTCATTGTCCATCAAAGGGGCATTGAGGTCCCTGAGGATAAGGCAAACGCGGTCATCAACGCATCTTCTCCACGAACGAAGAAAGAATTACAGCGACTACTGGGTAAGATCAACTTTTTGCGACGTTTCATTTCTAACTCTGCGGGTAAAATCCAGCCCTTTTCCCCACTGCTGAAGTTGCAAGGATAGAACGAGTTTGTGTGGGAACCTAAACATCAAGAGGCTTTTGACAAAATCAAGGCCTATCTGGCGAGCCCGCCAGTGCTTGTTCCTCCCAGAGCTGGATTTCCATTAAAGTTGTATGTTTCAGCAGTTGAGGCTTCCATTGGCAGCCTCCTCGCTCAGGATGATGAAGAGGGTGTCGAACATGCCATCTTTTACCTCAGTAGGACACTCACAGATTGCGAAACAAGGTACACTCCAATGGAAAAGCTGTGTCTTACATTATACTTCTCAGCATGCAAGTTGCGGCATTACATGTTGTCCTTTACTACTTGCATCATTGCTCAAACCGATCTAGCCAAGTATATGTTATCGCGACCTATCTTGAGAGGCCCTATTGGCAAGTGGGTGCTCGCCTTATCAGAATTCTCATTACAATATGTCCCACAGAAAGCAGTAAAGGGGCAAGCCATTGCGGACTTTCTGGCACATCACCCTATGCTAGATCTCCCCGCGGTTAGAGATTTAGAGGTCGCTGTCACAAATTTAGATCGCCCAGAGTATGCCACACTGTATCAAGCCACAGTCTCACTCCAGCCCTGGGTTTTATATTTTGACGGGTCAAGAACGGATACGCTAGCAGGAGCAGTAATTGCACTGGAGAATCTGGCTGGAGATCACTTTTCGTACTCATTCCAGTTGGAGTTTCAATGTACCAACAACCAAGCAGAATATGAGTCCTTAATCATAGGCCTAGAAGTACTGCTGGAAATGGGAATTAGAGATGTACAAATACTTGGCGATTCTCTCTTGGTTATCAATCAGTTGTGCAATGAGTTCAGATGCAATAGCTTTACATTGGTCCCTTATTGGAACAGGACATTAGAACTGTTGGACCAATTTGATAACGTACATCTTGAGCACATTCCTAGCGAGAGAAAATTTGCCGCGAACGAGTTGGCCCAGCTGGCAACAGGGGTAACATTGAGATATGGCGTGCGGGAGAGAATCCTTAAAGTCGAGCGTCGCACCCTTCCTTCTTGGATGGCGAGAAGAGATCCTCCAGACGATACGTCAGTCGCAACCCTGGAATCCATTGACGTGGATTGGCGCATCCCTTTGATCAATTATCTCAAGCATCCTGATCGGACCACAGATAGAAGGATTCGCTGTCTTGCCCTCAACTACTTCCTCAGAGGTGATGAACTTCGCAGACGAGGAGAAGATGGCATGGATTTCAGATGTGTTTATGGCCACGAAGCCAAACAACTCATGCGCCAAGTTCATTCTGGCATTTGTGGAGCTCACCAAGCAGGTCCAAAGATGCGATGGTTGCTCAGACGACATGGATATTTTTGGCCCAGTATCTTGAAGGATTGTATCGCGTTCGCTAAAGATTGTTTGGACTGCCAAGCTCATGGGCCGGTCCAGCATGTCCCTAATATTCCAATGCAGCCCATTATACAGCCTTGGCCTGCAAGAGGATGGGCTCTGGATTTAATTGGGATGATTCACCCACATTCATCACTTCAACATAAGTTCATCATCGTTGCGACTGATTTCTTTACAAAATGGGTTGAAGCAAAACCTTTGAAGGAAGCATCTGGTGGCACGTTGCGACAATTCCTATTCAGAAACATCATCTGCAGATTTGGGATCCCAGAAGTTTTTGTTTCGGACCGGGGGGCAGCTTTCATGGGTGGTGAAGTTGATAAACTGGCAAGAGAATGGGGAATACAGTTCATCCATTCCAGTCCGTATTATGCTCAGTCTAATGGTCAAGCGGAGGCCAGCAATAAGATCATTATCAATTTGCTGAAGAAAATGTTGGAAGCTAATCCACGACAGTGGCATGAGACACTTTATGAAACTCTTTGGGCCTACCGCACCTCTAAGAGGAATCCCACCGCGACAACACCTTATGCTTTGATGTTTGGCCATGATGCAGTCCTGCCATTGGAAGTCAACGTCCAGTCATTACGAGTTCAAGAGCAACATCATCTCATTGGAGAAGACTACGTTCAGGCTATGTGGCAGGAACATGAAGACCTTAGCGAAAAGCGCTTGGAGGCTTTAGATAATTTGGTCATGGAAAAGCAACGAGTCGCTCGTGCCTATGACAAGCGGACGCGGGGAAGGAGTTACAGCGAAGGAGAGTTGGTTTGGAAAGCAGTTCTCCCCCTTGGCGAAAAATTAGATGGTCGCGGCAAATGGACTCCAAGATGGGAAGGCCCGTACATCATCTATAAAATCTTAGAGAAAGGAGCTTTTCATCTCAAGGACCTAGATGGAGATGTCCATCATAACCCTATCAATGGGAGATACTTGAAGAAATACTTTCCCAATGTTTGGGACTCGGAGGAGTCGTAGACAATTTATTCGCATGAGACATGGGGGACAATTCTAGTGTTCCTACACTCGCAAAGCCCATTTATGAAGGCCTGTTTTTAAGGCCCATAATCATTTCTTCGCTATGTCTAGCAACACTAGGGGGCAACACTATACCATACTAAGCCTAAACCCGCCCACTGGGCAACTTTGTATATAAATATTCATGCTATTTTATTAAAAAAAAAAAAAATTATAGATACAACTCTTAGGGGACAATTCTAAGTGTTCCTACACTCACGAAGCTGCTAAGCCGAGTCAGCGGCTCCGAAAGGTTTTTCCAGCTTTGCCTTGCAGGAAAGGCTGAGCTCAAGGGAAGTGTAAGAGCCACCACCGTGACCGCCACCTCCATCGGAAGTAGTTTTCATTTTGCTAAAGATGTCCTCACCATGCACGGGAAACAGTGAAAGGGTTTCAATCTCCTGGTGATCTTTTCCTCTTTGTTCCATGAAAGTTTGTTCTACATTCATGTCAAAGAAAGTAGAACTAGTTCCCGCTCCAGCTGAGATTGAACATTCCCTAGCACTATTCTCCATGTTCATAGATCCATAACAGCCATAGTTCCCCATCTGCCTGTTAAAAGCAGTCATCACACCAGCGGAAGAAGCAGAAGCAGGTGCAGAAGATCCAAAGTTAATATACTGATCCTCATGTTTCCAATTGGTAACATTATCAGCACCAACAAGCCCTGATCTTTGCATGGGCACATGAACATCCGAAGTGGACCTCTTCTTCTGCTTCTCCCGAGCCCTTTGGTTCACGAACCAATAATAGACGTTCTTGACCTCGATCTTGCCGTACCATTTCAGCTGGAGATAGATCCTCTGAATCTGCTCTATAGTTGGGGATCTTTCGCCCTTGTTGTAGAAAAGCTCCTTGAGGATTCTTATCTGATCTGTAGTAGGAATCCACCTAGTACTGCTCCTCCTGCGAAGCATGTTAGCACTACTCCCGGCTGCTTTGTTACTTCCTCCATCCTTGGTTGGATGCCGTTTTTGTGGTTCCATTGGTGACGGATTGAGAGAATGCAAAAATTGAAGAGTGGTGATGATGAGTAATTAAGAAAGATTGCTGTTAGAAATATTCAAGTTGATGAAACGATTTTGGGATTGGAAATTTGGGTTTATAATGTGGAGGAAGATATAGGCATGCAAATATCCGGCCTTGGATGGACGGTCAAAGAGAAGAGTCAAACTAAGTGTCAGTAAAGCGTGATTAAAGTTGCCATAAATCTCGGAAAGAATGGATTAGTAGCATGTGAGGGAACCGAACGGTTTTTGAGGAGGTAACTGTTCTTTTCACGAGATTATTTTTTCACGGTGGAATTTTCAACAGCTAATTAATGCAACTTGAGTTAGGGCCAGCAAGTGGATCCAAAAGATAAATATTTTCTCAAAACCCTCATCGCGAGGCTCGTTTTAACGCAGAACATATTTTAAAAGTTCATATTGTTTTCAATATACAACTATGAGGGCCTATATTTGAGGCCTTGCGAGACACAATTCTTAGCTTCTCACGGATATTGGAATATCAGGATAAAAAATATTATTGTATTCATAAAGTGGCTTTGCGGCCAAAAGCAGTACATTCATTACAAAGCCAAAGGTGGCTAAAATACAAAAACAGGAATCCTCGGATATCTTTTGAATCTTTCCTCAAGTGGAAGCAGCTATGGAATCCAATGTCGAGTTAAACAACGCCATTATACCAAGGAGAGGCAAACTTCAGGGAAGGAAAAAGAGAAGTAACGGAGCCTCCGCGCCCCATTTACATGGAAGCGGTAGAGGAATACAACATAGGCTTGGCCAACACCATTATCCATGAGAAAGGGAGACTCTAGTGAGAGAAAATGGAGCATCCAAGCCCCCTCAATTGGAAGCAGCTATGGAATCCAACGTCGGTTGAGCCGCGCCATTATCTCCGGGAAGGGCAGAGAGTGAATGAACTGAATATCAGCTTGAGTCTCTGCACTCCCTCTAGCCATGGTAACCACCATTAGTTGGACGTGAAGTATAGGAACAGCCATTCTGTAGCTTGAACCCATTCCTTCAAAGAGCCCATCCCTTCTCATCCCTCTAAGATTCTTTCAAGAAGAGAAAAGGGGAGAAGGAGGTGAGAACCAAAGCCCTTTCCATCTGGAGGGCACAACATGGGCCGGGTCCAGAAGGAAGGAAACAGAGGAGGAAAGATGAACCACAAAGTGGCCTTCCTCCCTTTCTCCGTTTCGCTCCGCGTGTGGGATCCTAACAAAAATGATCTCGCATGATCGTGGATCCCACACTCGGAGCCCCCTTGCGTTTCTAAACCAATCTGAAGCCTGGCATTGTTATTGCAAAATTCCAGAAGGGCGAAACAAGGGGTTGCCTAAGATTACGCCATAAGACCTAACCCAGGCTTAAGATTACGCCATAAAGCCTAAAAATTTAGAGGCTAAAGGTCATTTCATGAGGGGAAGATTTGTGAAGAAGGAGAAAAAGAAGCATGAACTGAAAGGACATTTCTTGAATATTTCAGAAAAGTTGTTGTGAGTATTCCCTTCCCAAAATACAACTATTTATAGGGACTTCAGGCAAATCCCCACCCTTGGATGAAGCTCAATTTCAAAACTGATGACAGTAAATCGAGTAGTGATTCCAAATCTCGAGAAAAAAAGGGACTAGCAGCATGTGAGGAGACCGAACGGTTTTCGAGGAGGTAACTGTTCTTTTCACGAGATTATTTTCTTTACGATCGTTGTTTTTCAACGAGTGATTAATGCCTTAAATCTCGGAAAAGAAGAGATTAATAGCATGTGGGAAACCGCACGGTTTTCAAGGGGGCCTACAGAGATTGACTCGCAAAGCTCAATTTCAAACAAAGTTCTTCCACGTGGCGTTTCGCCGCAATGGCACCAGCTTCGGCCTGAGTGGCCCGTTCTCTGATACGGGCCAGGTTACGACCCATTTCTTCAGAAGCAGCCAAAGGTTCATCGAGTTGAGCTTCTTCTGCAACAATCGCATTCTCAACAAAGGCTAAATGGGCTTGGAGGTTCTCGATTTGAAGTTTGAAGTCGGACCTTTGGATTTGTAGTTCCCGTAGGCGGATGGCTCGCTCATTTAAAATATCGCGGGAGAGGTCCATTTCTTGAGAGACACTATTCAAAGCCTCTTGAGCGTCGTGAGCCTGGGTGTTCGTGGCCGACTGACGTCGGCGGGCCATATCAAGTTCATTCAGCAGAGAGTCAATAGCACTAAATTGCCATGAAGTCAAAGCTTTCTCCTGGCGGAGATACCTTAGAGCTTCTAAGACTCGCGGGAGGATGTCAGTCTCCAATACCCAAGGACCTAGATGTTCACGAAGCACCAACTTAGCCTCATCCACAGTAGAAGGAGGAGTTACCTCCAACACCCTCATCAATCTCTCGAATCTGGTAGGAGGAGGAGGCGGCGGAGACGCCACAGGATCACGAACCACCACTGCAAATGGGTGGACAGCTTCCTCAATTTCTTCGTCTTCAACAGGTTGGTCTGTCCCTTCAGCAACAGGAGAATCTGGAAACTCAACTCGCGGCTCACCATAGGCAAGTGGAGCAGATTCAAGCATAGAGCCCTCAGCTCCGATGGTTGTCTCATTTATTCGCAAGACTTGGGGGGCACCACCTCCGTCAGTATCATTTTCCATCTCTGGGGCGACTGTCCCGCCGATAGAACCCTCAACTTTTACAGCCACCTCCTCAGTACAAATAGAATCCTGGTCAGATTCAGAAATGTCAGAGAGAGGGGTTGGATCAGAAAGGGAAATGGAAAACATTGGCCAACAGTGGCTTACCTCTCGAGTTGTCGGGTCAATATCTGATATGTGGTCTCCAAGAGGAAGAGGCCTCACCTCATTCACCTCTTGGACCTCTAGTGCCGTGAGAATCTCTGTCGTCATCAGTTCCTCGTAAGCGGCAGAAGCCTCAGAGTGGCCTTCCACGCTTTCATGCTCCGAGGACTCATCATCGGAGATCGTTATTAAAATGGTAGAACCTTGCAGATGCTCTTTAGATGTGGAAGACGGAAGAGGCGCCACGGGGTTAGTTGATGCTTGAACTAGCGAGAGAGTTGGCTCTTCTGCAGCGGCTGAGGATCTAGCCTCGCTCAGGCGAGAGGGATCAGTGGTCCTCTGACGAACCTGTCAAAAGATACATAACGAAGATCCTGCACAGATTCTAAAATTTAAATAGAATAAGACGGGGCCGGAGTTTACCAATCGCATTCCCAGAGTTTCGTCATCTTCAAAACTCTCTTCGACGGATTGAGCTCGATCGCGTTTGCAAGCAAAGATAGCAGTGGCCTGCACGACAAAAGAATCACAACTCAAAAAGGGGGAAAGCACCAAAAATGCAAGCTTGGGATCGTTCTTTACCAAATTACCTCAGCAGAATCTTCATCATGAGAAGATTCTCCCTCAAGAGTCCCCTCTGCTATTGCCTTTTGTTTCCCGGCCTGAACAGAGGCTGTCTTGCTCCGGGTAGTTTGCTGCAAAACACACTCAGGAATAAGAGCGGGAAAATCAAGACAAGGAAAAGGAATGGTGAAGAAAGACAAAAACTTACTATTGCCCTAGGCTCATGGATTTGTATCCCTGCATACGATGAGCGAGAAGGTAGAGTAAGTCGCCGAGGTTGTGCTGTAGGGTTGGAGAAGCGCTCAAAAATCTTGCGGTCCTCCGGACCAGGACTACTCATTCCACGAAAGATCTGGACGAAGAGTTCGTCATGTGGCAGGTCCCAACAGTTCACAGACACTTCTTTCCACCAATCAACATAATCATTGTCGACATCGTTGAGGGGTAAGACGAATATCCGAGCAGGAGATGGCTCGACGAAAGGCCAAGAGGGCTCTTTCGCTATGATCGCGTCCACTGGGCAGAAAGCCATCATCAAGGGGAGGAGGGAATCGCCTAGAAAGGACTATTTTTGGGTCCGGCATCTCTCCCAACAAGTACAAGTAAATAAAACACTCGGAGTAGGGTAGAGCTCGATGCCTTATGTTGCCACAAAGCCAGTTCCCCAAAAGGGAATCGACTGGAGGTTCCTTTGGAATATCACGGCGACGGAAGCGAGGGAAATAAATCTGCAACCAAAAGGCAAGGATCCAGAATGGACCACTAATGTCGGTATCAAAGGGGCGCATTACAGCTCTATAAAGGGAGCGATATAACGAACCCAATACAGGTTGCCCAAGGCCAATGCAAATACCATTGTAGAGAGCAGTGGCCAGAGAATTCCAGCGCCCAGTAGGTTTGTTGGAAGAAGTGCAAAAGATAAATTTGCAAAGCCAGAATTCCAGGAATGCGATACCTCCTGTATGGTCACACTGGGTGCGGTAATAATCACGCCAGACAGGGTAGGATTTAATGTGATGCCCCCGACCAGCCATATCCATTCTCAAAGGAAATTGAATACCATCAAACTGACCATGCACATAGGGGTCAAAATCAATGGGTAACCCCGTGATGGTAAGAACATCCAGCAGAGTTATGCTCATCTGCCCAAACCGGAAATTGAATGTATTGCTGGAAGTGTTCCAGAAGCAAAGAGCAGCGGCAAGCGGTGCAGGGCTAGTATTATGGGGAAGACAGAAGCATAGATCGATGGTTTGGGTAATACCCACCGCATCCCATCGGGCCAAATCTCTCACTCGGACCTCCTGATACCAAACCTTTTCCTCGAGAGTGATGGTAGGCCAGAAGCCCACTTTCCTCCTTGGTCCCCAACTGCTAAAATCACCAGGCACCTGCCGAAGAGCCACTATGGGACGGCGGATGGGAAGCCCATAATAGGCCATAGCATCATCTGGCAAACGATCGCGAGGTGTGGGACCCAAACCCGCTTGACTATCACCTCCACCAAAGCTCATCAGTCGACTTCTCTCCTCTCTGGTCTGACTTCTACATCGAACACTCATGTTAGTCCGCCATGTGAATGTGGCTTTCTCAGTGATTTCATCTGCCTGATC
This sequence comes from Rosa persica, assembly GCA_025331145.1. Taxonomy (NCBI): domain Eukaryota; kingdom Viridiplantae; phylum Streptophyta; class Magnoliopsida; order Rosales; family Rosaceae; genus Rosa; species Rosa persica. Next base: position 6,105,534 of record WFKR01000003.1, on the reverse strand, counting down.
GATAACGAATGGTTTCTTGGATGTCATTTCTGGGTCACAAGGAACACTTCTCCATTACACCTTGATTTATAGCTCAAGTGTTTTTGGAGATTAATTTATTAGCTGGGCCAGTGAGTGGCCCTAGTTGATAATTAATAAATCACTATTCTATCTTGAGAATCGCATCTAAGGCGACAGTGAAGATATTTCACCTTTTCCTACTACCGCAGGGCCAGCATAGTGGCCTGATATTTTTTTTTTTTAATAAAACATGATTAAAACCAATGCGGTTTTAGATGCTAAAGTTGTAGCAAATATGGTGGTTTCATTTCGTCACATGTCATGATGACGATAGCCATGATTCAATCATTATCTTCAGCATAAGATTCGCGAAGGATTAAATGGCAGCAAACAGTTTGCTATTCAACATCTTATTTTGCCAAGTACTATAGGCCTTGATCAAACTTGATCTAGCCAGCAAAAAGGCTCCAAACACCTACATTTGAGAAAATCAACAGAGAGCCAGCGATCAAGGCAGATACTTGCTACTATACACATGGCGAAGCTACCACCAAAGAAGAGAAGGATCCTCATTCGCAATCAAAAGCAGTCTCCTTCGCATGGGGGGCACGCTAAAGTTCTGATATCCTACAACCTGCCTAAGTTTCGCCAATTCACTGCATATCAGACATCAGATACTGGGACAATAAAGTTGGCAAAGAAAGCATCAGTTTATGACAAAGGCAATTCAGATTGTGGCATCCAAGCTTTATGGCCTATTTAGAGGCCTATATGGAATCAATCAAGTAATTTCAGTCAAGCCAATACAAGTGGCTTCAGAGCAACGATATTATACGAGTGGTACTGATTCAAGACCTCTTCAATCAAGACGAAGACCTTTGACTTCGAGGTCTGGGGGGCAATGTTTGGACCCAAAATGAGCATTTTAGCCTGACAAGGCACGTCTTGGAGAAATCGAGCCAATATCAGTGGCTCAAGCTATATATTGTCGACAAGTTCGAAATATATATTTAGAGGCTAAATAAAGCCTACTATGGAAGCGTGGAAATGAAAAGTCAACTTTAGCACATTTTCCTACTTCGGCTAGGAGAAACCGAGCTAAACAAGGAAGGAGGGGCGGCAGACTAACCATCCGAACTTCAAATGAGTTGAAACTTTCCAGATTCATTCTAGACATCCCAAGGATCATTTCTTATGAAGAGTGCTAGAGCTTGTTCGAAGTGGAAAACCTTCAAACAATCAGTCCAATTTTCTGCAGAAGCAAAACTGGAAAACTGGACTTGTAAGGAGTCCAGTAGCATTTTCGGCCCAACCACATGGAAATAAATTCTGAAATTTTACCACAATAATCTACATCCATGGTGGATCATTTCATATGAAGAAGTCGAAATTTAAATATGAATTCTTAGTGGAGATAAAAATTAAAGGAATAAATAAGTGTTAGTGAATTTGGCCTAACAAAATCCACTAAGTGTTAGTGAATTTGGCCTAACCAAATCCACTAAGTGTTAGTGAATTTTGCCTAACCCACTATGATTTGTTTAAAGGCCAAATAGTCTTCCTTGGAAGCCTATATATAGAGGCTACAACAAGTATCATCTCACCAATTCACTCATCAAAACATCTATAAGATGATCTAAGTTCTCTCTAGAGCAACCTCTCTAAGAGCAATTCTTCTCCTTCTCTTTCTCTTATCGGTGATCACACTCTAAGTTCTAGTCTCCTTAGGAGCTAACTTTCAGTACCACAAAATCCTCTGTCAAAGTGCTTTGGTCCTAGTCTCCTTGAGAGCCGACTGTAGTACCACGACCACAACGGTTACTGAACCAGCCAAGCAAGGGTAACGCCCTCGCAAACCAGCCAAGCTAGAGTCACGCTTTAGCAAGTTCTCCTCACTTCCCAGTGGTTTTCGCTCTGCTCGATCTACAACATCGAGTATCGATTGTGATTTTGAAAAGGCTCAGCAAAAGTCCTCGCCACGAGGCACAAAGAACCCCACGACGAGGTTGGTGCTCTCCTCGTCCACAATCGCTCAGAAGAAGTCAGGTCAAGGGACACTCCCGACGACCGCACCCGAACGGTGCTGGCACGCCCAAGCAAGAAAAGAGACTGTTGACCAGCTCAAGAAAAACTGGAGCCAAACAGTTACATGGGAAGACTCAAGCCAAGCCTACCTTAATAAGCTGTGGAATAACAGATAACCCAATGGAACAAAGATTAGTATGAATAAAAGTGGATATATAGATGAGAAAAGCTATAATGAGTTTGCTGGGATAGCTTTGGCTATGTCAGCTTAACCTTGCGTGCAGCGATATGCAACTACTTATTGTACTTGAGGATCGCTGGGATAGCTTTGGCTCTGTCAGCTTAACCTTGCGTGTAGCGATATGTAACTGTTTATTGTACTCGTGGTTTCCTGGGATAACCTTGGCTATGTCAAAAACCTCCTTCTAGCACCAAATGTTTCTATGGTGAAATCAGGATAGCATGGACCAGCAGAATCACGGGATGATGTATTACTATCACTTCGGTCTCTTGTCCACATGTAAGATGAACAAAGGTCAGAGGGAAGATCGGGTGTACTGGCCTTCAACTCTCTGATGCTTAAGTCAGCATCGTTATAAGATGTTGACAATTAGGAAGAGACAGTAAACAATTCAATTCTCATGATTGCGATGGAGACATCTTATTTGTGAGGAGTGTGGAGGGTGAGGTTCTCCTCATTTCCAATGTAAGAAAGTTGGAGCTTCCCGATATCACAAGCACATGATATTGACATCGTCTCTGTGCGTTATTGGTATGGTTCTGAGTGGCTAGTGAGTCATGTGCTTCTGCTATTTATGCATACAGAGTATATACACAAACAATTTTTATGAAATTTAATTTCTCTTCAGCCAAAAAAAAAATCAATCTACGTTATTTGGTGCATGTGATAGAAATAATAAAAGACAAATTAACGATCGAAAATAACAAATTGGTCCACGTTAATTTTATCGATTGGCCATTCAGTTATATATAAGTGGCATGCATGGTCCAATATTACATATTTGCACATGTTTAAATATATTTTCTGACATTTTATAAGTTGCAAGATAATTGAGAATTTTTAGCTTCTTGAGGTTTTTATGTTTTTTTTTTTTTTGAAGTAAGTGCTGGTGCGGCTGTCCTCAAGCCTTGATTGGTGAAACAGCAGAATACATAAGGGGACATGAAACCTAAACCCCAGATTACAAATTACATCAAAGGAACTTATATTCACGACATTTTTTTCTTTCTTTCTAACGAGAGTAGAAACAGCTTTGCAATGGCCGGGCAAAAGGTTAGGGTTAACGCTGGTGCTCGTAAACTTTAATTTCATAACGAGTTGATTGAAACTGAAAACAAGCACACGACATAATTAAGACCGCTTACATACAGGCATAGCAAATGCAAGCTTATTCTACATAGAAACTAACCAAAGCCTTAAAACACATCATTAAGGCTCCATCTAGGGCATCATCAGTAGGAGTAAATCCAACAAATTATAGCCCTTTTATTTATCATCGAACTCGATCATTTGGGGAAGAAGATAGCAGCTAATTACGCTGGATGGGGAGGGCTCTGCCTTCAGCTTCAGTCTCGCGGCAATCAATGCACCAATTTGCCTCAGGTGGCCACACTAGTGTACAAACACAAATTTTGCAGACTTTGATGCATTCCGTATATGGAATGGCGCTTGAAGGCTTAACTTTAATAGAAGATTTTTCTAATCCTATCACCTGCACTTGTGTTTCGTCTGCACACACCAAAAAAAAAAAAAGACTTGATACAGATTACTACCCTGTGCTTTGAATATAAAATCAATTCAGTTCCTGGACTTCTAATTTCATCAAAAACACCCCTACACTTTCAATTTTGATCTAATAGGTCCAATTTGTTACTTTTCATACAATTGAGTTATTTAACTTGTTAACGTGACTCATATATGACATATGTTTTATGAGGTAGTGTCTGCAGGTCACCTCTAGTTAATTTAAGAGTGAGTCTTATTATTAGAATAAATAGTTTTTGAACAAATAATCCAACTATAACTTGAACCCATGACAAAATATTAACGAATTGGACATATTATATCAAAATTGAAAGTGCAAAGGTTTTTTTGAAGAAATTAGAAGTCCAGGAACTGAATTGGTTTTAGACCTAAACTAAATGGTATTAACCAGTATTTAGCCTCAAGAAAAAAATAGAGGTATATTAATATAAATACTCAATAATAAATGTTAAATAATTTCTTAATTTATACGTGTCATCAATTTTTAGGCACGGCAAAGCTTGCATTAGTAGTAGTCCCTATTTTATTAGATGTTCCCGGAGAGATGATGGCAGTGTTTAGTTTATTGGTTCATTGGTTCTTCTTTTCGTCAGTTCTTAATTTGAGGTACTTCTTTCTTTTCTTTTTGGACCAAAAAGTAATTGGAGTAAATTGTCACGTGCTATTTTAGCTTCCATAGGAAATACCCATATACTGATATACACGTATATTTCTCATCAGAATCTTCAAAAAGAATTATCTAGATGTCAGACTTATCTAGAAAAGTTACCAGATATAATCTAGTTCTTGGAGTTTTTATCAGAACAACACCGGACCAGTCATATATCTCAAAAGAAAGGATAAAACTTAGCTGCAATTAACATTTAAACAGATAATTTCAAGATATGGGCTTTTGGGTTTAGGGAGTTCAATTATATATCAAGAGTTGGAGTTCTATTCCATATAGTTAGTCCTCGTTGATTTGATGCATGTTTTTGCTGCATCTATTTGGATAATTCTGAAAGAGTTAAAAGTACTTGTCTTTTTTCACATGAGTTAAAATAAAAAATATTCTATCAATTATCATGTCAACTACAACAATTATTATCGATAGAGAACAACAAAATTATTTCATGTTCTCATAACCTAGTTAAAGTACCAGATTTTGGGAGTTCTGCATATGGTTTCCACTGTCCGCAAGTGCACTCTGCAAACTCTGGAGCACGCCTATCGCAAACGCAAGCGTCACAGATACGGTCGCATAGTAGAAATGGAATTTTCTGGCATTCTTATAATTGAACAAAAACATATATATATATATATAAGTTAATCCATTACACTAATAATATGCGTCTATTCTGATATAATTTAACTAATTTAACAACATGAGGAAACAGTCAAACAATAATATGAACATGGTAAATCTTGAACTTGAACTAAGATAACTCAGTACAAGAAATTACCAGAACTGGGATTTGGTTGGTTCTTGGAGATGAGCAGCTGGTCAAATAGATCTAAGCGAGCGTGAGCACTAGCTGCTGCCAAAGCCATGGTAAGCAACATTAAGAAACTCACTTTCAACATATTTCTGAAACTCATGGTATTCTCTCACAGTCTCACTCAACTCTCAACTCAGTGGTGAGAGATGAAGAGGCCATTGAGGCTATTTATAGCCCTAAAATTGTACGGACCAATGATATAAAATATTCAATATTAATTAAAATGGAAACGTGTTTCTTCCTTTTCTTTTCTTTTTTCTTTTCTATTTTCGTCTGGCAAGCTGCGATTGTATGATTAAAATCCATAAAGTGGACCACAATATATGTTTTGGTAGCTAGCTTGCGTTGTCAAAGAATTGGAGTTAATGATTTAGATTATTAGAGATAAGGTAAGTGGTCTAATATTATACCGTCATACACGTACCATTTGCCACAAAATGCCATGTGATTTAAGTAGGAGACTACTGTTGCTAAAATTCATGTATATTACCATATAAGCTTGAAGCTTTGCAACAATGGTGAAAAGATAAAACCCTAACCCGAGGGAGACGGGGCACACAGAGAGGAGAGAAGCAAATGATATTTGATACCGAGTAATTTTTACAAAATGATCTCAACTAATCGAAAAGAAACAGACGGTTGCCATTTATACTAGGCCAGTAAACAGAAATAACAAACTAATTAATCTGGATTCTTCTAATAAGCTAACGAGATTATGACACGGTGGATATGGTCAGGATTGAATTCTCATGAAGCGGCCATGTGCAGCAGTGTTGCTCAAGCTGGAATTAGTCTCAGTAGGAGTCATACTAGTCACACTTGTATTTGCACGAGCACTAGCTTCACTATTTGGCTTATCTTTAGGTGCAGGTGATGTGATAGGACTAGCCTCATTAAGCTTAGCATTAGCCACCATCTTAACAACTGTTACCCTTGATGAATTTTTACAACCTTGAATCAATGGAATGGGATGATTTTTAAAACCCATGGTGTTTAGTTGGTCTTTCTTGATTTCTATCCTTGATCTTCATATGGTTACTCGTTTATTTGTAAAGCCAATAAATCTTTTCATTTATCGTGAACTTCGAACATGTTCCTCCTTATTGATCACATTTATAAGCTTTGGCTTTCCACCCACGGCGATTTATTTATGAGGTGGTTACTGACTTATGGTGCTTCTGATACTCATACAAAGGAAGAAATTAGAATCCGAACCTGAATAACAACGAGAGAAGACCACCGATGGATAGCCATCATTTGAGTTGCTAGCAACCTTATTATTGGGTACTAATTTCTGTGGCTACATCAGTAACTATTAATGGTAAAAGTAAAATTAAAGGTTTCTCCATCCTTGAAGATCGATGAAACAGAGGAAGTAGAGTGAAGGGTGAGGGTTCAAGGTCTTTCTTTTCTGGCAAATGGGTAGTTTCAACAATTTCAAATTTTCTGCCAAATATAAAATTTCACGATGAATGTAGTTGAAGATAGAAATATCCAATCACACGATATTTATTATCGTCATTAGATTTGTGAAGGATTTTATATTTTTTTATTTCAATAAAACCATTGAGTTAGTTGGCGGTGATGATAAAAACATGAAATCGAGAAAGCTAGATAGCTTCTATATATTCTATTTTGCATGCAAGAACGTACATAAGCGAAAGCTAGCCCCATGAGTGTGTGTGTGTGTGTGTGTATATATATATATATATAATTTTTCTCAGGTAAGAATGTCATTACCTAAGGTTTAGGTACGGATTTGGTGTTTTCACCTACTTTCCGATCACATTTTCATATCTTAACCGTTCAGTTTTTAGAGCCTAATGTATAGATCCCCCTTGCAAAATTTCAGCCAATTTGGTGATCGTTAAGACATTCAAAACTGCAATTTACACGAACGGACCGAATCTGTCGAACCGGAACCGTTCCTATTTATAAATGGTAAATTGCAGTTTTGGATGCCTTAACGATCACCAAATTGGCTGAAAATTTGCAGAGGTGATCTATACATTAGGACCTAAAAACAGAACGGTTAAGATGTGAAAATGTGATCGGAAAGTGGGTGAAAACCGGAAATCCGTACCTAAGAAAAACTAAGGATGTTCTTAGTGTAGCCGGACTGTATATATATATATATATATATATGTCTGTTTCAGTTGTCAAATGTGTAGAGGGAATTCCGGCAAGTATTTGAAGTTTTGAACCTCACAGAGGGAGCGAGGAAGACAGTAGCGGCATCAATAGCCGGCTAGAGCAGTCACCACCATATTTTCAGAGTTTTGTTTGTTTCCAGTGCTTTGTACCCATGTTTATTCATGCATAAGGATATATTAGGTCCACAAAAGTCGGGTCAGAAATTTCACCGGCTTTAGATATTGATGACAACTTATAGTGATATGAGAACGTTTTTCTTTATGAGATCTAACACAATAACGTACCTTTCTTGAATATACTACAAATAAAAAAGAAGACCAATTAACATGTAGTATTCAAAAGTGACAAATTGATCCAGTTTTTATAGATTACCATCTTTATACATATTTATATGTAGCCTTAATCCAAAGCACAAAAATAGCCCAACATCAATCTACAATTTTTTTTTTCTTTAGGAATCTACTTATCTCTTTAGATTTTTATTCTTACTAACTCAATTTAAAGGTGAAATGACAATTTTACCATCTGTCTAATTAATGAACTACAATATATGCCTTTCTCTCTCTCCCCGATCAGGGACGTAGCTACAGCCAAGGCTACTTGGGCTAAAAATTATCAAGTATAGGTATCAACCCAAATATAAAAAAATCATACAAAGTCTATCAGTGATCAGTCCTACAGTTCCTCCGCCGCCGTAGTCCAGTTGTTGGGTTGTTCACTGCCATTGCCAGCAACTGGAATATCAGCTTGTTTCAATTCTACTACTCCAGCCGAATCCACAACTAGCATCTCAGGTACAATCAACTTCAGAAGTTCAGATTATGTAGATGTTCTTGTTTTCTTATTCTTGTGTATATCGAATCACAAGTTCTCTATTTAGTTTTCATAACTCATAAGGAATCAAGGATAAGATCATGATCTCTCTACATTAATCAACGAAGAAACCACTGAGCTATAGGTTCATATTTTGTTTCGAGTTTGTGGGTTTGCCATTTGGTCAACCTTCTTATGATCTTCTCGTTTTCTTTTCGGCTTCCCATTTAATTTAGGGTTTGTAGGTTTACCATGTACCTTAGGCTTAGAGAAATCAAATACATTAATTGAACTATTGAATATCTTCATCAATTCCTCCCGTTTCTACGATCTCATTTCTCTAAGCCTGATTAGCCCCTGAAAGCTGTACTGGCTTTACATGAAAATAAGAAACGGAACTACTTCAATCTGCTTATGATTGTTTTTGTTGACTTTTGCCCACAATGTTATCAATCTGTTTTAATAGTTCCAAAACATGCTGAAAACTTTTGTTAATGACCTCGTAAGGTTGGCTAATCGAATACCTTGCTTTTGTTGCGCAAATAGTGGTAGTGTTGGAAACTAGCAAGTTTTTATACAGCTAAAACTAGCCCAATCCATTTTCGATTCCTGGCTACGTCTGTGATTCCGATCACTACTACTGGTACATAAATTCAAACACCGTTGGAAAATGACGATTATCTCCGACAAATAGATGTTTCAGGTGGACTCCGAGGCCAAGGTTTTGTAGCGAAATCTGGAAGTCTGGCTTGCCAGAGATCTGAAATTGGCCAGGAGTGCGACGCCGATCAAAGGATCGATGTCAACTTCGTTAGTGCCGTGTGCCTGAAATTGGGGAGGACTGAAGTGCACCATCGAGGATTGCAACCGCATGATCCAGTCCGCTGACATCAACAACAACAGGAATGCTACGAAATGCTATGAAAATAATTGTAGTACTGGTTTGATATACTTAGTGGACCTGGGAAAAAGGATTAATGTTCTTATGGATCGATCTTGTATGGTTTACTCAAAATCACTATTTCTCTACTCTGGAGCTTATTTTGCGTTTGATTTTTTTTTCTTTTTTTGTTTGAAGAGATTGATTTGGTTGAATGGATATTTTTGCGTTGTCGATTTTTTTTTCTTTAATTTTAGAGAAGGGTAAAAGGTGGTGGATGGTGAGTCTCGGAGGTCGTGTAATAGGGAAGGTGGGAACTCTTCACTAGGTGACTGATCTATGTTATATAAAACTCAAGTCCTTGACCATATTTCACTTATTATTTCACTGATTTCTATGGGCAATAAACTCCGATAAAAATTTGTTGCCCCTAATAAAACTTTGATTGATGAAAAAGATGAGTAGATTACATCAATTAAAAACCTTTTATTAGGAGGCAAAGTTTATTGGGGTAATAAACCCATGCAAAATTTATTGCATTCCGGAAAAAGTTTTCTTTGTCTTATTTTTTAGCGATTAGTCCATTTTCTCCTAATTTAGTTTTATTGCCCCTAATAAAAGGTTTTGAACTGAAGTAATCTCCTGATTATTTTTCTTTAATCAAAGTTTTTTTTTGTCTAATTTTAAGGAGATTAGTCCACTTTTCCTCCAATAATTTTCTATTGTCTCCCAATAAAACTCAATAAAAACTTTTTATTGGGGGCGAGGGCAATAATTGTCTCCGATGACCTCTTTGGTGACCTATGAGCTAAATCTTTGATGATATCTTTAGGGACCTCCGTCGACATATGGCAGGAGTCCAGTGAGGTTTCCTACAAAGTCAGTGATTGGAGTCTTGCGAAGTCTCCAATGACTTCTCTCTATTTTACTTTCTCTCTATGTAAGAAATGGGTGAATGCAAAATAGTCCCAAAAATAAACAAAAAACTTAATTGGGTATTGGGAATCACTTATAAGAGTTATTATGAGTAAGGAGGAAAAACAATAAGTGACTAGTGTAAGGGGTAAAAACTTCTCTAAAATCAAGGTAATGGGACATTTCCCCTATTTATATTGATCCTAAATTTTCTCACTTTCAATATTTTATATTCATGCGATGCACGTGTGATTAATGAAAACACTTCAATTGTCACCCACTTTTTTGGATTTTTTTTTTATATTTATGTTTTTATGCTCTTTTTTATTTATATTTAGATGATTTCATTATGAAAATTTAATTTTACTGTGCGTTTCGATGAGAAAGTTATGAAATCAGTAGGAATTTATAAATGATGGAATCTTTAACTCCATTTATTTCGGATTTGAAATGATGGAAAATTATGAAATCCGTAGGAGTTGTAATTTCTATTGTTTGGTTGTATCTATTTAGGATTTGAAATGTGTAATAAATTAAGAAAGTTTAAAACAAATAAACAAATAAAATAGAAAAATGCCTTTTTTTGGAAATGAAACTTGAATACTGCAAAGGAATTCGTAAATGACACCTATTTTAGTGGGAATTGATGTGGGGAATTTAAATAATGAATTTCTTCTTCTTCTTTTTTCCACAAAAAAATTTAAAATTTCCAATGTGATAATATCAAATGAGGAAATTAGCTTATAAGAATTATGATATTTTCACTTTCAATTAAATTCCATCATTTTTTCCCTCATCCAAACACACTCTTAGACTAAATGGTATTTTAGACAATCCATATTTTTGTGAGTCTCGAACATGCACTTCGTTTTATCGTATAGATAAATAGATGTAATATGACATCTTCTTATTAAGGACATGGCTAATTCACACAGCTTAGTAAGTATGTAATATTGTAGAGAGTGCATGACGAGCCTTGTCACGCCCTGAATTTTATAATAACAATTCAAAATCCGAAACATGAAAATATTACAAACTCAAAATAATCATCCTGAAAATTTTTCTTTTCTTAACATACTCACCACACAAAATAAAATCAAACCGAATTTTAGTCTCGGTTAATTATTACAACTCAAATCCAAACTGTAATGTAAAGCTCTAAATGAGCATACACACACCTCACAACTAGATAAATAACAAAACTGCTATAACACCTAAGCAGCTCGGTCACCTCCCTGGTTATCCTGACCTGCAGGAATATCCGCTACACCATTGAATAGTGTACCGGGATTGCAACAACACAAAACCCGGTAAGCTTATGAAAGCTTGTATGAGTAAAAGAATGAACTGTTACTTAATTTAATCTCATTTATTTCCACACACAGCAACACTCAATTATTTCCACATATGCAATTAATAGCAATCTCAATCAACACCAATTCAATATTTCATGACAACCCCACTCACAACTTTTCCCACAACTCTCATCATCGTATTTATAAAAATACGGTACTTGACAGACTAGAGCTCTAACTGAATCGTAGCCCGTCACCTGGCCTAGGTTATGGCATCCGACATATTTATCAATTATTGTATTTCATCAATATGCATACCTATATACATATTTAGAACGTCCAATAATTTCACATACTCAACCAATCGTATCCCATCATCCACACTAGGATTAGAGCGTCCGATTACCCACACCGGTCATTATGTTAACCCTAAACCCATAAATGAACCCAACATATAACATCACATACTGAAATCAACCCAACCAAGATACATCATATTATTATGGAATTACACAATTGTAATAAAATCAACTCATCAATTCTACTCAATCATATCATAAATCAAACAATCCACTCAACAATATATATTTTCACGTAAATATATATATACGTAATCATCCACTCAGGAATGACCACTAATACCATCTATAGTTCACACAAGAAAATTATGAAATTCATTTGTATAGTTAAAAATTATTTTACTTACCTATGGATCGTGGTGATTCGAGTCCATGAATTTTTTTAAAACAAATATTTAATCCGCAAATATATTTTCACACAATTACCAAAAATAAATAAATTAAAATGCTCGGTTCGTAATATGAACCACGTGAGTTTTACTCACCTCGAAACTCCCGCTGCGTCTTCAATATAATTATAAATTATAATTTATAATTAACGCAGAATAGCTCACGCAATTAAAATCCGTCAATCACCTAATCAAATGTGATTCGAATTTAGCCAACAATTTCAACTCATAATTTAACCACTAATTAACGGTCAGATTCTAATTTACATTAAAATCCGACGAGCGGTTTCTCACGAATCGCTCCCCTAATTACCGTTTTTCACATATACGAAGATCCAACGGTCGGATCTTCGCCCATGACCACACAAAGCCTCTGGGACAGTCATATGATCATCATAACAAATTTACAAGTTCATCCAACGGTCATAATTTCACAGATCAAAAATCTAACGACCGAAATCGATCGAAATCACAAAATTCATAACTAATTCATACGATATCCGAAAAATGCGTATAATACGCCGAAATGATCGTATCGAAACATAGAATCATAAAATGGACAGAAACCAAATTTTAGACCTCCGGAGGTGGCCGGAAAAGGCCGCCGGAGTTAGGGACAGAGCCGCCACCGACCACCACCAATGGTGTCGGGGCCGAGCTTGTCCCCTTCGTTTCATCATTCTGAGCAACTTTCATAACTAGCACAAGACCTAAAAATGACCGGAAGGCATCGAAATTACCGATTTACAGTCGGCGGCCGGAAAAAATGCAGAAACCGGTGAGCTTGAAAACCGACGTGAAAACTGCAACCTCAGGCCCCGATCCCTTCTGGAAACTTGTTCAGAACTTCCTTGCGAACTCAACAAGCTTGGAATCAAAAGAAACGATCGTGTATAGCTCGAGATATCTTGATCGAAAGTTTTGGTATTTCGATCCGTTCGGGTCGAGCTCCGACGAGCATGAAAACGTTCGACCCAGTTCCGGTCCTTCTTGGTGCTTGTAGAGGAAGTTGAGGCGAGCTCAATGAGACAAGAATCAAGTGAAATCTCGAGATATCGAGATCGAACCGAAAATGGCCGTTTTCGGTTCGGGTTGTGCCGCCGCCGCCACGGGCCGCGCCGCCTTGTGAAACTGCCTCCGGGAGCTAGAGCAGCTCGAGACGAACGCCTGGGACTTGGTTTGAGGTCGAGAGGTGGTCTGTGGAGGGAGAACAATTAAGGAGAAAAATTCCTCCCCTTTCGGCCGAGAGCGCCTGTGAGAGAGAGAGAGAGAACAGTTTTTTTTTTTTTTTTTTCTTCAGAAACAGAAGGAAGAAGAAGGAGAACCGGTAGAAGAAAAAATTAGGGTTTCCAAAATTTTTCTATATATACATGTTTCGGAAAACTTCGAAATTCGATAACTAATTCAGAAAAAATCCGATCTTCGTGTTCCGCACGTGTACGGACTCGTATCGACGAGCTCTACAACTTTCATGAAGGAAGTTTCTCCAAATTACGTACGTAGAAAAAGTCGATTTCTCAAACCGAGTATTTCGAGCTTTTCGTTAAAATAAACGTTTCGAAACTTCGATAATTGTAAAAATGAATGATTATCGAACATATATCGTGAAATCGCATAATAATCATTCGATACAATCACTCGGATTTAAAATGGAAATTGCGGGTATTACAAGCCTAGTAGTGGGATTAGACTGTTTTAACATAATAGTAACCCGATATCCTTATATAAGTCTACCCATGTATTGAGGTAATGTTACATAGTCAAATTGAACCTGGGCAACCTTAATAAGCAATTCAAAAATGAGTAATCGCCTTTGGATTAATATAAATACATGCAAGAAGAGGAATAAGAATGACTTTTGCTATTCCTTGCAAATAAACACACTGATTTAGAGCATTTTTAGCAATGCTAGCCATTTTTGAATCAAATTTTAGCCAAAATAGCTAAAAAGTCAATTTAGCTAGCCACTTTAGAAATACATCTGCATTATTGCTCTATATTTTAGCTAATTTTAAATTTATATTATTTATTAAATAAAAATTAAATAATTTAAATGCATTCATAAATTACATAAAAGGAATACTTTAAATTATAGAGAGTTACATCTAACTCTTTATATTTAGGAGCGAGATAGCTAAAACTTATAATGGAGAGCCACTTAGAGCATCTTTAACAAGCTCTCTATTTTAGCTTCTTAGCTATTTTAGAGAACATATTTAATTTTTTATCTATTTTAATAGCTGTATCAGACTCCTAAGTGACTCTCTATTATAACTTGTAACTATCTCGCTCCTAAATATAGAAAGCAAGAAGAGTCTCTCTATAATTTAAAATATTTATTTTAAGTTATTTTATGTAATTTATAGAACTAAATATGCTCTTCAAAATAACTGTAAAAGTAAAGAGTCTGTTAAAGATGCTCTTAAATGGCTCTTCATTTCAACTTTTAACTATCTCGCTCCGGTGTTCTAAAACTCGACCGTCCAGACCGATAAGGCGGCACCTAGGCGTTGGGAGGCTGGTGACCGCCCCGAGTAACACCAACTCGGTGGGGTGGGCGGCCTGGATTTTGGGCGGCCGATTAGTTGGCCTGGGTGGGTGATTAGTCGGCCTGGTCTCCCTAGGCGGACCTTCTTCACTTCATTTTGCGTCGCACATGAGAGACATGGAAATTAAGAACACAGATATACACAATTTTATAACCAAACATGAGAGAGAGTGCATCATTCATGCTACTATTTTTGAGAAAGAAGCCATACATGCTGAGGATTGAGAAACAAAAGAAATTGAAATTCAAGAATCAAGATTTTTGATCCAAGATTCAAACTTCAATAAAACTTAAAAGAAGCTGAGATTTTTCTTTCATAAGTAAAAGATACTGAGATGCCACCCCCTTGCATTGAAGAAATTAGAAAGGGGATCTGGGTTTTAAGAAAAGGAAGATTCAGATGCTTGGTGAGAGAGAGAGAGAGAGAAAGGGGATCTGAGTGTTAAGAAGAAGAAGAAGATCCAGACGCTTGGTGTGTGTGAGAGAGAGAGAGAGAGAGGT
The DNA here is from genome assembly GCA_025331145.1 of Rosa persica. Classification (NCBI taxonomy): domain Eukaryota; kingdom Viridiplantae; phylum Streptophyta; class Magnoliopsida; order Rosales; family Rosaceae; genus Rosa; species Rosa persica. Next base: position 6,090,391 of record WFKR01000003.1, on the reverse strand, counting down.
TTGGTTTTTCTTTTTTAGAAAATTAAGGCAAGGTTTGCGAAATGGTGAAAAAAAAGTATTTTAATTCTATAAATATCAGATGCAATAGCTATAAAATCATATTTCATCCACCATTATCACTACGGACGTTTTGCGCCATTGGTGAGAGAAATTGACCAAGTCAAAGGTGGGGTGATGAATATGGCATAAATTTTAACACGGTTTGTCTCCATATCCTAGTGGTCGCCTATACACCCCTCTAGGCGTCCAGGCGTCTAGGCGTTAGTCCCTGATAAGCACCTAGCTATTTTTAGAACCTTACTCGCTCCTAATTATAGAAAGTGAAATGAGGCTCTCTATTATTTTTGTTAATTTAAAACATTATTTTTAAGTCATTCTGTATAATTACTAAATACATTTAAATTATTTTTATAAATAATATAAATTAAAATAGAGAGAATTGATGCAGACGTATTTATAAAGTGGCTAACCAAAATAACTTTTTAGCTATTTTGGCTAAAATTTGATTAAAAAATGACTAATATTGCTAAAGTACTCTAAAGAGTGAGTTATCGAATTCCTATTTCCTATTAAAAACTTCACCCAGCCTTAGAGCTTTAAGCCTCCTGACTTCGTCTATGGAGTACGGACCATAGCAGTTGTGCTACAAAATGCTTATTTGTACCATCAACACTACAAGGGAAAATTTTTGTAGAGACATATCTGTCTCGTCTCCTATTCAAACAAATTTGTCACTCTTTAATTTCATCTTTAAATACAGCATGAAAGATTCTCATAAGTGATAATGGCTAAATTTTCTCATCAAAAATAAAGGAGACCGAATTTTTTTTGTCGCCTATACACCTACATTTTTTCTCATAAAACATTTCGCAATTGCCAGAAAATCCTATAACTGGCAGGTAATTTGAATGATACGGTGGCACTATTAGGAATGGGCGACGAAAAAAAAGTTTGTCACCCATACTTTGAATATTTTGAAAATGATAAATACAATATCTATTAATTAAACATTTCTTTACCGAATTGATTTCAGCATTTCTCTCAACATTGGTCAATAAAGTCGGAAGTTCAAATTCCCTTCTAGTAAAATACGTTCCTAGAGCATGTACCCTCCTTAATCACATTTATAGTAAGCTTCGGGATGACTTTTCCACCCATCCCACTTTGTTGATGTTGGTGCTTCCGATAGCCAAGCAATCTCACTAATCACAAGTTCATCATTTTGAACTTTCGGACACAAAAGGGTATGGCTGTATTACACATCTAATGTAGTTATAAGATTGGATTGCATGTTTAATTTTTTTTCTCTATGACCTTTACCCTAAATCACTTGCGTCTCTACACTTATCAATTTCAGTCAATCTTCTACAACTCTTGATACTTTTGGCAACTATGTTGTGATTTATTTTAAAATTCTCATAATTTACGAAATACTGTTTCATGCTATCTTGATGAATCACTATCGTACAAATGTACATGTATTCATTTAGATATCCTATTTATTATTCCATCTAATATATTTGTCGTGTTGAAAAATCTCACACAACCGTAAAAACAAATGTGTGCATGTTAAAACATGGTGATCCATAACCTTAAAGATCGAGTCTTATTGATCTCGCTTGGAGGTCTAATTGTCTAATGCAGATCTCCGTAGGTCATATGAACATCATTACGTAAGGTCATTGCAAGAGCAATTACGTAAGGTCATTGCAAGAGCATCATGACTTGGAGCCGCAGAAGTATATATAACATACATGAACATAAAACAATTTGCAATTAAGTAGTCTTGACTCTAAACATATCTGAAATCAATTTATCTTAGACTCTCGATTATATACAATTAGACACAATTCTTACTATTGTTAATAAACTGTATCGACCTAAAATATCAGATATGTCGGCTAATTAGACAAAAGTATCATAATTATGACCTTCTGAAATTTCTGCTATTTGCCAAACAGTGTGCGTGCGTACATTCACAGTCCTTCTTGGCTAAGGACCTCCTTAGTTTTTCTTAGGTACGGATTTCCGGTTTTAACCCACTTTCCAATCACATTTTCACATCTTAACCGTTCAGTTTTTAGGTCCTAATGTATAGATCACCTCTGAAAATTTTCAGCCAATTTGGTGATCGTTAAGGTATCCAAAACTGTAATTTACCATTATAAATACGAACGGTTCCGGTTCAACAGATTCGGTCCGTTCGTGTAAATTGCAATTTTGGATGTCTTAACGATCACCAAATTGGCTGAAATTTTGCAGGGGGGATCTATACATTAGGCTCTAAAAACTGAACGGTTAAGATGTGAAAATATGATCGGAAAGTGGGTGAAAACACCAAATCCGCACCTAAGAAAAACTAAGGACATCCTTACCTGAGAAAAATCCTTCAATATGAAATAAATGTGACTTTATAAATTAACATATCAGTATTGAGACATGCATGCATCAGGTCTGTTTGGATACCACCTAGTTTGGCTAGCAAACAGTCTCTTGTGCTGATGTAGTTGCGCGGCGTGCCATATCGTGGGATGCGATCATCAAGGATGTCCCTAACTTGATTTCTTCTTCAAGCTTTTGTGGACGAGGAGAACACAAACCTTGTCACAAGGTTCTTTTCTATGCCTTAACAGAATAAGGACTTTTGGTATGATCTCTTACGTCACAATATCGATACCCAATATTATAGATTGAGCAGAGCAAATATTGGGAAGGAGGAGAAAGCACGAAGGTTGCTAAAACGTTACTTTAGCTTCGCTGGATGTTGCTAAGGCGTGACCTTATCTTTGTTGGCTTCAACTAGGTTGAAAGTTGCTCGGGAAAGACTTTGATAATCAGATAGATTAGTTGATTGAGAGGTTGTGTTTGTTGTTCCCTTGAAACCAGGTATATATACCTAGGGTTTCGACAGTTTCTTGTCATAGAAGGATTATTGATAATAGATTCCTAATTGGTCTCCGCAACGTGATCCGCATAAGGGCTCGTTTTCTTTATGGATCCTCGTATGGGTGAAGCTGTAACTCAAAACCATAGTAGGCTTATTTTTTGGCCGTAGGTATCGGCCCAGAAAGCTAAACCCTCTTAAGGATGTTGCCAAAATTACTTTTGGACTCAAACAAGGTCCAGAAAAGTCATGCCAAAATTTTCACCGACTCCTGACACTGATGACGAATATTTGTAATATGGATCGTTTTCCTTATTATAATCAGGGGTTCAAGCTTTACGTCTCTCCTCCCCCCCCCCTCTCCCCCTTCCCCGGGTCTTGTATTATGCAATTTCATTTATCAAGGCTTGAGGGCAACCGCACCAGCCCCCTTTAAAAAAAAAAAAAAAAAAATCTAACGCAATGATTTGAGCTAAAAACAAAGGACTAATTCACGTGTAGTAATCAGAAGTGGCAAATTGTTCAGGTTTTATTGATTGGCCTTTTAATTAGAAATAAGGTCACTGTGTGACTCGGTTTCATCGGTTCGATTTTTTTTGTAATAACTAAAATTACACCAGAAATTCGATTAATCGATACATTGGTTTAATTTCGGTTAATTTCAACTCCCGCTCGTTAACATTATTGATTTAATCCTTATTTCTAATGAAAATTTGTATTTCTTCAATTGTAATCATACATATAGTAATTATCAAAACAATATCAATATCCACAAATATACAATAAAACCTCGATAAATGAGTATTCGATAAATTAATAATCTTGATTAAATAATAAATTATCCGGTCCAGACTTGGGACCAGTGTATTTTCGTAATAGCCTCGCTGACTGCATAAAATAATAATTTTCTAGACATCTTTTGGGACCCAAAGTTTATATAAAGTAATAATTAATAAAATTCATTAAAAAAATATCACAAAAATCATACTAATATCTGATGAAGGGTCTAGATTCTGAAACATTACATTTTACACAATTTTTTACATCTCTTCTGAACCCTTGGATTTAAAAACATTCTATGGTTTAAATTTGTTGTTTGAGTGATGTCAATACACCACCAAATAACGTAGAAAATGACAAGACATTACATATTTGCAATCAAACATTCTAATTAAAAAAAAATCAAACTTGAGAAATACTGATAACATTACACGATCAAAAGAAAATAAAGAAGAACATAAGAACAAGAACGCCAGACAACAAGAAGAAGATCATCTTATTCAAATCTTAGCTCTTTTAAAAAGTAGACAGAGAGTGGGTCTACAAACAATTTTTTGGATTGAATAGAGAGAACAATTATTGGATTTGAATGGAATCATTAAATTGTAGTTTCCTCTTAATCATGCTACATACTAAACAGGTGGAAAAAGATTTTATTAAGAAAAGTATGTACGAAGATGCTCAATTGATTGAACATAAACCTAAACTTTTATGTCAATGCTCTAAATCATGGAGTAGTTATCCATCCTTGATTATAGGAGACTAAACCATTCGCCTCTCACATTTTTACACCTACTACCTCTCTCAACTAACCAAGCAAGCTTGTTATTATATTGATAATCCTCAATAATTTCTTCATGAATAATCAATCCCTTTCGTTGAATAGGCCGCAGATGTAATTGTGTTATAGGCTTGTAGAGTTATTCAACATCATGTTCTTCGCCGTTGCTTCTTTCTGATTTGATGAAACTTGAATAAAGCTGCATTAATTCTTCTTCGTCTTTATCCATCAGTAATTTCAGCATCCAGATCCCATGGCATTCTTGTTTTTTTTTTTTTGTCTTTTCCTTTTGATCCTGTATTGTTCTTATAAGAGGAGTATTTTTTTTATCAAATCAAATTATATACAGCAACTAGCCTATTATGAGTTCGACTCATGACCTCCCATTTACAAATGAGAAATTTATGTCACTAGACCAAATAGTACTGATATGGTTTTCAGTCAAGATTAAGCTGCTTAAATTTCAAGATTTTAATCGTGTTTCTTAGTCAGTTACGACAGTAGTTGAAGTTGAAATAGATTAATAATGACTTCTATATGTTGTGTCCTAATGAGTAGGAGCTCCCTTTTGTATACAATTGGTGTATGCCAGCTGTTAAAAGCAAATGAATATATATAGGATATTTCTCAGGTGCGGACATCCGTACTGAAATTTCAGTACGGATTTTCTGTTTTTGACAACTTTCCAGCCATATTTTTATATCTTAACCGTTCAGTTTTAGATCTTAATGTATAGATCACCTCTGCAAAAATTTTAGCCAATTTGGTGATCGTTAAGGCATCCAAAACTGCAATTTACACGAATGGACCGAATCTGTCGAACCGGAACCGTTCGTATTTATAATGGTAAATTACAGTTTTAGATGCTTTAACGATCACTATAATTGGCTGAAATTTTGCAGATGTGATCTATATATTATGACCTAAAAACTGAACGGTTATGATGTGAAAATGTGGCCGTAAAGTGGGGGAAAAGGGGAAACCGTACCGTCCGCACCGTAGCTGGACTCTGTGTGTGTGTGTGTGTGTGTGTGTAAACAGTAAACCCTATAATGAAGAGAAATTTAGAAAAATAGTCTTTTTTTAAACATGAAGTTGATTATTAACCTCTTTGTAAAAAAATTTTGAAATCTAACCTTTTTAGAGTGTGAAAAGACATGAGTACCCAAAATGCAAAGTTTTCCCTTTTTTTTTTTCGTGTAATCGAAAAGTTTACGGCATGACCACCAGCTTGAAAGCCCAGATCCACCACAGTTGCCGCCTTCATCTAGCGACCCACTGTAGAGTAGAAGTCAGCACCATACGATCCATGGCATGCCGCCGCCAACGGAGACCAAGGTAGGACCCCAGAGATCCCAAGATACCGTCCGACAACACCAGCCACTCGTCAAGATTTGGGGAAAAAGGAGGGTGGGCGAGTTTCTTAGGTCTACTCTCTCTCTCTACAGTTTAGAGAGAGAGGGTCTGGGTTTTGTTTGAACGGAGTGTGAAGACCCAGATTTTCATACAATAAATTTATGTAATTCAATAATTGTTATAATTAATTGAATTATGATATTTGAGATTATTTGGATTGTCGTAGGTTGAGAAAATTGGTTTCGAATGATTTTATTTTCGAAAACGAACGTTATTTAGGGGGTCGTGAAAATCGACTTTTTATACGTTCAAAATTTGAGAAAACTTCCTTCATGAAAGTTGTAGAGCTCGTCGATACGAATCCGTGCATATGTGGAACGTATTATTCGGAGTTCGTATGAATAAGTTATGAATATTTGAAAATCTGAATTTTTCTATAAATAGTGGAAAAAAATCTGAGTTTGTCATTAAGGACGAAAAAAATCATTTTTTGCACATCAGCCCCCCCCCTCCCCCGTCTCTCTCTCTCTCTCGGCTTGGTCACTGTGCTTGCAGACCTGCCGACCCGACCCGACTGGAAGTCGGCCTTCCCGGCCGCGCCGCCGCAGGACCCGGCCCCCATCCGCTTCGCCGCCTCGCGGCCAATCGATCCCCGCCGTCGCCTCACCCAGCCGCCGCTCCTAGACTTGGATCGAAGCCTCTATCTGAAGCCCAAACCCGACACGGCCGGAAAACCATTTTTCCGACGGTGCACGGGCCGATCAATCTCATTTTCGTGACGTGCACTTCCTCCTGATCATCCCCATATGTGGCTTGCATCACGATTTTGAGTGTAGAGTAGTAGATCAAGAGTTGAAGATTTCGACGTCCCTGATTCGATCTGGAGACTGATCAGAGGGCCAAGATTAATCCAACTTCAAAACCCGATCTAGGACGATCTAGACCTCATCTCCAAAAAAGTCAGGTACTAAAGTTGTTCACAATTTCATTTTGAAGAAATTTGTAGTTGACGGCTTTTGCATTGGAGGTGGTTGACCTGCGTTGACCGCCGTCTAACTGCCCGCGTGTGGCTGCTCGTCGGACCAAATTTTGAGTTTATATTATCTGGACGATGATCTATGCATCCATACGAGCGTTTTGATATATAACTTGGTCATGACAGAAAAAGTTGATAAATAGTCAATTTCTGTTTTAACGTTACTATTTACTGTTTTACAATTTACCTTCGGTTTGAGATTTACAGAGATCAGACCATCGGTTTTACTTTAAATTTTAATATGATGTTCATATGACTGTCCCGATGACTTTGTGTGGTCACGGCCGAAGATCCGACCGTTGGATATTTGTATAATTGTAAAACAGTGATTCGGGAGACGATTAGTGAAGATCCGTGCATCGGATTTTCGTATAATTTTGCTAGGATGTTTCCAAGGGCGATCCGTGAGGATCTAACCGTTGGATCATCATTTAAATTAGATCTGACCGTTGGATTGTCTTTAATTTAGAATCCGACCGTTGGATTGTAGTTATTTTGAAATCCGACCGTTGGATCATCATTAGGTTTATTTCGTGCTTCGTTGCTAAGTAAAGACCGTACTTGATTAGGTACTTGACGGCTTGAGTTGACGAGCGTTTGGATTATTGTGAGTTATATTTATTAAAGACGCAGCGGGAATTTAGAGGTGAGTAAATCTCACGTGGTTCATATTACGAACCGAGTACTTAAATTATTTATTTTTGTAATTGTGTGGAAAATATTTTTGGATTAAATATTTGTTTTTAAAATCATATGGACTTGAATAACTACGGTCCATAGGTAAGTAAAATGAATTTAATTATATAAATGAATTTCACTATTTTCTTGTGTGAACTATAGATGGTATTAGTGGTCATTCCTGAGTGGATGATTACGTATATATATATATTTACGTGGAATATATATATATATATATATATATATATATATATTGATTGGTGTGATTTTGAATGATGATATGATTGAGTTAGAATGATGATTTGGATTATATTCAAATGCTTAAATTTCATGATAATATCATATATGTCGGTTGAGTTGATTTAATTATGTGAAAACATACGGTTGTATATATTGTGGATTTAGGGTCAACGTAGTGACCAGTATTGGGTAATCGGACGCTCTAATCCAAGGTGGATGATGAGATATGATTGCTTGAGTATGTACAATTATCGGACGTTCTAAATATGTATATAAGTATACATATTGATGAAATACGATAAAGATAATATGTCGGATGCCATAACCTAGGCCAGGTGACGGGTTACGATTCAGTTAGAGCTCTAGTATGTCGAATACCGTATTTTTATAAATACGATGATGGGTTATTGTGGAGAAAGTGTGAGTTAGGGTTGATGTTGAGTTGTTGATTGATTTTGATTGTTGGTTTTTGTGGTTGGAGAATTGTTGCATGTTGACTTAGGTAGAAATAAACATGATTAAATTAAGCAACCGTTCTTTCTTTTACTCATACTAGCTTTCATAAGCTTACCGGGTTTTGTATTGTTGCAGTCCCGGTACATTATTCAAATGGTGTAGCGGATATTCCTGCAGGTCAGGATAACCAGGGAGGTGACTGAGCTGCTTAGGTGTTACAGCAGTTATTTTTATTTCAGTGAGTTGTGAGGTGTGTATGCTCATTTAGAGTTTTACCAATTATTGTGTATTTGAGTTGTAATAATTAACCGAGACTAAATTCGGTTTCGATTTTATTTCGTGTGGTGAGGTTGTTAAGAAAAGAAATTTTCAGGATGATTATTTTGAGTTTGTGGTAACTTTCATGTTTCGGATTTTGAATTTTATTCTAAAATTCGGGAGCGTGACACGGAGATTAACAAACATCCTGCAAAACCCATCCTTGCTACAACATAGATGATGCAATTTGTCGTAGGAACAATTGATGCAATTTTTTGTTTAATAATTCAAAATAAAGAAATCATCAATGGATGATCGAATTTCTTGGAATGAATCTTATTTTTTGTTTATTCATTGATGAGAATAAAGAGCAACAACCCACTGAGATCTAAGAAACTCTATGAAGCATTTGGTAGGAGGTACGTAACTTCGCTGGTGATGGGGACATAAGAGAGAAAAGGAGTAGTCGGCCGATGATCATGAGAAATCATAATTGGATTCATAGAACAATGTAAATAACTTAAGCCAATAAGGACATTTAAGTACTTTTGACCTTCATTTGGGTTAGATTTCAACATATTTAAAAAATAAGGTTAAAAATCAACTTCATGTTTAAAAAGAGGCTCTTTTTCTAAATTTCTCTATAATGAATCATGTAGGGAATACAGAAAATTGTTACTTTAGAGGGCTTATTACATTATCGATCAATAAACATTTATTAATTTAGAGAGCAATTATTAAAATCTAGAAGACAGTTGTGCTCTACCAATTCTTTTTTTCGAAAGAGGGTTCTCACATAGTGATGACTTTGAATAACTACTTGCTACAAAATAAAATTAAAAAAATACCAAATTTGGTGCATACATTGCAGAAGATTAAGGATGAAGTTCAATTCGGTTTAGATACAAGTGAAAGCAAAGGAATGATATTTTGAGAAATAGTTAAATTGAGAAAATATGTATTGTTAAATGTTCCTTAATATGCAATATTAATTTTTATGTACTATTTCTTTTATGTATTTCAGCAATGGTTCGGATCCTGGGACATTATATTTTACACAATTTTTTACATCTCTTGTGAGCCCTTGGATTTAAAAACATTCTATGATTTAGATTTGTTGTCTGAGTGTTGTCAACACAATACCAAGTTATGAGGAATATGATATGACATTACATATTTTTAATCAAACATTCTAATTTGATAAAACTTTTCTGAAGAAAAAATAAAATTAAAATTTGGGAAATACTCCTCGTATAGCTCAATGTAATGAAATTAAAATCTCAACTCGATGCGCTTTCCCACAGCTTAATTACATAAAAAACAGAACAAGACTATTCAACTTGATTCATCTCATATTCAAAAATCCATTTAAAGGCAACAAGTAGTCAGGCGTCATACCAAGAAGATTGAATTTGGCTAATTAACACAACCTTGCAAGCTGTTTTAGCATGGTAGTAACTTGACCTAAATATAAAGGATCTAATGCATTGAGCACAGGCAGACTGAAGCTAAGAGTGAGTTTGGATAGTTTAGCTTAAACCATAAGCAGCTATAATTTTTAGCTTATGAAAGTTGATTGATACCAACTTCTATAAGCAGCAACTTAATGATATAACTTTAACAATAAGTTACATTATTAAATTTCATCAAATACGTTTTGCTACTTAATTTATAATTTAAACAACTTTTACACTTTAAAAACTATGCCAAACTCCTAAGCCTACCTTGATAAGCAATGCAATAATCAACAACGCAATGGTACAAATAGTAGTATGAATACAACTGGAGAGAAGAGTAAAAATGGGTTCTTTTTTACTCTGATTCCTCGCAATTCACAAACAAACACACCGGAAGACAAAGTTATTATGAATTCCTATTCCCTAGTATTGAAAACTTCACTAGAGCCGTTGAGCTTAAACCGTCTCTAGTCTTGGCTTTGTTTATGGACCACAATGTTTGTGCTACAGGATATGCTAAATTCTGCTCATTCTTTTTAATCACGCACTATTATTGTCTTTGTTGAAGATTAGAATCCAACTTTATTGTAGTGGTGAACACTGAATTATATTTAACAATCGTTTTTCGATTGAATGATTATGCAAAATGTGGATATGAGTGAAATCATTTAATCCTCTTTTATAAAAAAGAAAAAAAAAAAGAAAAAAGAAAATGAAGTTTAAAAACAAATCTGTACGTATGTTCCACACATGTGAGTAAGGACTCCTTCTAGATGATGTACTATTGTATATTCGCTAGTGATTTATTCCATATAGTTGGTTTTTCTTCTCTTTGAGGCCTTATCATCCACTTTGATAATCTGATTTCACACACATCTTTGCTGCACCTGTGATCAAGTACGATTTGATAGCCAAAGCACGATCTCCCCGGCTGAAGCCACATCGGAACGTTAGTTAGACCGAGAATCTTGACATACCAGGTAAACCAACTGGACTAGGGGAGACAAAAAATCATTAAATTGTCTACTTTAAAAAAAAATTGGATAGATTCAATCCAAACTTTTGTTAGATCAAAATTGGACTCATCACAAGTTATCCTAGAGCAACTAGGAAACCATTAAAACATTAAATCGAGTACAACATGGATCTGGAAAAGAATCAACCTAGATATCTAATGTGATAGTATATTTATCATTGGATTAGGAATTCATTATTTGGACTACAAGAAAGTCCTAAACTGTGATGCATTAGGATCACAATTGTGCAATACTAGATTCTTAGGGAAAACCTTTATGGGAGGATTCCTAGAACAAGTACTTGTATAAATAAGAGGTTAGGGTCCCTGTTATCACCAACGATCTACAAGCGATGTGTTTTGCCCATTCAGAAGGTACAGTTGGTGAATAGCAGAAGACTTCAACCTCGCCTTGCTCATTGTTCTTTCAGTTGCAGCAATGGCTTCAACCTTTGATGTCAACGGTATGTTTGATCTCCTCAAGTTATTGTTGAACAATCATAATGGTGTGAGCTTGTTTGTAATGTGGTTTTACAATTGGTATCAGAGCGTAGGCTCACAAATTGTTCTTCAAAATAATTTTTGAAATAAAATTGTTTTAGGTTTTCAAACAAAAAAAATAAAAAATTATGCTTTGCAAAGAAACGGGCCTCGTCTGCTCATTCAGAAAAATCTTCTTGGCCCACTCGCAGCATGTGCTGATCCAAACCCTTACCCGGCCCGAAAATTGTTCTTCAGAAACTAAAGTAGGTGACCGTTATTTTACAACGGTCATCTGAGTTAAGTGGTTTTCTGGGTTTTGGAATTGGAAGCACAAAGGATGATTCATCCTTTTGGGAATTCAAAACCCTTATGCTGTCGAATCAAGATGCCAAGAAGGATATTTTTGCTGCACTCTGGTTTTGAATTCATGCTTCCGCGAAATTTTTGCAGCAAAATTGGGAAATTTGCAAAGGTTGGTTCTTACAGAAAAATTCAATTTCGATTCAATTTTGTTTTGTTGATTGATGAGCACAAGAACGCTAGTAGCATTCCCGGCGTGCGTATAGGCTAGAGTATGATGGTGACAAGAGGAAATTTAATTTCCTTGGATGTTTTTGTGTTTTGTGAAATCAAAATTGTGCTTGCATATCTGTGTGTTTTGTGCTTGTGAATTGATATGCATGTTTAAATGTGAATTCTTGAGTTTTGTATCTGTGATTCATGGTATGACAATGCATGCAGAAAACTCCCAAAAACTTTAGACATCGTTAAAATCTAACAGGTACAAAGAGCTTAGTTCTTATAAAGATCATTGATCCGGATAGAAAATCAAGTTTTCAAGCTCAATTTGGTTTGTGTTTTCTGTAGGTTTGAGTGAACATATTGCACAAAGCAATCTTCACTAATTCTTGCAGACAATCTTAAGCTAACAAACTTGAAAATTGTATCTTGTGTTTTAAAATTATGCATATAATTTTGCTTCCAAAGAAGTAGTACAGTATGATTTTAAAATGCAAAATAGCAATATGCATATCTGTTGTTTTCAAATATGGATACTTAAAATACAAATTTCTGTCTAAAGATGTTATTTGTTTTCTTTGGATAACTTGTCTTCAACAGATATGGCTTATTGATTTGGAACCTTGAGAATATTATGTCTTCTACTCAAAAGTGTTGCATGATATTAATTTTGGCTAAAGGACTGTTGATGTATTACATTGCTTGTGTTTTTTTTTTTTTTTTTTTTCTGGTTGCATTATTTTGTTTTGATATTGCTTGAAGTTACAGAAAACATAAAACATGAAACTTAAGAATTTAAGAACCCAACATATTGAAAACTCACAAAACCTTCTTTTGTTTTGCTCTTTAGGTATTCCTACTGTAACCCTGAACACCATTCAACTCTTAAATGGATATAACTATAAGAAGTGGAGAAATCAGGTGGACTTCTACCTAGCCATGAACCAAAACATGGATCATTGTTTAACTGAGGATGAACTTGAGTTGCTTACTAGTGAGAGCACAGATAAAGAGAAGAAATATTTTAAGGAGTGGCATAGGGCTAATAAGATGGCAAAGAATGTGATTAGGACTACCATGTCAGACACAACTAAAGGTAGCATAGAAGAACCTGATCTAGCCATGGATTACTTGTATGCCATCCATGATATGTACAGAGAGAGTGATAAGGCCGAGGAAGCTAGATTGGCAAAGGAATTTAACAAGCTTAAGTACACTGGCACAGGAAAAGTGAGAAAGCATATCATGAAGCTTATTGAGATTAATGCTCAGCTTAGGGACCTCAACATGGGGGTCACTGATGATCATGTAGTGCATGCTGCACTGCATTCCTTGCCTAATAGCTTTAGCCAACTCAGGACTAGCTACAATGCTCAGAAGGAAAAATGGAGTCGTAAGGAGCTGATTGCTATCTGTGTAGATGAGGAAGACAAGATGAGGAAGGAGAAAGAGCTAAGTACCTCAGTAAACCTTGTTGAGAAACCTAAAAAGAAGAACCAATACCAATCAAAGTTTAAGCCTCCCAAAGCCATTTTCAAAGGGTCAACCTCGGGGGCAGCTAAAGCAAACAAACCATTTAAATTCAAATGCTATTTCTGTAAGAAAGGGGGCATATGAAGAAAGACCGCACATGCTTTAAGAATTGGTTGATCAAAAAGGGTAATTACTCTAACTCACTGTTTTCTTTAGAAATTAATTTAGTTAATGTTGAACCAAAAACTTGGTGGATTGATTCAGGAAGTCCCTTACACATTACTAATTCCTTGCATGGATTCATAAGGAAGAGAGTCCCAAGAAGTGATGAAGTGAACCTGTGCGTAGGCAATGTCATGAGAGTGGCAGTCAAGGCTATTAGAACCTTAAAACTAGATCTTGGTTTAGGAAAGTTGTTAGTATTGGATAATGTTTATTATGTACCTTCCATGAGAAGGAATTTAGTTTCAGTTTCTCTTTTGGTTAAATCTGGATGTAGACTTCTTATTGACAATAATGGAATTATTATTTCTAAAGATTCAGTTCAAATTGGTTCTAGTGTTATATTGAATGATTACCTACAGTTAAATTGTTCACACAGTCAACAAGAAAGTTCTCTTGTTGAAAATAATAACACATCGAGTAACACCTTAACTGGTGTTAAAAGAACTAAATGCAATGAAAAGTCTGCATAATTGTGGCACAAAAGACTTGGCCATATATGAAAAGAGAGATTGAAAATTTTGGTTAAAAACAAAATCTTGAATGAACTTGACTTTTCTGATTTACATGATTGTGTTTAATGTTTTAAGGGCAAGATAACTAACTTAAGGAAAAAGACTGCATACAGAAGCCAAGCACTTTTAGAACTCATACATACTGACATTTGTGGTCCATTTAGAACTCAAACAATCTATGGAAATGTGTATTCCATAACCTGCATTGATGACTTTTATAGATATTGTTATGTTTATCTACTTTCAGAAAAATCTCAAGCATTTAAAGCCTTCCAAATATTTAAGGCTGAAGTAGAAAACAACTAGAAAAGAAAATCAAAACTGTTAGGTTAGATAGATGTGGTGAATTTTATGGAAAATACACAGAGAGTGGACAACAAAAGGGTCAAAAAGGGTCTTTTTCCCTTGTTTCTACAAGAACAACGCATTAAAGCTCAATATACCACACTATACAATCCTCAGCAAAATCGTGCGGCTGAGAGAAAGAATATGGCACTTTTGAATACGGTCAGGAGTATGATGTGTACAACAGGTCTTCCTAGGTTTTTGTGGGGTGAGACATTAAGAACTGCAAACTGTGTTTGCAATAGAACACCTAGGAAAGCTATAGAGAAAACTGCTTTTGAATTATGGTGTGGCAGAAAGCCTAGCCTCCATCATTGTCATGTATGGGGATGCCCTACAGAAGCTAGAATTTACAATCCAAACATTAACAAACTTGATCCAAAAACTGTAAGCTGCTATTTTATAGGCTACCGTGAAAAATCTAAAGGTTACAGACTTTATGTAGCTCAACACTCACCAAGATTTTTTGAAACACATCAAGTAAAATTCTTAGATGAGAAAATTCACAACACAAGTTTTGAAGATTTATCTTCAGAATTTGAAGAAATTGTGGATAATGAGCATTTTGAAAACATATTGCCTATAGTTCAAGATACACAAGCAGCTATTAGTGTTCCAGAAACTCAAAATACACAAGATCAACTTGTTGATCAAGAAATGCATTTTGCAGATGATCAAGCTAACCCAGAACCCTTACTTGATCAACCACAGCCTGTAGATCCTCAAGATCAGCCTGCAGAACAACACCAAAATCAAAATCCCCAATTAAGGAGGTCTCATAGAGAAAGGAAACCAACTTATTGGGGGGGGGGGAGGATTCTGATTACATTGTTTATTTGCAAGAACATGAAGTTGAAATTGATCTTGCAGATGACAATGATCCAGTCACTTTCAATCAAGCTATTGAAAGCAGTCAGTTAAATGAGTGGAATCAAGCTATGGAAGCTGAGATTGACTCCATGAACAAAAATGCAGTTTGGGATTTAGTGAAACCTGACCCCAAGCAAAAGGTTATAGGCTGCAAATGGGTGTTTAAAACCAAAAGAGATACTAATGGGAATGTAGAGAGACATAAAGCTAGGTTAGTAGCCAAGGGTTTCACACAGAAGGATGGTATTGATTTCACTGAAACTTTTTCCCCAGTTTCAACCAAAGACTCTTTTAGGATAATTATGACACTTGTAGCTCAATTTGACATGGAGCTGCACCAGATGGATGTTAAGATAGACTTCCTAAATGGAGAACTCGATGAGGTTATTTACATGAAGCAGCCTGAAGGATTTATAGAACCAGGAACAGAAGGCTTAGTCTGCAAGTTAAGAAAATAAATCTATGACTTAAAACAGGCCTCTAGACAGTGGTATAAAAAATTTGACTCTGTGATTTCTTCTTTTGGATTCACTGAGAATTTAGTGGATGAGTGTGTTTATCTCAAAACATCTGGAAACCAATTTATATTTCTAGTACTTTATGTTGATGACATTTTGTTGGCCAGTAGCAATTTAAAGCTACTTAAAGAAACCAAAGCCTTTCTGTCAAAGAATTTTGACATGAAAGACTTAGGTGAGACATCATATGTACTAGGAATAGAAATTATAAGAGATAGGACACAAGGTCTGCTAGGTTTATCCCAGCAGAATTATATTGCCAAAATTCTGAAGAGATTTGGCATGGAGACTTGTGCATCAGGGGAGGTTCCAATGTCTAAGGGAGATAAGCTCACTAAGAAACAAAGTCCGTAGAATGAAGTAGAAAAACTGGATATGGAATCCAAGCCTTATGCAAGGCTTGTTGGAAGCCTCATGTATGCTCAGGTCTACACTAGACCTGATTTGTCTTTTGCAGCCGATATTCTTTCTAGGTTTCAGTCTAATCCAGGTCATGAACACTAGGTAGCTGGAAAGATAGTACTCAGGTACTTGCAGAGGACTAAGAACCACATGCTTGTGTATAGACAAATGGAAAAATTAGAGCTTGTAGGATATACAGACTCAGATTTTGCAGGGAATTATCATGATTCCAAGAAATCGACTTGTGGATACATTTTTATGCTTGCAGGAGGGGTTGTGGGTTGGAAAACCATGAAACAAACCTTAGTGACAACATCCACAATGCAGGCAGAGTTCATTGCAGTATATGAAGGAATGTGTGAAGGGCTATGGATTAGAAATTTTTTGATGCAAACTAGGATTTTAAGTCACATTATTTCTGATGCTCTTGTGATTCATTGTGATATTGAGGCAGTTGTGTTCTTCAGTAAAAACAGTAAAAGATCAAACAATTCAAAACATATTGATCTTAAGTACTGCAGTGTTAGAGAGAGAGAGCCAAGCATGGTGAAATTTCAGTGTTAAGCATAAGCACATTGAAAATATTGGTGTTTGCAAATCCTTTCACCAAAGCATTGTCAGTAGCCACTTTCAAGAAACACATTGAAAATATTGGTGTTTTACCTAGTTTAGGTTCTTGAGTTTAGTGGGAGCCTATTTAGTAAGAGCAAATTTTATGAGTTTTGTAATTTTCTGAGTTCTTGTAATTTTTGATAGTTGTGATTTTCAGTTTAGTCATTATCGCAACTCTATGTATCATTGAATTTTGATCATCAATAAAAATTCTCGAGGTATATCATTCAGATGTGCTACTGCAGTTTTGCTAAAAAATGTCTGTAACCTTTATTTTGTGTTCTTGAGTTACCTTGATATCATATGGTCTTGTAATATTCAGTGAACATGTTCCCTTAAGTTTAAAGTACAAGCATTAAGACCATCAGTGTTTTCAGTTTTTGCTTGAGTTTCTTTTTGAAACGTTCAGTTGGACCATTTAGGCATATGATATTCTGGTAATACACAATGTTCATATACTGCATCATTTTGTTTTAAATAGCATATGTGGAATGCAGCAGCTTGTGTTAGTGGTCTGAAAGTGCTGCATTTTTGTTAAAGTATGCTTTTCCTTGCTCTGCATAAGCTACTGTATTTTGACCATGCTGAATGGATTTTGAAACTTTTCCTTATTCTGGTGCACACTTCAGTTGGTTGTAAACGAGTTGATGTCATTCAGTTATGGTTGTCCTTGATAACTAGTGATAGTCTAAGTGGGAGATTGTTAGATCAAAATTGGACTCATCACAAGTTATCCTAGAGAAACTAGGAAACCATTAAAACATTAAATCGAGTACAACATGGATCTGGAAAAGAATCAACCTAGATATCTAATGTGATAGTGTATTTATCATTAGATTAGGAATCCATTATTTGGACTATAAGAAAGTCCTAAACTGTGATGCATTAGGATTACAATTGTGCAATACTAGATTCTTAGGGAAAACCTTTATGGGAGGATGTCACGTCCTGAATTTTTTTGAATAATCATTCAAAATCCGAAACATGAATTACTACAACTCAACAATAATCATCCTGAATTTTTTTCTTAATAATCACACCTCACGAATTGGATTTCAAATTCTAAAATAATCCTCAGATTTAAATTTTACAGCACACGCTCTCTAAATAAAAAGTAAGCTCAAATGAGCATAACACACCTCATAAAAGAAAATCAAATTAACACAAGTGTAGCTACTCTAAGCTGCTCGATCACTTTCCTGATTCTCCTGACCTGTAGGCTCACCCGCTACACCGTTTGAATAGTGTACTAGGAGTGCAACAACACAAAACCCGATAAGCTTTCTGAAAGCTTGTGTGAGTAAATAAGAAGGAAATGTTGTTTTATTAAATCGTATTTCTTTTCACCAAGGTCAACACCCAACAATTTCAACATCCACAAATAACCACAATCTCAATAATCAATCACCAAATCATCAAGAATAAATACGGGATCTAAACTCACATCTTTCTGCTCAAAACCCCGAAGTCGTATTTATACAATATGGTGACTAACTCAATACAAAGAACTAACACAATGAGCATATCTAAAATCAAAGGATATACAAGTCACACCCTTGACAACTCAAATCAATTGAATCTCAACCAATCAAATGAATCACTCATCTCTCCTCTTAACAAGATGCATTTATCCCTACAATACATAATAATATTTCTCAACTTTCTACAAGTTTCACCCATCACTGCCCTCCACAATTAACCAAATAAAACATAAATCATGCATAAAAATTAATGCAGGAAATAACCAATTGCATGCAATCAAAAATCATAGTAATCCCTGCATATAATTTAGTTCAGGAGATTACATTAAAATCAAACAATAAAATGAAAAACAGAAATAAAAGGGAAATCAAATGGAAGAAATAAACAAGGAAAATAAATGGAGATATTACACAACATAAGAAGTCACCAGAAAGATTAATTACAACATTATCAACTCACTATATTAAACTCATCCAAAACTCAACACCTTTTACTAAAATGACTCTTACAAGTCACATCTTGACAAAATCATATGAAACGTTAACCCCACAAATCAATATGAAAATCCGGTCCAACCTGAACACATTTGCAGACAAACTAGAGCTCTAACTAATCACAATTACTAATCCGTCCAAAGGCGTAATTACGATATTTTGCCTGAGGTCACAACCTGTAATCTCGGATCTTTAGGCCAACTTGACCCTTAGATCAAAACATTTGAAACGAGTCACACTGGACCCAAAATGTTACTTAAATCATAAAAAAGGAGAAATCACAACTTGTGACTCCCAAATCTTCAAACACCTTTCAAAACAATAGAAATACAATTTCTCACAACATATTGTTTCCCGAAAAGTCACGCTCCAAAACGATAATGAACTCACTCATACACGTTGCATGTCACCACAAAATCACTAGTATATATTCGTAGATAATAATTGCTTGAAATAATATTCTAATAGATTAAACATTATTTTATCACTCAATACCACACCGTCCAGATATATATATATATTACACACGTAATTATGGTAAGTCACATCTTAATCCATGATAAAACTAAATCATCACAATTCCACACTCTTCAATGTCATACCAATTTGTATATAATCACATAAATATATATATATATATATATACACACACACACACACGTAATCAACCACTCAGGAATGACCACTAATACCATCTATAGTTCACACAAGAAAATCGTAAAATTCATTTTGTATACTTAAAATTTATTTTACTTACCTATGGACCGTAGTTGATCAAGTCCATGTGATTTTAAGAAAAATATTTATTCCATAAATATTTCTCACACAATTACGACAAAATAAATTAATTTAAAAGTATTCAGTTAGTAATATGAACCACTTGAGTTTTACTCACCTCGATATTCCCGCTGCGTCTTCAAATTAACACAATTCACAACCGAACTTGCTCACCCAAGTAAGTCCGTCAATCACCTAATCAAACAATACCTTAACTTAGCCAATAACTCAAAAACATACTCAAATGACAATCCAACGATCGGATTCTAAATTATACGAAAATCCGACGGACGAATTCTCACGAATCACCTCCCGAATCACTGTTTTGCAATTACACGAAGATCCAACGGTCAGATCTTTTCTCATGACCAAACAAAGTCACTGGGACAGTCATACGATCAACATATCAAAACTACAAGTTCATCGGACGGTCCTATCTTCACAGATCACAAATTGAACGATCGAAATCGATCGAAACTTAAAAATAAATAACTAAATCATACGATATCCAAAAATTGTGTATTATATATCGAAATGATTGTATTGAAATGTAGAATCTAAAAAATGCACATAAACTGCTCTTGTGACCCCCGTAGGTGGCCGAAATGGCTACTGGAGTTAGTGGCAGAGCCGCCGCCGACCACTGCCAATGTGTCGGAGCCGGGCTGCTCTTCTTCATCTCATCAAACTTATCAAAAAACTCCAAAGGCTTGCTATTAGAAAATGATGAGAACGTATCGAAAATTACCTTAGAAGCTTCGGTTTGGCTGGAATTTTTCTAGAAACCGACGAAGCTCCGTTCAAAGTGAAAACGTCCACCTCTTGAGCGATCTTTCTTGGGGTTTGATCAGCACCTTGATGCGAGTTCAACAAGCCAAGAAACTCGAAGATTGGTGGCTGGAAACATGAGATATGGTGATTGACCTCAAATCGAGCTCGAATCTCTTTCGGGTTCCACCGCCGCGTAGCCACCCTTTGGGGAGGAAAGAAGACCACCAGTCCACTCATGGGGAGGAGGCGACCTGATCTGAGCTTTGCTTCACGTCAAAAGCTCGCCTGAGGAGGGAGAAATCGACCGGAGAAGGTGGAGACGATTTCCAACTCGGCTGCACTATGTTCTTCGATTTGCAGCGACCACCACGCTGATTATTTCCCATCAATGTCTTCTTGAAGGTTTTTAATGAGCTCAAGATGAGCAAAATTACTTTTGCAATCAAGTCCATTGGAGGTCGGATGAGAGAGATATCAGCCGGTGAATGGAGAACAGCTCCAGCGAGTTCCAGCTCGATCTGTGCGGCTTCTCAACCTCCTAGCGCCTCTCACGGTTCTTTTTTCCCATCGATGTCTTCTAGGAAGTTTTAAATGACTTCAAGTCGAAGGAAAATGTTTGTGGAATCAAGTTCATCGGAGATCTGTGGAGGGAGATATGGCCGGACAAAAGAGAGCTCAGAAATTGGGCTCATGCTCGGGAAGAGAGGAGAGGATGAAGATGAATAGTGCGGCCGTACCAAAATGGAAACCCTATTCTAGGAAAAATTTCTATAAATATATATATCCAATTTAGAAATTCTTCTAAATGCGATAACTAATTCATACGAATTCTGATTCTTGTGTTCCGCATATGCACGGACTCGTATCGACGAGCTCTACAAATTTCATGTATGAAGTTTTCCCAAATTTTTTATGTATAAAAAGTCGATTTTCGAGACCCTCCTAAATAACGTTCGTTTTTGAAATAAAATCGTCCGAACTAATTTCACCACCTTTCCAAACGTAATACTTGTTCCTATGACCACAAAACCATTTCCAAAAGGTCATCAGAAATTAATTTGAATTTTCTGGGTATTACAGAGGATTCCTAGGACTAGTACTTGTATAAATAAAAAGTTAGGGTCCCTGTTATCACCACTGATCTACAAGCATTGTGTTATGCCCATTCAGAAGCTACAGTTGGTGATAAGTAGAAGACTTCAACCTCGCCTTGCTCATTGTTCTTGCAGCTGCAACAATGACTTCAACTTTTGATGTCAATGGTATGTTTGATCTCCTCAAGTTATTGTTGAACAATCATAATAGTGTGAGCTTGTTTGTAATGTGGTTTTACAACTTTGTGTACATATAATTTAGGGTAATGCTCGGTGGCTGATCATTAATAAAAAAAATAGTGGTCATCCATATATAAAACCAATCAATTAGGACTGTGATCATAGAGCTATAATTCATGTTTACATATATACCATCTTTTAAGCTGCCAGCAATGATTGAGATTTCAGAAGTAGCTGGAGCTTCTTAGGTACGGGCAGTTGCACTGCCCAATTATAAAAAAGAAATGTTTCTCTCTTTTTCTGCAACTGTCCTTGGTTTTAATGTGAAATATCTAAAATACCTCATCTGTTTGGACACAGATTAACGTATAGTGCGACTGCCGTATGTATTTATTTCTCTATTTGTATCATCTGTAAACCTCCATGCAAAATTATTAGTAGTTCACAGTTTTCAATGATGTGGGTGTTTATTAATGTTTATATTGTTTTCTTAATTAACAAACAGGTTTTTTTATTTGATTAATGCTAGAAACAGCTTCGCAATGGCCTTACGTATATTAGACTAGGATCAATGCAGTGCTAGTAAACTTTATTTCTTAACAAGCTAATTAGCTTATCGAAACTGACAACCAGCGTACAACATAAGACCTCTTACATGCATATGGGCATAGCAAGCTTAATGTACGCAAAGAGAAACTTAAACCTTAACACATCTGTAAGGCAACTCAAAATCATAAGGCATCATCATCAGGAGTAAATTGCCCCGTCTCTCTCTTTTTTCTTTTTTCTTTTTTAAACCATTGAACTTAACCATTCGGGGAAGATGGAACAGCTAGCAGCTAAGTTAGCTAGCTAGTTCACTAGCTAGATTGGGAGGGCTATGCCTGCATCTCCTGTAGCAAATAAACAATTCACTGTAATCAACTAGCAACAGTATAATCATATTTAAAAGAAATTCTTAGGTGGGGGTTTTCCCACCACGTATCTTTAGGGCCACCCAATCATAACAAATAATTTTTTTCTTTTTTCCGAAAATACCTCTGCTCTCTAAATGTACAATACCCAAAAGACCTCCTGTTAGGCAGTGATTGGTCTGCCGCATTGTCACGTGGTGCGGGTGCCCCACGCAAGTCTTTCTCCATATTTAATCATATACGTGTCAGAATTTTAGATTGCTTGTTTCATGCCGCAGTAGCATAATGCAGCCTAGATTGGATAAGGTGTATGAAAGCTTGAAAGGTAAGCTAGAATTAGAGAGAGAATGAAAATGAAGAATCTGATCTATTTCACCAATTTGAAAAGTTAAGGTACTGTGCAGGCCTTATATAGTTTCAGAGATTGCACAGATAAATGACACTTGTACAATATCTATAGCTCAGCTAAACAGCTCATGCATACTTAAACCAGACTTGACACTAATTAAACCTAATTAGAGACTGGACTAATTACATGCTGACTAATTTTCAGTATATATAAATCTAACACCCCTCAGCTTGATGGGAGGTGAGAAGCATCAAGCTAGAGCAGAGATAAGAGTGTTGTGGTGAGCACAATCTTTTAGGGAAGAGATTCTAGATGTGACAAGGCCAATTATAGTCTTTGGAGGTCATCCGCGATGGTGTTCTGGCTAATGGTGACGACGGCTGGTATTCTCTTTGAGCTCGACTGTTGGGGGATTATGGGATCATGGTGATTTTGGTCTCTGGTCTTGTTTGTGCAGGTTGGTTCACACTCTCTCTTCGAATTGTCCACGTCGATGGTGGGCTGGTGATCAGGCATTGAGTCGGCGGTGGTGGTGGGCTGGCAATCAGGGATCACGTCAGCGGCTATGCAGAAGGATCCGGATCTGGGATCCGGGTGGAGATTGGGCTTGGTCTATGGCCTACTATCTTTGGTGGATTGTATATCAGTTGCTAGATTCATTTGGGACTCTTGTGCATTATAGGTATTGGATTCGAGACCCATGTCTATGGTAACTGTTTGTGAAAGATCGTCTGCCAACATAGCTATGTTCTAACAACCTTAGCCGGCTTCGATCTTTAGGTGGAAGAGTACCCTCGATTCTGCTTTGAATTGACTTGTGTCAGTTTGTGTGTTGGATTAGCATGGGTAGTCAAACCACTAACTACTCAATTCGCTACACAGCTGCAATCCGTAGTGTAAAATCAGCCATGCGTTTCAACGTTGTTGGTCTTGCGTTATTTACGTTTCCTTGTATTCTGATGCAATTTTTCCATCTTTTCTTTTTGTATTATTTATTTTAGTTATTAATGCATTGTTGCATTATTTCATTGTAATATTTCAATTTCAATAAAGAACTGACCTTATTTTACTGAAAAAAGATCAATTAATGAAAAGTGATCAATTAAAAAATGGCTATCTATCTTTTCTTTTCTTGCATACTTGTTTTTTGTGGGATGTTTAACATATATATATATATATATATATATATATATATATTATCAAGGCCATAGAATTGAAGGGTATAGGATTTTCAAAGGGCTAGTCTGTCTAGTCTCAAGGCCTATGGTAAGCTTGTGGAACATGAGATTCTATTGCGAGGCCCAACCATAGGTATTTATAAGGTTTATGAATTAATAAACTGAATCTTACAGTTTGAGACTTTGATTAGTAAAGCTTTGCTCCAAGGTGAATGGAAATGTGTGAAGACTACCTTAAGAACAAAACAAAAAAAATGACTTCTTCCCGCATGGAAGAAAATGTAAAAGAATGGGTCTCATTTACTTATAAGGGCAAGTTCACCCGTTGGGTCATTAAGTCACCCACTATTCACTATTTTTATGTGTTATTTTATCATCTGGGTCATGAGTACAATGTATTTCGTGTCCTGGGTCACCATGATAACCTGCACAGTGTATTTCGTGACCCAGAAAATGAAAATATACTAAAAAACAGTGAATAATAGGTGACCCGGTAACCCAACAGGTGAACTTGCTCTAAAATGTGACTTCGTCCCTATCTAGTATTGTTAGGTCGGCCGCAAAGCCTAAACATATAGTAAAAAACATATAAGCGTATTGAAGGAAAGAATCTCAGTAATTAGGAGATATTCTGTAATAGTAGTTTACCAAAATTAATCCTAGAATAGCTCCTAGAATGATGGATCAGATTGTATGTAAACTGCCTATATATGTTGTACAGATTAGCTATACCAAAGTAAGATGCAGAAATAATTCACATCATCATCTTCTTTATGGTATCAGAGCATTCGCTCTTGAGAACCTAGAAATCCATACAAACAAAATACCCATGGCTGGTGACGAAGAACAAAGGCTCCTTGAAGGAAACAAGGGCTCGAACTCTTCCAATACCTCAGAACCATGGGAGAATTCCAATCACCCACTTTTCCTCCATCACTCAGATCAACTAGGCGCAATCCTTGTTTCACAACCACTGATGGAAGACAATTATACAACATGGGTGCAGTCAATGAGCATGGCACTTACTATTAAGAACAAGAAGGGCTTTGTAGATGGAACTCTCAAAAGGCCGACTCACAACCCTGATGAGCAACAGCAATGGGACCGTTGTAACATCCTTGTCAAAACTTGGTTGCTTGGAGCCATTTCGAAAGATATCTCAAGCAGTGTCATCCATTGCAAGGATGCAAGAGACATGTGGCTAGAGCTGCAAGAGAGATTTTCTCACACTAACACAGTTTCATTATTTCATATAGAAAATGCCATTCATGACTGTGAACAAGGTACAAACTCAGTCACATCCTTTTTCACGAAGTTGAAAAGCCTGTGGGATGAAAAGGACGCCCTCTGTGCGTTTCTACCTTGCAATTGTGATGCAGCTACGGAGGTTAAGGCCTTTATGGAAACACAAAAGACCATGAAATTCCTGATGGGACTTAATGAAAGCTATGCACAGACCCGAAGCAACATAATAGGTCTGGACCCTCTTCCGAGCCTGAACAAGGCCTATGCAATGGCGCTACGCCATGAGAAGCAGGCATAGGCCACTACTGGAAAGTCGACGGCACCACCAGAAGCATCTGCCTTTTCAGTGAAGAAGGTGACTCGTGATTTTAACCCTAGAGAAGGAGAAGCCAAATTTTGTGAAAAATGCAACATGAATAATCACAACACCAAGAACTGCAGAGCTCATCTGAAATGCACATATTGCAATGGGAAAGGACATACCTACGATTACTGCCGAAGGAGGAAGAATGCTACTGAAGGTGGAAAAGCACGACCAAAGGCAAATCATGTTGCCCCTCAAAATGATAGTAAGGAAGCTTTGACTGATTTTCCTTTCTCACGAGAAGAGTGTCACCAACTCCTCAGTCAGCTTTTATCCAAAACAAAGTCTGCCTCAGCCAACCTAGTCGGTAACGTTCCAAATTATGAGGAGCTCTCAGGTAAAGCATTTCACCTTGCACAAATTAGTAAAGAGACAATATGGATTGTGGATAGTGGTGCAAGTGATCATATTGTTTGTAATCCTACTTTGCTTACCTCACTCAAATCAGTCCATAACCGTTGGGTTAAGCTTCCTGATGGAACCTCAGCACATGTTACTCATATTGGCACAGTAGCTTTCTCTCCCCATTTTGTTCTTCATAATGTTCTTTGCATCCCATTATTCTATCTCAACCTGATTTCTGTGAGCAAACTAGCCTTTGATTCATTCTATATTACTATTTTTCTTTGACTAATTTGTGTCATACAGGACCTACAATCGGGGAAGATGATTGGGATGGGAACTGAGAAGGAGGGACTCTACTGCCTCAATCAACCAAGGAAAGGAACATGCAATGCGGTACACACCAACACCGACAACTTATGGCATCAACGGCTTGGTCACCCTTCAATAAAGTATCTTCATTATTTCCATTCCTTGCAAATAAAGCTTGTGATTCAAGCACTTGTTCTATCTGTCCTTTAGCCAAACTCACAAGACAACCATTTCCATTAAGCACTACTCATAGTGCATCTTGTTTTGATTTAATTCACATTGACATTTGGGGTGGTTATCATGTTCCATCTTTTTCTGGTGCACAGTATTTTTTAACCATTGTTGATGATCATTCACGAAGCACATGGGTATATTTGATGAAACACAAATCTGAAGCACGCACTCTACTCATTAATTTTATTCATTTGGCTGACAATCAGTTTGGTACAAGTGTTAAGATAGTAAGGAGTGATAATGGCCCAGAATTTAAGATTCCCCAATTTTATTCATCTAAGGGGATTGTCCACCAAACTAGTTGCGTCAACACACCACAACAAAATGGTGTGGTTGAGCGCAAACATCGACATTTGCTAAATGTAGCCAGAGCTCTTCTTTTCCAAGCAAATCTACCAAAATATTTTTGGGGGGATGCCATACTCACTGCGACTTACTTGATCAATAGAACACCAACTCCACTTCTTCAGGGAAAAACACCATTTGAAAAACTTTTCCATAAGGAACCAAGTTATTCTCATTTGAAGGTTTTTGGGTGTCAATGCTTTATGTCCACACATCCAACCCGCCCTAGCAAATTCGATCCTCGGTCAACAGAGTGCGTTTTTCTTGGCTACCCTCATGGCCAAAAAGGGTATAGGGTTTATAACTTGACAACCAAGAAAATCCTAGTTTCAAGGGATGTGATTTTCTTTGAAAGTGTGTTTCCTTTTAAAACAAATTCTGATTCTCATTCATCACCGAGCACTAATTTGTTTCCTTCTTTGAATCATCCACCACACTTCGATATTCCTTCCATTTTAACTCCTACAATCTCTCCTCAAGATCCCATGCACAACTCAACCCCTACAATCACTCCTCCAAATCCTCAGTCTTCTGCTGACTATCACTCTCCTGATATTCCTTCCAAATCAACCACATCTTCAGATCATGTTTCTTCTCCACTCATGCCTTTAAACACGGATTCAAATCCCGCACTTGACACCATGTCCGATCCCATTCCATCCCCTTTACCGCCTCCACAACCGTCACCACCACAACTTAGAAGGTCTTCTCGAGCCACAAAGATTCCCACCGCATTGCAGGACTTTCATATTGATGCGGCTCTCCCCTCACGCTCTGATCCGTCAGCTTCCTCGAACGGGGTCATCTCTCCAGGTACGGCTCACAGCCTCTCCCATGTCCTATCTTATGCTAATCTTTCTTCCCCTCACAGAACCTTTACTGCTAACATGACCATACAAAGAGAGCCTACCTCATTTTCTCAAGCAGTTAAGGATCCGAAATGGTGAGAAGCTATGAAGCAAGAGGTTCAAGCCCTTCAAGCTAACAAGACTTGGAGTTTAGTCCCTCATCTGGCTCACAAACGACCAATTGGGTGTAAGTGGGTATACAAAATCAAGTATAATCATGATGGTACAGTGGAGCGCTACAAGGCCAGGTTAGTGGCCAAGGGTTATAGCCAAGTTGAAGGGCTCGATTATCGAGAAACATTTGCACTGGTTGCTAAGCTTACAACAGTCCGAGTCTTACTTAGTCTTGCAGCCCAGCAGAATTGGCACCTTCATCAATTGGACGTCAATAATGCTTTTCTCAATGGCGATCTCTATGAAGATGTGTACATGCAGCTCCCTCCTGGCTTCGACCGAAAGGGGGAGAATAGGGTCTGTAAGTTACCCAAATCATTATATGGCTTGAAGCAAGCCTCAAGGCAATGGTTTTTGAAGCTTTCCTCAGCCCTCAAGTCAGCCGGCTTCACACAATCATGGTCTGATTATTCTTTATTCGTTCGAAACCATCTGGAAATTTTCACAGTTTTGTTGATCTATGTCGACGATGTTATTCTAGCAGGGAACAGTTTAGAAGACATCACAAGGACCAAATGTTTTCTCTCAAGCCACTTCAAGCTGAAGGATATGGGGCAATTGAGATACTTCCTTGGAATAGAAGTAGCAAGGTCCAAGCATGGAATTGCGTTGTGTCAGAGAAAATATGCATTGGAGATCCTTGAAGATACAGGGTTTCTTGGGGCTAAACCTTCACGGTTTCCAGTTGAGCAAAATGTGACGCTCACACAAGGAGATGGAAACTTACTAGAAGATGCATCCCAATATCGAAGGTTGGTTGGACGTCTCATTTATCTAACCATCACAAGGCCGGACCTTGTTTATGCAGTTCATATACATAGCCAGTTCATGGATAAACCCAGGCAGCCTCACTTGGAAGCAGCGCACAAGGTATTAAGGTACATCAAGCACACACCCAGTCAGGGAATTCTTTTACCTTCTAAAGGGCCGTTGGAATTAAGGGCATATTGTGATGCAAACTGGGCACGCTGCAAGGACACTAGAAGATCAACAACTGGCTATTGCATTTTCCTCGGACATGCTCCTATATCATGGAAGACAAAGAAGCAGAGTACAGTCTCACGTTCGAGTGCAGAAGCTGAGTACCGTTCTATGGCTTCTACATGTTGTGAAATAACGTGGTTGCAATACATTTTGAGAGACTTGAACGTTAAACATGTGCAGCCAGTTAAACTATTCTGTGATAACAAGGCAGCAATACACATAGCTTCAAATCTTGTGTTCCATGAACGAACCAAGCATATAGAAATAGACTGCCATGTCGTGCGTGAGAAAGTGCAGAGAGGATTGGTTAAAACAGAACACATAAGGACCAAGGAGCAGCCAGCAACATATTCACAAAGCCACTGAGTTCGAACCAGTTTTCCACATTGCTGGGCAAGTTAGGAGTGATCAACATACACTCCAACTTGAGGGGGAGTATTGAAGGAAAGAATCTCAGTAATTAGGAGATATTCTGTAATCAGTAGTTTACCAAAATTAATCCTAAATAGCTCCTAGAATGATGGATCGGATTGTATGTAAACTGCCTATATATGTTGTACAGATTAGCTATACCAAAGTAAGATGCAGAAATAATTCACATCATCATCTTCTTTAGCGGACGTAATCTCTCCTCAAAATGAGAGATTTTGTGTCCTCACTTTCTTACTCTCTCTATACCCCTGACCCAAGTAGAATCATTTTGCGCAGTCATTGAAGAAGCTCCTCTTACTTTCTTGTTAGAATGTACAAAATGACTTATTCTTTTTTGGTGAATTGGGGCCAAAAATCGAAAAGAACATTAGGGAAGAGGATTCGTCGCGCCTGTTCAGGATTAGAACCCTTGTTCAGGAAGAATAAAAAATGTAACTAAAACAAAAACCATAAACGGAGATATCATGGACAGCTTACATACTGGCAAAAAAGAGAAATCAGGGGAGCCCTAATCCTGCTGATTATAATCAGACGATTTAGATCACGCACTCACCAATAGTCTTTGCAACGACACAATCCACCCTTGAAGTGATGAAACCGAACTCGGTCCCTAACAATTATTTCTCGATTAAATGCTTTAGAAACAAATTTTGTAAATGAATGGCAATCTCTACAAACTCTCAGGTTTTTTACTATCCGTAAACATGTTCCTTCTGGAGTTCTTGCCAAGCCAAAAGCAATTGCCAGCTTCTCACTGTGACATGAACCGGAAGTTCCCGAACAGTTGGTGTCTGTGGAAGTAAATTCAGAGGCTCTGATAAGAGACTCCTCTTGGAGATAACCATGTAGAGCAGCTTGCTGGACTACTACCTCCAATTTTCGATAGACTTCTTCAGTATCTGGATGTGACTTGTCATCCACTACAAATTTGTGAACCTGATCGGCAACTTCAATCCAGCTCCAACCAGGAGTGGTCCTCACTCCCTGGTTTTTAATCAATTTTCTCATCCTTGAAACACCATCTGCATCTTTCGCCCTAAAATAAATCGTAGCAAGAAGTATGTAGTCCCCTGCATTCGATGACCCTAAACGGATTAGATTCTTCAAGGCAACCTCTCCTATTTCCACGTTTTTATGAATCTTGCAAGAGCTGAGCAGAGTCCGCCATAGAACTGGATCATCCTGTGCACATGAAGTCCTAATAACATGAAGCGCCTTCTCGAGCTTCCCGGCTCGACCAAACAGATCCACCAGACACCCATAGTGCTTAATTCCAGGTTTGATATTGAACCTGGAGCTCATCATATGGAAGTAATCAACACCCTTCTCTACTAATCCTTGGTGACTACACCCACATAACAAACCAAGAAACGTGATGGAATTCGGCTGCACACCTGCCATCATCATCTTCTCGAAAAAATAGATTGCTTCGTCCCCGCGACCATGTACTCCATACCCAACAATCATGGAGTTCCACGTAAAAGCATCCCGCTTTCGCATTCTCTCAAAGACACAAAGAGCACCATCCAAGTCACCACATTTTGCATACATATCTATAAGCGCATTGCCAACATAAACACTTCCCAAAAACCCCTTCTCACGAGCAAGTTCATGCATTGTGACTCCGGAGTTCAACGCACCCAAGTGAGCACACGACGAAAGCAACCCAACAAGAGTGAACCCATCAAGACCCACATTTTGATTTCTCATAAGACTAAACATGTTCAACGCCTCATGGTGAAGACCCGCTTGAGAGTAGCACGAGATCATGGAATTCCAACACACCAAGTCTCTCTCAGACATTTCGTCAAACACTCTCCGTGCATCATCCACTGACCCATTACCTGCATAAGTCTTCATCAGATTGGTGCAAACAACAACGTCGTTATCATAACCATAGCGAACCACAACCCCATGAACCTCTCGGCACTTGCTCTCTGCCCTGACCCTCTCGCAAGCCTTGAGCACAAACGAGAAGCTAAACGTGTCGGGTGGCGAGTCGGAAGCGGAGGAGAACGAAAGCATGTGGTTGTAGTAAGAAATGGCTTGAAGAGGAGATGGGCTTTGGGAGAAGCCTCTGATCATGGAATTCCAGTCTTGGGTTTGTGGGTTTAGGATGTGATAATGGAAGAGAAGCTGAGCGTAGGGTAAGCTGCCTGAGACGGAGACGGCGCAGAAGTTGAGGAGCTTGTTGGAAATGGAAGGGTGGTGTTGAAGACCGTTGGTGATGACGTGGGCGTGGATTTTTCTGAGCCTTTTGAGGGTGTTGCATCCCTGCAAGAGGGTCAGGATGGCTTTGGTTTTCGAAGCTTGGAAGGCATGGTTTGTCGACATGGCATGTATGTTTCTCGATTGAATTGACTCAATTTTGGGTGGAGGGTGTTTTAAACTTCAAGCAGTAAGCAGTAAAATACGATCGAGTCTCAAAATACGTTGCGAGCTTTCCATTTTGGGCTTGGCTCCCAACAGAAATATAGTTCCACATCAAAGAATGGTTCTTTTACACCCATAAAAGTTCCACCTTGAGCCCCGATCTCATGGCCTTTGGAATCCTAGTCACTGTTTCTATCTGGATAGCTTTCCTCAGCGTCATCAAACTCATCTTTCCATTGCAAATAGTGTGAGTAATTTCACATTTACCGACAGATTATCTGTCTTTCGAAGTGCACTCAATGTCTCCTAAGGTTTTCAAATCGAGTTGTACCTGGAATATTATGTTGTTTAATTAGGCAGTACGATCACTAGCTGTAGTTGGATTTGCGTACATATATGTCACCTTTCACAACTGAATGTGGATGATATATAATTGAGTGCATTGCCTTCCCAACCAAAACACAAGCATTAGCCAACCCGCGTACTTGTTTTCCTGTCACTACAGATGGAACTAAAACAGAATTATTAACTTTTCTAAGAAGAGCACAACTACATGACATAAAATAATCATGATCACAAATTAGGAGAAACAAAAAAGAAGAAAAGAAACCACGCTCAACTAGTACTTACATTACATATCGAATAAAACTACACTTTCAATGTAAGTATGTATGCTTAAATAGGAATTGATTCGAATTTTCTGAACCTGTTTGGATTCAAGATTATAAAACGCCAATTCGCCATCGGAAGAATAATCTTCTAGCAAGAGCTCATTATCCACACTAAAGCCCCAAATGACATGATATACCTGAGGAAAATAAACACTATGCAGTTTCTTAAAACATCGTTCTTGCAGAACTCAAAAGTCAATAGAGTCAGAGCCAACGTCATTATCCAGTTCAACTTTGACATGAAGTAGGCAAATCGATTCTTTGTACACTTCGATATATGCATCCCAATCATCACTCAAAATAGTAATTGGGACCTGCCAGTTCTTCAAATTCTTCATTGTTAGTATAAAACGACACAACCCTAATCTTTCGTAGCAAGCCAATATGCCATTCCATTCCAAAATTCAGATCGAGCAGAAAACTTCATGGTATTAAGCCAAGGTGGAATGACTTGAATAATCTTCCAAGAGTTTGATGGAACCAGGCAACATCGTCCTTATCACCTTATAGTCATTTAGATCTGGGTGGAATCCAAATAAGAGAGGGATATCAACGTGCTTGGGAAAACAGTCCACACAATAATGATCGAATCTTGGTTGTGGAAGAGTCCTAAGAGCGAGTTCACCCGTAGTCAAGAAAAGGCAAAGTCGAGAAGTCAAGAATTCGACCAGTCAAGTTACTATTCACTGCCACTGGGTATGGGTTTCCACCTTTTTTTTTTTGTTGATCGGTCAAGACTGTTCATCATTTTCACTGTTTAATTGGGATTCTTTTCTTAATTGAAACCAAGGGCTGGAATTAATTGACCGTTGCTTTCATCTTTACTGTTCACCCCAAGGCTTCTGCCACGCGTCCTCTCTGCAGCTTCCAACACAGCCACTAGGCAACAAACTTTCCAACACAGCTGATCAACAAATGCGGTTGCTGCTCTCTCATTCGTGTGTCTCCTCCACGCGCAAAGCCCTCCTCTTCTCTCTCTGCTTTTCTGTCGCTGACATCAGCCAACTTGCATGCTTCTTGAGGTGGCAGTCGGGCATGCTGGGTCAAGCTTTTAGTTAGGCTGTTGCCTTTTTTCTTGGCCTCAGTCAAGAAACGCCAACAATTGGTTGGGCAAAGCAAGACCGATGGAAGGCCAAAATTCCTTGTGGCCGGTCACCACATCACTTTTCCTTGCTGGAGCCCGGGCAAAGCAAGACCGGTGGACTTGCTCTAAACTTCCTAACAGAGGGTTTCCATATGTATATAGGGCAGTTTGAATCCATTACATTCCCAGCAAGACACACTAAACCGTTCGTTGAACCATATATCTTGAAGTAGTCTAGTCGGGAATTATAATCTAGTTGGGGATGAAAGGGAGGTTTTAACTCCAGGGACTGCTCAAATCTTTCACAAGGAAAAAGAGAGTAACAAAGCTCAACTCGGTCAAAACTTGAGCGGTCATCCGTAATGAGATGGGTATGGTAATGTTGTCTGATATGTGCTGTAACAAAACTTGAGCTGCGAATCAAACCCCTCCACCGCTTGCATACACACTGAAACCGAATAAGAGATTTTACCGGGAGTCTTACTAAGATTTCCATGTGGAGATCTTCAGTGATGGAACTGGCAACATCCTCCCTGCGTTTGTTTCTCATCCTGAACAAAATAATTATTAAAGTATGGCCATGAAACTGAGATCTTGCAAATGGCAAATACAAGAATCCATCCAATACACGTGTTTAACAAAAGCTCTCGTATGTTATCCGAACCCAGCAGCAAATTGGGGTTCAAGTTAGCAAAACGTGCGTTTGTTCGAGTCAGACGATTGAGAATTTGAGATAGACGGAACAAGCGAAACAAATAAACATCAGCATATTAGGATTTTCGGTATTTATGTCAGAAGATTAACATACAACACATGCATGTTCAATCAAAATTCTCGTACGTTCTCATAAAAACCAAAACATATCAATCATCAAATTAGCGTTTCGGGGGTAGCAAAGTGGAGATCTGCAATTCTGCATTTGATATTTGTGGAGCAATAATTCTTGTTTGCATAGATAAAGCAGTTACCGAAGGCCGAATGGAAAGCAAAACATAATTTCCAAATCATGCAAAATATAGAAAAACCCTAAACGGGGCCGATCGACGAAACAGAAAGCATAACGTACCTGAGAACTGAGAAGTTTAATCGACTGTGCCGCTGTATATCTAGAGATATAAGAAGGATAAAGGTTATATGTAGAGTGGGTGGCTATTTCAAGGTCCACCACAATTTTATTTTTATTTATTATATCCTACAAAATATACATGAAAATTCTATTGAAATCGCAATGTTGTCATCATGTAAATGGCAATCTACATTATACCTGATGAATTGGTGTTCCATATTTTTTTGCACACGTACATCCATCTTTCATTATCTCAATGACTTCATCATATAGAGTGGAGGAAGTTATCCAAAGAAAGTGGGTGGTTTTACCAACCTGATTTTTGTTTATATTTTTGTCCACTATAACCCATTTATTACTTCTTTCTTTCATACGTTCTTTTTCTCATATCACAAAATGTGACAAGCTTTATATTAACATATGAAGCATAGACAGATTAGAGAAACTTTTTCACCAAATGCAAAACAAGAAGTACATAGACTGGGCCACTGACTTCCCATTAATCAAACTGAAATTTAAGCAGAGTACAGTAAGTACCTACTTTACAATAATCCTCCAAAAACCAAACAAGTCTGCCGCAATCCTATTCAAACATAAGAAAACAGAAGAGTGCCCCAACTCACAAAGGTAATTTGCGCCAAATTCAACCGATCACAATGCAATCTCAACTTGTCTTTCATAAGCCATGGGCCAATTCAACTATTTCTTCTTTCTGCCACCACTGCCCTTTGCCTTTTTGTTACTAGTTTCTTTAGCAGTACTTTGTGGTGTTTCCTGTTACAAGAATAAACAAACGTTGAGTCTCATAAAAATCCCAACGGAATATACAGAACTTAACTTCAATGGAATGCAGGAGCTAGATTTAAATTCAGAGAGGATTTACACAAGATGCAAATATGTAAATCGAAAGTAAACAGAACTCCAAAAGGCCAACAGTATAGACACACAGCTAAGAAAAACTATATCCATTAAAAGTCAACATACAGAAGAGAGGACACTCAGAATGACACTGAGTTAATAGGAACAGAATACCTGACATAGTTTATGAAATCCTATAATGAAGGAACCACAAATGACATAGAGAGTGACAGTGATAGCTTTGCCACTAAGCAACTTAAGTGCATGTCATTTAGAAAAGGTTGCCTGCAGCTGACCTAAACCTCCAGGCAACTTTTGCTAAAAATTTCTACTTGGTGTTGTGATGGATATGTAAGAGCATTTGTGACAGGCAACCAAGAGTCAAACACTCAGCGCAAAAGGACTTTCACAGCCAAGGGTTTCTGCTAACAGCCAGAAATTGATCCCAAGAAGCTACAACTGTAAAAACTTCAATGACATGATGAGTTTCTATACAATTCCCTGTTTCTAGTTGTGGCAGATTATGACAACAATTGATGCTCTGTTTCCTAGAATAACAGTCATATGAATTAATAAAAAAGGAATAAGCAAAATTGTCTCTAAAGGTTCACCAAGGTTTTCAGCTTCATGTGCTAAAACAAACACCTCTGGATAATGGTATGAGATGATTGGGCCCCAAATTATAAATTGGCAGGCTTAGACTGCCAATGACATTGGGCCTAGATGAGTTACAATCTTGTGCAGAGAACATCGCATTCTTGATTGCCGGTTTGGGGTGTTTAAGTACACATTTGCTATCCTGTCATCCAATGTAGCAATAAATTATGACAACCTATCGAGTCTTTTTCCAGCATAATCATATTGCTTACAGCCTCAAAAGATTTCCCATTCAAGCGCTTCAATAAATGTGCAAATAATCGAAGTCTTAGTATTTAAGACTAAAAAGTACAAAAATAATCACTTTAATCATATCATCAGTTTTGTTAAATAAGAGACCACTTGCAAGTCCATGGTAGGGATGAGCAAAACCAAAAACAAACTCTTTGAGGACCAAATAGAACACAAAGGCATATGTAACGCAGATGAAATGCGACTTAGGCCAAGATATGACGAAGAAATCTGAAGCATCTTGACGCATGTCATACTTGAATACGAACCCCATCCCACTCACATATGGAACAGAAAACAGAACCAGCAAAGGAATACTGAAGTGTTGTCTACCTCTAAACCAGACACAGACACAGACATAGCCACAGACACACAGACACACAACAGAAAACAGAACCAGCAAAGGAATATTGAAGCGCTGTCTACCTCTAAACCAGACACACACACACAGAGATATAAGCAGAAAATAGATGGGAGCTTAAAAAGCTGAATGGAGCAATACCTTCCGTTTAAGGGGTACAGATGTGGTAGCAGTTGGCTTGAAAAATGATTCAAGTCTGTAAATGATAAAATGAATGATTAAAACCCAATGAAAAGGAACTCATAAATCCAAATTCATTTGTGCTAGAATCACATACCTGCCCTGTGATGACTTGTTCTTGGCTGCTTTAATCTTTTCTATAGCCTGATCAATACAGAAATCAATATAAATAAAGCTAACATGCTGCTGAAAAAGAAGCAACTTGATCTGAAAAGAGCCTGTATATTAATGAGTGGGAGCACACCTTAGTCACTCTGTCACTATTGAATCCATTTTCATTCACCAGAAAGGAAATCAGCCCCTATACAAACAGCAAGCGGATTAAAGTACGTTGACTTTCAAGAGTCAAAACTAGATAATGGGTTATCATATAACAATTATCAACTGGGATTTCATACTTCTTCATCGGGAGCAGTCCACTTAAGTTCCAGTTGCTCGTCATCTGTTAAAGCAACTGGTTCCTTAAAAAGCCGCCTAGCCTCTTGATATGGCCAATTATCCGGTATTTGGTACCTGAAAATACAAGGTATCTATATTTATAAAATAACACAACACCGGTCAATATATGAACAACATAACCAAGAAAACAAATTCATTCTTCTTCCCTCCATGAGTAATGGTCATAATAAAGACTACATTGGTGTGATAATAAGAATTAATGATGACAATAAACTAATATGATAAAACACCCATTTGATCCCAGAGTACAATACAACTCATTTGATGTAATAATCCCATGAAAGAAACATTGCACTAACAAATAGAACTTGATCCAAATTCGAGCTCAAACATGTCCAAGTAAACTAGCAAAAGATGATTAGAATGTAGCTCTACTACGAATGTACTTGAATAATAACATGAGATAAGAATCAGTACTCTAGCATATTTAACCAATAGCCTGAGAAACGTATTACAAGTATAGAAATCCTTCTTCTTTTTTTCATAAAGTAAACTTTCGGAAAGTCATTAGTTGTGTCAAAACAAATGAATTAGCTGTGGATAATGAAGTCATTATAATCAAACACATGTGCAACCATTTAAGATCATATGTCAAACTGAATTTTGACCTCTCTTTGTTTATGTTCTCCAGTATACTCTCTATGGAGCCATGTTGGCGGATGAGCTTCAAAGCTGTCTGACCTCCAATACCTGAAGCATAAAATAGTAAGGCATGTAAAACAGGATGCATAGCCAATATTTCAAGCCAACTATGGAAAAGAAGTTTTAATATAAAATAGCACAGAATGATCAAGTCAAGAAACTCAATTTGGAATTTAAATACCTCGAATGCTGTCACAATAATCACATCCAGAGAGTATGCACAAGTCAATGAATTGATCCATAGTAAGATTTAGCTCCTCCAAAACCTGAAAATGCGATCATCACTAGAACTGTGAAGGAAATTTTAGTTCACCGTGACAGCCTTAAAAGTTGTAAGCACCTTAGCAACATCAAATTCCATGACTGGGATTTTTCTTGAGCTAGGATCCATCAAATGGCGAAGAAATTTAGGAGCTCCAAATGTCAGGGAATCCATGTCTTCTGAGGCCACAGCATAAACCTGTAACATTGAAAGTTAACTATTATCATAATTATTAAAATCCCTATGGACATGTCAAGGCAATGGAAAGAAATGATGCCTTTTAAATGTACATAAGTTAATGGCAAAAATACTCCTATAGAATGAAGCCTATTTCAAAAATGGGATCATTGATACAGATGATAAAGAAATATAGGAAATGAAAACCTAGAGTAAATGTACTCTTATAACGTTCCTAAAAGAAAGTATAACAGGCTGAGAAATACTTGCCTTTCCTGCCTTGCAAAGTACAGCACACTGTGCCTCTGCTTCCGAGGGAGCCTGTGAAAGTCAGTACATCCAAGTAAAGTATTACAAACATTTACTTGTGTATCGAACTGAAACTCCCATATGCAGCAGTTTACTTGAGATAAATAATGTCCAACCTCAATTACAGGTACACCCATGAGCCTTAAAAGTCTTCTGCAGTCTTCATTGTGCTGCTTTGTCACCTGCCAAGGCATAAAATATATGACCTCAAACCTTCTAATTCTCATGTAATGGATCTAAGTGACAAATACAAAGTTCTGGCACGCTAAATACGGTACAGATAGTATGAAGGAAGTAGAAGCAATTACCTTTACCGTCCGTTTACTGAATTTCTCAATGTCTTCCTTAGTGCCAGACTGCAATGAGTCAATAACAAGATAAGACAACTGTGAAGTACAATTTCTGGTTCTCAAAGTTACTAATCCAAAATCAGAAATATACACATACCTCTACGGCCGTCGCCAAATCTTGAGTAGCATCAACTCTCTTTGAGTAACTGCCAAAAAAAAAATATATTGCAGTACAACAAGCATTATTGGACAAACCACATCAATAAATAACAGATGCTTATGGAACC
Source organism: Rosa persica (assembly GCA_025331145.1). Taxonomy (NCBI): domain Eukaryota; kingdom Viridiplantae; phylum Streptophyta; class Magnoliopsida; order Rosales; family Rosaceae; genus Rosa; species Rosa persica. Next base: position 6,051,065 of record WFKR01000003.1, on the reverse strand, counting down.
AGGCAGTAAGAAAGCTACCGCTTTGCCAGCTCTTGCTTTTTCAACTCTGGAGGCTCCCCATCGAAAACATAGCTGAAACAATATATCAACATGGAAACTAGTCATTCCATAGTTTGAATTCGTGAGTGCAATAGGAGGGGCAATCCAAAGACTAAAAAACAAAAAACAAGGGTAAAGAGCAAATTACACCGGCTTCATCCCAGCTTCCAGAAGCCTAATAGTCCGTGAAAACATGCCTTGGAGATGACTACATTGTACCCAGAGAACAAAACCCATGTCAATTCTCAACCCAAATTAGACTAAAACTGGCCTATGTCACTCAAAGCTAAGAACTTTAAAAAGGGTACCTAGTAACTTCACCAGCCTCATTAGTGAGCATCTCAGTCCCAGTTCTTCCCACAACAATCTACACAATTTCACACACACCCACATCGAAAAGAAAGCTTCTTTAGCCAAAATACAGACCCAATATAAAGAAAAAGGAGTAGTAGAATCCATACAAGGAACTGATAAATGCTCATGCTGGCATCGATGGCAATCTTGCGGCCAAAGTAGCTCTCGAATTTCTGCTCTTTCATGCACTTTGGGGCATTGTCCGCCAACAGCTTCGTTAAACCCTAATAGACCAATTTCATGAACATAAAAATCGCAAAGTAATGAATCCCAGAAGCAAATTAACAAAAAGAGGGTGGTAAAGATTGTACCTTTATACCCATTAGATGTAGCAAAGAGAAGAGGAAGAGGAGTAATATGAAGAGAGAAAGGAGAAAGCTTTGGGTTTGAGGTTAGGGATGAAACTGCTTCCCGCCTACTCCCAAACAAGTAAAACCAGCACTCGTACACGACCAAGATACTGACTACATCTATTGGATTTGGGTCTGAAAAACTTGGGCTATTTTACACTTGCATTTCTGTATAGGCTCTTAATAAGTTGGGTCACAGTTGCACTTCAGTGAGCACTCGCAATATTTGACCGACCCAAATCAAACCGGAAATTTGGTGTCGAAATCGGTTTCCATATTGAACTTTAAAAAAGCCAAAAACCAATAATCCCGAAATATTTTGTATCTGAAAAGGGTATGAGCGATTGAGGGCTCTAGAGCTAACCCGTTAGTTTTTTATTAAAAAGCTAATCATTTTTTAGACCAACTTTTCAGTCACATATCGACATTTTTACTGTTCAGTTTTTAGGTCATAATGAGTGGATCACTTCTGCAAATTTTTCAATCAAATTTATGATTATTTGGACATTCATAATCGTAATTTACTAGTTATAACTTCTAACATGAACAGTTCATGTTGGACAGATTTAGTTCTTCATTGATTTGATCTAGTTCGGTACCTAAACGGATCATCAATTTTGCTAAAAGCTTATAAAGTGATCTACTCATAGGGACCTAAAAATTAAATGATAAAGATATCAATATGTGACTGAAAAGTTGGTCTAAAGATAGTTAATTTCTTAATACGAAGCTAATCGGTTAGCTCTAGAGCGCTTCTCAAGAGGTAGGGAAACAGCTTTGCTAATAAAGTATTTTGTCGCCAAATGCTTTCCACACACAAAAAAAAAAAAAAGGAAGTGATTGGTTCTTACTAACGAACCATTTGTCAGAAAGCCCGTGGATTTAATTCACCTTAAGCCCCTGAATTCTCAGGGCCAGCACTGCCCAAACAGAATCATCAGCCAAATTTGTTGTTGTTCTAATTGGGAAGCCTAATCCTAAGTAAAAACATGTCTCGGAGATGACTTCATGATAGGGTCCACATCAACTAGTTGCCTCACACATACATACACATATATCACTGTAGGTGACTACTAGCTTGGTATACATCGTTGATAGACTTTTGGTTATGTTAAGCTTTTGAGTCGATTTTCTAACGTTATATCAAAACTTTGATCTATGAGGTCTTAAGCTCGAAACCTCTAATTATCTAATATAAATAATGAGACGGGCAGTGGGCTCACATAGTATGGTAGACCCTTCACCTTCGAGTTTGAAGGTGAGACTTACTTCTTAAATTATTTGCCTCTCAAAAACTAATATCGTCTCATCCCTAGTTTATTTATTTATTTATTATTATTTTTTTAAGGCTCAAAACATCTAACATTCGTTTCGTTTCTTGTTAGATACCGTTATACCTAGAGCCTGCATTGCATATATCTAGTTGAAGGTGGAGCATGTAACAACTTTAAAATCGGGGCATTCCTGAAAAGCAAAACGTTGAATTTGGATGGAAAAGTGGGGGCATGGTCCTGCTTTAGTTAATGCACAGATTCCAGAATGATTATGGACTATACATAATAGTGTTCTTGTTCCGAAGGACTGAAAGGGAAGCATCCTCAACTTTGTGTTGTGGGTTGCCTTTTCTCAACTGCAAATGCATGCAAACCATTTTAGAGGTTTGGCCAAAAGGGAAAGGCCTTATATAATACAGGAACACTCACTACAAATAGGCCGGGTTAAGTTTCTGAGTTCTACATTGTTCTTACATCTCTTCAAATTTGAACGAACTGAGACTTAGAGAGGGCATAACCCATTACTTCACTAGCTTTGGTTAGATATGTTTCTTTCTTTATAACTAAACACCAGCTTATAAAATTATCAAGAGAAGAGAAACACTTGCAAAAGGACCACATATGAGACCAGTTTGATCCTTGCTTCATCCGTCACACAGCGATGTGAAATCACCAAATGGCCCCAAGGATTTCAAGAGTGATGCATAGTTATTAACTTATTATCAGGATGATTTGAAACTACACGACCTAGAAACAGGAGTATTCTCAATTGGCTCTACTAAATTCTTATGCATGCTAGTGAGATATGGCACTAACTAAATTAGGGTCCAGAAAAACCATCAAGTATTTCTTTTGAGCTGTATTATCAACTCTAAAAAAGTATTTGGATAAAAATGAGATGAGGTTTCCTGGGCTACCTGCCCTTCTTTATAAGGATACCCCTTTTTGAACTTGCATCTGGGGAGATGTTTCAATGTGAGCTTGGTCCCAGAGTCTACTTTTGCATGTTTTGCCTTGAAAGAGAATATATAGACTTGTTAAAACCATTAGTGCTATAAGCATGGGCAAAAGATATAACAGATAAGGCAACAGCATAAAGTGGGTTTCTAAAACTCACATGAGAGAAAATGCTTTAGTAGCTAGGGTGCTATGGACAACAACATTATAAACTCTGGCCAATTACAATTAATCATGACCATGGAGATGCACCGTCAAGTTATGATAGTAAATTTCCTTTTTCTTTTTCTTTTCACCTGTTTCTGAAACAGATAGATAAAGATAGTTAATTAGCTATAGAAAATCAAAGAATGAGGAATCAAACTTATGACTCAAGTTACTACTATTAATTTTGACCAACTACTCTGACCTAATAATATATATATCAAACTAAGATTTATATAGTACTCGAGATTTGTTTTACTTTTTGCTAAAGCCATTGCTCTTCTAAACTAGGAATAGGTTGCTGTTAATTTTGGATGTTTTTCTCTACTAGCTAGAGTTTGCATTATCAAAATGTTGCTTCCTAAGAAAATACAATAATATGTATGGCAGTATCAAAATGCTACTATTTGACGAGGTTTTTCTACAGTACTTTGATGTTTACCATACACTCATTTACATCTAATTGAACTAAAATTACAGTTTAGTTGAACCAAATTTACAACATTGACAACAAAGTTATCACATTTGTTTTACACATTTACATATAATTGAACAAAGTTACCACATCGACAACAATTTGTTCATAAACTTGTAAAAATATCATAGGTGGAGTAATTACCTAAAATATAACTAAAATTACCAAAAGAATAACTTTATTTACCACAATGACAACAAAATTGTTGTTAAATCTGTAAATGAGCGTACCATATACATACAGGTACCGTAGAATTTCCCACTATTTGACGGGGCATGATTGAATTGACTTCATAGCAACAATAAGCTTGTTTGATTGGTGCCTACAAATTGCCAACCTTGCACATAGTCCCAAAATTAGTCAGAACCTAGACGTTTAGCTAGCTACAAGTTGAAATAGATAAACTCACCAAATAAAGGGCTATGGATGAAAATATGAAATCATAATTATATTAAGCTGCATTTCTTCAATTTTTATGAGGTATTGAGGGACACACTTTGATGGAGAAAGATAGACAGCGAGAGACAGTAAGATAGATAGAGAGAGAAAACAAAGTTGAGAACGTACAATACGGCGGTTAAACTGATGCCCTGAACGTTATATACTAGGGCCTCTTGTAGCCTATATGTTCTAAGCCTTTCTGCTTCAAGGCATATCGTGCTCCTTCCTCATCCAAAAAACTCCTTCACAACTTTCCAGTTTCCACCATGGTAAGTGATCAGGCCACCCACAATCCCTTTCTCAGTGTAAGTCGATTTTTTGCATGTGTGGCCATTACTAATGTGTTTTGTGCACTTAGGGAGAAGAGGAAGGAAAAAGCAACAACTCCCTTGAGCCGATGGACAAGAAAAGGGGTGGATATACTGCCTCCATCTTCATTTTCGGTAAGCAATCAAGCATATGAAAAGTCGAAAACCATTTCTGTCAACTTGTTCTATTCGTTTTAGATTCAGATATAGCATTTTGTTCTTCTTGTTTGTGCAGTGTTGCTGGCATTGGACAACATGGGGTTTGTTGCAAACATGGTGAGCATGGTCCTCTACTTCTTGGGACCGATGTACTTCGATCTGGCCACAGCTGCCAATACTCTAACAAACTTCATGGGGACAACCTTTTTGCTCTCCCTCGTCGGAGGTTTCATTTCCGATACTTACCTGAGCAGATACTCTACATGTTTGATTTTTGGTTCAATTCAAGTTCTGGTAAAGAACTAACACCTTCAAATAGTACTAATGGCTTGTTCTTCGTTTGATTCTAACTATGACACCGTTACACGAATGTAAACAGGGTTTGTCGCTGGTGACAATTCAAGCTTATGCAAAGCCCTTGCAGCCAAAATTTTGTGGCGTTGGCAAGTCAAGTTGTATGGAAGGCGGTATCGGATTCTATTTCTATGCATCCTTGTACTTGTGGGCATTAGGTTCAGGTGGTGTGAAGGGAGCTCTGCCGGCACTTGGTGGTGACCAGTTTGGTTACAAGGATGAAGCAAAGAAACTAGCAACCTTTTTCAATTTGTTCATGCTCAGTTCTACTCTTGGAGCAACTATTGGAGTCACTGTTGTTGTGTGGGTTAGCATGAACAAGGGTTGGTATTGGGGTTTCTTCATATCAACAATGGGATCCCTTGTTGGTTTTATTGTTCTTGCACTGGGAAAGCCTTTCTACCGCCTCCAAGTCCCCCGAGACAGTCCCCTCATCCGCATCTTTCAGGTCTCCAACTCTTTCCTCACACTCTCTCTACGAAAGCAAAAATAATTATAATTAGCATGTGTGACTGTCACAAATTCTCTTATGTGACGCTCACACTTATTGACATGCTTAAAGTGTGGCAGAGTTCAAACTTTTCTTTCTATCTTTTGACAGGTTATAGCAGTGGCAATAAAAAACAGAAGCTTATCACTGCCAGGGAGCTCTGCAGAACTATATGAGATCAGTGAAAAAGAATCAGCTTTTACTAACGAGAAAATTTCACACACAAAACAATTCAGGTACTAATACTAAATTATGCTCATGATTCTCCAATCATGGATTTCATGGTCAATCAACTGGGGCATATGCATGTGACTGGTATAGACCATAATAAAAGTGAGGGATAAGGTCCATTTGTACAAGTAATTAATGTGGGGTTTTAGTTTATGGAAGTTGCTATTGCATACGGACATGTCAAACATAATCAAACAAGAATTATCACACCCCATGTCCCATCTCAGCAGGCAAAAATTCTCCAAATTTTGATGGGGATCCAAAAAATACGCATAAAATTAAGAAAGGCTTACATCAAAGTTTCTGTAAAGTGGGGAGACTTTGCTTTCTAAAATTGGATGGAAATGACTACATGTGAAGTTTGTCAAGTTTTTTGATCAAGTTTGTTAGACTATTAGATTGTAGCTTAGTGCAAGTACTGAAGAATGCTTCTGTTATTATACCTGCAGCTTTCTAGACAAAGCTGCCATACTAGGCAAAGGCACCGAGGCCGAGCCATGGAAGGTTTGCACTGTAACACAAGTGGAAGAAGTCAAGGTCCTAACAAGAATGCTTCCCATTCTATTCAGCACCATCATAATGAACACTTGCTTGGCACAGCTCCAAACTTTCTCAGTCCAACAAGGAAACAGATCCATGGACCGTAATTTGGGAAACTTTGTAGTCCCCGCCCCATCAATCCCGGTCATCCCCCTCATTTTCATGTCCATACTTATTCCCCTTTACGAGTACCTCTTCGTTCCCTTTGCTAGGAAAATCACAAAACACCCCGCGGGAATCACGCAGCTCCAAAGAGTTGGTATTGGACTAGTTCTCTCGGCAATTTCAATGACGGTGGCTGGCTTGGTTGAAGTGAAAAGAAGGCACTATGCGTTGGCCCATAGCCCATTAGAGCCTGGCGGCATTAGTCTCTTTTGGCTTTCCTTCCAGTATGCCATCTTTGGAATTGCAGACATGTTCACTCTAGTTGGACTGCTAGAGTTTTTCTACAGGGAAGCACCAGCAGGCATGAAATCGCTTTCGACTTCATTCACATGGCTGTCACTTTCTTTCGGATACTTCTTGAGTTCGATCTTTGTGGATATCATAAATGCTGTGACAGCAAGAATTGCTCCAAGCAAATTGGGTTGGTTACATGGACTAGACATCAACCAGAACAATGTGAACCTCTTTTACTTTTTCTTGGCCATCCTCAGCTGCCTTAACTTTGTAAACTATCTGTACTGGGCTTCATGGTACAAGTACAAAACAGAAGAGCCTGATACCAAGGTGCAACTGAAGGAAGTTAACACAGCTCCTCTTATTGAAAATGAAAAAGGAAGCAAGGTTGCAACTGAAGAAGCCTCCTCTGTTCAAACAGAAGAGAATAAAGAAAAGGTTTCAAGTTTACCTCTTATTGAAAATGAAAATGGAAGCAAGGTTACAACTGAAGAAGCCTCTTCTGTTCAAACAGAAGAGAATGTTAATGAAAATTGATACATTAACCAAAGCTTTCAGAGGTGGAAGCTCACTATGGAAAAGTGAGATGGGCGTGATAAATAGTTTAAACCAATTAAGCAACTGAGCTTGAAACTTGTAGAATCATAGATAATGGGTGGCAGTCTCTCTTTTTATCTTGTTTTTGTGTGTTTTAGAATTTTGGGTTTGGGGCAAGCTGTTTTGAGAATCTGTGAAGAGTTCTGAATGGATTGTATCTATCTTCTTAAATACAAATATATTGGAATTTTTCTGATGTTTAATAAAATTACTGCCGTATTTTCATCAAGTGAATAAAGAAGCATGCTCTTTTTTTTTTTTTTCTTTTGCCGGCAAAAGAAAATCTTTATGGGATATCTTCACAAATGATGTATGAACTTTAGGTCATTCTACAATTTGGTGTACTAACTTTCATAACTATCAGAATGATGTATCAAGTTTGCTCAAATCTTTCATTTTTTTTTTCTGTAAAGATAACAGAAAGATAACGGAAAATTTAACGGTATACACCAAAATGAAAGATTGGAGCAAACTTGATACACTATTCTAATAGTTATAAAATTTAGTACACCAAAGAATAGAATGACCTAAAGTTCATACATCATTTGTAATGTTTTCTCAAAATTTATTAATAACTACAATTAGTACAAGACTCAAAAATGAGACAACAAGAAAATGAAAATAAAAACACAGACGAGCCCAACAAATAAAAAGCCCAAAATAAACTCCGGAGAGCAAACACCTCTAAGAGAGTAGTGGCTAAAGCAACCGCGTCGTAAGCAACACAAGCCAATTAAGCCACCACGAAACGAAGGCATCCGAATCTGTACCACCTGAAAAAGTGAAAAGAACAGCTAAACAGAGCTTGTCTAAAGACACGGTAGTTTCCAGCGAACCAAACTATAAGTGCGAACTTTGTGAACTGTGTCTCTTTGGTTGTGAAGTTTTGTATTATCAAACTGTTCAGAAGATCAACTTCAGTGAAACGTGATATCACAGACTAATAAACTCGACATGCAAATGTGATATCAGGGAGTTAAATGTAAAGGCCGCTAGCTAGTCTTAGCAATATAGTTTTGGGCCTTTAATTAGGCTTCTACAGTGACCAACCTAGGCAAGTATTGTGGAGAATCATTCGGATTGGGAATTGGGAATCGGGAGAATCATTTGGGAATTGGGAAATCACTAAGAACACAGTAACATCAATTTAAGTTCAATTTGAGATCAGGCCCAAATATAATGACCCTATAAAAGTTGGCACCAAAGGATCTTACACTCTTACCCAATACATAAACCAAGCTGCCCAAACATAATCATGCCCTAATCCCTAAATAACACCAGCTTCAGTATCCACAATTGCATGCTTGTTTGTGCTTGACGGGAAAGGGACACATCATAGTTTACCAGTTTCATAACTTGTTGATGTATCCAAATTCCAATATGATGCACTGATGCACATGGAAGGTCTCCAAACTACAAGAAAAGTGGCTATGGAGCTTTCAAGCTTTTCCTATTTTTCTTTGTAGGGCCTTGATCGACCATCAATGAAGCTTTTCGAGAGATAAATGCTAGGACTAAGATACTAAGACAGCGTCCAGGCATTTTATTGTAGTGTCGCTATTAGTTTCTATATTAGTAAAAGCGGGACCTTATAACTAAATAGGGTATCAAACTAATTGACTGTATTACACGCACTGATCAAGCAGGAGAATTAATTAACTGCTTCCAATTGGCAAAACGCAGCGTAGATAGATTGAGATACAAAGATACCATATGATGATGATCTTCTTGTTTGTATTGGATGTGGGTAATGGCTATGACATTGATACCAGTTGTGCGGTTGAAGCTAGCTTACTAATTAATAGTGGGTGACTGTGGAGTTGTAAATTATAACAGTGCAGAACAGACCCAGATTTGTTGCGCGGGTTTATAAGCTGCAAGTGCGTGACAGAAGGAACACTCGGTGGGTGAGCTCATGCTCATAAGATGCATGTGATTATGGGACCAAGAGCCTTAGAGAGGCTCACATGCCTCTTTCCTTTTAATTAATATGATAGTTTTCTATAAAACTAGATGCATCATATAGAGTACGTCTCTTCACGTGATTACAACATAGTTTTATGGTTTCCAAATTTTTCAAAAAATCCGGCTGCTAATATCTGTTTCTTGTCTGGAAAAAAAAAATCGCTAGCTTTAATTAACATATTGTGAGAAACAAAGTGCATGTTTGGTAGAAATCCTAGATCGATCCCTTATTAAGATATTAAAGTAATCACCGCCTCATATTTTTCTATAATCTCATAACCAATCAATTTATTCTGGGAATAGTTATTTAGCAATTAACTCCATCATTTACTAGGCCTTTTCTTTTTCATTCTCATTATACCATGTATATAATCTTAAAATCGATAATTTTTCAAATGGTGCGGATATTGTCACCCTATCATTTTCTTAGTTAATCTATAAACATTTGAATTATTAAAAGATTATATTACCCAAGTGCAGAATGACAAATGAGTACATTAATTTTTTAAAATCTAATTATGTAAGCCAAATATAAACACATAACAAATTAATTAAATACAAAGACTACCTAATTTCTCATTGGATAATATAAGTCTTCATCTTCTCCACCCAAATTTGAATTTATAATTATTGTTTTTGGTCTTTTTGTTGTCTCCTCATCGTTAATTCGTTTTAAAATTCACAAAACTGTTAGTGTTAACTTCATCAAAATATTTGTAATATCCTTTGTGAACACCGAAAGTAAAATTTAAAACACACAAAAAAAAAATCAATCTCTTCTTCATTGCTCATTGTTATTAATTTACTAATTTTTTGACATAGTTTGAAATAGACGAACATAGAAACTGAAAGAATTTTTTTTTTAAAAATGGAAGCAAATCAGATTATGATTTTATTAGGAAACTTTAATAGATTTTAGTTTAGTGGTGTAAATTAACTGATAGATTTTCATTAAAACAAATCTCTTTTTTAATTGAATTTATCATATGAGGATATTATTGGAAACAAATTGGGTTAAATAAGTAAATTTAATAATTGAAATTAAAATATAGGGTGTAATGAGTAAATAGAGTGAACAAAAAAATTATAGGGTTACAATAGCCGCACCTTTTTTCAAATCACTCTTTGATAATTCATACCTACATATCTTCAAAGAAGCACATGAATGATTTTATTTGGACAAGATAATAAACAAATATTAGTGAAGAATGTTGAAAGAAATACAATCAACGTTTTCGCTGGTTCTCATTTTATTTAGCTTGTATTTTGCACATCTAAAAATAAGACTTCACAGATAATAATTGGGGTTTATTATAGTCTTTGATTAGTTAGGAATAGCACTAAATTACTATTAAATTAGATCATGCATGGGGTACGGCAGGTGATGACGACCCCAGTTGCTAAGTAGGATGGTGAGTTGGTGACCTTCTAACTTCGATGTTGGTTCATAACTAAAGTCTTTAGTTACATCAAACGTACACCACAAGTCTAACTTCGATGTTGGTTAGTAACTAAAGTCTTTAGTTATAACCAAACGTAGACTATAAGCTGTGCATGTATGTTTTATATACGAACTTAGTTGCGTGAACGCAAAGGATTGAGATATGGTTTAATTGGGGACTTGAATTAGGGACTAGTACGTATGCGTCTGCTAGTTGGCTAGCTTAAAGGCTTTTAAATGATTGATCACAACACCAAGTAATATCGGGTCGATGTGGAAGCATTGAAAAGAATGTTGAAGGGTCTCTCCAGCTAGCTCATGCTGATAACAATCATTGATGTGAGAAAGGGATCCACTAATCAAACAATTTGTTCATATCGAACATTCCAAGCTCGCTAGCTTTGTTAGATTCAGGGAAAGCTAGCTTCATGCCTCCATTCACACACTCCATTGATCCTTGCATCATGTTTACATATACCTTAATTGTCGGCAGAGCTGCCCGAGTTTTAACTCCCTCGCTCGAAGAATTTTACTTAACTTTTTGTTCTCACAGTTCAATCATGCTTGGTATCCAAGTCTTATCATTGCTTGCATGTATATAGCAGTGAAGGGTTTGGAATGTTGTTGTAGAAAATACGTAGCCCTGGATCAAAACTAGCTCCCCATGCCACCTACTTCATCTCAACTTCTTCGTGTCATGTTTCAAAACTTTAATCAAGATATTCAAGTTTTAGCGGCAAAAGTTCAATTTATTATCTTTAGACATATTTATAGGGAAGCAGACTTTGTAGCAGATCATATGGCTTCTTTAGCCTATAATTTCCATACTCCACATGTAAGGTTTCTTTGTTTACCCATTTTTGTGTCTCCAGTGTTCAATTTTAGATCAGCTGAGAACGGGTGTTTCTCGTGATTTTGTTTTTTTTCTCATTGTAAACTCTTTTCTAATCATAAAAAAAAAAAAAAAAATTCTTGTCAATTTAAAAAATATCTTATCATCTTTTGTGCAGCAGCGTCAACGAGTCTCACATTCTCACATATACATGTATTTAATACATTGATATTTTCAGCTTAACCAATGGGGAATCACAATGGTATGAGAGTTCACCAAAAGACCTCTACATTAATTATTTCATTCATCGTAAAACAATAGATGATTTTTTACTTTATTTTTTAGAGTGGCCCGTCGATATTTTTATTGAGCGTTTGTAGATTGTATGTTCATGTTTGTTATGAGTACTAATAGATGTGAAGTTCAATAAATATATTTGTTGCTCAAAGTAGTTTTATTTTTTATTTTTTTTTCCTTCTCTTAATTATACAATAACTACTCGTCTCGGGACGAGTGAGTCGAATTTATGAACTCTTAATTTACAAATTAAAGATATTGTATTTTTTTAAGAGATGAAAGATATTGTTATTATATCAAATAGTAACGGGTGGTACTTAACATAGTTGTTGAATTTCAATAAAATAACATATATTGAATATTTATTTCCTATTAAATTCAGAAATCAATTTTATTGTCTTTTTTTTTTTTAACAATCTTATTATAGCATAGTCAATAATATATGAAATGCGGGCAATGTACAACCTACTATCGGATCGGATCACTGAACTACAAATCTAGATTTAGCATTAGCAAGCTAACTAATATTCGGATCATAATTATTGTCATCCCTGTCCTATTGAACACTGATTAAAAATCTAACCCCCCATAGTATAGTCTGGTCAAAGATCCTTCCTTTCATGGTAAATTCCAATCAAAGTTTCTTAAATTGTTTGTCAAAATAGCTTCTTATAGGTTTTGAACAAGTCATAAGTACTCTCTCTACTCTTTCAGTGGAAAGTCAAATGAAACGATCTGTAACAGATTTCCAGAATGACACAGTAAAAAAAAAGATCAGATAAATCCAGGGCTTAAACCCTACGTTAAACCCCCCAGTACCCCACATTACCAGTTTCATCATCATCCCCTCTCCCGCTCTCCAGAGAACCAAATCACTCCTTTTCCCTCCAAATCTGGACCCCACTTTCCACTGTGCAGTCATATTCATCTTTTCCTAACCCTCATCAACGGCCAAAAGTCGTCTGTGAAACAGCCAAGGCTGTAGCTTTAGCTCCCCACCTCTGGAATTAATAATGTTACGTAATTGAGATTCCAAACGTGCCTTCTGGTAATAAAACCTTAAAACGACACTCGCAAAGACTCCTGTCTGCGAGATCTCTCCACCTTCTCTCTCTCTCTCTCTCTCTCTCTCTCTCTCTCTCTCTCTCTCTCTCATTTTGAGCCTTCTTCCATTTTTTGGCTACACATTTTGAGTTTGATTGCCTTTCCATACTTGCCTCAGTTGTGGCCGTATACACTTCTACCTTTAGCTGGATTTGCTATTGAATGTGATTAATTGCAACCAGCTAAAACACGCACTATATATATATATATATATTACAGCCAGAAACAAATACACAAATGCAATATCAAAGTTTGCATCTTTCTGTTCTGTAGTTCAAGTTTTCCATTTCTTAGGTGGTAGAGAGATTGAAACAGAGCAGACCCAAGATGAAGTTTTTGTGGGTTGTCATTGTTGTAGTGCTAGTTTTCACCAAATGGGCTAATGGGTTTGAGGAGCATAGTTTTAATGAAACAGAGCTGTCCTGGTTGGAGGGCTATGGAGAATCCAAGGCTGCTGTAACTGGGTTGATGGTAGGACTAACCCTTATTCCAGGAGCTGGTGCCAAAGGAGCAGGTACACTCACTCCTATGATTAGCTGACCATTACTGTGTTTTTCTTTATTTTTTATCCAAATTTTGGACCTTTTGCTTGATCTTGGTAGATAAAAATTGTATCTTTTCTCTGTCTGGTATCATTTTTGGGTTTAGTTGAGTGAATAGGATTGCATGTGGTTAGTGGTAATCTAAATCTGGACTGCTTTGTCCCTCCATCTATTTATTGTTTACTGTGAATTGCATTTACATGATAATAGTTGTCCTGAAAACATTGCAGTCCTGCTTGTTACTTGAAATTCTGTTTCCTTTGCTTTTTTCCTTCCAATTCAAGTTTTCCTTAATTGTAGTTCACTGTGTGAGACTGTAAGATTCTCTCTTCTGCCTGCTGGAAATTGGTAGCATACTAATTTTCAGACGCTTTCATAATTGTTGTTAGATGTGTTAATCTATGTGTGCCCTGACCTATCTTGTGATGTTGTTTTCATTGTATTTGTCAATCTATTGTTTTTAAGTTCATTTGGTAAATCCTGTCTTAATCACTGTTCAGTGGATCATTGACTTGACACGCTTGATGCTTTTGTATTTTGAGAACTGTTTCATATTTTTTTGTCCTAATCTACCTACCTTGCTTTTGGCCCGTGCAGTCTGCCTGGATGGAACCTTACCCGGGTATCATTTGCATCGTGGGTACGGGTCAGGAGCAAATAGCTGGCTTATTCAATTGGAGGTGTGTGAGATAAATCTGAAACAGTGACATCATTTAGTTATGCGCTTATGTATAGTCGTTGACTGTTACATAGCAATTCCTTGTCATATCATTTAACATTTTCATTTATGCTTATTGAACTTGTGATAAAAAATGTCTTTAAGATGGTTTTTGAAAATCTTGACTTCATAGAATTTGACTTGAATAAATATCTTGTGTAGGGAGGAGGATGGTGTAACACCATTAGAAATTGTGTTTACCGCAAAACAACAAGGCGGGGATCATCAAAATTTATGGAAAAACAGTTGCTATTTACCGGAATACTAAGCAATAAAGCTGAAGAAAATCCAGGTTTTTTTCCTCGAACTAAATGTTAAATTGTCACACACTGACATCTTCGTATCCTGCCTGCTTGGGCTATTTGTGGATTTAGCAGTCCTATAGTTATCTTATCATATATGGTGATGGTGCAGATTTTTTCAATTGGAATAGAGTAAAGCTTCGCTATTGTGATGGTGCTTCTTTTTCTGGGGATAGTGACAATAAGGTTGGTGGGATGTTCTTGCAGTTTAAACTTTTTCACTGCATTGTGGTGTTGGCTGCTATAAGTTGAGCAACGAAGATATAAATTCAGATGGTTCTGGTGCTTCCCTATAGGACTTAAAATTGACCTCTTTATACTTTCCTATATTACAATAGCTACAGTTACAGAAAGATTCACCTATAAGACTGGTGGTACAGAGGTACACCAAAGAGAATGAACTACAATATATAAAACTAATAAATCCATAATGATTCTGATTACAGGCAGCACAACTACAATTCAGAGGACAACGTATATGGTTGTCTGCAATGGAAGATTTGATGTCAAAGGGCATGCGCTATGCTAAGCAGGTACTGTATTTCTTTCGCTTATGGTCTATTCTCATTCCCATATTATGGCACATCTTGCAACTTATTTAACTTCCCATTTCAGGCTCTTCTTTCGGGTTGCTCTGCTGGCGGCCTGGCATCTATTTTGCACTGTGATGAGTTCCGGGGCTTATTTTCAAGAAGTACAAAAGTGAAGTGTCTAAGTGATGCTGGATTGTTTCTTGATGCGTAAGCACTAACCTTGACGCGCGTACTTTTCTGTGCACAGTTGCTATGGAGAAATATTCTAGATATTTATTGGCACTTGGAATTCGATTGCTTGTCCTGTAGGGCTGATGTTTCTGGTGGACGCACGCTCAGGAATTTATATGGTGGCGTTGTTGGCTTGCAGGTATTGACCCGATCTTATTTACTGAAATTTAAAGTTTTGGATTCATGGACTTTTCTTCTGCAAGCTTTGGGACCATGCTTTGAATTTATACTTATGGAAATTATTCTGATTATCACAGGGGGTGCAACAAACTCTACCACGCATTTGTCTTAACCATCTTGATCCTACATCGGTAATCATTTCTTCTTTTTATTTTTCAAGTCCTTGATTTGAAGAATACGTGGAAACATAGCAAATAATTTCTACCACCTTCTCTTATGTTTTGACAAACTCTCTTTATGTTTTCCTTTTGCAGTGCTTCTTCCCTCAGAACTTAATCAACAGCATTAGAACCCCACTGTTTATACTCAATGCAGCATATGATTCATGGCAGGTAATTCTTCAATTTTGTAGGGTCTCTATGTTTTATTCTAGCTGAAATTTGTAATGTACAAAATAATTTAGGCTTTGGTGAAAGAATGCATGCTAATATTTCCCTACACGAAATCAGATCCAATCCAGTTTAGCTCCACCATCAGCAGATCCTCACGGTTACTGGAAGAACTGCAGATTAAATCATGCAAAGTGTTCCCCAAAACAGATTCAATATCTGCAAGGTAGTCCCC
The DNA here is from genome assembly GCA_025331145.1 of Rosa persica. NCBI lineage: Eukaryota > Viridiplantae > Streptophyta > Magnoliopsida > Rosales > Rosaceae > Rosa > Rosa persica. The sequence continues at coordinate 6,035,184 of WFKR01000003.1, read as the reverse complement.
ATATATTATGAACTGTTTAACTCTTGAAATGTACTAGCAATTTCAGAAACAAAGTGACTAAATTTGGATCGTTTGTTTATGACTAACAGGATTCAGGAATCAAATGCTGAATGTAGTGAAACAATTCGCGCAGTCTGATAAAAATGGTTTGTTTATAAATTCATGCTTTGCTCATTGCCAAAGTGAGAGGCAGGATACATGGTTTGCTGACAATTCTCCAGTCATCAGAAACAAGGTGAGCCTGATGCATGGAAAATAATATATTAAGTTCCAATAGCAACAAGTTTGATATATCTAATGCCATGTGTGATCTCGACAATATGCAGGCAATTGCACTAGCTGTTGGGGATTGGTATTTTGAACGAACCGGTGTTAAGGGTGCTAAGGCAGTTGATTGTCCATACCCTTGTGACAACTCTTGCCACAATCTGGTCTTCCAACAAGCATAGAGTAATCAGCTGGCTCTTTACATTTTAATAATTATTCCCCTTATGAAATAGTCTTGTAAGTCAATTGAAATTGATAGAAGACAATAAACCAGAAGGCCTGCTGAGAAGTGCAAATGTCATCAGCAAGCTCTTCATATTTTTAGGTGCTAATGTAATGTTTCCAATAAACTCATTCCTGTATTAGTAATTCAGTAGCACATCAATGAAAATGTCTGCAACTCTTCATTGCAGCCGTTTCGATGTGGTATGATCCAAATGGGAAAATCAACAGACACCAAGAAACTTGTTCTTTGTTTTTCATTTTTCCAATCTATTAGTAAAATGGAAAAGAAGAAGAATTAAGCATGTGATAAAGACATAAAAGGTAAACTAGATCTTGTTCAGTCAACTCCTAAATGAACAAGAACGAAGTCGTTCTTTTACAGTTCTTTTCTCTGTCAAGTAGATATTGTTTATAACTTTCCCAATCTTGTCTCTTAGACTTTGGGATAGAAGAAGGGCCACCATAGCTTGCTTCTGCTTGATCCGTGGATCTGATATCGCTGGTTGTTCTTCTAAATAATATTTTGTAGACCTTTACTATAGTTAATTGATTTGTTATCGGCAAGTTGGGTACACATTGCTTTCAACCTCCTAAACTCTGCAGTACTTGAAACACACAGCAATCTTGTTGGGTTTAGCAGTTGAATTCATAGTCCGGGTTTTTCCATAGTACGGTCTAGGGTGGTAGACAGGTTGAAGAAGAGGGGAGTCATGATGAGGTTCTTGTGGGTTTGCATTGTAGCAGCATTTTGTTTCAGCAAATGGGTTGATGGGTTTGTGCAGTACAGTTATAGAGGAGATCCCAAAACTGAAATTATAAATAACACTCTGATGGTATCGATAACCCTCATTCGAGGAGCTGAGGCCAAAGGAGCAGGTACTTTTCAGTGTTCTGTTTTCTTTTATCATTTTCTGGACACTTTAATGGAAACTTAGTACAGCAAAACTGACTTAAGGTAAGCTGTAAGCATATCTCAATTCTTAGTGACAGTGAGTTGAGAATTTAGATAGCTAGATACAAGTACTTTTGAGGTTCTGTCTCGTTTGTTCTGGTGCAATTTACCTATCACTTGTGATTTGGGCTCCTGTAGTCTGCTTGGATGGAACATTGCCTGCTTATTATTTTAACCGTGGACATGGGTCAGGGGCAAATAGTTGGGTCGTTCACTTTCAGGTAAACAATAACTTTGTTTACTCATGCACTGTTGTTTCATTATATCTTCTTGCTAATTTTCAACTCTTATATACGATTGAATCTAATAAACATGTTGTGTTAGGGTGGAGGATGGTGTAGCAACATCACAGAATGTGTTGCTCGCACAAAAACTCAGTTTGGATCATCAAGATACATGTTACCAGAGACGGGGTTCACTGGAATATTAAGCTTCAAAGCTGAAGAAAATCCAGGTTTCGTCATCAAACTTGATGTTAAATTGTTCAATGCTGATGACCGTGTTCTGTACCTAGCTCTCTTGAGATTTGGACCCTTATCGTCTCATACATTATTGCAGATTTTTTCAACTGGAATAGAGTACTGATTCCCTCTTGTGATGGTGCTTCTTATTCTGGGGACAGTGAAAATAAGGTGTGTGGGATGATCTCCATTTACATTTTACCTCAAATAGTAGTATTGATTATATAGTTGTGTTTACACCGATAAGGGTATGAATCGGCTAGTGCTCACTTAACTATGTTCAATCATATGGGTATCTCAGATGCTAAAATATAGAGATTCATGTTGCTTTTAGGAAGCACAACTGCATTTTAGAGGACAGCGTATATGGTTGGCTTTCATGGAAGAGTTGATGTCATTGGGCATGCGCCATGCCAAGAGGGTATAGTTATGTTCTTGCTTAAGATTTATTTGATTATATTCTGTTCCAATCTCATGGCAATTTTGCAACTTATCAATGACTCCTCTTTCAGGCTCTTATTTCCGGTTGCTCTGCTGGCGGTCTGACATCTATTTTGCACTGTGATAAGTTTCGTGGCTTATTTAAAAAAAGTACTAAAGTGAAGTGCCTGAGTGATGCTGGATTTTTCCCAGACGAGTGAGTCTAGCTATTCTATATGCCTTTACTTACCTACATTACCATATGCAGACATGTTGATAGCTTGTTATTAACAGTTCGATCAATTTTCATTGGTGATCCTGTGTGGGATTGTAGGGTCGATATTTCTGGTGAACCTACATTCAGGAATTTTTTTAGTGGTGTAGTAAGCTTGCAGGTATCACTTTGTTTAAATCAAGTCCATCTTGTATTCCTGGCCTTTTTCTACTATAAGCTAGGGCATCATGCTTTTAATGTATATGCTTATGGAAAGTCACGACTTATCACAGGGGGTGAAAAAAAATCTGCCACGCTTTTGTACTAGACACCTTGACCCTACTTCGGTATTTATTTCATCTTTTCTCTTGCACTATTTGATAAAGATTGAAATTGATAAGTTGTCCATTACTGCTTTGCTAGCTCTAAACTGATTCAGTGTCCAACCTTCCCTTTTTAATTTCCTTCCTTGCAGTGCTTCTTCCCTCAGAACTTAATCTCTGGAATCAAAACACCACTATTTATACTCAATTCAGCATATGACATATATCAGGTACCTGTTCAATTTTATAGGGTCTTATTTGAGAAGCACCGGAAGGAATTTACTGAAAGCATGCATTAACTTGTGTTTTACTTGAAACCAGTTTTACGCCATTTTAGTTCCGGCATCAACGGATCCCAATGGTTTGTGGGATAATTGCAAATTAAACCTTACAAATTGTTCTCCATCTCAGTTACAAATAATGAAAGGTAATCCCATACATGAGCAATTGTTTGAACTCTTAACACTGATAGCAGCTTCACATTCAATTTTTTCTTTTCATTACAGGATACAGGAATCAAATGCTGAATCTACTAAAACCAATCTCCAAGTCTAAACAAAATGGGATGTCTGTAACTTCATGTTATGCGCATTGTCAAGCTCAGTATCAAGTGATGTGGCATGCTGATAACTCTACACTTATCGGAACCAAGGTGAGTTTGATCCAACTGATATATGAGGTTGTTATGTAGAACAAACTACAAGAAAATTGCATATCTGCTTAAGAATTAGAATTTCTGATTATCTAATGTACGTTATGTGGGATCAATAATTTGTAGACAATCTCACAATCTGTCGGAGATTGGTATTTTGATCGGGCAGAAGTTAAGGTGTATGATGAAGGTTGCCACTATTTGGTTCCGCAGTGAGCAAAGTTTTATGAATTGGCTCATGTAAATGAGCCAATTTATAAAAATTTGTAATGCATTTGGAATCAGTAGAAGATTACCATGAAAAAGAAATACAGAAATGAAGACTACAATAACATAATTACGGCTGGTGAGAGGCGCAAAGCGCAATCGGGAAGCATTTCACATTGCTGTACTGCTTTGGTGAAAGCGCTTCATATCATTATTCTGTATCCAATAAATGAAAACTGAAAATGATTCTATACAACATGAATGGAATAATTGTACGAGCATCCGTTTTAAAGTGGGATGAAACAAAAAATAAAAATGAAAATTCTGATTCTGGTGCTGGTGCTAGCAAATCAGTAGCATATTAATGTAAATGTTACAACTCATATTGCAGGCATAGACGGATTGTGAAAACATTCAAATGTGAAATTCATCAAGCACATGAAAAGAATATATAAACTTTATTTCTTCTGTATGTGTTGCGTTTGCAATTGATAAACAGATGCAATGGTAAACCAGATTTACAAGATTGACAGACTAAATTGCTAAAACGCAAAGGGTGGTTTGTGGACTTTAATATTAGGGAGCATGTTGAAGCATTAACCACTTCACTTTCACACTCCACTGACTTTTGAACAGTCAACTCCAAAAAGAATCAAAATGAACCCTCTTTAACAGTATTTCATTCTATGTCAATTAGATATTGTTTAGTAGTTTTATGCCATGCTTGCCAATTATGGCTTGTCCTATTCAGACTTCAAGGTCTAGATAGAATAAGCCCACCATTGTTTTCTTCTCTCCTTCAGTCTAATATACAGCTGGTGTTTCATCTAGATAACATGTTCTTGACTTTCAATATAATTGGTGGATATATATGTTACGACAAGTTGGGTACATATTGCTTCGAGTCCTATTAAAAAATGTGTGAGATTCACGCTGTACTGAGACGTACACGGAAATTCATTTTCAGTTGAGCAATTTAATTTCATTTTTATAGACTTGGGGTGGCAGAGGGATTGAAGCAGAGGAAGATCAATAGCCATGTTGAAGTTCTTGTGGGTTTGCATTGTAATAGCAACTTTTTTCAGCAACTGGGTTGATGGGTTTGTTCAGTACAGCCATGAAGGAGATCCCAAGACTGAAATCATTAATAACACTCTGATGGTATCACTAACCCTCGTTCAAGGAGCTGATGCCAAAGGAGCAGGTACCATAAGTTTTCTGTTATCTTTTATCATTTCTTGGAAATTAGTGCAGCAAACAGATTATGCATGGTTGCAATGAGTGTACATTATAAATACATTTCCTAGTCCTTGTTAATTATTTCCTAGTGACTGCTTTCAGATACCTACTGTTATCTCATATTTGCTGTGGCCTAATTTACTTGCTTGTTTATTACTGGCAGTCTGCTTGGATGGAACATTACCTGCTTATTATTTCATCGGGGACACGGGTCAGGGAAAAAGAGTTGGCTCGTTCACTTTCAGGTTTGTGAGATAAATCAGAACCAATAACGAATTTTATAATGTATAGTTGTAGCATTATATCCATCTTCTTGCCTGAAGTATGTTTATAAAACATGTTGTGGCAGGGAGGAGGATGGTGTGGCAACATCACGGATTGTGTTACTCGCAAGAAAACGCAGCTCGGATCATCAAATTTCATGCTACCAGAGACAGGATTCACCGGAATACTAAGCTATAAAGCTGAAGAAAATCAGGTTTCCACCTCCAACTTTATGTTTAACTGTCAAAGGCTAATAATGCTCTTGGTTTAGCCGTCTTGACCCTTTGCCTTATCATAATATATGGGATTGCAGATTTCTTCAACTGGAATAGAGTAATGCTTCCCTCTTGTGACGGTGCTTCTTTTTCTGGGGACAGTGAAAATAAGGTTCGTGTTGTAGTATAAATGTATTATACTATGTATGTCTATATCATGTAACAAATACTTAAAGTGTATAGATAGGTACTTGAGTGTATAAACATAGGTACTTGAGTGTATGAAGACTTATGTAACATGCTTTACCAAGAGGCAACAAGCATGGCAGAATTCATCATTGAGATTGTTATCATTTTGGTTTTTTCTCTTTGAGCTTTCACACTACAAATGTATTCCTATAAATACCCTCTTGTATGAGATGAATAAACACACTTGAAATCTCATTCTCTCTGAAACATTACTCTCTCTCTATGTGTTAATTTTGCTTGTTCTTAAACACGTTATCAGCACGAAGTTGCTCTAGAATTAGAATCGAAATTGACAAGAGTAGAGTTCATCATCAATCGAAGTCATTTTTCCAAACCTACAAAAAACCCCCAAACCCTAGCTCATATCAAAACCCTTGATTCCAGAAGCCTGGAACCGGCCTCAGAATCGCCGTAACCAGCCTGAAAAGGCATGAACCGGTCGCCGGAAGTTTTGAGCACGAACCGGACCGTTGCCGAGAGCTGCGCAGCAGCTGCCGACAGCACCAGCCGAGAGCTGCCGAGACCTGCCAACAGCACCTGCCAACATCTACCGAGCAGCTGCCGAGACAACTGCCGAGCAGCAGCGCAGCAGCTGCCGACAGATCTGCATGACAACTTTCTGACGACTTTTCCGACGACTTTTCAGACGATTTTCTCGATTTTTCCCAGCGATCCTTCCGATCACCTCCGATAACTTTTTCCGGCCAAATTTTCCGGCAACACTATTTCAAGGTATTCTTTACTAAAAGTTCCCGTTTTTAAGTTTTTAAGTTTTTATTCATTTTCTCTCCTTTTCCTCTTTCTCGGGAACTTACAATCAAAAGTGGAATTATAGAAATTCACGCCAAACGAACTAAGAGCGTTCGTAATCAATGAACTAAGAGTGTTCACAATGATTCTTGGTAGCACTCTTAGCACTCTACCAAGAAATCAATTTCCAAGAATTATTGTGAACACTCTTAGTTCATTGATGACGAACGCTCTTAGTTCTTTTGGCGTGAATTTCTATAATTCCGCTTTTGATAGTAAGTTCCCGAGAAAGAGGAAAAATGAGAGAAAATGAATAAAAACTTAAAAACGGGAACTTTTAGTAAAAAATACATTGAAATAGTGTTGCCGGAAAATTTGGCCGGAAAAAGTTATCGGAGGTGATCGGAAGGATCGTTGGGAAAAATCGAGAAAATCGTCCGAAAAGTCGCCGGAAAAATGTCGCAAAAGTCGTCAAAAACTTTCCCCGTGGATCTGTCGACATATCTATCAGCAGCTGCTCGGCAGTTGTCTCGTCAGCTGCTCTCGACAGGTGCTCGGCAGATGTCGGCAGGTGTTGTCTACAAGTCTCGGCAGCTCTCGGCAGGGCCTCTCGGCAGCTGTTGCGCAACTCTCGGCAGGACCCGGCAGGGCCTTGGCAGGACTCGGCAGCGGTCCGGTTCATGCTCAAAACTTCTGGCGGCCGGTTCAGGCCTTTTCCGGCCGATTCCGGCGATTCTGAGGCCGGTTCCGGGCTACTGGAATTAAGGGCTTTGATATGAGCTAGGGTTTGGGGGTTTTTTGTAGGTTTGGAAAAATGACTTCGATTGATGATGAACTCTACTCTTGTCAATTTTCGATTCTAATTCTAGAGCAACTTCGTGCTGATAACGTGTTTAAGAACAAGCAAAATTAACAGAGAGAGAGAGTAATGATAGAGATTTCAAGTGTGTTTATTCACCTCATACAATGGGGTATTTATAGGAATACATTTGTAGTGTGAAAACTCCAAGAGAAAACCAAAATGATAACAATCTCAATGATGAATTCTGCCATGCTTGTTGCCTCTTGATAAAGCATATTACATAAGTCTTCATACACTCAAGTACCTACGTTTATACACTTAAGTACCTATCTATACACTTTAAATATTTGTTACATGATATAGACATACATAGTATAATACATTTATACTACAACATAAAGTGAAGTGCCTCAGTGATGCTGGATTTTTCCTTGACTCGTGAGTAGTGTCCCCTTATTGTTTCCTGCATTATTGATAATTTGATATGCATATATGCATGTTCCTAGCTAGTCATTAACACCTAAATATTTGTTCGAATGGAATTGTAGGGTTGACATATCTGGTGCACCAACATTCAGGAATTTTTTCAGTAATGTTGTAAGCTTGCAGTTATTACTTCACCACATTCGTGACCAAGTCAAACTTGATCCAAACCCTCCTACTTCAATTTAATATCATCCATATAACTGCATACAAAGTGAAAATAAAAAGTCCTGATTGATACTTTGATTACCAAATTATGTAATGTATGCTTATAGAAACTGTTGTGATTCATCACAGGGGGTGAAAGAAAATCTGCCACACTTTTGTCCTGCATTGCAGTGCTTCTTCCCTCAGAACTTACTCGCCGGCATTAAAACCCCGCTGTTTATACTCAACTCAGCATATGATTCTTTTCAGGTAATTATTTATTTTTTAGAACTATCGGTAGCACATTACTAAACGATTAATTGCATTAACCTTTGTATCTTCCGACTTGAAATCAGTTCCAATTCAGCTTATTTCCAGCGTCAGCTGATCCCAACGGCTTATGGAACAGTTGCAAATTAAACGTTAACAACTGTTCCCCAACTCAGTTGCATATTCTGCAAGGTATTCCCACTTATGAGCTACTATTTGAACTCTTTCTTGCAGCTTCAGAAACACAGTTATTACTAAACCTGTACTTCTATAACATGAGTTTTCTATCAAAACAGGATTCAGGAGTCAAATGCTACAGGCACTAAAGCCATTCTCAAAGTCTAATCAAAATGGGATGTTTATAGATTCATGCTATTCACACTGTCAGTCTCAGTTTCAGCTAAGGTGGTATGCTGCCAATTCTACAATCATTGGAAACAAGGTGAGCTTGATCCAGCAGTAAACATTAAGTTACCATGCAGCATAAACCACCAAACATGTTATCATGCAATATCTTCTTTAGAGTTCTACAGCATCTAATGTTATGTGTGATGAACGTTTTGCAGACAATCTCGCAGTCCGTCGGAGATTGGTATTTCGACCGTGCAGAAGTTAAGGTCGTTGATAAAAGTTGCCACCATTTGGTTCCCCAATGAGCAAAGTTCTATCAAATGGCTTATTTGCATTACATGGTCATCGGTTCGCTTTATGCTAAATAAGAGAGTATAGATAACTCAGCAGGTGATACTGTAAAAGTGTGAATGATCACCCAAATTGATAGAACTTTGTAATGCAATTGAAATAGTGGAGAACTACAAGAAGAAATAAAATGAATAAATTAATAGCAATAGCACAATAGAACATGAAAAGTGCATTCGTGCAGCAAGCTCTGCAAGTTTTTTTTTTTTTTTTTTTTTTTGGGAGCAAACTATCCTGCCATGCCTAAAATACATTATATACACCCAACATGAATTTACACCATTCACTTCAAGCTACCTAAACAGCGATCTACTAGCAATCAGTTTCATAAACAGAAGAAGCTAAGAGAGACTCTATTGAATGCCAAAGCAGTAGCAAAAATGTTGAAGTATCCTTAGGATAGCCATTCTAAAATGGAGGATGTAGACATGGATCCAACTCTCCTCTGTCGAGTCAAGGACGAGAGTAGAACAAAAGGAATTTTCTCAATCATTTGAAATAGTGAAATGGTGTTGGATGGTGTAACAGTGGAACAGTGCGGTGGTGTAATGTATGCCTAATGAGTACGTAGGAGTATTAATCAATACTTATTTTAGATGCATAGACTACTATACTAACCAGAGTAATTATATACGCATCATTGGATATGCCCAAAAGTCCTTTCATATATGACTTTTGCCCATCACTTTTTTGAAAGAAATTGGATGTGAATCCATTAATAGAAAAGGTCGGTTAACGTACAATACATAGTGACCACCCCTGAGAGGCCTGATGCTTAGGAGGCTCTAGAGCAACCTACATAAAGCTAACTTTAATAAGGAGCACAAAAGTAACAGTAACCTGACACTACTATAGTTATCTCCAAGCAATTCAAAATCCGACCCTAATTTATTTGTAAACCTTGGAACCACCCTACAGAGGGGGCTTCCCCAAAGCTATCAACATCCTCAGAAAGCACAACATGTTCAACACCCCCCAATCACCTTGTTGTCGGCAAAAGGTAGCTTTTTTTTTTTTTTTTTTTTTTTAATATGACTTGTGCCAAATACAGACTACTCACTCATGTCTACACAAGAAAATTTCTTAACCGGAACGTGGTAGTTGATGGATAAGTTGGAGACTCTAAAGACATCGACGGGGGCCTCAAGAAGAGCTCTACAAGAGGTAGGTTTAGCAACTGGAAAGAACCACACGTCATGTGGCATTCAATGCAACCCCGACAATCCTTGAAAATTCAGAGGACTAGATGCCATTCCTACCCGATCGTATTCATAACCACATCAGGTCTCCACAATGAGCATCCTCTAGTTTATAAAAAAATAAGGGCAGTCAACAAATTTTGTAACCTCAGAAAAAAAAAAGGCTCTGAAGGCTGGTTCTAAACTTGCCAAGGTTTACCGCACATGTTGTCAGGGGACGGACTAGATATAAAGCACAAAAATCAGGTTATATTATGAGATGTAGGTAGGGATTATCATTTGACCCGCATGTCTGGGCGCCAGCAAAAGCCGGGCCCAGCTCGAAGAAAAGCCCGTGTGGGCATAAGGCAGGTCTAGGACGGAGGGTTCAAAGCCTGTATGAGGCAGCTTTAGATGAGAATATTCTTCGCACTCTCCCAAAGTCTCAACACAAAAAATCTAAGGCAAAATGTCAAACGAGTTCAAGGTATCCTGCAGGCAATCGAACACTTACGGTGCATCTCAACCTTTAGTCGCTTGAATTTTGGTTAATCTTCAACCATATTCATGGTTTGGTAATGTTTTTTGCATTTTTATTCTTATAAGGGTTTTGGTCTCATGTCCCCCCTTTGATGTTGATCTCTCTTTCATTTAATAAATATAATTTCTTTTGAGGCAAAAAAAAATTGTGTATATATATATATATCAATATATACTAGTTATTTTCGAAGTTGGAGAGCATGTATTCCAACCATCAGTTAATGTCTAACATCTTTAATCACAATTGTGGAAAAACAGCCCCCAACACCACCCCCACCCCCCCCCCCCCCCCCCCCCCCCCAACACACACACACATAATGGATCCCTTTAAAGGGTTTTCAGTTTCTTCCTTAATTTCCCGCATGTTTAAAAATTAATAATGCCTCATGCAGCAAACCAACAAAACCCCTAGAAAATTCCAGGAAGTTGCCTTTCTATGCTTCACCCTAGCTTTTGTTAATTTCTTAAAAGAAAAACTAATCTCCACATTCATATATAATACCATTATAAATTAGAATGTAAAAATTTTCTTAAAACACGATTAAAAACTTAGGCCTAGCTCGGGCCCATCTAAATAGCCCAGCCTGAAAAAGCCCCTAAGGCCTTCGGCCTTGGGCTGGGCCTAGGTTTTGATTTTTTAGAAAAAACCCGATCTAGCCCGACCCATAAAATTGCATAAACACATTAAACCCGGCCCGCACTGACCCGAGCCCGTCAGTTTTGGGCGGGGCTAGGCCGGCTCGGCTCATTGACAATCCGTAGATGTAGGTTTGCACATATAAAGCACTTCACTGTCCTTATTGAACAATATGATTGTAGTGCACTTAGTAGCTTGTCAATGTCCTTGTTCATGCCCACCTACATCACTACAAGGGTGTTGCCTTCAATTAGCATCAATTGGTCATGGGACTACAATCTTGAAGGGCAACGATCGGATCTTTTTGGCCAACTGGTTTCTTTCTGTTTGTGGGTTATATATGCTTCTTTACACTTTTACAAGAATTTGGAGTTAGACCTTATTCTCATTCAGTTAGCGAATCCAAGATGAGTAAAGATCCGAACTTAGGATTTGGGACGTTCTAAATTCAGATTGGAGACTCAGGTCAAATCAGTTTTCGAATATGACAAGAAAATTACATTTTTTGTCTTTATCGGGGAATTTCCCATCTTAGTAGGAGCTTTCCAAAGAAATAGCTTAGTAGCCATATTAGCTGCGCTTGGGATGATTTTTTTGGGCCTGTATGCAAGGATTTTTGTTGAGTTGTCATTTGGATCATGAACATGCGTCTATGGTATTTGTTCGTCAACATTAGCAAAGAGAATTTTTTAGGTATAAATTTACTTCTCTCTTAAACTATCATCTTATATGGTTTTCAGAGAGATAATATAGTCACATATGGTGTTTTTTGTTTAGTTATCTATTAATATTATTATCTATTAATATTATTATTTTACATTGATCTTCCATCACACTATGCTTAAACACTTGTAATTCTTTTCAAGAATTTTTTTAATTTTTTTATCAAACCAAGAAATTCTCTAACCCCTTCAAGAAATTTTGTTGTTGCCACTTGAAATAAACAATTTTTGGGTAATTTACCACCATATAATCATACCAAAGACATATCAAAAAGAGGATAGATTGTACCAGCTAATCTTCTGAAGTAGTAGTGTAGTACTGAAGGAGAATTCAAGCTATTTTGTAATGGCGGAGCATGAAATATTAAATTAGTAGACTTTTCTCTATGTACGACCGTTGGTACTACCATATATTCTTATTTTATCTAGATGGCAGCGGAATGATATGTAATGGTCGCTCTGGTTTGAGGCTAGCATAAGTTTCTCTTTTGATAACACTCTAAGATTGTTTCTGGATGTGTTACAATATGATTGTAATCAACTTTATTGAGTTTTTCTAACCTATGATAATTCTCTTTATTCAAAAAAAAAAAAGAAAAAAAAAAGAGGACAGACTACCAGAATATGGACTAATCCTAGCATTTAGGGGCCTCGAAAGATTTTCATGTATTGTATAAAAAAAAAAAAAAAAAAAAGGATTTTTCATGTTTCATCGGTATTTCACGTTGTCCGGGACGATTAACGTACAAAACTCATCCTTTTATTAGAGTAAGAGCTAGATCGGACCAAAGTCCAAACAACAACGAAAGATTGAGGAAAGATAATTATAACTGCAAATTGCGCCGGACGACCCGTGTGATTTGCATTAATCTACGAAGAATCAATGAACTGTACATAAGGTAGTTTTTAATCTTCCGTTGACAAAGTAGGAATCTATTGGCATTTGGCTTCTCTGGTTAAACCTTAAACAGCTTCGTGTTTTTATTTGTTTCTAACTTTCTACACACTAACACGCCTATCATTATATAACACACAGACTCAAGAGACTTCTCTTTGTATCTATCTTTTTATTCTCTCAATCTCTATGTACAACTCTTCTCTGGTTTCTTATTTGCTATTTGCTTTCCCTGTCTCTCTGTTCTTCATTAAACTAATGCTCGAAACCAGACAAAGACTTGATTTAATTTGTGTATATGTATATGTTTCATTAGTATCATATCAGAGGTAGCTGCTGCGGCCATGTTACCCTTGATAATTCCCAACATATTTAATGTTTGAGAGGAAAGTCTTCTGCGTTGTTTGTAGGAATCAAATTGCCTTGGTTCACATTTTGGGAGAGTTGAAATGGTTTAGAATCATCCATGATTGTGGCAAGATTTGAGACTTTCTCTGGAATTATTGGGAATGATTAAGGAGAAGATTCCTTACGATTAACCCTTTGATTGTCTGCAGGGATGAACAAAGAATAAGGAGAATAAATGTGTGAAGTATTCAGTATTGTATTGCTTTCCGGGGCAAAATTCTTTTGGTGTTTTCTTCTCTTAATTATTCAATCCACATATTTAAGTGGTGGTGTTTAAAGTACAGTATAGGCACCCTTTAATAATCAAGGTAAAATACAACTAAGCTAAGGAAACTTTTGGATGATAGTTAGATATTTTCTTCAAGGAAATTCTCCAAATCAACACATAACACCGTTTTTCTAGTTAGTAAAGCTGGGCAGTTCACTATACATCGGGTACAACTTTGTGCCCACTAAGTGAAAACACGTAGCATTTTCTTTTGGATTGCATAAGATAGAGGTCCGGATTAAGTCTTAGTAACGTAAAATATCTCTACAATTAGCTAGCAACACTTAAACTCTCATAATCAGAGGTAAAACAGTAGTCATGAGGTTTTAAAACATCATGTTTCTAGTTACAAAAATGCACATATTCACATACAGTGTTCTGAAATTCCCTTTGGGTGGGCACCTAGGCCTCACCTAGACACTAAAATTAAGGTGGTCAGTTGCGTCAACTAATCTAGGCGATGCCTACATTAGCTAGTAACGTAAAATATCTTTGTAACGAAAAATATCTATACAATTAGCTAGCAACACTTAAACTCTCATAATCGGAGACAAAAGTAGTCATGAGGTTTTAAAACATCATGTTTCTAGTTACAAAAATGCAGTACTATTCACAAACAGTGTTCTGAAATTCCCTCTGGGCTGGCACCTAAGCTTCACCTAGACGCTAAAAGGTGGCCAGTTGCCTCAACTATCAAGGTGATGCCTAGACATGTCGGATTTAAGAAAAATGTTCATTTTTTTTTATTAAATACTAAAAACTGACTTTTTATTTGTAAGTACTAATTACTTAACTTTCTCCCTATGTTTTTAATCAATTATTGATAACTGTTGTTTTTTGTTTTAATTAGACACTTATAATTTATATGTTATATAATAAAATTAAAATTTGAAAAAAAAATATCTGCTTAGACGCCCGTTTAACTCCCGCATAAGCAATTAGGCGCTAGACTGCTTTCCACCGCCTCATCTACCGCCTAACAACTTTTAGAACATTGGTTACAAATATTTGTATACAAAGACGTTGCAACTTTCTAGCTACTAGCGCGTTGAACTCTATAAAGAGTTGTGTTGAACTCTAGGCGTTACAGTAGGGTTCTGTTGAACCTTAATGCTAACTAACTATGATAGTGCTAGCTAGAGTTCAAGTCGTTCCCCTCCTTTGTACGGGAAACCCTAGCTTCTTGTTATCCAAATACAACAACCCAGGTAAGATGATGTATCAGTTCTTTTGAGAATTATAAGGACCAGAAATCAACAAAAAAGGGTCAGGTAAGAAGTAATAAGTCAAGAACGTGTACCTGAATTAATGACCATGCATGCTCATGCACAATGTCACAATCAGAGACAAAGATCGATGCTTGCTTCTCTGTGCTCATGATATCCAAGATTCTTTGATCAAATTAAGCTCAGTCAAGTATTTAGATCGTCAAGAACATTCTGTAGAAGCTTGATTCTACATCTACTATGAGAATATCGGGTTATATTATGAATAGGTAGACTCACTCGATCAGACTAATTAAACGTGGCTATCCAAAGGTACGTAATTGTTTTTCTAACTTGTAGTTTAATTATGTACTGCATTATCTCATCTAGCATTGCAACATTAATTCCTGACTCTTGTGTCTATAAATCTTCTTCGATCATCTTCCATATATAATATAAGGTTAATTAGCATATCATATTTTTCCAGAACAAAATCTTCTGACAACACGATCATCATCGATCTCCACCACAGTAATCATTAGGTTAATCATAACGTTCATCACATTCATCTCCTTTTACAAAGCGTACTGTATATAAAAAATAAAGAACAAAAGATTCCAATCAATTAAAATGAAAAAGAAAAACAAAGACAATCAAGATTGGCGACTATGCATTACTGTAATCCTCCATCTTCTTCTTCTCTTCCCTCTCTTTCATTCTGGCCAATATTGCATTGCTTTTTGTTCTTTACCAACACAACCTTTAATTGTAGGTCCCTAACAGATAGACCCCAATAATTTGATTCACATGGTTGCATATATGGTCTACCTATATAAAACTAGTCCCTCTGCAAAATACATATCTGCATTATATATATAATTGGCATGCAAATAATTATATATAAAAGGAGACTTTAGACATATTCTAGGAAGGACGCTACAATTTGATGTCTGCAGAGTTGCATGGACAAACAAAAATGGTGCCTGTCGAGAAGTGTATGCATGGCCCCGACCTTTTTATACTTTGAATTGAATTGAATAAGCTTTGCCCTTTCCTTAAAATATACCCATCCTCTATTATCAGCTTCAGATCCTTTTCCCCAAATGGGTATCTTATAAATATTCTCAGTTTTTACCTCATAATTAGACTTGTAAGGCACAGTAACTGGTAATAGTTAAACGGCAGGACAGACAGCATGGTTTTTCATTTTGGTTTTAAATTTTTCCCCCAACTCCTAGTACTGTCTTATTTTTCCCCAATGGACCATAACTATTTTTACCTGTACATGCATGTGTAGGGTAATTTTCTCTTAGGCAAGTATAACATGTATGTTAGTACAATTCGCTTCATGAAAAGAGATTTTAGAAACCAACACTTTATATATAATATGTACCTCATTGTATGTTCTCTTATCTGAAGATAGATTTAACTCTAAGAAACCGATCGACACTTTATGTATAATAAAGTTATCAATTCTCCTTAAAAAGGAGAAGCCAGATTTACCTTTTGTATAGACTTCTATGATATAACGAGAAGATGCTTTGCAAAATATTTACCTCCTCATGATCGGACCCATCTTAATGCATAAAGTGTTTGTACTCTAAAGTTAATATGTTACAATTTATACATCAACAAAAAAGTGAAGGGAGTGCACTAATTTTGAGAGTGCTAATAACAATCTCTAAATTTACCACATGTAGGATAACTACCTAGCTCTTACCAGTTATCTAAAATCTTTAGTCTCTGATGCCAATCGGAATATATATTTGTTTCAACTGGCAGTCAATAATCAAAATGAACAGTCTCATACAACCCATATTCAATTTCTTGATATATGTATATTACTGGTGGATTCAAGGGGTACTAACGAAACCAATCACCCATATTCAGTTAGTTATGTTTAATTATGAAGCTATTCAATAAAGTATTTGATGAATTGTCTCAAACAAATTAAACATAAAAATTACTAGACAAACAACATGATTTTATGAGTAAAGTTAACGGTCGCTCTAAAATAAAAAGTTAAATAAAATCTAATTCCTAGTGCTGACATTTGTGCACCCTACTCTATAGGTGCTTTCATATCCTAGAGCAAGATCATTTACCCTTTGTCTAGGCTCATAAAGGGAAGATGCTTTTGTAGGAATTTTCACCTCTCCCTCTTAAGGACCCATCTCAATCTCATCATTTTCCCTCCGCTAGCCAAGTCAATTCCATTATCTTTGTATGTACGTACTAGAGATCAAACAGAACTTTCTCTCCTTCCTCTTTTACTTTCTTCAAGTTTCATCATCTTTCTTGGGACCCCAGTCTCTGTTCCTCACAGAAGTAGTAAAGGATTTTGGCCCACGCTAAGGGTCTCACATAGCACACGGTATCCTCTACTTCCTCTTATACATTGTGGGTGGTATGTAATATGTATCAGATTGTACGGACTGGCTGGCTAGCTCTCACCGTTATCTAACCTAAAATATCCTCCACGATCATTTTCTTCCTGAATTGAAATCTGGAAGTTTATTATTTCTCTTTCATATTATGTGTTTGAGATGATGTCTAGCTTAGCTTAGCTTAGCTAGCAAGTGCCACCGAGAAAGCAACCAGACAGGAATTCATGGCCTTTATTGGATTGGAAGTCATTTTTCATATGCTTCTTGACTTGTACTATAGCTCGCTAGCAGATGGACTTCTTTAATTAGTGTTGGAACCCTGCCCCTCCCTCGCCTTAATTATTGTTATATCTCATTTCTATAGTCTAATGATCATTTTTTGCTTAGCACCTAGAAATTAATCTTCACTTCACCATCACATTGATTGTGCAATCTAGATTGCAAAGAGGCTGAATATGTGTTCATCAATGGAGGAGGGTCGGCATGGGGCCGATGGGGCCGATCAACCCTAATGACCGTTTTTCCCTGCTCCTATTATGATCGAGTCAAGTTTCGCCCTAATGTTTCTCGGGCTGTTCTTTAACAAATGAGTAATATGCTCGATGAAATGCCTTAGAGAAGTATGATATCAATTTTTTATCACAACTAGAAATGACATATTTCTGGTTTTATCACTGAGTTTATTAGTGTTTAATCTTTTAGATATAGCGCAGTAAAGTAAAGAAGACAACCATAATTTTGTGTCGTCGGCCACATATTCTTAGAGGGGAGAGGAAGTGACTGAAAGGCTGTGAAAGTGAAAACATCTCATCTGTAGAAGACATTGATAGACGCCCATTCGAGAAAAAAGGTCACTCAAATTTTTGCACAAGAAAAAGAACATCTAGATCATTTTGTGTATATTTCAATGTGAAAAGGATCAAGACAGAAAGGGATGTGTACACAATATTAAAGTAAATAACATGGATCCCAGGAAACAAATTTTTCAGATAACTTATAGATTAGAGTCACCATCACCCTGGACTTCGGATTTAAAAAAAAAAAGCTGAATACCTTAGAGGCAATCATCCTGGTTCAAACTTGTATATATGGACACCCAATTTTATATATATAATATAAATCCTTTTACTGTATGACATGCTGGAGTGACAAGACTCATAAGGCTAAAAAGCTGCAATACTTGAACATAGTACTCTCTATTTTGCTCCTTTTTTTACATAGCCAGTAGTACTTTTAAGTTTTCCACCACACATTAAATTGAATGATTACAATTTTATCTGAAAGCAATTGATGAAGAAGAATTGAATTTAGGAATTATGTAAAAAATAGTAGAAGACAATGTAATTACCAAGCCTTATTCTGTATTTCTAGCTACTGTATTTCATGCACAATATGATGCTTGAACATAAGCTCTCCATCGGATAGAACATGATCACCATAAAAAGGCTGAGAGAAATTGAAGTTTTGGTATAATCGGACACATTTACAAAAAATCGAAAGGAAAAAAAGAAAAAGAAAGAATCCTATAGAAGCCACACACACCTTTACTAGTAATAACCAGAAGAAGCCTTTCCAAGCCCTCCTCTCACATTCATCAAACTGATAATTAACCTTCTGGTGATGATTTGAAAATTCGGTCTCTCGAGTTAGCTGGAATAGCTAGAGCTGAAGATGAAGCTAATTAAAGGGTCTGTCCAAAAGCTACAGCGAGTCTCTGAAGATCCTTTGTGTACATTTCTGAAGAAGCTTGTAAGTTACTGGCTTGCTGATGATGATGAGGCCAACTTGTGGTGGCTGCGCCAGTACTACTTGATCCATTGTTGGTCATGAAGTACTGTGTTTCTGGTTTGATTTCAGTACTGTTATACTGAGAGGATTGGTTTATATTCTGCATAGTGTTTGCTCCCATCATAAATGGACTATGGAGATACTCAGACCATTTGTTAATCTCTTCTACGTCGTCGGATTTTACAGGCACTTCTGGCATTAGCCCCCAAGAGAAAGCGGCTGCAGCGTTGTCGAACCCGCCATTGTTACTGTAGCCGGCACTTGACTGGTCCCATGAGACAGTGGAAGAATTATCAGAGGGAAGACTAATGGAAGGCTTCACACGTGTGCCGAAAAGCGAGCCACTTGACATGGAGGGCAGAAGTGTTGGTGGTGTACTCATACTAGTACTGAACTCGGACACCATTTGAGGATCAGAATTGGACCTGGAGTTTTGATTGAGGAAGCTGAAAGTTGGGTTTTGATTTACTGCATTGAGCCCCATGGTATCTGAGGATGACCCGAAATTCGACTGGTGGTGATTCTGGAAAGAGAAATACCCCACAAAATCAGAAGGCCTGCAGTTGGTGGTGGTGGAGCCTTCATGTGAGGAACAGGCAGCTCTGTCTATGAAGAACTCTTGAGTGTTGTTTCTGTTGCTGATAACTTTACTGGAAGAAGAGACCTCAACTGGGTACCTGTGGTTTTCGGGTTGCTTCGAATTCGCTGCAGCCTCAACCAGATTGAGTTCATTGGATCCCACAGAGGCTTTTTGCTGCTCATTGCTTTTGTAGTTTGTCGGAGAGAGCTGGCTAATCTCTTTGCTGTGATCATTTTGTTCAGTTTCTGCTGAGATTGGTTTGTGAGTGTTGGGGTCAATGCCTCTTTGCCTCAGCTTCTTCTTAATGCAGGAATTCCATAGATTCTTGATCTCATTGTCTGTCCTTCCGGGTAATTGAGCTGCAATCTGAGACCACCTGTTGTAGCACAAAACCTCATTTTCTTAAAAACCCAGAAGATGAATAAAAGCTCTTGAATAATTTTCAGAAAAGAAAAGAAGAATTATCAAATACCTGTTGCCCAGAACTGCATGAAGCTCTATTATCAAATTCTCTTCTTGCTGTGAGAATGGACCTCTCTTCAAATCAGGCCTCAGGTAGTTTATCCACCTCAACCTGCAGCTCTTCCCACATCTTTGTAGGCCTGAAAATCATGTACACCGTCATACACCATAATCATATGACACATAATTAGAGAAAGAAGGTAACTTTTTTGTTTAGTCCTGTTGGAAGTGATGAACTTTAGGGGTTGGAGTAGTACTAGTACTTAGTTATTTACCTGCAAGCTTAGGGACTGAGCTCCAACAGCCATGGCCATGCTTAGTGATGTAATTGAGAAGCTTCTCATCTTCTTCAGGAGACCAGAGGCCTTTCCTAAGCTTCTGCTTGTAGCAACAAGAATGCCTCCCCATGTGGAATCTCAGTCACTCAACTCCGAACCCACCTGTGCAAATAGCAATGCTGGCACAAACAGGAGGATTTCAGAGGCTTTGACACTGTTGTATTCTTTTGGAAGTGAAGTGTGGTGGAATTTCTGAAGAGAGAGACAGGGGGAAAGAGAAGGAGAGACGATAAGGAGGTTAAGAAAATGAAATAGCAGCCTGGTGGGGAATCAAATTAATAGGGAGGGCGAAGTCTTAGTCATGAGGGTGATTGGAGATTGTACGTTTTGAGTTTATTATTTCATTTTCTTGAGTTGGGTTCCTCTGCTTTCCTCCAACTAACTTGACTCACCGACGGTGGGGTCTATCGATATCGGACCGTCCAGATGCAGCGGGGTGTACCTTGGTGATGGATGGGCATGCATGGAACTAGAGGAGTAATGTGGAGATGGAGCCACAATTATTTGACCTTGATATGTCCTAGTCTTATTATCTAAGGTTTGAGGAATAAGAACTTGGTACATTTCTAGGGCATTTCTGGAAAGATGTATATAATCTATCCATGGGGAATTTGGAATTGACATAAATTCATTGCTGGAAATTAGAAGAGCGTGGAAATTTGAAAAGTTTGCAGAGGGGATTATAAATGATGGAGTCCATTTCAAAAGATTGTCAAAAATGGATAATGTTGAAGCTTGGAGCTTGTATTGAGTATTAAGTAATACCAATTGCATCAAACTCTTATCCTAATGTTGTTAACGCAAAAGCAGCAACACCCTTTTGGAAAAGGGAAGATTTCTGTGGCAGAGAAATACCCATGACTGGTAATTTTTGCTATTGTAGGATATAAATCAACAAATGGTTGATAACTGAAGCTCTATGCATTCATTATTTGGAACTGTTTTCTGAAAGACAGTTTGAAATTAAATCAGGTGATTGGGTTACTGAAAAGATTCGTGGTCATAGGGATAGTCTGGTCACCGGTTAATAGAAGGGTGCATGTGAAGACAATCACCTCTATATTTCAACTTACTTCATATATTTTCTTTCATTTAATTAAGAAGTATAGACAAAGTGTTTGACGAAATACTTTAAAGAGATTAACGTAAAGTTCAAGAAAGTAAGAAAAATGATCTATCATATGCGCTTCTACTTCTCGCCTTCTCGGCCCACATAAAGAAAAATACATAGTTTCACACTTTCACTTTCACCCCTGAATCAGTTTGATAGTACTATACTTTTGTCAAAAACATTAACCACTAACTTGTTATTGAAGAAAGAAAGTATATGTATCAAATGCTGAACTCCATTGGTACACTCCTTTATTGACCGACTTTTGTGTCATACACTTGGGATTATACAGCTCCCCTTTTTTCTCTTAGCTTTTTCGGTAATTTTCCCAAATCATGATTACTTTGAAAAGTTTCATAATTGATTGCAAGAACACAATGTATTTGAGAAATTGAGGTGTGTGTCTTAGAAAATGATTCAAATTCTGCCAACTACTTCTTTGTTTTTGAGTTCTTTTTATTAATTGTCTTCCCTTTTCATTTGATCTTCTGACTCCATGCAGAACAAGTTCTATGACTGTGCAAATGCTAAGTAAAGCTATGCAGATGAAAAGAAGTAATTGCTAAATAAAGGTATATTCTTTTCTATATAAATATGATAGTAATGACAATAGTATAGCTGTCCATAATTATTTTGTTGATTATGTATTGAAAGCTGAATGAAGACAAATTGATTTGCATTATTAGAACTAAGTCAGTGGCTTGGTAAGTCTTAACAATTAATTGCATCCGATGAGCTCTCAAAATATCATCATTTCATTCAAGACAACTTGGTTACACAATTCTGTATTACTTTGTGTATATGGAAAAAACACAAGAACAACACCTTCTAACTTTTCTTTCTAGTATGTCATTAAAAAAAACTTTTCTTTGGAATATATTGTATCCAATAATGCAATTACATTATTAAAG
Organism: Rosa persica; assembly: GCA_025331145.1. Classification (NCBI taxonomy): domain Eukaryota; kingdom Viridiplantae; phylum Streptophyta; class Magnoliopsida; order Rosales; family Rosaceae; genus Rosa; species Rosa persica. Next base: position 6,012,915 of record WFKR01000003.1, on the reverse strand, counting down.
TGATCAAGCAACAAGTCTTATACATTAGTAAGGGTCGATTAGTTTCATATACATTATTGACTCATTTTTTAATAAGCTAATATTGTTTATGCAATACTTATTATATGCTAGTCAGGGCCAGTTAGCTTATTATACATTGTTGACTCATTCTTTAGTAAACTTAAGCTTTCGAACTAGTATTTGTATATGGAGTACTTGATTCGACTCTTGAATTCCTCCTCTCTCCCCACGCACGGGACTCTTTTACTTGTTTTCATTAAGAAAACCCTAATGTTAGTGCAAACTGTTCTTGTGAAGTAAACAACTGTTTTTGCATAAAGCGTTAACAGAAAACGAATGAGCTTTTCCTTTATAGTTATGGATGAAAAAGTATTCTATGGAAGGCAAAGGCTAGAGTATGCACGGGATACAAACATCCAAACTAGTAAATGTCTTCCCCATATAAATAAACAATTTCTCCTTAACTAAACACATTCCTTTTGATCAAGATGAAGATGATAAGAATAATAATAATAACTTTCTGTAATAGCCTGTCCACTTGTTCTTTGTATTATGAAGCTTCCCTTGACATTAGCAATGTCTCAATTCAGACATCCCTCTGTGTTTATATTTGAAGTATTGATTAATTAAAACCAGACCCCATAACAAGATGCTTGTAATCTCCATGCCTCATCATGAACCCTATGAGCTGTTCTATGAATAAGTCAACTATGGTTACATGTTTATTCCCCTTGTTCTTTTTGCTTATCCCAAATCACATATTTAATCATCTGTCGGCTGAAGCTTTGCTGTCATTTCTGGGGTTTTCACCTTTCTTTAATCCACTCTCTGCATATAGAAAACTGGTTATTATGGGGTTTACTTCTTAGTTTAATACTAGCTCTTCTTCTTTTTATCTTTTTGACCCTGTTATCTAGGGAATGAATGAATCTCTGTCCTCTGTCTTCAAATGATTGGAAGGTTTTAAAGAATTCATTTCTTTTTCTTCTTCTTCTTCTTCCTTTACCTTGGTCTGCATTCGAATGTAATTTACCTGCCGAATATTCTAGTTCTTGATCCATACTCCATCTAGTACCCTAAAGCCTCAAGAACCACACAAATGGAGGGCTTTAGCTTGATTCATGTTGATGTTAATCAAGATAATGTTTGCATTGTAGTACTGTTCAAGGCTAGGGTCATCAATTAAGGACGAGAGGTGCATAAGGGGTTGCCCTCTTAAACACTTTAGTAATCATGGCCAGACAAAGGTTGGGACAGATCTAATCCAAAATCACTATTTGAAATTAATGTACATTTGTATATTACAACTATCTTAGCTGGACTAGCTAGAAAATATATCTACTTGAGAACTTACAATGCATGTAAGAGGCAATATATTGGTCCCAAAAAGTTATTCACTTTCACAACACATCAAAAATGAAATTGCATAGAAATAGGGTTGTGGGTCTTTTGTTAATCAGCATATATGTAATATCAGTCTCTGCAGGCCCATGCCCTTTTATTAATTACCTAGCTTGATTATTAAGTGGTCCACTGTACCATTAGAGAAGAAGAAAGATTAATCTGCAAGACTCTTATGTGTTTTGCAGCTTTGCATTAGAATCATCCATACAATGAAAAAAGTAACCCTACTCTTCTCTCTAATTTAAGCTCCAGCAGACCTAGAGAAAGTGATTGACAATATTAACACACATGTATTTAGTCTGTTCTTTGGCTATTTCCTTCATTCTATAAAGATAAAAGCTTTTGCATCAGTTGATTTGTGTGAGCTCACTTTACAGAAAAAATTTCCACTCAGGTTCTCTCAGAGTTGGGGTTCACATATTCTTCTGTGGAAAGAAGAAAGTCTTATCAGAACTTAATTAGTTCTCTGTATCTTAGGCAAAGTGTGAGCTATCATCATGTGGGAGGTTTTTGATAAACTATTATTAGCACTACTTTAAATGCATTCATCATTTAAGCAAGTGTAAATCACAACGTCTTAAGTAAAGAAAAAGGCACGATACAACAGGCCGATTTTGATTGGAAATTCGTAAAATGAAATTCATGGAGAGAGAGATTTGGGGAAGATCATTATGAAAAAAGTTATTGAGATGGAGGGAGACATAATCCATATGCCCTTGAAAAATGGAGATGCCCCTCTTTTGCACTATCCCTTAAAGCCATCTTTTCATAAGCTGATTCATTCTAAAACCGACAACTAATTGACTGCAAAGAGAAACCTTTTTCTCAGTTTAACAGAATGACACTCACTGCTAAGTAAATCTTTAAACTACAGTTATTTATATCAGACTAACCATTCAAATCACGATAATTAGGATTATGACTGCGATGACAGCAGCCTAATACCAGTTTGGATTTAGGGGATTTTTTTGCTGGTTTTTTGTATGCTTATGCATGTTCTCTTATAATTAAGATTATGAATGAGATAACCCTTTAGTGCTTTGCCCCAAGTTTATGGCTAAGAAGTGCTTAGGACACTTGTGAAGGAAAAGAATTTGTGGGAAACACACCACATTGTGTTGCTGGAGAGATGAATCTGGTAGAGCCTAGAAAGGTTACATATGAGATGACCTTAATGTATCTACTCAATTGGCCCATTAGACCTAGTTGGAAACATAAGCACATGGCTTTCTCATGAGATTTAGTTAAATCACAACTAAAACTTAATTATCTTGTCACACAGTGATGATTATGATAGAAACATGAGCATCAGTATCATGAGCCCTGACGTTTGCTTAATTCCTATATCTAGAAGCTTAAGATCTTGATGACAATCATTATAAGTAAAAACTCTACCGTTAATTCCCCATTAGCAACACATAATGATGTAGGAAAGAGTTGATCAGTGTCCAATTGTGTAAGTTGCAGGGGTAATTGACTTTAATTCAATATGAAGGCAGCATTATAAGCAAACTGTTTGAAGCCATTTAATTAACCCCATCAATTATCAAAAAGCTTGTCTGGTTGAATTGCTCACTTTGTACCCCATCCTTGCATAATTACACATTTGCTTTTGCTTTCTAGTGGGAAATGATAGTCAACTTTCTCGCCCTCCTTTACATCATTACTTCTAATTTGGGAGAGAGCTTATGCCCTTAAACCAACTGTTGGAGATTCTAATAGGAATTATGCTTTCAGAAAATTGAGTCTCAATCAGTGTGTGCTTTTAAGAACTGGTGCTTAGTCTCGTTGGTGCTTTGCCTAAACAGATTTTGATTATAGGTGTCTAATCAATATCATAACCAACAAAAAAAGTGAACTGAGGTCCATGACATGCAGATACTTCAGTATTTAATCCATCTCAGACCAAGACCGTACCCTATTCGTAAATCCATCCATCTCTTTCTCTGTCTCACTCTCAGCCACAACAACTATTCAAACCTCAACGAATGGCAATTATTTTACAAGTGCATTGTGCATGAACTTGGTATCAGTAGAGAAGTAAAACCTTCTGAAGCAGATTCAGGACTAGTGTTTGAATCTAGCTAATTATCCAAACATATGTAGTTAGTCTTTGGCCAAAAACCAAAAAAAAAAAAAACTGTAGTTAGCCTTACAACATTGCATGAAATGGGTGTTTTAAACTTCTAAGTTGAGAGATCAAATAATGTGGAAACCTATCGGACCCTATTTCAGTTTTCAAACACAATACTCCTACTGAAAATCTGTTAAAGCCAGATGAAAACAGAAAGGCCTAACCCAATTCATAACCATCTTTGGACCTGCCTAAGTTCTAAATGCTACACTCATCTTCCCCTTTTGGAAAGAAGAAAGCCTAAAAGCTATTAAGCTTGCCATCTACAGGCCCATGAATAGCATAAAGAATAGTAGAATACTCATCCTCATGAAACTCATCATATAATATGCGCTTGTGGCTTCAGCAAGAAGGATACCGGAGTCTCTTCGTTTTTCTTGGTTATGGTACCAACATGGTCGGTTCAGCTGTCAGCCAGTGACTCACATGCTTAACTACTTTTTCCTCTCCTTTTCTTTTACTTTTTTCTTTTGTTTATGAAGGTAACTTTTTGTTAAACTTCACAGAGTTGGATAAAACAAATGATATTACAGTATCTCGTATCTTTCTTACAGTCTATCAATCTGGCATTCATTCAAAATCTTTCTTTCAAACTTAAAATTTGGAAAAACAAACCTAAAACTCAACTCCACATCTTTTCCCCAAACTTTCCTCAAGGTTGATACTTCTCTGACATGTTAGATGAATAGGGATTCCTACCTCAAGTTGCAGCAGTGGCTGTTGATTCAGAATTAACCGTCTTATGAATGTTGTTGAATAAACTCCAATTGTTGAGAAGGTTACAGTACTAATTGTTGAAAAAACTATTGCTCTATTTGTTGTAGAGCAAGCCATTCTTCCAATAGTACAGGAGATAGGACAGAATATCCCAAGCCCAGTTGCAAGTTCAGCTCTAAAAAATTCTCTGAGTAATGTTAATGTCAATATTTTCACTAGTAGTAGTTTTGAGATTCTTGCTCAGATGCAGCAATGCAAGAGCATTGTTGCAGATGAGCAAGACACAATAAGAAAGCGCAATGACACTTTGCTTGGCACAAATACTTTGCTTGGCACAAATAATATAAATTCTGCTTTGGTAGAATCTAGCGTTCATTGAGCTCAAATCTATTAGGTGATTTGGAAATGAATAGCCCCTTGGTCATATGCTCAGGCTGAGAAGTCCTTTGTGTTCCTGGTTTGATGAGGGTGAAGCAATTCTGAAATACGAGAATCCTTTTAAGTCTCAAAATAATAAATTGAAGACAAAAAGATATTCACGAGATCCTTAACCCCTAACCAGAATCAGACGCTCGTTGCACCTCTTGATCTTTGATTCAATCCTTTTTTTTGTTATTATTATTTTTATGAGAAGAGGCGTACAAATAGTAACCAAATGTTACAAGAAGTTAACAACAGTCTAGAAATAAGCCCCTAAGTAGTAACAAAGACTCCAGGCTCTTAAAATCCACATATACAGGACAATAAGTGGGGTAAGCCCACCACCGCCATATTAAAAAGTAATGACACACCCCACTATTAATCCGCACACAAAGACTAAACATAAAGAAAGAAACGCTAAACACAGTGTGCTGGGCTCAGCCTGTTACTTTCAAGCCCAACTGTAACATCCCGAACTTAAATTTATCCGTTTTTCACGAAAGTTGTAGAGGGTATTAAACTGAGCGCGTGCATATGTGGTACGCAAAAATCGGAGTTCATATGCTAAAGTTATAAGCAAAATACTAAATTTACTGTTTATGGTAGATAGTTAAATTCAATTTTTTTACTGTGGCTGGTAACTCTTTTCTCTCTCCCCCTTCCCCGCGTTTTCTTCTTCCTCTCCCCGAGCTGTCGCTCTCTCTCCCTCCCTCTCGCCTGCAACTCCGGCTCTCTCCCTCCTCTGGCTACCTGACGACGCAAAGCAAACATCTTTGGACTCGTCTTCCTTCCCTCTAGACGCCGGTGGTGGTGGCTCGCGGTGGTTTGCCGGAAAACTACGCATCGAGCCTTGAAATTTTACTGTAGCAAATCAAGTCAACGTCGATTTCTCCTGATTTCGGTCACCCCAGACGGCAAAGTTGAGTCCTTTGGAAGTGCCTTGGGACGTAGATGTTATACCCAGAGTCTTGTGCAGCGATTTGAGGCATGGAGGAGGAATCGAAGATTTGAAATTTTGGGTCACTATTCACAGTTCAGGTTCAATCTTCCATTTAATTGTTGAGATACTTCCGCTCATTTTCTGACTTGATCACAGTTGAAAGAATTAATGGGTATGTTGAGGAGGTGCTACTGCCAAATTTTGGTGTCCATTGGAGTTGGTGGAGGTGGCGGTGGCACTGCAACTGTGGGCAGCGGTGGCGGTGGCTAGGGTAGCTTTTTAATTCCAATTTTTGGCTATTTAAATTCTATAATTATCCTAGAGCTTATATATGAAGTTTGGTGAGGATTGGTGGAGTTGTGAATCAGTTATGAATTTCTAAAGATTTGGATTTCCGTTAATGTTAATTGAGAATTCGATTATCGGATTTCCCCCATAATTGTTATATAGTCTGAATCGACGGTTGGGAAATTTTGATGAAGTTTGGTTGGATGTGGAAGAGAATTGGAGAAGTTGAGGATATGAGATTTGGGATTAAATTTTAATTATCGCAAAAGTTATTTCTTTCCGTCCGGTAATTATTTATATACGACTAATTGTGTACATGACGAGGTACCTACTCATCACTCGACTAGGATCCTTACGCGTGGATACCACGTTAGCTGTATACCGTGAGTGGATGTTTGATTTAAATATTGCATGCAATTATTTTTTGAATTAAGAATTTATTTAAATTATCTTTTTAAATATTCGAGCATATTATCCGAGTTTTTAAATATTGAATTATTTGTCGATTGGAAATTAGAATTGAATTTTGTTATGATCGATTTTGAATTTGTGATTTACATTGAATTTCGACGAAGTATTTTCTGAGGTGATTTCCAGAATTATTTATATTTTCATTCGTCGATTCTGAGATTTCTGAAAAGTTTTCAAAAATGGGATTTTCGAGAGAAATTTACTCATCTATTATTCCTCCTCTATTTATTTATGAATTCGAGAATATTTTGACGTGCGGGGCCACGTCAGTGATATTATTTCTTTTCTTGTGAGACGTTGGGAAGCCTTTCTGATTTTCGATTTTCGTGATTTTAACCCACCATACCTGGTCCGTATATTTTATTGCTAGCTAGCTTGTTAGTACTCCTCCCCGCTTACTCTGTGTTTGGGGTGAGTTAAGCAGAGCATGGGATGTTCAAGAGTATGGGACACTCCGAACTGACCTTAAGAGGCTTTCTTATTCGTATGGTGACGACTTCTTCCCCATACTTTGTTCTTACTTGACTAGCAGGGCTAGTCTGTTTTCTTTTGGACCAGCGGGGCTGGTGTGTTCTCATTAGTTTTCGAGCTTAAAGAAATGTTGTGAAGACCCGAAATTTTCATTTAAATAAATATATGTAATTCAATATTTATTCAATAATATGAATTATGAAATTTGGGTTTGCTTTGTATGTCGTTATGTGAGGAGAGAGGTTTCGAACGAAATTTATTTTCGAAAACGAACGTTATTTAGGGGGTCGTGAAAATTGACTTTTTATACGTTCGAAATTTGGAAAAACTTCCTTCATGAAAGTTGTAGAGCTCTTCGATACGATCTCGTGCATATGTGGAACGCAATCTTCGGAGTTCGTATGAATAAGTTATGAATATTTGAAAATTGAAAATTTTCTATAAATATCAAGAAAAATCTGATTTTTTCATTGAGGACGAAAAAATTTCATTTTTGCGTTTTGGTCTCCCAGCTCTCTCCGTTCTCTCTCTTCTTTGGCTCTTCAGACCCGTCTGGTCTCGTCCGACCCGACCCGATCGAAAGGCCTTCATCCGGCCACCTCCGCCCTCAGACCAGGCCTCCCCCCACCCAACCGCTCCCCACCCAACTGCTCCCCGCCCTTGGTTTGCCCAGCCGTTGCCTCCTGCCTTAGATCGAAGCACCCCAGCCCCGTGAGCTCGACGCGACCGGATTTTGACCGTTCCGGCGTTGCATGGGCCGATCCTCCACCTTGTTGTGATCTCCTCTTCTTACTGATCATCCTCATATCCTCCTTGCATAACGATTTGGAGTGTAGAGTGATAGATCAAGGTTTGAAGTTTTTGACCGCTCAGAACAGATCTAGGATATGATCAGACGCACGAGATTAATCAAACTTCAAAGCTCGATCTAGGACGATCTAGACATTGTCTCGAAAAAAGTCAGGTATTAAAGTTGTTCATAATTTCATTTTGTAGAAGTTTGTAGTTGACGACTTTTGCATCGGAGGTGGTTGACCGATGTTAACCGCCGTCTGACCACTGAGTGTGGCGGCGCGTCGGACCATATTTTGAGTTTATATTATCTGGACGATGATCTATGCATCTATACGAACTTTTTGATATATCACAAGATTGTTTTAGAAAAAGTTGATAAATAGTGGATTTACGTTTTGACGTTACTATTTACGGTTTTTACATTTTATCTTCGGTTTACGATTTACGGAGATCAAACCATCGGTTTTACTTCAAATTTTAATATGTTGATCGTATGACTATCCTGATGACTTTGTGAGGTCATGGGCGAAGATCCGACCGTTGGATCTTCGTATAATTATAAAGCAGTGATTTGGGAGGCGATTCATGAAGATCCGTCCGTCAGATTTTCGTATAATTTTGATAGGATGTTTCCAAGGGTGATCTGTGAGGATCTGAAGGTTGGATCATCGTTTAAATTTGATCCGACCGTTGAATAGTCTTAATTTTAGAATCCGACCTTTGGATCATCATTTAAGTTTATTGCGTGTTTCGTTGCTAAGTAAAGACCGTACTTGATTAGGTACTTGTCGGTTTGAGTTGATGAGCATTTGGATTATTGTGATTTGATTGATAGAAGATGCAGTTGGACTAGTGGTGAGTAAATCGCACATGGTTCATTTAAGAACCGAATTTAGTAAATTATATTGATTGATAATAACAGGCATTACTGTGAGAATGTCTATGTATATATATTAATTTTGTGATGATATATATATATATATATTTGTTGTTGATTTGTGTTGAGAAAAAAATATGCATGATTGTATTGCTATTATTGTTTAAATGTTTACTTTTCGTGATTTATATGTTGAGAAAGGAGTTGAGTTTTATTGTTTGAGAAACAATAAATTGTTTACTCTCGCGCCGGACTGGTGGTTGCGATCAGTTAGAGCTTTAGTATGTCTACCAAATATGAGTGGTCTTATGAGGGTAACGTTGAAGTTACTTGTGACTCATAAGTATGAGAGTTTAGAAGAGAGTCATGAGAGTATTCATTATCTTATATTTTAGAAAATTTGGAGTTACTTGTGTTTTTATACTTATTAACTTAAATTGTGCAATCTTTAAATTTACTTATACGGCCTTTCAAAAGCTTACCGGGTTTTGTGTTGTTGCAATCCCGGTACACTATTCAAACGATGTAGCGGATAATCTTGCAGGTCAGGAGAATCAGAGTGGTGGTCGAGCTGCTTAGTGTAGCAGTATTTGATTTTTCATATTTGCTTTTGTGAGGTTTGTTATGTTTATTGAGCTTTACAATTTAAGTTTGTGAGAGTGTGATGTAATAAGAAATTTGAATATTTGGTTTTCGTCTTATTGAGTGGGTGAGGTGTGGTTGTTTATGAAAAAAATTCTGGACGTTTATTTGTTTAAGTGGTTTAATTCATGTTTCGGATTTGAATTTATTATTCAAAATTCGGGGCGTGACAAATGTATTTTACAAATGTTGCATGCATCGAGATTTTTAAAGGAATAAACATAGGAAAGTATAAACTTCTTTTGTTTTACTATTACTTATTTTTGTTCACTCATGCTAACATGTTTTTTAAATTACTTTCCCTTAGGCCCTTTGGTTTCTTTTGTCCAGTCTGCAGAGTTGCTGGTTCGGCACTGTAATACCCGCAATTTCCATTTTAAATCCGAATGATTGTATCGAATGATTATTATACGATTTCACGATTTATGTTCGATAATCATTCATTTTTACAATTATCGAAGTTTCGAAACGTTTATTTTAACGAAAAGCTCGAAAATACTCGGTTTGAGAAATCGACTTTTTCTACGTACGAAATTTGGAGAAACTTCCTTCATGAAAGTTGTAGAGCTCGTCGATACGAGTCCGTGCACGTGAGGAACACGAAGATCGGATTTTTTCTGAATTAGTTATCGAATTTCGAAGTTTTCCGAAACTTGTATATATAGAAAAATTTTAGAAACCCTAATTTTTTTTCCCTACCGGTTTCTTTTTTTTCCTTTTCTTCCTTCTTCTTCTTCTTCCTCCTGTTTCTGAAAAACTGAGTTTTTCTCTCTCTCTCTCACAGTCGTACTCGGCCGAAAGGGGAGGAAAACTTCTCCTTAATTGTTCTCCCTCCACAGACCACCTCTCGACCTCAAACCAAGTCCCAGGCGTTCGTCTCGAGCTGCTCTAGCTCCCGGAGGCAGTCTCACACGGCGGCGCAGCCTGTGGCGGCGGCGGCGAAGCCCGAACCGAAAACGTCCATTTTCGGTTCGATCTCGATATCTCGAGCTACACTCCATCATTTCACTTGATTCTTGTCTCATTGAGCTCGCCTCAACTTCCTCTACAAGCACCAAGAAGGACCGGAACTGAGTCGAACGTTTTCACGTTCGTCGGAGCTCGACCCGAACGGATCGAAATACCGAAACTTTCGATCAAGATATCTCGAGCTATATACGATCGTTTCTTGTGATTCCAAGCTTGTTGAGTTCGCAAGGAAGTTCTGAACAAGTTTCCAAAAGGGATCGGGGCCTGAGGTTGCAGTTTTCACGTCGGTTTTCAAGCTCACCGGTTTCTGCATTTTTTCCGGCCGCCGACTGTAAATCGGTAATTTCGATGCCTTCCGATCATTTTTAGGTCTTGTGCTAGTTATGAAAGTTGCTCAGAATGATGAAACGAAGGGGACAAGCTCGGCCCCGACACCATTGGTGGTGGTCGGTGGCGGATCTGTCCCTAACTCCGGCGGCCTTTTCCGGCCACCTCCGGAGGTCTAAATTTGGTTTCTATCCATTTTATGATTCTATGTTTCGATACGATCATTTTGGCGTATTATACGCATTTTTCGGATATCGTATGAATTAGTTATGAATTTTGCGATTTCGATCGATTTCGGTCGTTAGATTTTTGATCTGTGAAATTATGACCGTTGGATGAACTTGTAAATTTGTTATGATGATCATATGACTGTCCCAGAGGCTTTGTGTGGTCATGGGCGAAGATCCGACCGTTGGATCTTCGTATATGTGAAAAACGGTAATTAGGGGAGCGATTCGTGAGAAACCGCTCGTCGGATTTTAATGTAAATTAGAATCTGACCGTTAATTAGTGGTTAAATTATGAGTTGAATTTGTTGGCTAAATTCGAATCACATTTGATTAGGTGATTAACGGATTTTAATTTCGTGGGCTATTCGGCGTTAATTATAAATTATAATTTATAATTATATTGAAGACGCAGCGGGAGTTTCGAGGTGAGTAAAACTCACGTGGTTCATATTACGAACCGAGCATTTTAATTTATTAATTTTTGGTAATTGTGTGAAAAATATTTGCGGAATAAATATTGTTTTAAAATTTCTTGGACTTGAATCACCACGGTCCATAGGTAAGTAAAATGAATTTTAACTATACAAATGAATTTCATAATTTTCTTGTGTGAACTATAGATGGTATTAGTGGTCATCCCTGAGTGGATGATTACGTATATATATATTTACGTGGAAAATATATATTAATGTGTGGATTGTTTGATTTATGATATGATTGTGTTGAATTGATTGAGTTGATTATATTACAATTGTGTAATTCCATAATAATATGATGTATCTTGGTTGGGTTGATTTCAGTATGTGATGTTATATGTTGTGTTCAATTATGGGTTTAGGGTCGACGAAATGACTGGTGTGGGTAATCGGACGCTCTAATCCTAGTGTGGATGATGGGATACGATTGGTTGAGTATGTGGAATTATTGGACGTTCTAAATATGTATATAGGTATACATATTGATGAAATACAATAATTGATAAATATGTCGGATGCCATAACCTAGGCCAGGTGACGGGCTACGATTCAGTTAGAGCTCTAGTCTGTCAAGTACCGTATTTTTATAAATACGAAGAAGAGAGTTGTGGGGAAAGTAGTGAGTGGGGTTGTCTTGTTATATTGAATTGGTGTTGATTGAGATTGTTATTATTTGTATATGTGGAAATAATTGAGTGTTGCTGTGTGTGAGAATAAATGAGATTAAATTAAGTAACAATTCATTCTTTTACTGATACAAGCTTTCATAAGCTTACCGGGTTTTGTGTTGTTGCAATCCCGGTACACTATTCAATGGTGTAGCGGATATTCCTGCAGGTCAGGATAACCAGGGAGGTGACCGAGCTGCTTAGGTGTTATAGCAGTTTTGTTATTATTTAGTTGTGAGGTGTGTATGCTCATTTAGAGCTTTACATTATATTTTGGTTTGAGTTGTAATAATTAACCGAGAATATATTCGGTTTGATTTTATTTCGTGTGGTGAGTATGTTAAGAAAAGAAAAATTTTTAGGATGATAATTTTGTGATGTGGTATTTTCATGTCTCGGATTTTGAATTGTTATTCTAAAATTCGGGGTGTGACAGGCACAGTAGGGTTCGAGGCATAGCATCTGCTGCTGTGGTTTTCATATTGTAGGTTAATCGTTGAACCTACTTGTAATATGAATTCTTTTTCTCTTTTATATTGCTCTGATAACCTGTGGGACAAATGTTGTAAACTATGGGGAGCTGTATTTGTGTATTTGGCGTTATGTTATATGGTTCAGATCTCAATTGGTTGTTGTGGAGTTGTTGTGTTTAGGGGAGCAGGGTGGCTCTAAAAGAATAAGGAAGACTTATTAGAAGTGTGAATGTATTTCTACAGGTTTTTGGTAGTCCATTTTAGGGGTGACTCTGCTGAATTTTCGTAGAGTTAGTCCTAAGGTGGGCCCTACGGGGCGGCCTCGGATTTCAGGGTGAAATTCCGGGCGGGTCCTGTCACCAACTACAAAGGGTAAATGAAAAAACAAAATAAGGAGATCAAGCTCCCACTTTTAATTCCATCAAAACAAAATAAACAAAAACTTAAATAAACAAATCTATTGGGTTTCCAAGCCCAATAGCGCATCCAAAAACAGAGGCCCAGAAGCGCAAAACCTATTGGAAGCCCTAGTGTCACGATCATGCAACGGAATATGCCCGTGAGGCACCGAGGTTACTCTAAACCAAGGCTAGCCTATCTTCCTTCCTTTTCTTTGCGCGCTTCTCTTATCTATTAGACCTTTCACATATCGTCCCTTACTTATAGGGTTTAACCAATGAAAGCTACTCACACTGGAGTCTCACACCTTATGATTGATCGATTGCTTCTTTGTGGGTTCTCTTCCAAAGACATTCATCCAATCGACAAGCTTTCATGTCATCTCAGTTTATGCCAGCCCATTACTGACCCACGTGCATTTCGCACATAGATAGCAAGTGGCATGACATCACGCCAAGACCTAGTTGACCTTTACATTCCCTCATTGGGTCATTCCTTAGTAGTTTACACATCTCATTCGCCTTGTAGACATCATCTGCACGGCCCACTCGGCTCATAGGCAACACTTGCCCGTACCTCAATCCTAAAGTGTCTTACTAATAAGTCATCTTGGCCTTACGACATTACCTTTTCACTAAGGCTAGCATTTTTATCGGCTTGATGTCTATCATGCCTCTAAGTCCTGCTCTCGCTCATAGGCCCATCCTCAAGTGGGCACGTCATCCTGCTTGTTGGCATGCCGCTTGAGTGAGCAACTCATCCTTGATGCCCTTCTTTAGCTTCCTTTGCTTTAGCACGATGTCGTATGTCTCATGGTTGCTGGCATCACTTTCTTTGGGTGAGGTTGAACCCAAACTCATGCCTTAGTCGCTTACTCTATGGCCAATGAGCTCCACGAGGTCTCAACATATCTTCCTTAAGTCCACATGTTTGTCTAACACCGCTGGCATAAGGACTGGCCGCATATGAACATCGCCTTCGATGCTGACCCGCAATACTAGCTTTTAAAGCTGATACTATCCATGAGACTTCCTGACTCATTGAAACATATGCCGTCCCTTTATGACGATATATGCCCGGCTCCTAGGCCTTAACGGGTGCCTAGAAGAAGCTTATCTAGTGCCCCATGAAGACTAGCACCGAGGGTAGTGGAGAGCTAGACACTATGTATCCACCTATATAGCGTATCAGGCTTAAATAGCCAAGGCGGGAGGAAGCATCAAAATATATGAGGCAAATAATAATCCATAACCAATTCATATGAATTCCAAATGACATGCTATCAAGTGCATTGAAATCGTCTCGAGGTCCTTGACATTTCTCACGTTTTGAGTTTTGCCAAATTCCAAGCCGAAGTACCTCAAACTAGAAAATCACAAAGTGCCATTTAATTAAGACAATGCCACTCTACCTTCATTTAGCTCCAAGCTTGCCATTGGGTCCCCAAGGCTCGCCCCTCTTGGACATCTCCTTCATAAAGTGTTACAATAACACTACTCTTAAGTGCGGCTAGTAACACCTAGGCAGCCATACACCAGCAACGCTACCAACATCAGCAACCTTGCCCCCGCCAACATCTCTGATGTGAGTATCACCCCCATCACCCACAAAACCTCTACCGCTCGGATCAATAAACCAAGACCAAATCTAGAAAGGAAAACATAAGGTGGACTAAGAATATGATCTGCCACTGAATCAACTGGGGGCTCTTGGCTGCCTACGCCGATGGCCAGAGCCGCGGCTAACTTGGATGACCACGTCACCTGCCATTTGGATATTTAGAGAGAAACAATAGATGAACAAAAGAGGTATAGTAGTTAATCAGAGGATGATCAAAGGGAGGAAGATTGGAAGGGGTACGGATATGTAGAAGAGATGGAGATAGGAGATTTGATCGAAGAAAAACGATCTTGAAATTGTCATACTGCCTTTCGGCTACAAATCAGAGAGAGAGTCACTTTCATACCCTAAATCGACTATGCTTAATCCTGCTTATGTTTCAGTTGCCTTTTGGTTTTGTTGCTTCTTTTAAAGGGTCTTGGCTTCATGTCCCTCTCTTAGGTATTATCTTTTTTATTTATTTATTTTTATTGCCAAAAAAAAAAAGTTGAGTTAGACTTTTAAAAGAAAGTGTATAAAGGGAAACTAAAAGTCTAAAAGAAATGACTTTGGGAGAGAATAAATCATTTTTGGAATAAAAGGTTATAGCTTTCAACAAGATTTAGGTAAAAGTTTGAGTCATGTAACCTAATCAATTGCAGATTCTCCCCTAAACTCAACTCTTTACTCATCAAACTCTAATTTATTTAAACAATATGGAGATACTTGTGAAGACCCGAAATTTCATTTGATAAATTTTTGCAATTCAATAATTGTTCGGATATTTGAATTATGAATATTGAGACTATTTCGTAAGTCATTGTGCGAGAAATTCAGTTTCGAATTGATTTTATTTTCGAAATGAACGTTATTTAGGAGGTCGTGAAAATTGACTTTTTATACGTACAAAGTTTGGTAAAGCTTCCTTCATGAAAGTTGTAGATCTCGTCAATACGAGTCCGTGCATATATGGAATGCAAAAATCGGAATTCATATGAGGAAGTTATTGACGATTGAAAGTTTGGAATTTTCTATAAATATAAGAATATTTCCGGATTTTTTCATAAATCTGAAATTTTCCTTTTTTCTATTTTCCTCCTCAGTTTTCTCTCCCTCCCGTCGCGATTTCTGGGCTCCCATTTGTCCAGCCATATCTTCCTCCTCAGGCCACCAATCGACTTAATTCTAAAAGCAATTTTGCTCGTCTTGAAGTCATTTAAAATTTCTTAGAAGACATCGAAGTCAAAAAAGAACCGTGGGAGGCACTATAAGGCCGAAAAGCTGCACAGCTTGAGCTGAAATCGCCCGAGCTGCTCCTCCCTTCACCGGCTGATTTCTTCCTCATCTGGCCACCAATCGACTAGCCGCTTGTCCCTATTTCTTTGCCTTGAAACAAGCTTTCTATACATATATGCCTTGTATCCTATCATTCACCATAGACAACGAATCGAAGCAAAGAAACTCAAATCATTTTTCCAGCATTTCTTCAAATTTCGGCCAACTCCGGTCAAAGTAGGAGGGGATACCAACTGGGCCTTGTTCGTCTTGCCATACTGTACAAAATCAACAAGTTTTACATCTCCATTTAACCCGAGGACGACGAATTTCAGATTTGATCGATTTTGGGCGATTTCGACCTCTTTCTTTTTTAGTTAAATTTCGGTCCCTAGACTTGAAATTTGACTTTGTGATAATTATGAAAGTTGAAGTTTGAATTGAGATGAAGAACTTTGATGTTGGGAGTTTTGGCAAATTTTGACTTTGGTATGGCGGCGCCGCCGCCACTGTGGTGGTGGTTTCGGTGACATCCGGCCACCCCAAGATCAGTTTCTACTTATTTTTAGATTTTACATGTCGATACGATCATTTTGATACATAACATGTGAATTTTGGATATCCTATGAATTAGTTATGAATTTTACGATTTCGATTGATTTCGATCATTCGATTTTTGATCTGTGAAGATTGGACCGTCCGATAGACGTGTAGTTTTGATATGATGATCGTAGGACTGTCCCGATGACCTTGAGTGGTCACGAGTGAAGATCCGACCGTTGGATCTTCATATAAGTGTGTTTTTGAATTGTGCGCTAAGTTAATTATCGTATTTGATTAGGTGATTGACGGTTTTTACTTGGGTGAGCGGTTTCGGGGTTAATTGTGTTAAATTGAAGACACATCGGAAATATCGAGGTGAGTAAATCGCACATGGTTCATTTACGAACTGAAATTTAGTGATTTATATTGAATTATGAATGTGTGGAAATTGTTTAAGAAAATAAAGATTTGTTTGAAATAATATGAATTTGATCGACTACGGTTTATAGGGCTGCGGCTCACAGGTAACAAATGAAATTAAGTATAAATTGAATTTTGTTTTGATGCATGTGAACTATAGTTGGTATTAGTAGGCATTCCTGCGTGAATGTCTATGTATATATATTATTTATGTGATGATATATATTTATTGATGGATTGTGTTGAGGAAACAATATGCATGATTGTGTTGCTATTATTGTTTGGATGTTTACTTTTCGTGAACGATATAGTGAGAGAGGTGTTGAGTTTTATTGTTTGAGAAACAATAAATTGTTTTGATATGTGGAGATCAATAGGTCACGATTGTGACCATGACATACTATCAGTGAACCACACTCTTGTACCGGGCTGGTGGTTACTAATAGCATTATAATTGTGAACCACGCTCTCGCGCCGGACTGGTGGTTGCGATCAGTTGAGCTCTAGTCTGTCTGCCAAATGTTAAGTGATCTTATGAGGGTAACGTTGAGGTTGCTTGAGACTCATAAATATGAGTTTTAAAAGAGAATCTTGAGAGTATTCTTTCTTTTGTGTTTCTGTGTATTTTGGAGTTACACTATTCAAACGGTGTAGCGGATAATCCTGCAGGTCAGGAGAACCAGGACGGTGATCGAGCTGTTTAGTGTAGCAGTGTTTGATTTATTGCATTTGTTTTTGTGAGGTTGTTATGCTCATTGAGCTTTGCTATTTAAATTAGTGAGAGTGTGTTGTAATAAATAACTTGAGGATTTGGTTTTCGTACTATTGTGTGGATGAGGTGTGGTTGTTTATGAAAAAAATTCAGGACGTTAATTTTGATTAAGTTGTTTAATTCATGTTTCAGATTTGAATTTATTATTCAAAATTCGGGGCGTGACAACACTCATTTAAATGATATATATGAAAGAGGTAAAAGTACTTACTTTGCGTGTGTATCCAAAATGAAATGGGGGATTTGGTGGGAGCAGATGCTTCTCCTATACATGAGTGTTCACACCATTAATCACAGAGTTGTTGGCACTAAAGGCGGGCATTCGGTTTGCCATCAATGCGTGTATTGTTCCTTTGGTTGTGGTCCTTGTGGTGGTTGATAGTATGGAAGCGGCAAACATTGATCAACCCAAATGACCTGAGTTGGTGAGAGGAGGGAGTTTGTGTCGAAGTCATAAAGCTGCATATGCACACCGTGTAGTACCATAAGTGTTTCCTTCTAACCCTGGGAATCCAATGTGGTAGCTCATTGTATAGCATAGTTTTTTTTTTAGAAGACATTGTACAGCAAAGTTCACCCTAAATGTGAGAACTGAAATTGGGGCAAATTGGCTTTATAGAATCTATCAAAAACAAAAAAAAAAAGCACAATGTTTAAGAATGAGATAATTCAAGAGAGATTGATGAGAGAATTGTATTACATTATTGAGAATAGGAGCCCTATATATAGGGATTATAAAGTACATGTTCTAATGATACAAGGAAAACTATTCCAAATAGGACTAGGAATTCTAGAACATTCTCTCCTATTACAATCATGCAACTACTTCTAGTTTGATTAGGCACACAAAGCTGATTTTCCTTCAACACTCCCCCTTGTGCCGCTCAAGCTTGGTGGTGACGGTTCATCCGTTGCCTCGTTAAAGACCTTGCTCGAGTGAAAAACCCTGTGGGATAGAAACAAGCTCGAGGAGGAGAAAAAGAGTACAACACACCCTTCACTTTTCGAGATCGAACATGTAGGCATCATAACTCCCCCTGATATCTATATCTCCCCCTGATTGCCACAATCATGGGAGTTCGGATAACTTTCTCAATCCGATGCTCTTCACATGTTTCTCAAAGGTGGATTTAGAAAACGAATTAGTGAACAAGTCCGCTACATTATCCTCTGATCGGATTTGATTCACTTCAATCTTTACAAGTGATTGTTGTTGCTGATTATAGAAGAACTTAGGCGACATATGCTTGGTGTTGTCGCCCTTGATAAAACCTACATTTGCTCAATACAAGCTGCCTTATCCTCATAAATGCATGTAGGTTCATCTGTAGTAGACTTTAAACCACAACTTCCTCGTTTATGTCTAATTATAGATCGTAGCCATATGCATTCACGTACGGCTTCATGTAGAACAATAATCTCTGCATGATTTGAGGAAGTAGCAACAAGGGTCTGCTTTGTAGACCTCCAAGATATCGCAGTACTTCTCATGGTAAAGATATAACCCGTTTGAGAGCGACCTTTGTGAGGGAGAGGTACCCTGCATCAGTAAAACCTATCAAAACATCATTGTCATTTTGATGGATGGGAGTAGGGAGGCAACGACCACCTTGGACGGCTGCAGCGCCGGCGGCGGTAGCATGGCCGACGGTCATGCTATGGATGGCGGCAATTTGCCTCATGGGTTCCGATCCCAATTTTCTGTCATTCATTTTCTCTCTGTAAGGATAAAATAGATCCATATCAATCGTACCTCTTAAGTATCAAAAGATTGTCTTTACATCAATTCAATGGTGGCGTGTTGGCCAGAACTATGTCAAGCTAACAAGTTCACTGCGAATGAGATGTCCGGTCTTGTGCATTGATCCAAGTACAATAATGCGCCTATTGCACTTAAATAGGCCACTTCAGCCTCTAATGGTTCTTCGTCCTCATCCTTTGAATGAAATGGATATTTTTCGGGCTCAAGACTACGGCCAATCATGAGAGTACTCACAGGCTTTGCTTTATCTTCATTAAAGCGCTTTAGAATTTTCTGAGTATATGCAGACTGATGGATCAAAATCCCATCACTACGGTGCTCGAGTTCTAAACTGAGACAAAACCTTGTTTTCCCAAGATCTTTTGTCTCAAATTCGGATTTCAAGTATTTAGCAGTTTCCTTTAACTCATCTAGAGTTCTAATTAGGTTCATGTCATCGACATAAACTGCTACGATTGCAAATCCGAAACTTGTTCTTTTAATGAACAAGTATGGGCATATTTCATTGTTAATATATCAATTAGACGGTTATACCATATTCGTCAGGATTGTTCTAATCCATATAGTGAGCGTTTTAATCTTATTGAAAACACGCTCCGTGGTTAGAGCCACTTGATTTGGGTAATTGAAGTCCACCTGGAACCTTCATATATATCTCTGAATCTAGATCCCCATAGAGATATGCTGTAACCACATCCATAAGCTGCATGTCAAGTTTTTCGGAAACTACCAAACTAACAAGGTAGCGGAACGTTATAACGTCCATTACGGGAGAATATGTCTCCTCGTAGTCGATTCTTGGGCGTTGTGAGAAACCTTGCGCCATGAGACGGGTTTTATATCTAACCACCTCATTTTTCTCATTACGCTTTCTAACAAAGACCAATTTATGGCCAACAGATTTTATATCTGGGGGTGTCTGCATTATAGGCCCAAAAACCTGTCTCTTTGCTAGTGAATCCAATTCAGCCTAGATCGCATCTTTCCATTTAGGCCAATTTTCTTTTCGTTGACATTCTTCGACAGAGCGAGGTTCGATATCACCATTGTGGGCGGCGGTGCCGTGCCTTATGACACTAGGGACGGCACCATGTCCTCTATTTCTAGGGACATCAATGCTTGCAAGCACGTTTGCAGCATATATATGTAATCCCGTCACTTTAGCGATATCAGAAAACGCATCAGGCATCGATTCTGCTACGTTATGAAGATCGAGAATTCCTGTCGTTCATGTTGAACCTAATTAGAACTCTAGATGAGTTAAAGGAAACTGCTAAATACTTGAAATTCGGACTGTGCGTGTTTGGCTCCAGTTTTTCTTGAGCTGGTCAACAGTCTCTTTTCTTGCGTGGGCGTGCCAGCACCGTTCTGGTGCGATCGTCGGGGGTGTCCCTTGACCTGACTTCTTCTGAGCGATTGTGGACGAGGAGAGCACCAACCTCGTCGTGGGGTTCTTTGTGCCTCGTGGCGAGGACTTTTGCTGAGCCTTTTCAAAATCACAATCGATACTCGATGTTGTAGATCGAGCAGAGCGAAAACCACTGGGAAGTGAGGAGAACTTGCTAAAGCGTGACTCTAGCTTGGCTGGTTTGCGAGGGCGTTACCCTTGCTTGGCTGGTTCCGTAACCGTTGTGGTCGTGGTACTACAGTCGGCTCCCAAGGAGACTAGGACCAAAGCACTTTGACAGAGGATTTGGTGGTACTGAAAGTTGGCTCCTAAGGAGACTAGAACTTAGAGTGTGATCACTGATAAGAGAAAGAGAAGGAGAGGAATTGCTCTTAGAGAGGTTGCTCTAGAGAGAACTTAGATCATCTTATAGATGTTTTGATGAGTGAATTGGTGAGATGATACTTGTTGTAGCCTCTATATATAGGCTTCCAAGCAATACTATTTGGCCTTTAAACAAATCATAGTGGGTTAGGTTTGAGCACACTAACACTTAGTGGATTTTGTTAGGCAAAATTCACTAACACTTAGTGGATTTTGTTAGGCAAAATTCACTAACACTTCTTTATTCCTTTGATTTTTATCTCCACTAAGAATTCATATTTAACCTTGGACTTCTTCATATGAAATGATCCACCATGGATGTAGATTATTGTGGTAAAATTTCAGAATTTATTTCCATGTGGTTGGGCCGAAATTGCTACTGGACTCCTTACAGGTCCAGTTTTCCAGTTTTGCTTCTGCAGAAAATTGGACTGATTGTTTGAAGGTTTTCCACTTCGAACAAGCTCTAGCACTCTTCATAAGAAATGATCATTGGGATGTCTAGAATGAATCTGGAAAGTTTCAACTCATTTGAAGTTCGGATGGTTAGTCTGCCGCCCCTCTTTCCTTGTTTAGCTCGGTTTCTCCTAGCCGAAGTAGGAAAATATGCTAAAGTTGACTTTTCATTTCCACGCTTCCATAGTAGGCTTTATTTAGCCTCTAAATATATATTTCGAACTTGTCGACAATATATAGCTTGAGCCACTGATATTGGCTCGATTTCTCCAAGACGTGCCTTGTCAGGCCAAAATGCTCATTTTGGGTCCAAACATTGCCCCCCAGACCTCGAAGTCAAAGGTCTTCGTCTTGATTGAAGAGGTCTTGAATCAGTACCACTCGTATAATATCGTTGCTCTGAAGCCACTTGTATTGGCTTGACTGAAATTACTTGATTGATTCCATATAGGCCTCTAAATAGGCCATAAAGCTTGGATGCCACAATCTGAATTGCCTTTGTCATAAACTGATGCTTTCTTTGCCAACTTTATTGCCCCCGTATCTGATGTTTGGTATGCAGTGGATTGGCGAAACTTAGGCAGGTTGTAGGATATCAGAACTTTAGCGTGCCCCCCATGCGAAGGAGACTGCTTTTGATTGCGAATGAGGATCCTTCTCTTCTTTGGTGGTAGCTTCGCCATGTGTATAGCAACAAGTATCTGCCTTGATCGCTGGCTCTCTGTTGATTTTCTCAAATGTAGGTGTTTGGAGCCTTTTTGCTGGCTAGATCAAGTTTGATCAAGGCCTATAGTACTTGGCAAAATAAGATGTTGAATAGCAAACTGTTTGCTGCCATTTAATCCTTCGCGAATCTTATGCTGAAGAGGATGATTGAATCATGGCTATCGTCATCATGACATGTGACGAAGTGAAACCACCATATTTGCTACAACTTTAGCATCTAAAACCGCATTGGTTTTAATCATGTTTTATTAAAAAAAAATATCAGGCCACTATGCTGGCCCTGCGGTGGTAGGAAAAAGTGGAATATCTTCACTGTCGCCTTAGATGCGATTCTCAAGATGGAATAGTGATTCATTAATTATCAACTAGGGCCACTCACTGGCCCAGCTAATAAATTAATCTCCAAAAACACTTGAGCTATAAATCAAGGTGTAATGGAGAAGTGTCCCTTGTGACCCAGAAATGACATCCAAGAAACCATTCGTTATCGATCAGGCAGATGGAATCACTGAGAAAGCCACATTCACATGGCGGACTAACATGAGTGTTCGATGTAGAAGTCAGACCAGAGAGGAGAGAAGTCGACTGATGAGCTTTGGTGGAGGTGATAGTCAAGCGGGTTTGGGTCCCACACCTCGCGATCGTTTGCCAGATGATGCTATGGCCTATTATGGGCTTCCCATCCGCCGTCCCATAGTGGCTCTTTGGCAAGTGCCTGGTGATTTTAGCAGTTGGGGACCAAGGAGGAAAGTGGGCTTCTGGCCTACCATCACTCTCGAGGAAAAGGTTTGGTATCAAGAGGTTCGAGTGAGAGATTTGGCCCGATGGGATGCGGTGGGTATCACCCAAACCATCGATCTATGCTTCTGTCTTCCCCATAATACTAGCCCTGCACCGCTTGCCGCTGCTCTTTGCTTCTGGAACACTTCCAGCAATACATTCGATTTCCGGTTTGGGCAGATGAGCATAACTCTGCTGGATGTTCTTACCATCACGGGGTTGCCTATTGATTTCGACCCCTATGTGCATGGTCAGTTTGATGGTATTCAATTTCCTTTGAGAATGGATATGGCTGGTCGGGGGCATCACAGTAAATCCTACCCTGTCTGGCGTGATTATTACCGCACCCAGTGTGACCATACAGGAGGTATCGCATTCCTGGAATTCTGGCTTTGCAAATTTATCTTTTGCACTTCTTCCAACAAACCTACTGGGCGCTGGAATTCTCTGGCCACTGCTCTCTACAATGGTATTTGCATTGGCCTTGGGCAACCTGTATTGGGTTCGTTATATCGCTCCCTTTATAGAGCTGTAATGCGCCCCTTTGATACCGACATTAGTGGTCCATTCTGGATCCTTGCCTTTTGGTTGCAGATTTATTTCCCTCGCTTCCGTCGCGGTGATATTCCAAAGGAACCTCCAGTCGATTCCCTTTTGGGGAACTGACTTTGTGGCAACATAAGGCATCGAGCTCCACCCTACTCCGAGTGTTTTATTTACTTGTACTTGTTGGGAGAGATGCCGGACCCAAAAATAGTCCTTTCTAGGCGATTCCCTCCTCCCCTTGATGATGGCTTTCTGCCCAGTGGACGCGATCATAGCGAAAGAGCCCTCTTGGCCTTTCGTTGAACCATCTCCTACTCGGATATTCGTCTTACCACCGACCGCGTAAGTTATGAGCTCTATGCCCCTAACCACTTTGCTCGTCAATTTGGGTTGGCCCAGTTGGTACCCTAGCCTCTGGTTGATTCTGCCAATTACTACACCTCTTGGAGGAGATTAGCCCCACCTGGGTCTACCTCCTTTCAAAGTCAGTTTACTTTGATAGTGATTCCCCCTTGGGTCAGAACGCTGTATCCCCTCAACGATGTCGACAATGATTATGTTGATTGGTGGAAAGAAGTGTCTGTGAACTGTTGGGACCTGCCACATGACGAACTCTTCGTCCAGATCTTTCGTGGAATGAGTAGTCCTGGTCCGGAGGACCGCAAGATTTTTGAGCGCTTCTCCAACCCTACAGCACAACCTCGGCAACTTACTCTACCTTCTCGCTCATCGTATGCAGGGATACAAATCCATGAGCCTAGGGCAACAGTAAGTTTTTGTCTTTCTTCACCATTCCTTTTCCTTGTCTTGATTTTCCCGCTCTTATTCCTGAGTGTGTTTTGCAGCAAACTACCCGGAGCAAGACGGCCTCTGTTCAGGCCGGGAAACAAAAGGCAATAGCAGAGGGGACTCCTGAGGGAGAATCTTCTCATGATGAAGATTCTGCTGAGGTAATTTGGTTAAGAACGATCCCAAACTTGGTGCTTTCCCCCTTTTTGAGTTGTGATTCTTTTGTCGTGCAGGCCACTGCTATCTTTGCTTGCAAACGCGATCGAGCTCAATCCGTTGAAGAGAGTTTTGAAGATGAAGAAACTCTGGGAATGCGATTGGTAAACTCCGGCCCCGTCTTATTCTATTTAAATTTTAGAATCTGTGCAGGATCTTCATTATGTATCTTTTGACAGGTTCGTCAGAGGACCACTGATCCCTCTCGCCTGAGCGAGGCTAGATCCTCAGCCGCTGCAGAAGAGCCAACTCTCTCGCTAGTTCAAGCATCAACTAACCCCGTGGTGCCTCTTCCGTCTTCCACATCTAAAGAGCATCTGCAAGGTCCTACCATTTTAATAACGATCTCCGATGATGAGTCCTCGGAGCATGAAAGCGTGGAAGGCCACTCTGAGGCTTCTGCCGCTTACGAGGAACTGATGACGACAGAGATTCTCACGGCACTAGAGGTCCAAGAGGTGAATGAGGTGAGGCCTCTTCCTCTTGGAGACCACATATCAGATATTGACCCGACAACTTGAGAGGTAAGCCACTGTTAGCCAATGTTTTCCATTTCCCTTTCTGATCCAACCCCGCTCTCTGACATTTTTGAATCTGACCAGGATTCTATTTGTACCGAAGAGGTGGTTGCAAAAGTTGAGGGTTCTATCGGCGGGACAGTCGCCCCAGAGATGGAAAATGATACTGACGGAGGTGGTGCCCCCCAAGTCTTGCGAATAAATGAGACCACCGTCGGAGCTGAGGGCTCTATGCTTGAATCTGCTCCACTTGCCTATGGTGAGCCGCGAGTTGAGTTTCCAGATTCTCCTGCGACTGAAGGGACAGACCAACCTGTTGAAGACGAAGAAATTGAGGAAGCTGTCCACCCATTTGCAGTGGTGGTTCGTGATCCTGTGGCGCCTCCCCCGCCACCTCCTCCTACCAGATTCGAGAGATTGATGAGGGTGTTGGAGGTAACTCCTCCTTCTACTGTGGATGAGGCTAAGTTGGTGCTTCGTGAACATCTAGGTCCTTGGGTATTGGAGACTGACATCCTCCCGCGAGTCTTAGAAGCTCTAAGGTATCTCCACCAGGAGAAAGCTTTGACTTCATGGCAATTTAGTGCTATCGACTCTCTGCTGAATGAACTTGATATGGCCCGCCGACGTCAATCGGCCACGAACACCCAGGCTCACGACGCTCAAGAGGCTTTGAATAGTGTCTCTCAAGAAATGGACCTCTCCCGCGATATTTTAAATGAGCGAGCCATCCGCCTACGGGAACTACAAATCCAAAGGTCCGACTTCAAACTTCAAATCGAGAACCTCCAAGCCCATTTAGCCTTTGTTGAGAATGCGATTGTTGCAGAAGAAGCTCAACTCGATGAACCTTTGGCTGCTTTTGAAGAAATGGCCCGTAACCTGGCCCGTATCAGAGAACGGGCCACTCAGGCCGAAGCTGGTGCCATTGCGGCGAAACGCCACGTGGAAGAACTTTGTTTGAAATTGAGCTTTGCGAGTCAATCTCTGTAGGCCCCCTCAAAAACCGTGCGGTTTCCCACATGCTATTAATCTCTTCTTTTCCGAGATTTAAGGCATTAATCACTCGTTGAAAAACAACGATCGTAAAGAAAATAATCTCGTGAAAAGAACAGTTACCTCCTCGAAAACCGTTCGGTCTCCTCACATGCTGCTAGTCCCTTTTTTTTCTCTAGATTTGGAATCATTAATCTCGATTTACTGTCATCAGTTTTGAAATTGAGCTTCATCCAAGGGTGGGGATTTGCCTGAAGTCCCTATAAATAGTTGTATTTTGGGAATGGAATACTCACAACAACTTTTCTGAAATATTCAAGAAATGTCCTTTCAGTTCATGCTTCTTTTTCTCCTTCTTCACAAATCTTCCCCTCATGAAATGACCTTTAGCCTCTAAATTTTTAGGCTTTATGGCGTAATCTTAAGCCTGGGTTAGGCCTTATGGCGTAATCTTAGGCAACCCCTTGTTTCGCCCTTCTGGAATTTTGCAATAACAATGCCAGGCTTCAGATTGGTTTAGAAACGCGAGGGGGCTCCGAGTGTGGGATCCACGATCATGCGAGATCATTTTTGTTAGGATCTCACACGCGGAGTGAAACAGAGAAAGGGAGGAAGGCCACTTTGTGGTTCATCTTTCCTCCTCTGTTTCCTTCCTTCTGGACCCGGCCTATGTTGTGCCCTCTAGATGGAAAGGGCTTTGGTTCTCACCTCCTTCTCCCCCTTTCTCTTCTTGAAAGAATCTTAGAGGGATGAGAAGGGATGGGCTCTTTGAAGGAATGGGTTCAAGCTACAGAATGGCTGTTCCTATACTTCACGTCCAACTAATGGTGGTTACCATGGCTAGAGGGGGTGCAGAGAGTCAAGCTGATATTCGGTTCATTCACTCTCTGCCCTTCCCGGAGATAATGGCGCGGCTCAACCGACGTTGGATTCCATAGCTGCTTCCAATTGAGGGGGCTTGGATGCTCTATTTTCTCTCACTGGAGTCTCCCTTTCTCATGGATAATGGTGTTGGCCAAGCCTATGTTGTATTCCTCTACCGCTTCCATGTAAATGGGGCGCAGAGGCTCCGTTACTTCTCTTTTTCCTTCCCTGAAGTTTGCCTCTCCTTGGTATAATGGCGTTGTTTAACTCGACATTGGATTCCATAGCTGCTTCCACTTGAGGAAAGATTCAAAAGATATCCGAGGATTCCTGTTTTTGTATTTTAGCCACCTTTGGCTTTGTAATGAATGTACTGCTTTTGGCTGCAAAGCCACTTTATGAATACAATAATATTTTTTATCTTGATATTCCAATATCCGTGAGAAGCCAAGAATTGTGTCTCGCAAGGCCTCAAATATAGGCCCCCATAGTTGTATATTGAAAACAATATGAACTTTTAAAATATGTTCTGCGTTAAAACGAGCCTCGCGATGAGGGTTTTGAGAAAATATTTATCTTTTGGATCCACTTGCTGGCCCCAACTCAAGTTGCATTAATTAGCTGTTGAAAATTCCACCGTGAAAAAATAATCTCGTGAAAATAACAGTTACCTCCTCGAAAACCGTTCGGTTCCCTCACATGCTACTAATCCATTCTTTCCGAGATTTATGGCAACTTTAATCACGCTTTACTGACACTTAGTTTGACTCTTCTTTTTGACCGTCCATCCAAGGGCGGATATTGGCATGCCTATATCTTCCTCCACATTATAAACCCAAATTTCCAATCCCAAAATCGTTTCATCAACTCGAATATTTCTAACAGCAATCTTTCTTAATTACTCATCATCACCACTCTTCAATTTTTGCATTCTCTCAATCTGTCACCAAATGGAACCACAAAACCGGCATCCAACCAAGGATGGAGGAAGTAACAAAGCAACCGGGAGTAGTGCTAACATGCTTCGCAGGAGGAGCAGTACTAGGTGGATTCCTACTACAGATCAGATAAGAATCCTCAAGGAGCTTTTCTACAACAAGGGCGAAAGATCCCCAACTATAGAGCAGATTCAGAGGATCTATCTCCAGCTGAAATGGTACGGCAAGATCGAGGTCAAGAACGTCTATTATTGGTTCGTGAACCAAAGGGCTCGAGAGAAGCAGAAGAAGAGGTCCACTTCGGATGTTCATGTGCCCATGCAAAGATCAGGGCTTGTTGGTGCTTATAATGTTACCAATTGGAAACATGAGGATCAGTATATTAACTTTGGATCTTCTGCACCTGCTTCTGCTTCTTCCGCTGGTGTGATGACTGCTTTTAACAGGCAGATGGGGAACTATGGCTGTTATGGATCTATGAACATGGAGAATAGTGCTAGGGATTGTTCAATCTCAGCTGGAGCGGGAACTAGTTCTACTTTCTTTGACATGAATGTAGAACAAACTTTCATGGAACAAAGAGGAAAAGATCACCAGGAGATTGAAACCCTTTCACTGTTTCCCATGCATGGTGAGGACATCTTTAGCAAAATGAAAACTACTTCCGATGGAGATGGCGGTCACGGTGGTGGCTCTTACACTTCCCTTGAGCTCAGTCTTTCCTGCAAGGCAAAGCTGGAAAAACCTTTCGGAGCCGCTGACTCGGCTTAGTAGCTTCGTGAGTGTAGGAACACTTAGAATTGTCCCCTAAGAGTTGTATCTATAATTTTTTTTTTTTTTTAATATAGCATGAATATTTATATACAAAGTTGCCCAGTGGGCGGGTTTAGGCTTAGTATGGTACAGTGTTGCCCCCTAGTGTTGCTAGGCATAGCGAAGAAATGATTATGGGCCTTAAAAACAGGCCTTCATAAATGGGCTTTGCGAGTGTAGGAACACTAGAATTGTCCCCCATGTCTCATGCGAATAAATTGTCTACGACTCCTCCGAGTCCCAAACATTGGGAAAGTATTTCTTCAAGTATCTCCCATTGATAGGGTTATGATGGACATCTCCATCTAGGTCCTTGAGATGAAAAGCTCCTTTCTCTAAGATTTTATAAATGATGTACGGGCCTTCCCATCTTGGAGTCCATTTGCCGCGACCATCTAATTTTTCGCCAAGGGGGAGAACTGCTTTCCAAACCAACTCTCCTTCGCTGTAACTCCTTCCCCGCGTCCTCTTGTCATAGGCACGAGCGACTCGTTGCTTTTCCATGACCAAATTATCTAAAGCCTCCAAGCGCTTTTCGCTAAGGTCTTCATGTTCCTGCCACATAGCCTGAACGTAGTCTTCTCCAATGAGATGATGTTGCTCTTGAACTCGTAATGACTGGACGTTGACTTCCAATGGCAGGATTGCATCATGGCCAAACATCAAAGCATAAGGTGTTGTCGCGGTGGGATTCCTCTTAGAGGTGCGGTAGGCCCAAAGAGTTTCATAAAGTGTCTCATGCCACTGTCGTGGATTAGCTTCCAACATTTTCTTCAGTAAATTGATAATGATCTTATTGCTGGCCTCCGCTTGACCGTTAGACTGAGCATAATACGGACTAGAATGGATGAACTGTATTCCCCATTCTCTTGCCAGTTTATCAACTTCACCACCCATGAAAGCTGCCCCCCGGTCCGAAACAAAAACTTCTGGGATCCCAAATCTGCAAATGATGTTTCTGAATAGGAATTGTGGCAACGTGCCACCAGATGCTTCCTTCAAAGGTTCTGCTTCAACCCATTTTGTAAAGAAATCAGTCACAACGATGATGAACTTATGTTGAAGTGATGAATGTGGGTGAATCATCCCAATTAAATCCAGCGCCCATCCTCTTGCAGGCCAAGGCTGTATAATGGGCTGCATTGGAATATTAGGAACATGCTGGACCGGCCCATGAGCTTGGCAGTCCAAACAACCTTTAGCGAACGCGATACAATCCTTCAAGATACTGGGCCAAAAATATCCATGTCGTCTGAGCAACCATCGCATCTTTGGACCTGCTTGGTGAGCTCCACAAATGCCAGAATGAACTTGGCGCATGAGTTGTTTGGCTTCGTGGCCATAAACACATCTGAAATCCATGCCATCTTCTCCTCGTCTGCGAAGTTCATCACCTCTAAGGAAGTAGTTAAGGGCAAGATAGCGAATCCTTCTATCTGTGGTCTGATCAGGATGCTTGAGATAATTGATCAAAGGGATGCGCCAATCCACGTCAATGGATTCCAGGGTTGCGACTGACGTATCATCTGGAGGATCTCTTCTCGCCATCCAAGAAGGAAGGGTGCGACGCTCGACTTTAAGGATTCTCTCCCGCACGCCATATCTCAATGTTACCCCTGTTGCCAGCTGGGCCAACTCGTTCGCGGCAAAATTTCTCTCACGAGGAATGTGCTCAAGATGTACGTTATCAAATTGGTCCAACAGTTCTAATGTCCTGTTCCAATAAGGGACCAATGTGAAGCTATTGCATCTGAACTCATTGCACAACTGATTGATAACCAAGAGAGAATCGCCAAGTATTTGTACATCTCTAATTCCCATTTCCAGCAGTACTTCTAGGCCTATGATTAAGGACTCATATTCTGCTTGGTTGTTGGTACATTGAAACTCCAACTGGAATGAGT
This sequence comes from Rosa persica, assembly GCA_025331145.1. Lineage (NCBI taxonomy): Eukaryota > Viridiplantae > Streptophyta > Magnoliopsida > Rosales > Rosaceae > Rosa > Rosa persica. The sequence goes on along the minus strand of WFKR01000003.1, from coordinate 5,982,526 downwards.
ACGAAAAGTGATCTCCAGCCGGATTCTCCAGTGCAATTCCTGCTCCTGCTAGCGTATCCGTTCTTGACCCATCAAAATATAAAACCCAGGGCTGGAGTGAGACTGTGGCTTGACACAGTGTGGCGTACTCTGGGCGATCTAAATTTGTGACAGCGACCTCTAAATCTCTAACCGCGGGGAGATCTAGCATAGGGTGATGTGCCAGAAAGTCCGCAATGGCTTGCCCCTTTACTGCTTTCTGTGGGACATACTGTAATGAGAATTCTGATAAGGCGAGCACCCACTTGCCAATACGGCCTCTCAAGATAGGTCGCGATAACATATACTTGACTAGATCGGTTTGAGCAATGATGCAAGTAGTAAATGACAACATGTAATGCCGCAACTTGCATGCTGAGAAGTATAATGTAAGACACAGCTTTTCCATTGGAGTGTACCTTGTTTCGCAATCTATGAGTGTCCTACTGAGGTAAAAGATGGCATGTTCGACACCCTCTTCATCATCCTGGGCGAGGAGGCTGCCAATGGAAGCCTCAACTGCTGAAACATACAACTTTAATGGAAATCCAGCTCTGGGAGGAACAAGCACTGGCGGGCTAGCCAGATAGGCCTTGATTTTGTCAAAAGCCTCTTGATGTTTAGGTTCCCACACAAACTCGTTCTGTCCTTGCAACTTCAGCAGTGGGGAAAAGGGCTGGATTTTACCCGCAGAGTTAGAAATGAAACGTCGCAAAAAGTTGATCTTACCCAGTAGTCGCTGTAATTCTTTCTTCGTTCGCGGGGAAGATGCGTTGATGACCGTGTTTGCCTTATCCTCAGGGACCTCAATGCCCCTTTGATGGACAATGAATCCCAGGAAATCGCCTGCCTGAACTCCAAAAACGCACTTGGCGGGATTCATTTTGAGCTTGTGTAGTCGCATGCGCTCGAAAACTTTTCTGAGATCCGTGAAGTGATCTCCACTCTTCTTAGACTTCACGACGACGTCATCAATGTAAACCTCTAAGATCTTCCCAAGTATGTCGTGGAAGATCATGTTCATGGCTCTCTGATATGTTGCTCCGGCATTCTTCAGTCCAAAAGGCATGACCACATATTCAAAAACTCCCGTGAACCCAGGGCAGCGGAATGCGGTCTTGTGTCTATCTTCCTCCGCAACCGGTATCTGGTGATATCCCGCTGTGCCATCCATGAAAGACAACAGTTCGTGCCCTGCAACTGCATCTACCAACATGTCCGCCACCGGCATGGGGTAGACGTCTTTAGGTGTAGCTAAATTAAGGTCTCTGTAATCCACGCAGACCCTCATCTTGCCATTCTTCTTGCGAACAGGCACTATATTGGACAGCCACTGATTGTACTTGGCTACCCTGATAATGCCTGACTTGTGCATCTTTTCAACTTCCTCTTTGACCAGTACTTGGGTCTCTGAGTTCATTCTTCGCGGCTCTTGCTTCAAAGGCCTCTTATCAGGTAGCGTTGGTAGTTGGTGGCATACCAAGTCTGGTGATAGGCCTGGCATGTCCTCTTATTTTTCCGCGAAGCAGTCCTTGAATTCTAGCAATAAGTCGATGAGCCTCTGTTTCTCACTAGGCTCTAAGTAAGTGCTGATAGCCACTTCTATACTCTCATCAATTGTTCCGAGATTGACCTTTTCAGTAGGGTCCCTAACCTTCGGAGGTGTGTCATCCAATGCCGCTGGAGCAAGCTGAATCTCTTCTTCCTCCTCTTCTTGGTCCATGAACTCTTCATAAACAATTTCTAAGGTCGCAACTCGATCATAGGCCTCTTTTTCCACCAAGTATGAGGATAGCCTCTCGTACAAGGAATGGAAGGCCTCTATCCCTTCCTCTGGAAGGTCGTAATCCATTAATTACCCATTGTGCGGGGCACAGCATGTCCGGGCCTCGCTAGGTCTTCTTTTGCAAGCGTGAGTCCCCACTATGCCAACTCAGAAGCCGTCACCCCTGTGGGGCGGCCCTTATTGTCGATGCTACCGACTTGCAATGGAGTAATTGGCTCCAAGTAGTACTTGGCATCTACATAATTCGCGGAAACAGAAAAAGGGCGGGGATCTGCTTTAATTATCTCAGCCTTATTTGTCACCCTATTCCACATAATCAGCTCTTGGTGGAGTGTTGATGGAACACAATAGCTTCGGTGAATCCAATCTCTTCCCAGGATGGCACTGTAGGCCGCGTAACAATCCGTAACAAAGAACGCATAAACGCTTTCTGAGGGACCCACCTTGATTTTTAGGAATAGTAAACCTAACGTCTTAGTTACTGTGCCCGCGAAGTTCTTCAATGTGAGAGAGGTAGACTGGATCTTCTCCTTCTTGATTCCCAAAAGCTGCATGGTCCTTGTAGTAATGACATTCACAGCCGCGCCGGTATCAACCATTATCTTACTGACCTTAGTCCCATTAATTTCTGCTGTGATATACAAAGGTCGCATGTGTTGTACCATGGCAGGTGTGGGTCTTGTGAAGCTCATGAAGAAACTCTTGCTGGTAGCATCTTCAGTCTCAAGGGACACTGCTTCTTTCACCGGCGTTGTTGCGGCTGAAGTGATCTGCAACTGCTGTTCTCTAATTGCGTCAGCTTCTATGCATTCCTGCGCAGCGACTGGTAAGGCATACTTAGCAGGGAGCACATAAACCATATTGCAAGAGATATCCACCATTTCTGTTTCGTCCATGTCATCATCAAGATTAAGCTTGGGTTCATCTGCTGGGATATCGGCGTTAAACTGTTTAACCATGAAAGCAACCAAGGCTTTCTCTGCTGGGACCACCGCTTTAGCTTGTTCGTGCTCCTGTACTATAGGAATCTGGTTCAGTGACTCTGAAATTTGTTTCGTCCCTAGCACTTCCTCTGGGAGAGTGACCACCAAGTTTTGAACTTTCTGCACAATCGCGGACCGATTGTCTTTGCCCCCCAGCTTGTCGAAGATGGAAGGCTCGCTATTGCTTCCTTCGCGAGATATTCTCCGCCAAACATTGTCTTTACGAGCTGGCGGCGGTTCTTGCCTCGCTGGAACTAGGGATTTCTCCTTAGCGCTGATCTTGGGGGCACATGGCTTTTGCCCTTGGCGTAATTCTTTGGGCTGCAGTTTCTGAACTTGCGGGGAAACGAATCTCTCGGAGGCCAGTACCTCCAATTGTCTTTGATACTCTTCTGGAGGTTTCAATAATTGCGATGGTTTGATTAGTCCTTGATCTAGTGCATCCAAAGTTCGCTATGCTTCTCCAAACCTTCGTTGGAGTTTTCTCTTCTTTGAAGAGCTCATCTCCACCGCCTTGCCATTCTTTTGAGTATACCATCTCCCTTCTTTGATGGAGGATGTTGACACTGGCGGAATGTAAGGTCTGGTAAAAACCCCTTGCCGCTTATCTGCTTGCCCTTCTTCCCGCACAGTCTTCAACTTTTTGAATAAGTTTGAGTCCCTTGGAGTAGGAGTTTCTAAACCACTGTGTACTCTTGGGCTGCATGGTTGGAAGTTTCTAGAGGATGATACTAACCGTATTGGCGGCAGAGATCCAAACTGGACAGTTTGGGATGTTTCCTCATGCAGGGCTTGAGTGTCACATTCTTCCTTGCACCGCGAGCATAGGACAATGGGTAAACGAGTCTTGGATTCCCGCTTCACGGCTTTGTCTCCAGCCTTTATCAAATCCTTAACCGCATAGTCTGGACTTTGATTCTGCTGATCTTTTTCACCCCATGCCACGTCCACCATGTTGATGCCGGTATCTGGGAAGGGATCTAGGTCCACCAACGCTGCTGCTGTTGTTGGTGCCTCTACTTGCAAACTACCATTATTTAACCAGATTTGGATCTGATCCTTTAGCTTAACACAATCGGCTGTATTATGATTCCACATATTATGGAGTTTGCAGTATTTCTTCCCCCTTAGCTGCTCTGGTTTAGGAAATGGGCCGAAGTCGGTTTTCACCATCTTCGCGGCGATCATTTCATCCAAGATTTCATGCGCTTTGTTCGCATCGTAAGTATAACTTGCGAACTCTGGTTTGGTGAAAACCACTGACTTGAGCTTCACCGGTTCTTTACACAGCTTCAGTTGCTTTAGTGTTGAAGCCTTTTTTCCGGTGAGTTCCAGCGCAGCAATCTCGTCTTCTTCAGACTCGTCAGCCTCTGCTGTACTAGATTCCTTACTCTTGTAGTAAGGATCAAAGGGACTAGATTGATGGCTGAGAGCAGCCACTATTCGGCGTTTCCCTGGGATGTATGTCCCTTTTGAGGCGTTTTTCATAGCGTCCATTTCCCTGAGCAAGTGCTCGAAACTTCCTACTTCTGTGATCAGTTCCCCCATGGAACTGAACATGCTTCCATGCTGTTTTTTGCGTTGGCGGGGCTCTAAGCCTTTGATTGCCAACTTCACCAGTTCTTTCTCCGGCAGAATCACGTTCAACTTTCCTTTCTGGATCTGAAAGCGCTGAAGGTACATGACAGCAGATTCAGTTGGCTGCTGAGACATCTGAGTGAGTGAAGCCAGATCTACTTCTGGCTCGATAGTCCCGAAGGTTTCCTTGAACAGCTTCTCCATCGCGGGCCAACTCGTAACTGATCCCGGTTGCAGCTTAGTGAACCAGGTGAAGGCAGATCCTGATAAAGAAGTAGCGAAGATATTACACTTCAGATTGTCATCGTTCTGGTACTGGCCACACTGTACTCGAAACCTAACCAAATGGGCTGCGGCATTTTCGACTTCCTCTCCCGAGAAAGTAGAGAACGTAATGTTCTTATATCCCCTAGGATAAGGTGTCTGTGTAATATGCGGTGGGAAGGGCCCCTGGTAGGCCTCCTCCAAGTTAGGCCTCTGGTTCGCGGCCCTGATCATTGCTTCTACCTCTTCTCTCCTTACATATCTTGGATCAGGAGGAGGTGGGTGAACCAATGTATCTTCAACTGACCAGATCAACGGTGGTGCCTGTGAAGCTTGATTAACCAAAGACATGCCGCCTCCGTGGGTCAGTTTATGTCGGGTTGACGTCTGCGACGCAAAACCCACTGCTGGCTGACCCTTTGTGGTTACGGTGACCTTCGCTGGACTTTCAACCCGGTCGATACCATAATGGCTTGCTGGAGGTGGATCGTGGTGCACATATTCAACTCCGTCACTATCATATTGGGGAAACGGGCTATGATCAACAAAGGCCCCATCATTGATTTTCAAAGTCCTGGTCCCTTACGTGACTGATGACGCGGCGTTGTTCTTCCCACCCGTTGCCAGAGTAGTCTCTTTACCTCTGACTGATGCGGCAGTAGCGCATGTGGATGTACTGCCGCCGCGAGCATTTGGTGGTATGTACTTAGCAGATATGGGGGACTGACCTAGAGAGCCTAGAATGGCACTAGGATCTCCCAGTGTTTTATGTAGAACCTCTCTGGCCTGATCGAGGTCAGCCTTCTGCATGGCCACCTGGGTTACGACGTTGGATCCTTCTTTGCGAATCGTCGAGACTTCCAAAGCAATGTGTTTGCTTGAAACCAACAGCTCTTCATGGTTCTTCTGCATTTTTTGGTTCATGCCATCCAATTGCCCTTGTGTTTGTTGTGCCCCTAGCTCAAGCCTCTTGATCGAGATCGTGAACTCATCAAGCCGTCGACGGTCCTCCGCAAAGGCTTTTTCCATCTTCTCATGGTATGCGGCAGAATTCTGTTGAAGGATATTAAGCCGCTCTTCTATGGTCGCATTTTCTGGAACGATAATAGGCACAAAGTCAATAGTTGTAACTGCGCTCGTGGCTTCCTGGGTGATGCTAGATATATCGCCAGCCTGATTAGGCTGGGCGGCAGGAACTTGCTCGCCTTCAGTAGTAGGATGTCTATTTCCTCCTCGTTCAGTTGACATCTCTGTCGATGGAGGGTGGGAAGAAAATCTTTGGATTACCTGTTCTTCGGAAAGACCACGACAGTCTGCACGCGAGTGCGGTCTGTAACTGGAGGTCTTATGTTTCGGGCAGTTAACGTAAACCTTTTGATAAGGGTTTATGCTTGACTTCCCAATGGCTTCTGGAAGTCTGAATTCAATAAGTAGCTGAATTCAATAAGACACTGTGAATCAAGGTTTAGACCTGCGGCCCAAGTATAGTCGCCTAGACACAAACTTTCTTTCAAATCCTTTGGGCAACCTTACTGAAATGGCCAGGTGGGGGAGGGCGAACAAAAGAGGCAGAATCCATTTTGGCATGAACTACTCTCACATAGTGGTTTAGGCCCATTTGCACGCACTTCTGGATTCAATAGCCTGTTATGAACGTTGTCCCCTTTCTAGACACCATTTCACATAGGCTATACTTACTAAGATGAGAAAGATCATAAGTGTGAAGACAGTTCAACAAGTGTTAATAAAAACCGCCCTTAACCTTAATGGACCTGAACTAGGCACCAATAAGGAGTTTAGGTCAATATTAACAAAAGAGACTTCACCTATTCCGTTATGATTCACAACCCCTTACCAACCTCATCTTCTTAATAGTGGTGTGGTTTACAACTCGCAGTAAGTCCCACTGGGCGTGCCAAAATGTTTGGCTCCAGTTTTTCTTGAGCTGGTCAACAGTCTCTTTTCTTGCGTGGGCGTGCCAGCACCGTTCGGGTGCGGTCGTCGGGGGTGTCCCTTGACCTGACTTCTTCTGAGCGATTGTGGACGAGGAGAGCACCAACCTCGTCGTGGGGTTCTTTGTGCCTCGTGGCGAGGACTTTTGCTGAGCCTTTTCAAAATCACAATCGATACTCGATGTTGTAGATCGAGCAGAGCGAAAACCACTGGGAAGTGAGGAGAACTTGCTAAAGCGTGACTCTAGCTTGGCTGGTTTGCGAGGGCGTTACCCTTGCTTGGCTGGTTCCGTAACCGTTGTGGTCGTGGTACTACAGTCGGCTCCCAAGGAGACTAGGACCAAAGCACTTTGACAGAGGATTTGGTGGTACTGAAAGTTGGCTCCTAAGGAGACTAGAACTTAGAGTGTGATCACTGATAAGAGAAAGAGAAGGAGAGGAATTGCTCTTAGAGAGGTTGCTCTAGAGAGAACTTAGATCATCTTATAGATGTTTTGATGAGTGAATTGGTGAGATGATACTTGTTGTAGCCTCTATATATAGGCTTCCAAGCAATACTATTTGGCCTTTAAACAAATCATAGTGGGTTAGGTTTGAGCACACTAACACTTAGTGGATTTTGTTAGGCAAAATTCACTAACACTTAGTGGATTTTGTTAGGCAAAATTCACTAACACTTAGTGGATTTTGTTAGGTGAGAGCACTAACACTTCTTTATTCCTTTGATTTTTATCTCCACTAAGAATTCATATTTAACCTTGGACTTCTTCATATGAAATGATCCACCATGGATGTAGATTATTGTGGTAAAATTTCAGAATTTATTTCCATGTGGTTGGGCCGAAATTGCTACTGGACTCCTTACAGGTCCAGTTTTCCAGTTTTGCTTCTGCAGAAAATTGGACTGATTGTTTGAAGGTTTTCCACTTCGAACAAGCTCTAGCACTCTTCATAAGAAATGATCATTGGGATGTCTAGAATGAATCTGGAAAGTTTCAACTCATTTGAAGTTCGGATGGTTAGTCTGCCGCCCCTCTTTCCTTGTTTAGCTCGGTTTCTCCTAGCCGAAGTAGGAAAATATGCTAAAGTTGACTTTTCATTTCCACGCTTCCATAGTAGGCTTTATTTAGCCTCTAAATATATATTTCGAACTTGTCGACAATATATAGCTTGAGCCACTGATATTGGCTCGATTTCTCCAAGACGTGCCTTGTCAGGCCAAAATGCTCATTTTGGGTCCAAACAGTGCGGTTCGAGGATCAAGATGAGACAGAGTAGGGACAGACCACGACAATTCCTATCGTTCCTGTTGAACATTTATGTTCTTATCTCCCCCTAACGACGGGAAGACTGTCTCATCAAAGTGACAATCCGTAAATCTAGTGGTAAGAGATCGTCTGTCAAGGGCTCTAAGTGGAGGACAATTGTTGGAGAATCATATCCAAAATAAATGCCTAATCATCGTTAAAGACCCATTTTAGTGCGCTGTGGCGGCGCAATTGACACATAAACTGTACACCCAAATATGTGTAAGTGTGAGACATCAGACTCATATCTAGTCACCATTTGGGACGCAGAAAAGAGTTAGGTGGCGGTGAGCCTCAGTCGAATAAGCACAGCTGCATGCAATATTGCATAGCCGCAAGCATAAATAGGGAGATTGGTGCGCATTACCAATGCTCTAGTGACCATTTGTAGTCGTTTAATGGCGGCTTCTGCGAGACCATTTTGGGTGTGAACATGAGGAACAAGATGTTCAACAGCAATCCCAATGGACATGCAATAATCATCGAAAGTTTTTGATGTAAACTCCCCAGCATTGTCTAATCTTATAGACTTAATAGGATGATGAGGGTGGTAAGCCCTTAACTTAATAATTTGAGTTAGGAATTTAGCAAATGCAGCGTTCCTTGTGGACAACAGCATGGCATGTGACCAGCGTGTCGATGCATCAACCAACACTATAAAATATCTCCTTAGATTCTTTGCAAGAATGATATATTTTCTTTAGTGTCCTTTGCATGGATGGTCTCGATCCTAATTTTGCTAAAGAACAGGCTTTGCAGAATGAATGATAGGCTTTAGAAACAACCAATGAGGATTTTGGTTGAGCCACGAAGTCACAAGTAACTTTAGAAGTAGGATTTGGAGTCAAAAGAGTTTTGGTGGCGTCAAAGCCACCTTTGGGTCGCAGGGGGACGTTGGCGCCAATAGGTGAAGGCCGGTTTTAGAGGTGAACGGCGCTGTGAGGCACAAGGGCTCTTTCGGGGTCCAAAAGCCGATCTTTACTTCTTTTCGTTCTGAAAAATGGATGTTCGTGTGAAGTCTTTAATATACGGATCATCATATCACGACCTGGATGTCTCAGACAGTCATGCCAAAGCTTATATGTGTCAGAATCTCATAAATCATCTCTCAGAACATGATTGGATTCAATGATTCGAATAGTGGTTGCATACAACCCACTAGAATGACACATGAGTTTCTCTAAGATTCTTTTATGTCCGTAATCATTAGAGGTGATGCAAATAAACTCTTGTCCATTCTCACAATGTGTTTCTACATGAAAACCATTGGCTCTTATATCTTTGAAGTAATAAAGTCAAAAAATATGTCCAAGACATGAGACTTTATTAATAATAGCCAATGATTACATCAAAGTTTCTTGACCAAAATCTAATCCAACATAAAAATCAAACTTGAGACAAAACGTAGTCACTCAATCCGTTTGGTAACTCCAATCAAATATGACCAGGGAAGTAGAGAGAGATGTCGGTAGAGCGAGGCTCTCTTAAGTACCACTAATCTCAATCACTTTCCTAGACATCATACTTCATTTGATGTGCCACTTGGAAAAGAGTTAATACAAATTGTCATCTATTGATTAAGGCTTAATTGCCATTACATAATTCTTGGGAAAAATAAAAGACTATTTGAAATAAAAATCTGCGGCATTTTGTCTTCATCACCAGATTTAAAGTCTTTCGTAGCTCGATATATTGAGCACCATTGATCAGGGACTCCTTAAAATACCATGAAGAGGATGCTCTCTTGATTGAGATGTATTGACACAATATGTATGGTCCCTAGGACGAATGGCGTTGGAATAGTGCTACCTTGGCCAAAAGCGGCGCCATAGTGTCCAACCTTATACCCTCAACGGTATGACTCCTATGGTCACGTTAGGGTTTTCTCAATCAATTTGTTCTTTTGTGATTTTCCACAATCATGCATCAATGATCCGATGCGGAGAGCTTCCGAACAATATTTCATAACTCTTTCAAAGTTTAGAGAAACAGATATTATTCCATCGTGCTTCTAAGTTCGGAAAATTGTGAACGTTACTAAAACATTTACAAGGCGCAACCCAAAGGTTCTTAGCGGTATCCTCATTCATGTACTCAAATTGGAGGGCCATCACCATGTGGCGCTTCATCAGGGTAAATGCCCTGGAATTATCTATCTCAGTTTGAAAGCCTTGAGTGGTTCCTTTAGAACAAGACCCTGGATTGTAGGCAATAAATAAAGGGCAATTAGGTGGAGTTCAACATTATGAGCCCACATGAAAATATCCCGTCCCGTAGAATCCAATGGAGTAAAATCGAGCTCGTTCAAGTCTGACATCCTGGAAAGGAAAGCAAGAACGTATTTAGTTTCGGAGTCAATGCTTCCACGAAAACTAATATAAGATTTATGAGCCTTAATGCTACCAAGAAATCGATTTCTAAGAATATTTGGATTAGACCGAAACAATGATGTTTATATGGTCATAAATCGATGCTTATGGACACTCTTAGTCCGAAGTCTTACGAACGCTCTTAGTCCGTAATATTTCGATGCTCACGAACGCTCTTAGTTCGTGGTTTACGAACGCTCTTAGTTTGTATAGCGTGAATCCCCACGATTCCGCTTTTCAAGAATCGAACCCACGTTATAAGAAATGTGGGATGTAGAAGAAGAGAGGTTGCAAGTCTCCGAAGAAAAAAAATGAGAAATTAAATTTCAAAAGCAAGAACTTTAATCTTAAATACTTGTTAAAATTCAGAACAAATTTGCTTCTGAACAGCTTCCGCTCCGATTGGTGTACATGCCTCAAAACAACTCCAATAGGGCTGAAATTTTGAGGTCAGATAAAAGAGACAGAGACGAACAACTTTGATAAAGGAAGGATTTTGATATGAGGTCTTGATCAATACGTTTCGGGGCGTGGAAATAAATTGATCTGCACAGGAACAAGCGTCTTGCTGTGCTGCATGGGCAGCAGGCGTGCGGCGATGCTGCAGGGGTAGTAGGCGGCACACGGGTGCATAAGGGCTACAGAGGCGGCGTGCAGCGCAGGGACATGCAGGTGGGCAGCAGCGGCTAGGCTCGCTCGGGCTAGGTACAACGGTGGAAAATGTGATGTTGAAGAGAATTTCGGTTTTTTGGATTTTTGGTTTTTGTGGTTAGAACTCGTGCTGATAACGTGTTTAAGAATGAGATAATTCGAGAGAAATTGATGAGAGAATTGTATTTCATTATTGAGAATAGGAGCCCTATATATAGGGATTACAAAGTACATGTTCATGATACAAGGAAAACTATTCCAATAGGACTAGGAATTCTAGAACATTCTCTCCTATTATAATCATGGAACTACTCCTAATTTGATTAGACACACAAAGCTGATGTTCCTTCAACACAAAACTGTTTATTCATAAATACATATGTATAGATACACACATAGTGCTCTGCATGGCTGCCACGGCCCCAACATTAACACTGAAAAAATTTTCAGACCGTTCAAACTTCGAAGGCCCTATTTGGCCAAAAGAAGAAAAATTATACTCAGAAGGCAGAAGGGTCTGGTGGTGCCCGTCCAACTCCAACCCCACTGTAATTGTCACTCTATTTTATTAAGTACTTTCTGTGGATAAACAAAAGCAACTGGGACTCCTAACCCTAATCATTGCTATAGTGTGCCAGACCATGTGATGTGGCCTCTCTTTTGACAACCTGTTTTTCTTGTTTTTGTGGTAGCTGTTCATCACCTTCTTCTTCCCGAAAGTTCACTTAGCCTTCTTTTAGGGGTTGTTGCCAACCATATATATCATTCCTTTTTCACCTTTCTGCTTTAGTTTCTCTGCTTTTAGTTTCACTTGGACCTCTAAGCTACTGGAAGTCGAGTGATCACCTTGAAGTTGAATTCTGATGGCTACTGAAACTGTTGCATCACCTCCGATTCCTACTACTGTTGATGAGGTTAGTTCCTTCGATCTCTACTTCGCTCCGATTACGATATGTATCTAACTTCAGTGATCAAGTATGGTCAATCTTTTTAAGGGATTTCAGAGGTTAGATGATCCAAAGTTTAGGTGCTGCTTAATTTTCTAATATATGTTTTGTGGACTCGTTAGATTCTGTCAATACCAACTTGTGATTATGCCTGTACTTTGTTTTGGATATGATTCATATGAATGATATTTGATCATGATCTTTTCGGAAGTAGTATGCAGAAGATACTAGAATCGAAATAGACCCCTTGACCAGATAGGCATGATAGATAGAGCCTTCTTATCGGAATTGGATCAAGCGATCTTAGTAACTGGTTCTTGTCAAATTTATCTGTAAAGGAACATAATAATGTACAGATGCTAAAAGAGATCAAAAGCATAGCTTATAGTGACTTTGTGTTTGATACACACCTTTTTTCATTTTTTTTTTTTCTTTTTTTACATCAGAATATGAAACAATCGATCATCACCATGTGTTTGATACCCACCTATTATATGCGCCTACCTATAGTTGGGTTGGTTGAATTTTCTATGTGAAATCTATTCCTGAATGGATTATATCATTTTCAATAACTGCAGCAAGTTGCAAAGAAGGTGAGTGAAGAGAAAAAGGCTGATGAAGAAGATGGTGTTCCTTTAATCAAAGAGAATGGAGAAGAAATACTTAAAACGGATGTTTCATTAAGTCTAGAAACACCACATAAATCTGAAGCTGTCGATCATGAGAAGATCGAACCTCCTGTAGTTGAGGCTGAGAAGATTGTTGATGCTCCTGTCTCAGATATTCCACTTGTAGATGAAACGAAGGTCGGAAATGACCCCATTCCTGATATTCTAGAGCAAGTGGTTGAGGCTGAGAAGAATGCTGATGCTGCTGTCTCAGATGTTCCACTTGGAGAAGAATCAAAGGTGGTAAGTGACCCCATTCCTGATATTCCAGAGCAAGTGGTTGATGCTGTGAAGATCCCGGAGGAGGTTGACAGTTCAACTGAGTCTATAGTAAGAGAAGCACCAAAAGAACCAGCTATAGAAATCATAGAGGAAAGGCAAGAGATAGTTGATGCTCCTCAATCATCATATGAAGCTATTGAGAAACCAGAGGAGCAATTGGAGGTTACTACTGACAAAGAGTCAGTGGAAACAGTCCTAACAGAGATTAAAGAGTCAAAACCGGAGTCTTTGGAAGTGAAGAAGCCAGAACTTGCTACTGCTGAAGTGGATGAAAAGCCAGGAGAGCCATCTGAAGTTATTCAAGAAGTTGAGGCAAAGCTTGGGGAGGTTGAACTTGAGAAAAGCGTGCAGGATGGAAAGGTGAAAGATGAAGGGTCTGCAGCTGATAAGGTTGATCCTATCCCATTCTTGGAGGAAGTAAAAACTGAATCAGAGAACACACCTAGTCTAGAAGTGGAGGAAGCACCAGAGCAACCCAAAGTTAAAGAAGAAAAGAAAACACATGATGAAGTTGGAGCTGAAAAAAGTCTGGAGGATAATATTGTGAAAGATGAAGGGTCTTCAGCTGATAAGGTTGAAGCTTCCACAATACTAGAGGAGGGAACTGGTAAAGACAACGAATCTAGTCAAGTCAAAAGTCCAGAAGTGGTTTTGCTTAATAGAGATGGAGCAGATTATCCTCTACCAGACGCCACAGAAACTGTTGCTTCTGAGGACCAAAAGAAGGAAGTAACTGAGGTTGATGTGGTTGAGAAGCTACCAGAGGCAGCAGTGGAGATCGAAAAAGTTGGAGGAGAGGTTCCGGAAACTAAAGAGACTGAAAAGGAAATTGCTGTAACTGAATATTCAGCTGAATCAATTAAAGAGGAAGAAAAGGCAGGACAAAATGGGTTTGAGGACCTTGAGGTAGTTGAGAAACTAGCAGAAGAGGCATCAGTAAAGTTAGGAACAGTAGGAGAAGAAAATGTGGAGACTATGGAGACTGAAGAGAAGGAAAAGAGTAATGCGGTAACTGAGGAATCAAGGCAACCAATTGAATTAGATGAATGGAAAGAACCAAGTGGACTTGATGTGGTTGAGAAGCTCACAGAAGAGACAGCAGTGGAAGTCAAAAAGGTGGGAGAAAAGAATGTGGAAACTGAGGGTGGAAAGAGTGTGATAACTGAGGATAAAATTCAACCAATTTTAGAGGATTTAAAGAAAGATTTAAGTGGTCCTGATGTAATTGAGAAGACAGCAGATGAGACAGCAGTGAAGTTGGAAGAGGTTGGAGAAGAGAATGTGGGAAAGATTGCTGAAACCAATGAGAGTGAAAAGAAAGACGAGATAATTGAGGATTCAAGTCAACCAATTCTAGCGGATCAAAAGAAAGAATCAAGTGGGGTTGATGTGGTTGAGAAGCTAGCAGAAGACTCAAGTATTGAATTTGAGAAGGTTGAAGAAGCGAATGAAACAAAGAATGTGCAATCTAAAGTCAGTGATAGCAAAAATGTGCTTGACGTGGTCTTAACTCAGCAAGATAAACCAGATGTCAACAGCTACATTATTACTCCATCTGAAGTTATAGAAAGATCATTTGAGGGAGCTGGGAAAGATGTTGAACCTGCGGCAGAAAATGAAAAGACAGAACACATAAAAGATGAGACACCAGGTACGGTTGAAACCAAGAAAGAAGATAATGTAGAAGAGAAGCACGATGAAGTCACTACATTGGTTACTGAACCACTTGGAGAATCCAAGCCATCTGAGCCAGAAGTGAAAGGTGATGAACCTGTTACATTGGAGAAAACCATTGAGGATGTTGCAAAATCTGATCGAAATATGGAGCTTCCCGCAAAGGATGGTGATGACACAAAGCCCTCCGAAGACCTGCCCAAAGAAGTTCCAGCTAAGCCCTCTCAAAAACAATCAAATACCATTTTATCAAAGGTCAAGCAGACACTTGTGAAGGCAAAGAGAGTTATTACCGGGAAATCTCCAAGCTCGAAAACTCCTGCCTCTGAAACAAAGGATGATATTAAAGTCAAATAGCAGGATGCAATCATATATTTGCAGACATCCTTCTTGTGGTCTCCCTCATTCTTGTGATTCTTTTACTGTTGTTGTTTGTCGGTTTTGCCGCTCACTCTCAGCTCTTGGCTTGTATATTGATGCTAAAAAGGGTGTGTGTGTATATACTATATAGAAGATATAGGCTATGCCATACTCGGTATTGTAAATTGGGGTGGGTGTGTGTGTGTGTGAGCGAGCGTGTGTAGAAGATATAGGGAATGCCATAGTATTGTAAATTGGTGTGCATATTGGTAGGTGTCTTCCCCTTCTGAGCCTATTGTTGATTTCGGTTGTAACTACTCTGTCTCTGTGAGTGCATGATTTTTGAATTTGTTGACAGTTATAACCAGGAATGAATTCTACTATTGTGAAATCGATTTGCAATTATCTTCTTCAACAGCATACCCTCTACTTTTGCCAATAATTAGCTGTGCATTTCATTTGAAAAAAGTAACAAGATTGCCTACCAAGAGAGGAAGATTCAAAAATTGGTTGAAATTGAGAAATGTTTAAGAACTAGAGGAATTGATAAACAGAATAGGAGAGTAAAATTTCAGAGAGAATGGGGATTTCAATGTGTTTTTTCATCTCATACAAAGGGGGTATTTATAGGATTACATTGAAGTGTGAATGCTCAAAGAGAAACTCAAAATGATAACCATCTTGATGATGATTTTCTGCCATGCTTGTTGCCCTTTGGTAAAGCATGTTTACATAAGTCTTCATACACTCAAGTACCTATGATTATACACTTAAGTACCTATCTAAATACTTTTACGTATTTTGTTACATGATATAGACATATACGGTATATATACGATTTATACTACAACACTCCCCCTTGGATATTTCATGTTCAATAATATTGTGTAGATGGTGCGCATCGAAGTTGCCTCGTTAAAAACCTTGCCAAGTAATAAAACCCTGTGGGAAAAAACAACCTTGGTCGAAAGGGAAAAAGAGCACAACGCGCGTTTTGAGTGTAAAGTATGTTTCTGGATACTCCCCCTGATTTAGACTCCTCTTGAAGATTGTGGGAGTTCGGATATCCTCCTCAATCCGATGCTCCTTACATGTTTCTCGAAAGGGGATTTTGGTAGTGACTTAGTAAATAAGTCAGCTACATTATCTTCTGATCGGATTTGATTTACTTCAATATTTAGAAGTGTTTGTTGTTGCTGATTGTAGAAGAATTTCGGCGATATATGCTTGGTATTGTCGCCTTTGATGAAACCTAATTTCATTTGCTCAATACAAGCTGCATTGTCCTCGTAAATGCATGTAGGTTCATTTGTGGTGAATTTCAAACCACAAGTTCCTCGAATGTGTCTATTTATAGACCTTAGCCATATGCACTCACGCACGGCTTCATGTAGTGCAATTATCTCTGCATGATTTGAGGAAGTAGCAACAAGAGTCTGTTTTGTAGATCTCCAAGATATCGCGGTATTTCCCATGGTAAAGACATAACCTGTTTGGGAGCGACCTTTGTGAGGGTCAGAGAGATACCCTGCATCAGCAAAACCCGTCAAAACATCATTTTGATGGAGGGGAGGAGGAGAACGTCGGTCACTATGGATAGTGTTGCCGGCGCTCACATTTCTTTTCTCTCTGTAGGGATAGAACAAGCCCATATCGATCGTACCTTTTAGGTATCGAAGGATTGTCTTTATACCAATCCAATGGCGGCGTGTTGGTGCAGAACTGTGTCGAGCTAACAAGTTTACTGCAAATGAGATATCCGGTCTTGTGCATTGAGCTAAATACAATAATGCGCCTATCGCACTTAGGTATGGTATTTCGGCTTCTAATAAATCTTCGTCCTCATCCCTTGGACGAAACGGATCTTTCATGGGCTCAAGACTACGGTTGATCATGGGAGTACTCACAGGCTTTGCTTTATCTTCATTAAAGCGCCTTAGTAACTTTTGAGTATATGCTGATTGATGGATCATAATCCCATCATTACGGTGCTCGAGTTCGATTCCGAGACAAAACCGTGTTTTCCCGAGATCTTTCATCTCAAATTCAGATTTCAAATATGTAGCAGTTTCTTTTAACTCATCTAGAGTTCCAATTAAGTTCATGTCATCAACATAAACTGCTACAATTGCAAATCCGGATCTTGTTCTCTTAATGAACACGCAAGGGCATATTTCATTGTTAACATATCCCTTCCCAATCAAGTAGTCACTTAGACGGTTATACCACATCCGTCCGGATTGTTTCAATCCATATAGTGAGCGTCTTAATTTTATTGAAAACGCGCTCCGTGGTTTAGAGCCACTTGATTTGGGTAATTTAAGTCCATCTGGAACCTTCATATATATCTCTGAATCTAGATCCCCATAGAGATATGCTGTAACCACATCCATGAGCTGCATGTCAAGTTTTTCGGAAACTACCAAACTGACAAGGTAGCGGAACGTTATAACGTCCATTACGGGAGAATATGTCTCCTCGTAGTCGATTCCAGGACGTTGTGAGAAACCTTGCGCCACAAGGCGGGCTTTGTATCTAACAACCTCATTTTTCTCATTACGCTTTCTAACAAAGACCCATTTATGGCCAACAGGTTTTATATTTGGTGGTGTCAGTGTTATAGACCCAAATACCTGTCTCTTTGTTAGTGAATCCAATTCAGTCTGGATCGCATTTTTCCAATTTGACCAATCTGCTCTACGTTGGCATTCTTCAACGGAGCGAGGTTCGATATCATCGTATTCTATAATTCCTTTTGCAATATGATATGCAAACGCATCATCAATAGCCATAGAATTTCTGTCCATAATTACATGTATACTAGTGTAATTCATGGAGATCTCTCTATTCTCTGGAATTGGTTCTATTATTGGAGCGTCCTCCAATGATGTCTCTTGGACATAACCATAATCCGGAATTTTTTCATGAGATGGATTATTTATATCGATGATTAATGGATTATTTTGTGTCAAGCTCGCTTTCTTTCTTGGGCGAGAATCCATCGAACCTATAGGCCTCCCGCGCTTTCTAGCAGGAGCCATGGGTCTAGCCACTGCATCACCCATAGAGGGGATGTCATGTCCTTTATTTTTAGGAACATCAATCCTTGCAGGTACGTTTGCAGCAGGTATGTGTGATCTTGTCACTTTAGCGATATCAGAAAACGCATCAGGCATTGATTCTGCTACGTTCTGAAGATCGAGAATCCTCCGCACCTCTATTTCAGACTGTGTGGTTCGGGGATCAAGATGAGACAAAGTGGGGACAGACCACGACAATTCCTGTCTTTTCTGTTGAACATTAATGTTCTTGTCTCCCCCTAATGACGGGAAGACTGTCTCATCAAAGTGACAATCCGCAAATCTAGCGGTAAATAGATCACCTGTCAAGGGTTCTATGTAGCGGATAATGCTTGGAGTATCATATCCAACATAAAGGCCTAAGCGTCTTTGAGGACCCATTTTGGTGCGCTGTGGCGGCGCAATTGGCACATAGACTGCACACCCAAAGATGCGTAAGTGTGAGACATTAGGCTCATACCCAGTCACCAGTTGGGACGCAGAAAAGGGTTGGGTGGCAGTGGGTCTCAGACGAATGAGCACAGCTGCATGTAATATTGCATAGCCCCAAGCAGAAATAGGGAGATTGGTGCGCATAACCAATGCCCTGGCAACCATTTGAAGTCTTTTAATGGCAGCTTCTGCGAGTCCATTTTGGGTGTGTACATGAGGGACAGGATGTTCCACCTCAATCCCAATGGACATGCAATAATCATCAAAGGTTCTTGATGTAAATTCTCCAGCATTGTCAAGACGAATTGACTTAATAGGATGATCGGGGTGGTGAGCCCTTAATTTAATGATTTGTGCTAGGAGTTTAGCAAATGCAGCATTTCTTGTGGATAAGAGCATGACATGTGACCAACGTGTCGATGCATCAACCAACACCATAAAATATCTAAATGGTCCGCAAGTTGGTTGGATAGGTCCACAAATATCACCTTGTATTCTTTGTAAGAATGGTATATTTTCTTTAGTGTCCTTTGCATAGGATGGTCTTGATCCTACCTTTGCTAAAGAGCAAGCTTTGCAAAACGAATGATACACTTTAGAAGTAACTCTTTGGACCAATGTTTGGTTCGTATTTCTTTTCGTTTTGAAGAATGGATGTCCGTGTGAAGTCTTTAATATACGGAGCATCATGTCACGACCTGGATGTCCCAAACGGTCGTGCCAAAGCTTGTATGTGTCAGGATCCCATAATTTGTCATTCATGACATGGTTGGATTCAATGACTCTAATAGTGGTTGCATACAATCCACTAGAGCGACACATAAGTTTCTCTAAAACTCGTGTATTTCCGTAGTTTTTAGAGGTGATGCAAAGGAACTCTTGTCCATTCTCACAATGTGTTTCCACATGAAAATCATTGGCTCTTATGTCTTTAAAGCTTAATAGGGTCCTTCCGGCCCTTGGAGCATATAGAGCTTCGGCGACATTAATATTTGTGCCATTTGGTAACAAAAATTGAGCTGGTCCTCGACCATGAATCAATTGTGATGGTCCTGCCATCGTAGTTACTGAGGATCGACTGGGTGTCATCCATAAAAATAATTGCCTATGTCGCAATATCGTATGTGTGGTGCCACTATCAAGAAGGCATTCCAATTCTCCGGAAAACATACTGAAATGAATAAAGTTCGGAATATTAACACATGTCCATGACATTGAATGCGATACTTTATTAATGGGGAAAATAGCCAATGATTACATCAAAGTTATTCATAAGTCTATTTCAAATATCAAACTTTAGACAAATTGCTATCACTCAATCCGTTTGGTAATTCCAATGGAATATGACCAGGAAAGTAGAGAGATGTTGGTGGAGCGAGGCTCGCTTAAATACCCCGATCTCAATTGCTTTCCTAGACATCATACTTCATTGGGTACGCCACATAAGAAGGAGTTTAATACAATTGTTATTTATTGACTAAGGCACATTTGCCATTCTTGGAAAATAGAAAGAGGATTATTCTAATCAAAGTCTGTGGCATCCTCGTGCTCTTCATCTACAGCTTTGAAGTCCTCAACAGTGAGATTGACATCTTCACTATTTTCATCTTCGGCAAGGTTAGCTTCTTGCTCTCTTGCTTCCCTGTACTCCTTGTAGCGTGCAGCTAATTGGGTACTTGCATGACATTGTTTAAACCAATGCTCGATTGATCCACATCTATGACACATGTCATTGTGGTTCCCTCCCTTCATTTGAGGTATAGGTTGTGCAGGTTGTACAGTTTGTACAGGTTGTGCACGTTGTGGATATCCCCTAGGAGGGTTGCTGCTACTACCACGGCGCATGGTGCGACCTCCACGGTTCATGGTGCTATTTCCACGGCCGGTGTTGCCATATCTCCCTCTTCCACGTGTGGAGTTACCATCACGTGCGCCCGCTCTAAAGTTGCGGTTTCCTTCCCTGTTGGGGCGGTTATATGGACCTGTTCGTCCTTCATGTCCCCTATTATTAGGGTACACATGTCCCCTATTGCTGGGGTACCGCTCCCTGTGCCCTCTCTTGGGTGCATTATAATTTGCCTCACGAACGCTCTTGGTTCCAATGGGTCTTGAATTATAATTCTTTACAAGAATGTTGTCGTGCTTTTCGGCTACCGACAAAATATTTATGAGTTCATTGAACCTCGTAATTCGTCCAGCATTTACTTCAGTGCGATACTGCTTTGATAGCAAAATTGCTGCAACAGGGAAGGTGGAGAGAGTTTTCTCAATTAGCTCTTCTTCTGTGAGGGGTCTTTGACAGAACCTCAACATGGATTTAAGACGAAGAGCTTCTGAATTGTACTCAGCAATAGACTTGAAGTCTGAGAAGCGTACATCGTTCCACTGAACCTTCAAGTCAGGGAGGAGAGAATCTTGGATATTGTTAAAGCGCTCTTCTAGTGCTTCCCATAAATCCTTTGCATCTTTGATGGACATGTACTCTAGCCTGAGTGCTTTGTCCATATGACGTCGTATCAAGATGATTGCTTCTGCATGCTTCTTGGGTGATCAAGGGAACACAAGAGCCGGGTTTGGTTCATGGATGATGGGCAATATCCCCTTGGATGTGAGATGGTTCTCAACGTCGGTTTTCCAGCTATGGTACTCCGAACCTGTTGAGTCAAGGATTTGAAAATCGAGTCTAGGTTCATTCGACATCCTTGAAGATAAGAAGAAAATATTAGTTTCGGAGTTAAAACTTCCACGAAAAATAATAAGATTTCCGAGCTATGCTACCAAGAAATCAATTTCCAAGAATCATTGTGAACACTCTTAGTTCATTTGGCGTGAATTGCTCTAATTCCGCTTTTGATTGTAAGTTCCCGAGAAAAAGGAAAAAAAGGAGAGAAAATAAATAAAAACTCAAAAACGGGAACTTTTAGTAAAGAATACCTTGGAATAGTGTTGCCGGAAATTTTTGACCGGAAAAATTATCGGAGTTGACCGGAAAGATCGTTGGAAAAAGTCGAGAAAAATCGTCCGAAAAGTCGCCGGAAAAGTGTCGAAAAAGTCGTCGGAAAGTCACCGCGCAAATCTGTCGACAGATGTGTCGACAGCTGCTCGGCAGCTGCTGCGCAGCATCTCGGAAGCTGCTCGGCAGCTGCTGCGCAGGGGCCTCGGCAGCGTCTCGGCAGCTGCTGCGCAGGGCTCTCGGCAGCTGCTGCGCAGCTCTCTCGGCAGGTCTCGGCAGGACTCGGCAGCTGCTGCGCAGCTCTCGGCAGTAGCTCGGCAGGTCTCGGCAGCACCTCGGCAGCTGCTGCGCAGCTCTCGGCAGGTCTCGGCAGCACCTCGGCAGCTGCTGCGCAGCTCTCGGCAGCTGCTCGGCAGCTCTCGGCAGCGGTCCGGCAGCGGTCCGGTTCGGTTTTTCGACTTCCGGCGGCCGGTTCAGGCTGTTTCCGACCGGTTCCGGTGAATCTGAGACCGGTTCCGGGCTCCTGGAATCAAGGGCTTTAATCTGAGCTAGGGTTTGGGGATTTTTTGTAGGTTTTGAAAAATGACTTCTATCGATGAAGAACTCTTCTTTCGTCAATTTTTCGATTCTAATTCTAGAGCAACTTCGTGCTGATAACGTGTTTAAGAACTAGAGGAATTGATAAACAGAATAGGAGAGTAAAATTTCAGAGAGAATGGGGATTTCAATGTGTTTTTTCATCTCATACAAAGGGGGTATTTATAGGATTACATTGAAGTGTGAATGCTCAAAGAGAAACTCAAAATGATAACCATCTTGATGATGATTTTCTGCCATGCTTGTTGCCCTTTGGTAAAGCATGTTTACATAAGTCTTCATACACTCAAGTACCTATGATTATACACTCAAGTACCTATCTAAATACTTTTACGTATTTTGTTACATGATATAGACATATACGGTATATATACGATTTATACTACAACAAGAAACACGTTTGCTATTCAGAACAAGTAAAATGAGCACGGTGAAATCATGTACTTTTTATTCACTACATTTCTCAATTATAATGGGCTGTCATAAATCGCTGATCTAGGAAAATTTCAACATCCTGCTCCGTGCAGCACAGCAGATAGTACACCAATGTTGACACTCTTGACATAAATCGCTGATCTAGGAAAATTTCAACATCCTGCTCCATGCAGCACAGCAGATAGTACACCAATGTTGACACTCTTGACATAAACCATCAAATATTCTTTGTTAACTATTGTACTATATGTATATTCCTAGTTAACTACTGTACTATAATTCATCAAAATGGCTGCAGAGAAAATAGAATACACAGAAATGCTATACGGCACCGCTAATCATTTCACTAATTCAAAGAATTGTTATAAAAATGGCCAAAACACAAATCTGATACATATTTGTGGTATACTCAACTCTTGACATTGCATTACCTCACCAGTTACAAAGTGAATGTACAAATGCTAGAAGGAACTCAACTCTTCTCAAGGTACCAAAATCTGTGGAATATGTGATTGTACTCCTGATATAAGAATTCAGATGGTTATTGTACAGGTTCAACCTCATCGACTCAGAGGTACCTTTTTCATGTACTTTGAATTGTATCTACTCTGATCAGAAGCAAGCAAAGATACAATCCCAAATTGTTGCAACAAGGATTTCTCTCCTCCCATAGATAGAAGAACTGCTTGTTAGTCATAACCTGCATATACAAGTTAAGATTAAGTTGTATTTTTTCAAAAAATAATTTATTACTGTGCACTGCAAACATAAGAATCAATGTATAGAGAATGCAATATCAACTCACTAGCTGGTCTACTAAGCACATGGTCTTTTCCGTTAGTAGATCTGTTAGCTCCGCTGGTACTAACATCCGACGCTTGAACATTATTTTGCACCAATGCAGACTGTCCAAATACCTCATTTGTTGCCTGGCACTGGCAACACAAAAGAGAACTTAAGGTTCAATGTACACAACAGAAATCTAAGAGCAGAACACAATAAAACAGACTATAGAGTATTTAAAATGTTGAAGCGCTGAAATTTCGGATGGTTGGTAGAATCATAAACGTTCCCCCCCCCCCAAAAAAAAATAAATAAATCGATGTATGGTGGTGTAAATCCTACGTTTGTTTGATTCATTCTAATGACTTCTCCAAGGACACTGCAAGCCTTAATGTTGAAAGGAACTTCCAATGCAAAAAGATTGCTGGTCAACATCCAAATTCCTTCATAGATCAATAGAGTATTAGATATCCATTAGCAATTTTTATAACCATGTCTACTCACATGTCCAAACATTTAGCATCATTAGCTTTTCATCTCACAATATAAAACCGAGGGGCCTCTCCACCCAGGAACAGTTGCTATTGGTTTAGATACTTAGATGCTGTAACTTTAAATTTAATAAAGAGTCCCAGTGGAGTGATGGACATGCAGCATCAATTCAACAACTAAACTCCATCACACACGATCAGCACATACTGTTTCCAACAAAATAAAAATTCAATTCATGGTAAATGCAACAACCTGATTAGAAGTCTGATGCATGGAGCTATTGGTGTTGGTGTTTTGCATCACTTGAGAGTTCATGTTCTGCATTGAATCCTTTGAACTAGAAGCTTGAGCTGATTCTAGAGGACCTCCTGCACCACAGCCATTCGGTCCTACAGCTGACTTCATAAAGGGCCCTCCAGATACGGGAACTAAGGGTGCGCGTTGCATCGGTATGGGAACTCCTTGACCAGGAAGCCCAAACATCTGAAGGTTAGATCCTACCATCCCATTGAACGCAGCATGCCCTGACATTGGTGAACCAGGAAAATGTGCACCTTGCATAGGAGGCACCTGAAGCATAGGGTAACCAGAAGATCCACCATTCATGTCAGGCATACCCATCCCAAAACCCATGCCCAATCCCATTCCCATTCCAACACCCATGTGCGAGAAATGAGCCATACGGGGTGCATGCATGTGTTGCATTCCTGGTGGTAACATCATTTGTGGCATATACAAACCAGCTCCCATTGACATAATCTGCATAGAGATTGAGAAAAAATCTTAAATAGAAAAAAAAAAATTACACCTTTAAAATACAATTAAGAGGGACTGAGAGTTAAAGATTCTGCTCACCTGTACTTGGAGTTGAAGTGTCTTCAAATACTCAATGGCCTCATCAAGCATTGAAGCTTTGTCCACCTTGCATAACCAAATTACAGAAGACGTTAACTTATATTTAAACTTCCATAACAAACAGGAAGTTATATAATCTGTACTGTGGACATACGTTAATCAAAAATCATAAATGTTCAGTTAGTCTTGTATTGTTAAGACTTACCAATATTCACACAACAGTGAAGTTTCAGATTTTAATCTATAGGCCTTCCCTAAACATATACTAGTTAAAAGTTTATTTCAGTTCCAAAAGCGACTAAATCAGATCCTTGATTGAACACCCAACTAGGACTTAGAAGTAAATCAAACATCATAAATGTCCGGGAAGACTTAGCAAGACTATAAAACATAAATAAAAGAAAAACCAACCTTATTGCAATTAGGTATGAGTTCTTGAAGCGCCCGCATCTTTTCATTGATTCTATCCCTTCGCCTCTGTTCACATTCCAAATCGAGTAATCAGATGCTTTACATCTTACAAACAGCACATTGCCATGGAACTAACATGTTATGAATACTTTAAATGGATTGCTTTCCTCACCCTTTCTGATAAGTTATGCACTTCTGCTGCTCTGCTTCTCTTGGAACCTGTACCTCGACCATGAGCTACCTTTTTCACGCCCACAGATTCTTCCTCTACATCCTGCAGGAGGTTTTCATTGTTTATAAAGGGAAGGAAACAGGAAAAAGAACTCCAAGAAATATTTACAACATTTAAACTTACTTCACTATGGCATTCAGAGTCATCAGTATCACGAGATTTTCTCTTCAACGCACGAATTGGATCATCTGAAGCTTTCTCCACACTATTGCCAGAGCACACAGAAGAAGCAACCACAGGCTCTGTAGCTTTTTCAGCATCTGGAAGTGCCCTAATTGCGCTTTCACAAGGAATATGATTGGAATTTGTGTCATCATTCTTAGAGGCATCCTCTTGATATGCAGCCTCAGACTGTTTAGTAGTACGTGGTTCCTCAGGAGGCTTAGATGTGGTTGGTTTCATATCAACACTGGAGGGCGCCATAACATCTTGGCACTGTGAAGTTGACTCCTTCAGTAAACTGCAGCTTGATTCAATTAGTATCGACTCAGGAGGATTGCTGCTAGTTGCAGCTGAAACCTTATCCTTATTTCCAATCTTTTCCACCCTTACTAAACTCGAGCTAGACATTGCACCATTATTGTGAAGATTAGCTTTTGCGAGAGTAGCTGGTCGTGAGAAATGGGAAAAGTTCACTATGGTTGAATTATTATTACTAGGAGTTGGTGGATTTTGCTTCTGCGTTGTTATGCCAGGAAAACCACCTGCAGGTGAAGCCTGAATTGAATTCTTGCAAACAGCATGATGGTCGGCACTACTTGTGTTAACACCAACCATATCCGAAGCGATTGATCTAAAAGATGGAATTGATGCTTGGGATTGCTGTGATGACATCTGGTATAAGTGAGTAGTACTAGTTCTAGGTCTGCTAACCTCAGCAGCACTTATTGAAGAAAGCTTTGATACATTCCTTTGTTCTAAAAGAGCGCCTCCATGGGTAGAATTGGGGCTGGACTCCCTATGTATCTGACTAGAACTACTCCTTTTGTCGATTGATGCGAGATTGCCGTTGGTGGAAATCTCATTTGCATTGACACCAGATATTTCAGGCATAAAACCATGGCTATATTCATGTTGTAAAGGTTGATCAAGGGCATAATTCAACCAAGGCAACATGTCATCATCGTCACTCAAACCCATTTCAACAGATGGCACCGACGATGGAATTTCATCCATCACAGAGTCCACTGACCCAAATTTCCCCATCTTCCCATTGGTTCCATTTCCTAAATCTCTATCTCGATTCTTGGGGGTGTGAGATGGTAAGCTGTTAAAAGTTGGACTCTTTCTAGCTCTACTGGATTGACCTTGCATCATAATCTGCCCATTTTCCCATACCAGTTCAACAAAATCATTCACAGGGCTGCATTAAATCCAACAAGATAGAAAAGAAGAGAAAAAAGCAAATATTAAATGGGAAAACAGAACACAATACACTGATTCAATAAGTCACTGACATGAATCACAACAGGTAAAGATGCAGCGATTTTAAAAACCAAAATGAACTGAACATACTCGAAATCTGGATTCGAATCACTCCTCCCTCTAGCCATTCGATATAGCTCCGATAAAGGCATGGTGAAGATTTGGACTCTTTTGTGTTATTCAGAAATGCTCCAAAGCTTCAAGAACATGGACATTATTGCTAGCTTCCACACAGTGTCTTATTGGTGAGTGCTGGGTTCAAAGGACCAGAAGAAGAAAAAATTAGATGTTAATGCATATAAATAGAAACGGGCAACAGTGGTTGGAAGACGTAAAAGCCCAACCAAAACCCCACTATAAGACAATCCCAGTACAACTTATAGTGGGAGAAAAGAAATCATATTCCCTTCAACAGTTTATAAATTACACAGAATAAAATCTTTCTTTATAATACTACAGTCTTTATCAGTAAGATAAAATATAAAAACTCAAAACTTGTTTTAAAATTTATAAAAGCAAGCAGTCAAAGTAATTCTTTAATGGCTCCAAAGATCCCAGAAAACCTCTGGCTTAAGCTCATCTGAGTTAAAAATTAGTTCTTTACACTTTTCTTAATCATTAAACAAAAAACGCAGAAAACAGACTATATTTCCTTAAACTAATCACCAAAATCTTAACAAACCTCCAAATTTTTGATTCAAAGATAAAGGGAATTCAGTTCACTTCACTATTGAACTTGAAGAACAGCCCGCAATCCTCACTACCCAAAAACCCAGCTAGAACTGATCCTACATAAAAGCATCAACAAAATGTACAAAAGAAACAAACTTTTGGGAAAATCAAAGCTCCTCGAACTAGTCAAGTTTTGTTAATCCACATGGTAAATCATAATGAATCTCAGTACAGTAAGTGAGCTCGAACAAAGAGAACCCATTTCATCTGAGAGAGACAAAAAGACAGAGAGCCAGAGAGAGAAGCAATACAAAAGTGGACGTAGAAGACGGCGAAAGGCTAGGCAGAGTTGCAGGGGGACCAGTTCAGAGAGACAGAGGTAAAAAAGCTTCAATCTTTCACTCACACAACTTCAGCTGAAGCCATTTGTTGATTTGTGGCTTTTAACCTTGGTCAATTTCTTTTTGGCTTCAACCTTGGTCAATCTTCTTATCAATGCCTTTACCAATCTACTTACTGCCACAAGTTTTGATCATTATAGAAGTAGGGACCACTTAAGCCTTCAGAGCGTGAAGGGCACGCGGTATCTGTAGGGCAATTGCCCAGGTAATTAAGGGTGACTGGTATAGGACATTGGTTCATACAACTCTTATGTACTACAACTCTATAAGTTGTTTTTCTTTTTTCTAGCAAGATCGGTTCATCTGGTGTCCCTATTCTCTGTACTCTAATAGAGCATATTATCCTCTGGGATTTATAAATGTTATCTTATAGCATTGGATGTGGATTTGGGTTATGTAGCTGTGGACTTCATGTTTGGAATTCATAATGGAAAACAACAACAACATCATTATCATATGTACATGAATGATCGATTTTTATGATATATTTTGGCACGGTGTTCCTCTTTTTCAAGTTCAACTTATAAACTTATAATCACGGTTTGAAAATTATGGATTAAGGCATTAACAAGTCATTGACCTGCTCATCATGGGTCTTCAAATATCTACGTCCCCTTCATATTTGGAGAGACTTTGGTATGTGTAAAGGTTGGTTCTTTTGCAACTTTTATCCTTTATGATCCCACTCAGGTGAGATGGATGATACGAGGAAGTTTAAGATGAGGGATCGATGCAAAAATTAATTTTCTCATGTTGGAAGTCTTTTCTAAAGTAATGTTGAATGAACCAAAATGATTTATTTTTAACGTTTTATAATAATTTTGAAGTGTACGAATAACTGTGTATGACAAGACATAGATAACAGATAAACCATCAGAATAGCAGAAATCATTAACCATTTTAAAGTTGAGTTTTGAAAGATCTTTTATCCTTAACCATTCTAAAGTTGAGTTTTGAAAGATCTTTTATCCATGAAAACAATCGACCACAATTGTCGTTTGAAGATCATGATCCACTAAGTAGAATCTGAGATCATCACACATTGAATAATTGAGTCTTATTGTGCTTTCCTTGATCAAGGCAAACAAAAAGTCACAGCTGCCCTTCCAAATTTCCAATATACTTATTGAAGCATGTCAGGATTTTCACATCAACTGACATGATAGGGACTTTTTATCAGTTGATGTGTGAGGTATGATAAAGCCAGCAATTAGGAGACACCCAAATCACAAACTTTATACTTTTGATTATAGGTAGGATCCACCGATTCATAAAATAAAAACCATCTTATAGAAGCTGAACAAGTGATATAATCCCTGTTACATTAAAGTGTGTATCA
Organism: Rosa persica; assembly: GCA_025331145.1. NCBI lineage: Eukaryota > Viridiplantae > Streptophyta > Magnoliopsida > Rosales > Rosaceae > Rosa > Rosa persica. The sequence goes on along the minus strand of WFKR01000003.1, from coordinate 5,953,580 downwards.
AGTTGATCGGCCAACTCTAGTAAGGTGAACTCGCTCATAGTTCCGAGCTAGTTTAGGAATGCATAAAGCTAATGTATTATTGCAGGAAGTTGATTTACCGTTAATATATCGATTTTACTAAATTTTTATAAGAACAATAATCAGATCGATCTATGTTGGAGTTGAAGTTTATGTAGCAGACATCTTAAATATATAAAATAATCTGAAATTGTTATATTTCATATATCTACATCCATGTTTATAAGCTGGCACTTTATGGTTTGAGTAGATCTAAAAAGTGTACTAGTCCTCCTTAAATTTGGTTGGCCTTTTATTACGCTATAACCTAAATGTTTACGCTTATGACACTGTGCTCCCAATTAATTAGGGTTGACATTTGGTCCGAGAAGCGAGCATGCTCTTGTCTTTAGAATAACTCCAATAGTTTCTCCATAACTTGATTTTTCTTTATTTTAGGAAAAAATTTAGTTGTTTGGCTCCAACAGATTCCCTATAATTATTCATAAAATAGAGATAGTGATGAGAGAGAAAACAAAATTTCCTATATTTACAGTAAATCTGTAAAATTTTAGGGAATGATTTAGGGAAAAATTATGGAATCTGTAAAATAGAGAATCTGTTAGAGTTGGAGCAGAAATTTTTTTGGAGATTTTAATTTTTGCTTCCTTATAATAGAGAAATTATGAGAAAACTATTAGAGATGCTCTTAGAGCAACTTCAACAGATTCCTAATATTTTGGTTTTTCTTTATTTTAAAGAAAAATGAGTTTCTTTGGCTTCAACAAATTTTCTATAATTATCTCAATTTTAGAAATAATGAGGAAAGAAAAAACAAAATTCATTAAATTTACAGCAGTCTCTACAATTCTCCTCTACAGTTTTAAAAGAAAAATTACTTAAATATTTAACTTTTACTTCTCTATATTAAGAAGTTGTCGCAATTACTCCTAGTATTTTATATTTTTGGTCTTCCGTGTTCCGTCGATCCAACTCTTCTCCACACCGCGGCCTAGCTCCAATCCCAAGTCTCAACTACTCTTAACTTTTCTCTCCATGTTTTTCCACCAAAAGTAAATTAATTAACTCGGCTAATTAAGCTCATTCACATTATGATAATGAGAAAGGGCCAATTGATTGGATGTTTCTGTCGTGTATGAAGAGGTCATCCTCTAATCTTGCTTTTCCTGTCATCTACAGGAAATTAAAACGCTGTTCTATTATGACATAATCAATGAGTTAGAATTTGAGAAGCAATCCCAAACTAAACTCGGAAATTAGTGAAAACGATTCCATTCAATTTGTGTGTTCTGGACCACCAATACAGAACCACTGAACCAAGCATGGTTAATTTCCACGTGGAGCATTAATGTGCAAGGTACACGCGGACCCTTCAACACCCAGTAAGCAATTTGGCGCCATCAACTGTTGGGTCCCCGGCGGAGCATCTTTGATCTTTCTCCGTCAACTGTTTGGGTCTTCTGGTTTGGTTTGGTTGGTGCATGTTCCATTAGAGAGGGTCTGTGATATTGCAGAAATTGATTCGGAGGTGTGGTTTTCACGTGCGAGTATGAACTTCACGTGACTCTGTTTTGGTATCCAGCAACATGCACCTAGGTCCATGATTTTGCATGAGTGCATGACTTGGTCTCTGATTCTTTGCCACGTTTACCGTATATGAGGATGCACAGTGTGCGCCCAGCTTTAGCACCAAGCAAAGTGACAATCGATCCCCACCCACAAAATTATGAGAATGATTGAGATGCACGATAATAAACCCAGCAAGAATGCTCGTGATCAGTTCCCAGACCACTAATCCAAACCATGAAAGCAAAATCTGGACCTCAGTTTGCTTATGGTCACTTTAACCAACTCTCATCGTTATGAGCATGCTGTATCTTCAAGTACATTAGTTGCCAATACTATATACAGTAGTATGTAGGTTAGGATGTATGGCCCGAATTGTTATGATCGTGTTTAATTTATGATAGCATTCTCTTATCGGATTGTGGATCTAGACTACGATTAGGTCAATTCTTACCTCCATGTGTGGTTTAAGTTCACCGCTTAGCACTTTGACAAGAAAAAGCATTGATCTATCGCGAACTATGATGCTTGCGGACATTATTATTCTTTGTTAGCTCTAATGACGCCATCTTTTTCCAGATTAAGATTCAAGTGTACTTAGAACTGAGCATACAACCACCTCAAACACAGTGAAACTTATAGTAGTTAATATTTAGTGCGGTGTTTGTGCTCCAACATAACCTGTACTCGGTATCTGGTCCTTATATGGAGCCGCTTTTGGTCATTTTTAATCAATGAACATGCTGAATCTTCAAGCTTATTACATGCCAATACTAAATGCAGTAGTAGCTAGGATTATGATGTATGGCGAGAATCCCTTCAATGTTCTCTTGGACTGTGAATCTAGACCATGCATGATAAAGACCTAAATGTGTGGTTCGGATGCACTTTGACAAGATAAGGATCTTACACACGTACGATGATGAACTTCTGAACAACATTACTAGCCGACATTGATTATTCCTTGTTGACTAGCTCTAATGACTCCGTCTGGTTCCAGATTAAATATTAATTGTACTTAGAACTGAGCATGCAACAACCTTAAACCACAGGATGGACCTTATTATTGTTAAACAAAACCGGTACGTACTTAGACGAGTAAACAATGAGAAAATGACAAGATAATATGTCTAATCATGTTGGCATTGGCCTACAGATCATCCAAGTGTTTAAACTAATGAAGAGAGACACAGATACTCTAAAGAAAATACAGCGTGATATGCAAATTAAGAAGAGGGAAGAAGGGGGAAGATAATGTTTACATATGTAATTGTGTGTGTAAATAAGTGGATGGCCCTTCATGGGATGAAAAAGGCTCAAATAATTTAAGGGATTCACATATTGTTGGCTGAGGGAGCCAATAATAAATGAGACAGAAATGGACCCAAAACATGGTTCATGCATGATTTATCAGCACTACCAGTTGTCTGCTGCCCCAATTGTCTCTGCTTCCTCTGCCACTCTGCACATGATCACCAGACTCGTATAATCTGCACACACACACACACACATACATATATTTATGACACTATGAATACCAATATGATTGCTGTATATATATTTATGTATGAATTGAATTCAGAGACGTACAGTGTCAGACTCCCAGGGTGCTCTAAACAAAGACCAGCCTGTTTTATCTGCTAGCATTTTCTTCTTGCTTTTCTTGGTGTCGCCAATATCCAAGGCACTTGATCCTGACATTCTTAAAAAAAGGGTTCCCATAACATGTGCCCATTTGGTGATTAGTCACTATTGTTTGGCCTAATTAATCATCTTCTTCCATATTTGTGTATATAATTATGGCTCTGATTTTCAGATGTGCACACTGGGAAATATGATACAAACACTTTAAGTGAAGAACAAGCATATGTGAGAGTTAGTAAAGGCAACTGGTAGCTGCATGTTTTGGTCTTCTTGAATGATAATGTGATGAGAGCAATCATTTTTCAGGTTTGTCAAGGGCCCTCAATCTCATTCAATTCTGTTGTACAAGGTTATAGCCCATGCTGCTCTTCTGCCGATGTCTTAAGTAAAATTCACTCAAATAAAAAAAGTTAAGTAGTAAATCAAATAGGGAAAAAAGACTAATTCAATACTTGATTGGTTTTTGATATAGCATGAGATTACATATGAATTCAAAAGTAAAGACAAGAAGATAGAGTAGTAGATATGATGTGTTATTCAGATATGCTAGAATAGTGTTGCAGCAAGGCAACTTGATCACATGATATAACAGCAGATCTTCCTACCCATATCAAAGCAGCATCAAAATAAGAACTCAACTACTCATATCTGCCTTTGCAACTTGCTTCAATACCATGGTTCCTTCATTATTGAATAGATTACTTGAGCATGGTTAAGAGTAAAAAGGAGTAAAAAGGTTATGAACTTATGATCGAACTTTGACAAAGTGTAATTCATCTTCAAAGTTCTTAGTAAATTCAAGTAGTACTATAGTATCATCATAATAATTGTACCTAGCTAGCTCCTATATGTTTCTGCATCTTGTCTTCAACTCCAGACAATGGCTATTCTGCACTCTGGCACCGATAGGACATTTCAAAAGGGAAAATAATTGAAAGACAAAATGGAATTCTCAGTCACACAGCTGTATGAAATCTAAAGCAATCATCACAGAACATAGCAAACTAGTTGCAAGCATGGAGAATTTCATCTGTGCATATACCCAGTCCAAGTACCTAGGTCCAAGTAATTAGCCCAACATTACAGAAAACCCTCTGAAATGTACCTGAAGTCCTAGTAGTAAAGAGAGAAATTGTACGTAATGCCATATAGCTTTACCAAGGAGATTCATGGTTATACCATTGCAGTTCGTTTTATAAATGTGATTGTCTACCACATAAAAACGAATGGAAATTAATTTTCTTCCAATGACCAAACTTCACTGATCAAAAATACTAATAAGAAGGCATCCTGTTACAGGTTTATCAATGCTGTTTTTCAGTCCAACTAGCTAGATTCTGATAAGAAATTTATGCAGTAATTACTGACTTTCTAAAAAAAAAAAAATCCATCTACCTAGAAAACAAATTCCAATGAATCCTTATTATATAATAGTGATAAATCCCATGCTACATTGTAATTGCCATCTATGCATACTCTGACAGTTGGCTTACCATCTATCAGACTAGCAGTTATGATCTGAAATCAGAATATTTTGCTTGCCTAAAGAGTTCTGCAGAAATTAGCTGGAACAGGAAGTCATCTATCAACAAGAAGAAAAAGATGCAAATATGATGAAAGAATACCCAGTGAAGGTTTAGTAGAAGTGTCTTTCAGGCGAAACGACTATGTACTTAATTGCTATCTGATACTATATTAGATTGCACCTAAATTTAAAGGTACAAGACGTGAGAGTAGTAGATGAGCTGATGAGATTGGGTCACAGATGTGCTAGAATACCATGATATAATGATAGATCCTCAGATCTTTCTATACAGATATACAGGATATCAAAAGAGCATCAAATATGCAACTTTCTTTTATACAATTACCATATTTAGTTCATGAGTGAATAGATTAGTAAAGCACATGAATATATGTGTGCGCGCATATTATAGATAGGCATAACCATGTACCTGTATATACCTGTTGCCTTAAGAGTAAAAGCTTATGACAATTGTAATGAGCAAGCATAGTCTTCAAAGTTCTCAGTAAAAACAATCAGTACTGTATGCAGTACCAGATAATATTTGTATATGTACCCGGGGTTACTTGTACATCTTGTCTTCAACTAAGGGCAATGGTTTCTTCAAGACCGAACTTTAGCGCTCTGGCAGTGGTAGCTAGGCAGATCAAATGGGAATGATTGAGAGAGAATGGAATTCAGTAACACAGGTTTGTAAAGATATGTTCCATCACGAATCATCATATATAGGACATACGTACTAAACTACTTACATATTTACATAGCCACAAGCACCTAGGGAAATAGGTTCAAGTTCTTTCTACACAAACCCTCTGAAATATACCTGCACTACTAGTAGAAGACAGACAATATATTGTAATTATTCAAAAAAAAAAAATCTATTGCAATATAGGGTCTTGCTTTGAGTAAAAAATTAGCTTCAAAAGAGATGTATGAACTTATAATTATATATAGCATCTTTCTACGATTAAAAAAAAAATATATACAAATATGTCATACACCGATGACCGATCCATCACAACAAGAAAAGCCACTGGTACAAATAGTGGATACAATTCAAGTATTATTTTGACTTTAAGAACTCTTCTTTCTATAAACAAAAGAAAATTATATGGCATCTTCCTTCACTTTTAATCAACCAATGTGTGTCTTCATATGCATACACATTCTTCATACAATTTAAATTACGAGGAATCATATTATCTCCTCAATGTTAGCAGACGGTTCAAATAGCATAAAGAAGCTATATGAGCTGATTTAAAGATCATGCAAAGTTTGCTTCAAGCTGCTAATTATTCTTATTGAAAAAACCTTAGGTGAAACTTAATTACTAGCCATTTCAAGCATATTTCTTGCACCCTAAACTAAGGAATGTATTAAGTGGCTATAAATTACCAATTCCTCCAATAATTTAGACTTCTTCAAACAATCACTGAACAACCATGGTCATACTAAAAACACTAATTACTAGAATTATTTTTTAGAACTTTTTTTATTTCTAGCTGTTCCGATATCTTCGGTTTAAAATCAAGTTTTCTCATTATAAGTCATTAACTACAAAGTAAAATGTACTCAAGAATGTATAGATAGTTTTCTCCTAAGTTAATCAAAGGGTAAATTAGAATCTATTCAACCAACCAAATCTACACACCAAATTACGTACCAAACATTAGAGTATGATATCTTTTCAACAAGTAGCAGAAATCACAAACCCCTAATATGTGATCACCAATCTACCCCTCCAATTTCCATTAAGCTTATTAGCCATAGCAATTGCTACAAGGGTCAATGTTGTGAGATTATGGTTTCTCTCAACTTTGGACCATTGAAGGTCCAAACCACGAAATTCAAAGTACAGCAGAAACAAACGGGGCTAGGTTCACACCAAGGTCTACAAAATAAACCAAATTCTTCTAAATATATATATATATATATACATATATATATATATATGAGTTTCATCCATGAATGTTATCCCACATCAAAAAATTTATGGATGGATCAAATGTTAAAGTACCCAATGACTGTAACAAAGACGGTTATGTAATTCAACTTCGGTGGCAAATAGCTTTTATCCAACATTTTATTTTTTACAAATCACTAATGAGCTTCTGATTTTTGAAACACTTGAGTTGAACATTTTCTTTGATCTAATTGGACCAGTAGACACGACATGAGGTTGGAAACTTTTAATCCTGCAACGATAACACGTCAACTCTTAAAGGATAATGACCGTACACAATAAAAGTTCATATCTTTCCAAGAACGGCGTCTGCTACAGAATATCAAACGAAGAATTTTGGGAAAATTGAGGTAAAAGACCAATTGGAAATGGTGCATCTTTATGAGTGCAAGATCGCAGGTGGCCAGCTATTGGATTTTTGTTGATTGATTAATGATTATCAATTTATCATTGAGGGTTGTTGATGATGGGTTGATAATTGAGATTTGGGAATGTTTTGGATTTTTGGTTGATTGATTGTCATTGTTGTAGTGGGAATGGGTTGTTGTCTTGTTGAATGTTTGATAATTGATTGTCATTGCTAATGGTGGGAATAAGTTGTTGTCTTGATGATGCTTGAATCGTGAATTCGTCATGTTTGGTGTTTAGGGTGAGGTTACTGAGGTCGTAATTGGGAATTGGGAATGAGTAATGGGTTGATGTCGATAATTGGGAATGAGTTGATGTTGAATTGTTGATAATTGGGAATGGGTTGAATCGGTTGATGAGATTCATTGATATCATGCAGATTTGGCTACAGAGACATCAAAAAAAAAAATTTGGTCTTCGCCCAAAAAAAATTACCCGCCCTATTTTCGAATCCTAGCTACGCCCTGTTGTTGTGATTTATTCAAACATTTCCTTGATGGAACGACTTCCGTTAGACAAGACTAAATGATTGAGGAAACGAAGATATTTAGTAAAATTGAGGTAGAAGACCAATTGAAAATGATGCATCTTTATGACTACAAGAACTTTTGGAGTTGAGAGAGCCGTGCACGGATTGTGCTTTATCCAAACAATGGTGAAGCAAAAAGTACATGTTATGGAAAGATATGACTCTCTCTGGAGAAAAAAATCATTATTGTTTAATCTTTAAATAATTGATTCAACTCCTCAAATCCAAACATGGCCTTGACATCCAAGTCATTCAGCCACCGTTCCATCTATGAACGTAAGTTTATGTGATATACTCAAGGATCACATACATATATCTATGTACATGAATGTTTAAACATACATGTTCTAAATAGGACATCATATAAAAATTAAGTCAATGACATCGTGACTCCACTACCGTGAATGTGTGTTCTTAATTTTTGTCCATCAATTCTTTAACACATTTAAAAGGTCTATGTAGATAAAATGGAAGTATGTTTGAATTGAGACCCCAACATTTTCAACATTTTCATTTTATCACGGTTTTCTTGCAGCTGTCTTATGCTTATGATCATTTGATTACATTACCTTCATTTTTCCCCTTGTGGTATATAGTAAGTCCAACCCTCTTGGACATGGTCATGTTTAAACCACATTGTTTAGAGGTTAGTGCAGTTAAATTTAGATATGAAATAAGCACCCATGCTCCTAAGCCGCCTTGGATGCTAATTGATGAAAAATACAAAAAAATTTGCTTAAAAGTCGATGAAAATTTTCTTAGATCCCCCACTGACATTCAATTGTCCGAATCGTCCTCTACAATCTACATGATCACCAGACCCATAGAACTGCACTGCATATTGTACTTAATGAAATGCAATGGTGTAATGTCAGGGTTCCTTTGAAAAAAACCTGGTCGATCTGTTTTCTCAGCAATATAGACTTGATGGTCGAAAATAAGCAAGAAATGTCTTAAGGTGAAAAGGCTAATGTGTTGGTTGCTTTCTGATGCTGCATGAGGTTAGTTAGCATTTTCAGTCCATGTCAATGTATGATAAATGTCTCGCAAAAATGCAACTTCATCACATTACTTAATAGCCGTTCCTGCTCATACGTAGACCAAACTAAAGAACATCAAATCAAAATCTACTACTCACATCTTTCTGTGTAAGCAATTTCTTGCTCTCTCATACCAGATTCCTTAACTAGCTAGGCCCTACAAGTATATTTGAATATATAGATTATTAGTAATTAGTCTTCAAAGCATGCAAGAGCAAAAAAAGTATGTAGTAGCTCCTACATTTAGCTCAGCAGCATCCAGAAAAGCACAAACTGAATATATACGAAAGAAATTGTAACGTTCCAGCTATACTAAACTTGATTGGATGGTGAAAAGGAAATGAAAATCTCTTTGTCCTCCAATGGAGATCAACTGCAACACTTATATATGCACCATAGTTTTCAAATCCATAATACACACCTGTGCAGTCCAGCAATTGATCAAATTGCCCAAGGAATTCCTCAAATTTGACTCATCCTGCACTTGCACAATGCATATGCTTTGCCTAACTAACAGCCATGTTACCAGATAATTAGAAATAGAAGAAGTAATTAATATATTCGAGTCAAAGATTGAAAACACTAGCAGAAGAAACCAAACGGAAACAAGAGACTAGCTAATAAGGAGGCCTTCATTCAAGATAAAACTCAGATTTGCAGAAGAAGGATTACTTTCCTTTTTTTTTTTTTTTTTTCGAAATAGAACCACTAGGCGAAAATATATTCATCAGAAGTCAGAATAGGCCGTTAAATACTCTTCCGCTATCATCTAGACAGACAAGAAGACAATGGTAGTACCCATAGTGGTACATAGAAAAATAGACATACTCATATTGTACAATCAAGTACGTAGACAAAGCGGGATCCCCCTTTAGTACTACGCTGGAGGCGCTAGAAGGCCGGTCCTCCCAACCTAACTAAAAAACAGTAAATCTAGTTGTCAAGAGAACTCAATTAGTGTACAACTAAAGATACTGAGAATTAAATCAACAAGGACCAAACCCAATGCTAAAAACTAGGTAGGAAAAAACCATTAGATGCCTCCAAAAAGGCCTAAATGAACTAGAAAATAATAAAACTAACTACTGGCCCATTTGGCCCAAAGAAGAGCAGAACCCTAAGCCCAACTAGTTGACCCAGCCCTGTTGAGCTTCTGTCTTGCTGTGTTGAGGACGCCGCACACCACTGCCACGCCTGCACCATGCTGCCACCTCTTCAAGGACCATTGTCCGCACCACACCACCACCACCGCGAGGGCAACAAAACCCGAACAACACCAGACCCGATCCAAAGAGAAAGGATCTCTGTGCCCCTTGAGTACCAACTGCAGCTCGGCGATATGCTGCACTGCCGCCGTTGCCTGAAGACACCAGCTCGTGCCGTCCCTTGAAGCAGATCCACAACTCCCCCAGCCACAGAGTGGTTTCGACCCAAGCAAGACTAGATCAGACACAAAACCTCGAGCCACTACAAATCTATGAACCAGGGAATCCTAGACCATCAACACCCGTCCTGCAGCCTCCCAGTGACGACAAGGCAAACCCCACTGACCCAGAATGCCGCCGGACGAGAGGATCTCGGGTGAAGACTCAACCAAGGGTGGTGCGCGTGCGGCACCTTTAGAGAGAGAGAGATGGTTGTTTTCAAATAAATCGATCTATATAAACCCCTAAGAAGGATTACTTTCCTAGAGACGAGCTTGCTTCTTGTAGTCTGAATTATAGTAGAACAAGTCACTGCAGGAGGCTTTGGACTCATTCATTTTCCCTCTCCCTCCCTCCCTCCCTCCCTAACTACCTACGTACCTACCTACCTACCAAGATGTTCTTGGTAATACTAGGGAGATTTTTCCATTGCCATTGAGAAGCAGTCGCAACTCACACGCAGCCATAAAGCTAGATAAAATGTCCCAACAGAATGACCTATCAAAGAACACATGTTCCGCACACATCATCAATATACCAAGGTACCAAGAATTTGATTCCATGTAGTGAAAGCATAGTAACTTCCTACAAGCCAGTTAACACAATCATCTTGATTAGTAATGGATCAAGTAAGTTTTCAGTAAAGATTTTGAAGCCAATACTAGCTTCATAAGTCACAGACTACAAAGACCATTCGGTACTCATTTACGACACAGCTCACCATCACATCCTTGCAGATCCCAGACTTCGATCAGAAGTTCAAATAATGTTCTTAATACCTGATCATGGATGAAACTGTCTTCCCTGATTGGATCAAATTGTATGTACAGTACATGCATCATGCATTCCCATCAGTGATTCAACCCATCATATATATATGTTTTGCATAGACCCCAAAAATAAATAATTCCCAGAAACTTTCTTAGACTTCATCAAACACGGTCTCCACCAATTCCATAGTTTCTCCTTATCTTACAGAAATACCCTCTACGTACTGTGCAACACTAAAAACCAATTGCTCACTAAACCAGTGTCCTTCTGCTCTTTCACGTCTCCTCAACATCGTGACTAATTATAAATATATAGGTTGAACTTAGAGACTTAGATCTTTCAGATCTCTGATTATTTAGGAGTTTTTAACTTGTACTTGATTTTTGCTAAGGGTACAGTTCACACCACTACAAGTATGCTTCCTTCGTAAGTGCTTCAGAACCTGATGCCTATTCCTCCTGTGACTTAACCTCGATTAAACTCTATCAGCTTCCTCCATTCTAAATTTTTAGGTCATACATTTTGGCATTTTGCAAAGTAGTGCGTAGAATTCCTGAAGATTTTTTTATTCCTCTAAACTGAAAGGATTCTCTGAAACTTACTTGCCCATTATTAGAAACACCATAGTACTTGCAAGCTCAAGTAAAACACCCCTACTCAGAAACCATGTTTCGGTGGCATACGTACTGCAAAATACTTGGCTTCACCAATCATGCTTTTGTTTCCATGATCCACCTGTATCGAAATCAAATTATATAGGCTTATATATAGTCCATGCTGCTCCTTTTCCGATGTCATGTTTATTGTGAAATTCAGGATAAAAGAATAATACTAAATTAAATAAAAATATCCGAGGAGGACAAGTTAATTTCAGAAATAGACTTGATGAAGGTGAACTACAATTGTCTAGAGTGAAAGAACTCACCTGTTCATTGCTCTCTCATGCTGCAAGTGGTTAACATACATATGGGTTCAAAAATTAACAGACAAGATATATGATAGAGTATAAGATGTTCGAGATACGATAAAATACAGTATGTCTTGTGGTAATGTGATTTGATCCTCCCGCCAATATAGGCATATGCATGTCTCTCAAAGAAATCAAGATTTACTACTGAACTTATCATCATGAAAACCTGCCTAGACTGAAAAATCCACTAATAATTATTAGTACAGACTACAGACTAACAGGGTGCACTCCTATTTAAGGATTCTATTGGTTCTTTACTGATGATATTGATCAATATATATATATATATATAATGTCTATTCACACTAGCAATTAGTGCAAGCATATTAAAAATAAAAATAAAATATAAAAAAAGCAATATGAGTACAGATTTCTTGTTAAGCTCATTTAGGACTCTATCCGGTATGCAGAGATCAATAACATCCTACATGGTTCTAACTAGTTGTCTAAGGTTTGGAATGATTGCTTCATATTGCTGTCTAATTGAGCATAACATTCTGTTATTTAATCATTCACTGCTCAGTCTGCTCTGCAGTGCCAGATCTCTAAAGTTAAGGACATGATGCACCGATATGTAGCAGAGGTGCACAATCATCATTTGATGTTATAGCACTGAACTATTGAGAACTTTGAAAACTAATTACTTATCTTCAAAAATGACACAGTCAGAAACTTTGAAAACTAATTACTGTTGTTATAGCACTCTTAACTTTTGAGCATACTTGAATATATATTCAAAGACAGATGGGTAATCAGACGAAATTTATGCTGAAAAGCAAATGAAAATCTCTCTGTCAATGAGGTTGATTTGCATTTCAATTTGTCGAAGTTTTGCATAGCCTTTCAAAATTTGCATTTACCTATTTCCAATGAAAGTTAATACTATAATAGTCAAATTGCCCATACTGCGTTGTTGCCATCTGTTTATATTGTTTCTGACAGTTGGTCACCATATATCAGGTTAGTATGTTCAGGATCTGAAATGAAATATAGATATTTACTTACATATATACATATGTTTTTCCATACTATCTTTACAGGAATTAGCTGGTGCAAGCAGGAGAGAAGTATATGGTAGTACCTACTCCATATAGCTTCACTTGCATTCAGAAAAGCACAAACTGACTATGGCTTTAGTTTGGGATTGCTGTGCTGTGAGAAGAAGCACTTCCGAACTTGATGTGAGAGAAAGCAGCTGAGTGTTTGGTAAACTGTTTTCAAAAGTGTTATGAGAACAAAAAGCAATTTCTAAGTGTTTGGTAAGTTACAAGGTAAAAGTACTTTGACTAGGTATAATTACCAAAACGATCATACTTGTTAAGATATGCTATTAAAATAATAATTTTATTTTTTTATTATGTAACCATATCAAATAATTTTTTGTGTGATTTAGTTACAAACACGAGCTATTCAAATGATACCGATATCCGCTACAACATTCCCATCATTTTATGATTTTCTCTATGTTCTTTGCTCTGATTTTCTTCTAGCGAAGATAAACTCGGCATAATTGTAGCAAAAGAATAAACAGAAGTTGTAACGGACCCGTAACAGAATTATGACATTGCATTGAAATAAGCTTATATTGCATTCAATAATCAACAACACCTTTACAATACAAGAACCAGATCGGCTAATTTATTTCTTGGTATGAAACAAAACGTAATAGCAGGGACATAGCCAGGATTCCTCAGAGGGTTGGGCTAATTTTAGCCTAACAAATATTTTGAGCAGAACTCTTTTTCAAGGATGTTCCAGATGACATTCTCAGTGCATGGATGAGAAGAGAGAGAGCCAACATATCTCCAATATTTGTGGGTTTTTTTTTATCAAACTCCTTCATGTCTATATTTCCGGGAGGAATATGAGCATCCTTATCTTCTACAGTTCTACATACCTCCTCGGCCAACTCCGCCAGCTTGTCCTTTATCTACAAAATCATAAATCGTGGTTTCTATGTCAAATTATTCTAACTAATGTAATTTTTGAATAATCCATTGAATCCTTAAGCAAATTTGGCATGAGGTTTGGTGCATTGGAAATAAGTTTGTCATGGAACCGTCTGCATTCATATGGAAAGGTATTCAATCATTTGATTAGTACATGATTTGTATTTGATGGTTTATCTCTCATTTATGTGGAATTATGTGGAATCTGGACACCCAACAACTCTTGCCAAAAAAAAAAAATCACCAAAATCCCAATTATGTGGAATCTGGACACCAAACATCAAACACCACATCACCATTCATCAACCGATTCAACCCATTCCCAATTATCAACAATTCAAGTATTCAACATCAACTCATTCTCAATTATCGACATCAACCCATTACCCATTCCCAATTATCAACATCAAGTCATTATTGATCAACCCATTCGGCCATTCTCAATTCCCAATCACGACCTCACCCTAAACACCACGAATTCACGATTCAAACATCATCAGTAAGACAACAGCATGGGTATTGGGTATACAGTGTTTACCTGAGAATCTGAGATTCAGGGATTGAAGATTTGAAGCCTTCAAGAATCTGGGTATACGATGTTTACCTGAGAATCTGAAACCCCTTTTCCTCCGACAAAATCGTATCGACCCACCACCCATCAAGATCGTAAGCATCGACCCTATCACGCATATGAAACATAGCATTAGCCTCCATGATTTTCGGTGGTCGTAGCCAGACCTCCGCCGCCTTGATAGTCTCTTTGAGTGGCACAGAGTCATTGAACTCCTTGACTAGGTTGTTGTACTGGATCACATAGTTGGTGTCCATGTTTGCGACGACGGTGGCCTCGTAGTACAAACCCAAAATCTAGGCATTTGCAAAAAACGCTTGAGAATTTTGGGTTTTCGATTAGAGCTTAAGACTCCCTCTCGATTTGTTTCCATGTATTTTTGACGGCAAAGAGGAAAGAGGAAGGAGTCAAGGAGGAGAACGAATTTGCAGATCTAATTTTTGGAAAAGAAGGAGGACAGAATTTGTAGCTCAACATATTTCATTAAATGAAATGACTGTTGTGCCGTGTTTTTCCCCCAAAAGCAGCTTTCAAAAGCTACGAATTGTAGCTTCTCAAAACTAGCTTTAGGAAGAAGTTATTTGAATCAAAAGCAGCTTTAAAAAAATTTACCAAACACCATCCCCTAGACCCAAAAGCAAAAGCAGCTTCAAAAGCAGCTCAAGAATCAATCCTAAACTAAGGCTTAGTTTGGGATTGCTGGGCTGTGAGAGGAAGTGCTTCCGAACCTGCTGTGAGAGGAAGTGTTTCCGAACTTGCTGCGAGAGGAAGCAGCTGAGGTGTTTGGTAAACTGTCTTTAAAAGTGTTGTGAGAACGAAAAGTAATTTTTAGGTGTTTGGTAAGTTGCAAAACAAAAGTGCTTTGGATGGGTATAATTACCAAAATAGTCATACATGCTAAGATATGCTACTAAATATATATAATTTTGTTTTTTGATTATGTAATCATACCAAATAAAAAAAATTAGTTTTTTTTTGTCATATATATAGCGCTCTCTATAATTATTAAGAGTGTTCAGGAATAACTTTAAAAAATTTCAGTAAGTTAAATCTTCAATTTAAGAACCCGATAGTAAAGTACGCGACACGATGAGTCCATGATCAAATTTTAATGAGTCTATGGTGAAATTTTTCGGTATTTATTTCATATTTTGGAAGTTTGGAAATAAGGAAATTCATTTTAAATAAAAAGAATATTGACGGTGCGATCTGGACCTTAGATTTCAATCACCATTTAATATGGTCCATTGCTTTCAATTATATAAGCTCTAAGATTGGATCAACGACCCAAAAACCTCCAGAAAAATTGCAGACGCCTCTCTGCCTCTCTGGTATCCTTGACAGCCACCGATCCTCACTTCCAATTTTGGCCATCTCCAGGGTTCGGACGCTGGTGTTCGGACAGCATCACCTTCGCGACCAAGCCTATGGCTTGGGTTTTCACCGACGAGATCTGATGAAGGCGATTCGAAACCAAGAAGCTCCAGCCTTTCTGGCCGATTTTTGGCGTTTTCCGGCAACTCCAGCGATCATCAGCAATGCATGAGGTACGAAAGTCGATCTCCTCTTCATGCTCTATGTATTGATATACTTGGTTTCGATTATAGTTGAATTTAGGATGATTAATGTTTTGGGTACAATTCGGCCACCGCTGAGGCCACTGCAAGGTGGCAGATTGGTTTGGTTTGGTCCGGTTTTGAAGGCTTGAAGCAGCAGCAGTGCAGCCTTGTTGAGATGAGAAGAAGAACAAGTATCAATTTGAGACAGGAAATTTGATGTAAATTTTTGAAAGCATGAAGGATAATTTCGATAGTTTGTAAAGTTTCATTTAACCCTTCGCTTCCTTCATTTGGTTTCCACAAAAGCAGAAACGAGAAAGCTACCCGGAGCTGCTTCTGATTTTCTGCTGTGGCAAGAAGCGCTTTTGCTCAAAAGCACAAATTTTGAGGTTTACCAAACAGCCTCAGTTCCCATCAGAAGCGCTTTTGGACTAAAAGCAGGTTTTAAAAGCAATGCCAAACTAAGCCTAAGCCTATATATTATATCAATTGTCATGGTCCAGCTACTAAACTTGATTGGATGGTGATATCAAATGACAACCTCTGTTGGTGTAACACAGTTTTCGAATTCATAATAAGAACCATATAAGCTAGCCTACTAGGATAGCCCACCCAAACCAAACAATTCTATACTGAGGGACCAATGGTTCACTAAATTCTATGTATGTAATTGAAGCATAGTAAGTTAATAACTACCTCCAAGCCACTAAACACTATCTTGGTCAGTAATGGATTAAGTAAGTTACTGATAAAAATTGTAATGCCAAGAGTAGCCTCATCAGTCACAGAAGCCCAAGACCATTGGTAAACATTTATATACAGCTCACAATCACAACCTTACAAATCCAGGCATTAGAGAATTCAAATTGTATCTTTAATTACCTGATCATGGAAAGAACTAGTGCCTTCCTTGATCGGATCAAAATGTCCTGTACATGCATCATTCATGCCCATTGGTGATCCCACCCATTATATATACCACAAAAAAAATTCCAAGAAACAACTTCTCTTAGACTTCAATCACTCTCTCCCCCAAGCCATACTGGAACACTAGGCATATATTTCAACCAAAACACACTACGGGACGTTTTTCAGATTGAACTATTATCAGATATATTTTAACAATAGCTCAAATTGTGTTTCTTGCATGATTGAAGGCCAAAATGTAGTTTGAGTAACCAATACTATATGAAGAAATTGATGGATTAGTTAAGGATTGATTATAATCCATCACACTGAAGAGTACAAGCACACAAGCGATCATATTATAAGTTTAGGGGCACAAATAATTTTAGGTATAAAGTTTAAGGTAGTAAAATAATTTTAACTCATAAAAAAATATAACTTCAATCTTAAATCTTTCTGGTGATTATGAGTTTTTATGAAAGGGTACGATTCAAACTACAAGTGTGCTTCCTTCATTAGTGTCTCACAACTTGATGCCTTATTCCTCGTGATAATTCCTAATTAATCATTGTCAGCATCATTCATTCTTCCCTTTATGTTCATATATATTGCAAACTAGTGCACAGAGTCCCAACATGCTTTGATTCTTACTATTCAAAAGGATTCTCTGTAACGTGCCTGCCCATTTCAAGAATCACAATTGTTCTTGCAACTTAATTGCAAGTAAGGCACCCCTACGTACTGACGAACTAGGTTTGAGTGGCATTGCTAGCTTCTGCAAAATTATTAGCCAGCAATCAAACTTTCATTGCAAGCATAATGACTTGTATCCAAATCATCCCCACAGCTTATTCAATTAATAGGTTATAGTCCATGCTGCTCATCTTACCATGTCATGTTAATTAATTGTGAAATTCCAACAAAAGTAAATACTAGAAATATCCTAGGAGGTATAAAATTTCAGCAATAACACTTAACGAAGGTGTGCTAGATTTGTCTCGAGGTGAAAAGGCTAATTTGTTCATCACTTTCTACTTTGGCATGAAGTTAACCTACATTTTTTTTTTGTTTTTTTTTTTAAGGAAGCGATGTAGAGTTAAATTAGCGCTCTTACCCGAATTTATTAAAAATCAAGGAAAAAAAGTTACATAGCAAGGGGGGTTAGACCAAAATACATAAGAGACAAAGAATCATTGAGAAGTGGGGGACTAGGCCAATACCGCTTCCAAAACAAACATAATATTAAAAGCCCTTCCACTATGAAAAACGATAATTTGGAAAACCCAAATAATCAACTTGTAGAAACCTGTGGAGCTCACTAGGAGGATTATCATACCAAGTAAACGTTGCATTTGAGATTCCCAGATTTGCCATCTTGTCAGCTACCTCATTACCTTCTGTAAAAATATGACTTCATCGAAAATTCATTTGGCATACTTTAGAGAGACAATTGCCCCAACGAAATTTTAAATTCCATGGAGGAGAAAAGGACCTAGAAGAGAAGCACGCTACAACACTAATAGAATCACTTTCCAACCATAAATAGAACCATCCTCTAGCAAAAGCAATTTTGATGGCCAAAATAACAGCATAAAGTTCAGAATGGAAGGAAGAATTCCAGCCAAGTGGCTAACAAAAACTCCCTAGAAAACTACTTGAGGCATCTCGAAACACACCCCCACAAGCTGCCGGGCCTGGATTACCTTTCGCCAAGCCATTAGTGTTTACTTTGACCCAAGGAAAAATTGGTCATTTCCAAAGAATATGGTGAACTTTGGGAGCCTTACCGCATTTAGGAGCAACTCCAAGAGAAGACAATAGTTGGGCATCCAGAACACCATTATAGTGATCAGGAGCAAACAAACTAATTTGACGAAAATCCATGCCATAATTGAACAACACATAGTAGAAAAGATAGGGGTACGATTATCAAACCTTAGCCTATTCCGAGCCTTCCATATTGCCATAAAAGTAAACATGCCAGCCGCTAGCCACAAATTAAAGAGCTAAAAGGAGGAAGGTTTTCGACAGTAGCTCACCCAAAAGTCCAATAGAGAGTCAAAGGAAGAAAAAGAAGTACCAAATTGAGCAGCCAACCATCGCCAAACCCGTTGGGCAAAAGGGCAGTGTAAAAATAAATGTAATGATGATTCCGCAGAACAATAGCATAACTGACAAATAGACACAACAGGAATCCCACTTATTTTCACCCGATCATCAGTAGGTAGCCGATCAAATAAGATTCTCCAAACCAAGAAAGAATATCGAGGAGGGATGAAAGACCTCCATAAATTAGAAGCCCAATCCTTTACACTAAGATGATGCCTCAAAAATTCATAACCGACAGAGAAGGATAGCTCACCAGAGGAAGAAGGCTCCTAAATAAGCATATCTGACTCCTCAGTAAGAGGGAGAGCATTTCTGAAATCTGTCTAGCCAATACTAGAAAAGTGTGACAAAAGAAAGGAGGAAGTTGCCATGAATGATGTGAAATAAATTCTGCCACCTGAAGATTGCTGAAATGAGACCAATTTGAGATACCCAAAGTTTCCAAAATAGGAGCTTGAAGCCATTTATCCTTCCAAAATGACACACATTTCTCATCCCCAATCAACCATTGACAATTCTGAACAAAACAAGAAGCAATTGATCGGAAGCCTGGCCAAATTGAAGACTTATGTAACCCAATTTGCGATTATTCAAAATTGGATACCTAGACCGCACATATTCTCCCCATTGAGAAGAAAAGGTATAAGAATCCCAAGCAAACTTCAAAATTGCAGCTAAATTAAGAGAGAATAAAGTGCGAATACCAAGCCCGCCTTCTTGCTTTGAGACACAAACTTGAGCCCAAGGAATAATGACTATCTTTTGAGTCCCAATGTTACCGGACCAAATGAAGTTGCGTGCCCATGACGTTAATTTCTTGACAAGATACACTGGTCACTGATACACAGAAAAACTATGAAGCAACATGCTCTGAAAAACTGATTGCACAAGTTGAGTACGACCAGCCATAGAAAGAAGCCTCCCTTGCCAACCCATGAGCCTAGCTTTTGCTTTATCCGCAATAACTTGGAGATGACACCTCTGAGGTTTGCCACAAAAAATTGGAACCCCCAAATAAATAAAAGGCAACCCACCTGCACGAAAGCCTAATATTCGCTGAATTGATGCCTGCGTATGATGATACTTGGCTCCAAGAAAAAAGTACTTTTCTGTGCATTAATATACTGACTAGAAGCTTCACTATAACGATCAAGGAACTTTCGCAAGTGGCTGAGAGAAAATTTGTCCCCACGACTAAAAACAACAACATCATCTGCATATAACAATTGAGAATGGGGGATGCAGTTCCTTAGAAAAGATATAGGCTTCAACTGACTAGAGTGCGAAGTAACATTGATAAGCCACGGCTGAGAGCTTCTTCGGCGAGATAAAATAGAAGTGGAGAAAGAGGGTCCCTTTGTCTAACCCCACGAGAACAAGAGAAAAAGCCTTGAGGAGAGCCATTAATTAAAACTGATAACCTCGCCGATTGAAGAATAGTGATGATCCAGTTGATGAAAATAGTACAGAATCCAAAATTATATAAATTTCGGATAAAAAAAATCCCAATTCAGCTTGTCAAATGCTTTAGCTATGTCCACTTTGATCCCCACATTACCACCGTAGGCCTTACGGTCAAGAAAATTAAAACATTCAGACACTGTACCAATACAATTCGAAATTTGCTTACCAGGAAGAAAAGCAGATTGTTCTGGTACGGTGATATTATACGAGCAGCAATTAATCCTAAGCGAGAAGCCAAAATCTTTGGAATTATCTTGAAAAGAAAATTGGCCAAAGCAATAGGCCGAAACTGAGCAATCTCAAGGGCATCCTGAACTTTTGGAATGAGAACCAAGAATTACAGTTCATGTTAGGAAACAGCCAATTTTTGCATGAAAAATTGTCTCACACACGCAACCACATCGCAACTGACAATATCCCAACAAGTTTGATAAAAAGAACCTGGAAACCCATCCAGGCCTGGTGCGCTAGAAGCATCCATAGCAAAGACAGCATTTTTAATTTCTTCTGCGGTAGGGATTGCTAAAAGCAAATCATTCTCAACATTTGTGACCAATGAAGGAATAACAGAGCATACGCCATCTATATTTGCTGCAGGATCGGAGTTGAAGAAGAGTAAAGATTGTGATATAACCCTACTACATGAGCTGCAATTTCTGAAGGATCAAAGAGAATCCTATCCCCATCATGAATAGAAGCATTCGAGCACTAGCAAAACGGACCTTGGCATAGGCATGAAAAAAAGAAGTACTGCGATCACCATCAATGAGCCATTTAACCCGAGCTCTTTCTTTCCAAAAACTTTCTTGCATTTTGACCGCATTCAAAACACAAGATTTTGCTTCAACCTCCTCTTCAAATTTTTTATCATTCATACCATGGATAGCAATGTCTTGTTGAATTCTAGATAAAGCTTCATGAGCCCTATTAACATTCGGATGGACATCATCAAAAACCTCTTTATTCCAAATCCGCCAATATGATTTCAAAGCCTTCAATTTCTGCAAAGTGACATACATCGGGCAGCCCAAAAAACGGCTAGAACGCCAACAATTAACTACTGTTTCATGAAAATTATGATGATTCAACTACATAGACTGAAATCTGAAAGGCTTGGGGCCACTTGGAGAGAGTTTTGAAGCGGAGAAAATTAAAGGGGTGTGGTCAGAGACTACATGAGGCAGAGCAATGCAGCTAGAGAAAGGCCAAGCTTCAAACCAACTAGTGTTGCAAAGAGATCTGTCTAACCGAAGCTCAACATGCACCCTAGATCCCCAACCAGTCGTCCAAGTAAAAGAGGCCCCAGATGTGTCCAAATGAATAAAATCACAAGTATCTGACATATTCTGGAACTCTAGACAAGAGATACGGGATGGAGGAGGACCCCCTGATTTTTCATGAGCTCCCAACACAGAGTTAAAGTCACCAATAGCCATCCAGGGAGAGTTGTTTGAGCACTAATATTTGATAACTCGCGCCATAAGTCCCTGCATTTGATGTAAGAAGTAGAAGCATAAATAAAAGAGAATTGGCTAAGTTCATTCTCAAGAGATACCTGAATACTAACTTGCTGCTCCATATTAGATATAATCATTGGACTAGGAACATGAAGTCCCTTTAACAACCAAAGAGTTGGAAGCCTAGCTCCATGGTCATTAGCCGCGACAAAGTCCAAATTCAAAGAAGACCAAAAAGTTGGAGAAATTGAGTTAAAACTCACCATCAGCTCAGCAATGCAAATAAAATCCAGTTTGTGAATACGACAAAGATTTGAGAGTTCAGATTGGGAGTCAATGTTGCCAACTCCCCTGATGTTCCAATAAAGAACCTTCATTATAGATACTTTTGATTTTTTTTTCTGTCCCGTTTTGAATAAGGACCTTCACTGACCATGGCTTGTTTGACTTGTTGTTTCTGTTTTTTCTTTTGGGACTTAGAAAGAGCCTTAACAAAATCATCCTCCACTATAGCTTCTTTCTCAGCATGGCTAGTAATTAAAGAAACATCCCTAGCTAAACCACAGACATGCTCGAACCCAGGAGAGGCTCCACCAGCAGGGCAGGAAATCCTCTGTCCCCAATTCAGATGGGATAGGTGTCCTCTCATTCTGATTGGTTGATATAGATTAAAAAATATTTATCTTAAACTTTTGTTTTATTTTTTAATCCTTATATTTATTTTTTAATCTTTATTAACCCATCATAATGAAGAGACATGTGGGGATAGAGAAATTTTATTCTGATTGATTGATATGGATTAAAAAATCTTTATCTTAAACTTTTGTTTCATTTTCTAATTCTTATATTTATTTTTTAATCCTTATTAACCAATCAAAATAAAGGGTCAGGTGGAGATAGGGAAATTGGAGACAGAAGATTTAATTGATCATCTTCTACCATGTCATGCCAACTTTGACCACCCTGTGAAGAATTAAACTGAGTTTTTTTTTACCTGCACTGAGTGAGGATCGCGAGGAGCACTTTTCTCCCCATGTTTCATCAACACTTGCATCATCATCTGTAGTATGGACGTTAGAAACATCCAAATTAATATTTTGAACCTTCTCAACCACAAATTGATTACTTTTCTCTTGATTTTATCACCTATTGCTTCCATATCCTTATCTGCAAGGAGGGAAAAATTATTCCCATTAAGTACATGAGGAGAAACAGCCCCTCAACTACTTCCAACTTCAAGATTGACAGTGGGTTCATTGACCACCAAATCAGCAATACGACCAAGCTCGTTGTCCACCACCTCCATTAAAGCTTGGTCAACAAACTTTGCAATCACCCCATCTGAGTTTACTGCCTCCTTAGGAATAGCATGTTGCTGAATCGAAGGCTTACTTTTCACTCTGTACTCTTGTCGAATCGCAGGTTTAGCATGCTTGTAACCCTCCACCACCCCCTTAGAGTGTAAAGGATCTCCAGTATTCTTATTAAGGTGTTTGCATCGATCAATGGTATGCCCAACCAACCCACAATTGTCACACATATTTTCATAAACGACGTCAACAGGAAAACAATGTGTTTCTTTTTCAACCATCAAGGAAGAGGGCAGATTACCTGCCATATCAACATCCACATGAACTCTAGCAAAGTAGCCAAATTCTCTTTCTTTGGTAGCCATGTCCAATTGCAATGGAGTTCCCACACCTCTAGCAATCTCCATAAGATGCTATGGATGCCAATAATCTTGGCTTAAACCATAAAGCCTTACCCGAATTTGAGAATGAGTCTGGCGTAGTGTATCACCAGGCTTGAAATCAGGTTGCCATTGCGATAAGCGAAACAACCCACTAGCCAAAGTGCAGGTGCCTCCACCCCAAACTCGTCGCATATCCTCTTCTGTGTTGAAATGGATATCAAAATAGCCTTTCCCCAAGGGAACCAGACGCCATGGTGATGAGATCTTCCACAGGGAGGCAAGAGTGGCCTTCAAATCATGAAGTTTCAGAGGAGTAGAGCCTTTTGCGGAGCAATAAACAACCAATCAGATTAGTCTTAAAAGTCTTTAGCTGATCTTGATAGAGCTGTTCATTGATTTTTGGACATACGGCATATCACCACGAACCGCCGGAATCGGCAATTGACTAAGAGCCACAATCGACTCTATTGAATCGGAGAGAACAGAGGCAAAAGTCTTTGCTTTGGCGGCTTGTTGAGGCAATTGGGAAGAGCTCCCTGACGACCCAAGCGGATTCAGAAAAGACCAAGGGCAGACCTCCCTTGGCTCGCCGGAGGGAGGGGCCGCCATGGTGTTCAGGCGACAAGGGAATATGGCAAAGCCCCAAGGCTTTTTGCGTGTTTGCGTCCGCGCGTGGAAGCGCGTTCTTTTTTTTCTTTTTTTTTTTAATCTTAAACTTTTATAAAATATATTGAGAATAATGTCTCACATCATAACCTACATATGGATTCAAACATAAAAGAGAAAATGAGTAGTAGATCACATATGGTGGAAATGTAGAATACATGCATAGTCTTGCAGCAGCGCAACTTGATCACATCAGTAGGTAATATTATCTACCAAATTTGATCACACATGGTACAATATACACTACGTATGAAACATAGATTGCGCAAC
Source organism: Rosa persica (assembly GCA_025331145.1). Lineage (NCBI taxonomy): Eukaryota > Viridiplantae > Streptophyta > Magnoliopsida > Rosales > Rosaceae > Rosa > Rosa persica. The sequence goes on along the minus strand of WFKR01000003.1, from coordinate 5,929,078 downwards.
TGTATCATATAGCTCGGCAACATTAGTATGAAAATCTCTTTGTCCTCCTATGACTGCAGCAAGACTTATGTAGCAAAGTTTTCAAATTTAACACACCTGTGCAGTGCAGCAATTCAATACCCCAAGGATGCCTCGATCAGTTTTTATTACTCCTGCATTTATACAATCATTTCATTTATTTAAGCAATAGATATATTAACAACAGAAGGAGAAGAAGTAATATAATCCACTTTGAAGATGAAAAGATTAAAGAAAAGTAAGATTAAAAAAAAAAAAAAAGATTTCGGCCTATTGTTTGTATATCCGTTATAATCTAAAGGGTTACTCATTGCCCATCAAAATTTGAGGTCTTAGTATACAAGATGGTGCAGGGAAAGAAGAACATCGAACAAGAAAGTGTAAACACGAAAATCCTGCAATGAATGAAAGAAGGACACGTGTATAAAATAATATATTTTTTATTAATGAATTTGAGGGTTACAATCTCTGTAGATACTCTTTCACAAGAATATCCTTTGATTCAATCTCCGACTTTGATTTGATCTAAGGTTGACGAGCACTTGATCTTGAATCAAACGATTGTAGTGTGAACTTCTTGTTATGTTGATGATTTGAGGAAGACGATTGACCAAGAGCTGTAGATGCTTGATCTTGATCGAATTTAGGCTACAAGTGGTGTCACATGGTGAGCGTTCTTCGGCTTTGGTAGGGGATGAACTGGCACGTGTGTTTGGTGCTTGTTGGTTCTCCATGAGCTTGATGAAAAACTTGTAGAGGATTTACTTTGTTGACGACTTGTAGAAGGCGGTTGATCAAGGGATATAGAGGCTTGCTCTTGATCGGGTTTGAACCACGAAGGATGTCAAGTGGTGAGTGTTCTTTAGCTTTGACGGTGGATGAATCGGCACGTGTGCTTGGTGCTTGTTGATTCTCCACGAGCTTGATGAAGAACTTGGTAGAAGTTTTGCTTTGTTGACGACTTGAAGACGACGGATGATCAAGGGCTGAAGAGGCTTGATCTTGATCAGACCTGAACCACGAGAGGTGTCACGAGGCAAGCATGGCTATGATGGCGGATGAATCAGCACATTTGCTTAGCGCTTGTTGATTCTCCTCGAGTTTGACGACTTCTGAGCTTGCAAGTAATTTCCCTTGTTTGTCTGAAGTCGGTGAGGTAACGAGACCGGCTATCTGGCAGCTTGATGGTTCTTCACGAGTTTGGGAGACTTCTGAGCTTTGAAATGGTTTCTTCTGCCTGCTTGCGTTTGTCTCCCCCCATCTTGATTTGAGAGGGGGTATTTATAGTGTTGTCGCCTCCCTTAACTCGGAATACATTGATGACACAACATTAATCACATTCCTTAATTGTGTAATTAAATCAATCAATTTTAATTGATTGATTTAATTATTTTTTATTTAAGGAATATCTCAAAAAATTTGATTTGATTTAATGCCCGATTTCAATCAGAATTAAACAATTTAATCTGATTGATATTTGTATATAATACTTGATTTCAATCAGAATTAATCGATTTAATTTTATCGGTATTTGTATTTAATGCTTGATTTTCATCGAGATCATTCAGTTTAATATGATTGATCTGTTTTAATGCTTAACTTGAGTAACAATCAATTAGCAATAAATTGACGCTTCCACGTCATTTCATCGGTGGACCACTTGTGTTTTGACATGTGGCATCCTCGAAGCTCACATAATTTTGGTGACGTACGAGCCATGTGTACCGTTTATAGGTCTCATGTACCAACTAAGCTTGTTTGGTCAGAATTCCAAAGATTGACTGATTTATTTAATGAAATTTATTTTCATTAAATTTCTGGTGCCTAGAAAAAAATCCGACCTTTAATCCATTAGAGAATTAGGTTTCCTACAAATGACCAATACAAATAGCATGTTTAGTTACCGGATCATGGATCGAAGTGCCTTCCTTGTTAGTAGAGGGTACATGCCTGCCACCGGTGAGTTCTTCACATTCAAACCTCACAACATAACTTCATCAAAAACCCTCTTTTGGAACAGTGAGCATATCGCAACCCCAAAAAAATCCGGGCCACGAAATTGCTCATTACGCCCTCAATAATAGAAGAGTCTCGCATAATTACCATTACACAATCTCCGTCGTTTACCATTCCTCTCAGTTCTCTATACCTCACTCTCTTTCTTTCATGTCTCATTAGTCATTAGTTCATTACCATTGCAAGCCACCTGTCACCACCGTGGCTCACCGTGCAGTCACTGCGACCCACCATGAGAATTTCAACTGTATCCTAACTCTCTAATTATTTAGAAGTTTTTATTCGTAATTTACTACTGTGACTTTTTTTCGAATTTGAAAAGGTACACAATTAACCTCTACAAATGTGCTTGGCCTAGTCTTTAATAACCAAATGATCTTCTAACCTTTGACAGCTTCCTGCATCATTACCACATCCCAACAATAGAAATAGCTAAAAGGCTCGAAGCAGAAATGCTTTTATGCTTGATTTAGTTGTACAAGTGTTGAACAAAGAGCTAGCTAGTAGGTTAAAAACCAGCATTACTATTTTTGGCCACAGTTGCTAATCTTCAGTTTAATTAATGAACTAGGCGTTTGACCTTGCTTAATTTCGGAAGTTTGGTGTGTAACACCCTTCAGAATAAAGAAAGCCGCAACCCCCTGGCCACTATAGCCAAGTAGTTATGGAAATTTGAAGTTAGTGCAACTTGTTTGTCGCGACAAGAGTGAAGAGCTGAACCCAAGCCTATATATAGCTGCCAAATCAAACTGTAAAAGATTGTCCTCGATTTGATGCCCCCCAATCACAATAGAAGTCATTGGATTCTCACCGCCATCCACAAACCCTAAGCACAAGACCTCATTGCTCACTTGTACCATTGAGTTTGCTCCGAGCATCCTCCGGTAAACGCTCTCTGTGCAACACAAGATCAATCGGAGGCACAAGCGGGCCAATTCGTGTTCTAGCATTGTAGATTGAAGTCTCCAAGACCGTGTATGGATTGACGGTGCTAATCTTGGTGCCACCACAACCGTTCTCGTCAATGGTTAGCAATGACGTGTTGAACGACGAAACAACCTTTCCGTTAACCTTGATTAACTTCACCTGCATGAAGTACTCGGCAGAATGCTCTTATCAGGAAGAAGATAAAGCAGTGCTGATAGGGTTGATGATCAACGGGGTGAAAGTAAGATTATTCTTTGGAGGGAAGCTACCGAACAACATGACCCCGTTTGATGGGCTCAAGCGAATAGCGAACTTTCTATGAAAGCTAAATGCCACAGCAAATAGGGAGGGGAGTTCGATTTTGGCCCTGCCAAGGCCAGCCATGCCCTTGACACCATTGGCAAGCCCTTGCAAGAGACATGTGTGAGCACAAGTGAATACCAGGTGGGGAACAGAAACCACCGGACCCGGGTTAGAACCGTCTATGGAAATGATCCCCGAGATGAGGTCTTGACCGACTATACGTCTGTACCCATCTGGCCACTGGCCCAGCGGACGAAGGAGTTATCCTGGAAGATGGCACATGTGTTGTTGGTACAACCCGGACTAGTGGGTGCGTTCATACACAACTTTTGGCCTGTGCAAGTAAGCATTGGGCGGAGTTGCAATGGCAAGGCTTGTATGTGGACAAGACATTGCCATCTTCACAATCCAACCAAAGGGATTGACCACCAAGATCTGGGGTGAGTTTTATATGCACCGGAGGAGTTCGCTGCTTGATGCTAGTCACGCATTGGAGGGTAGAAGCGTCTTTTGTGACCGAAAGAATGAGGGTCTTGGGTCGGAATGGTGATGCTTTGGCTATTGAAGGGGCGATGATCAAGTAGGAGAAGACTGATAGCTCTGTAAAGAAAATCAAGAAATGGGAGAAAAAATAGTGACTAGAATTAGAAAAATGATTAAATATTGTTTACTCCCTATAATTATAGGGTTTCATCGTTTCAATCCTTTACCTTCGAATTTCACCTGAAAAGTCCCTGAACTCTCAATTTCCTCCCAATTGATCCCTACCGTCAAAATTTTCTGTTAAAGTTGCTGAAAATGTCTATTATGCCCTCACTTATTTTTTTTAACTTATTTTTTTGTCTCTTTTATTTATTTTTTTTCATTTCACCTCTTGAAGGTTTGTGGATTTGAACCATCTTGATGAGGAGATGAAGAGAATGAGGCAAGAGAGCCGGAAGAAGAAGAAGTAAAAAGAAAAAAATAATAAAAAGAGAGAGGAAGATAAATTTTTTTTTTTAAAGTAATTGAGGGTATAATAGACTTTTTAGGAGAAGATAACGGAGTTTTTGACGGATGCTTAACGGCAGGGACCAATTAGGAGGAAATTGGGAGTTCATGGACTTTTTAGGTGAAATTCAAAGGTCAAGGACTGCAACGATGAAACCCTATAAGTATAAGGAGTAAGCAGTATTTAAACCTTAGAAAAATGATGAATCGTACTACATGAGGGAGCTCAGTACAACTATTTATACTAGAGCTAGGATGTACAGATTGATGACACGTGGTTTGGAATCAATGGCCAGTATGAGACATGAACTAGCCAGAATAATATTTGATGTGGGATATTGATACTGCTAACACCCCCCCCCCCCCCCCCAGCTTGATGATTGGTTACAATCTTCAAGCTGACTAGATGCTTCAACCTGGAGGAATAAGTGACATGGAAGAACATGGACTCGGTTGAGCAGCAATGGAAGAAAACTTGGGTTGAGAGAACTTCTTGTTTGACAGCTGTTTATATCTGCACATTTTGGCAATGTGTCCAAAAGTCTTGTAGATTTTACATTACATATATGAGCTCAAAGCAATATTCTGAGGCTGAGAATTTCTATAATAACAGTTGTATGCACAGTGTCCTCTTTTTCCACAAATTTGGTACATAATGGGATTGTTAGGAGATGAGTTGTTGCTTCTTGGTTTGTTTTTGTCATCCTTGTAGTCACAACCTCTATTGAAGTAGTTTGTACCCCTGTTTGAAAAGTTAGGAGAATTCATGTTGTCTTCAGTGTACCCTGCATCTGAATAGATATTATTGGTTGACTGTGAGTGAAAACCTTGCTGAGGTGACATGCCATTGTAGGAATCATTGTTGAGATAGAACCCTTGCTGCTGTGAATAGTTGTACTGAGGGGCAGGATTATAACCACCATTTTGAGTCATGCATCCTCCATTGAAATTTTCATTACCAGTCCCATTATTCATCCCATATCCAGAGTTAGTCATTGGAAGAGGTGCACCATTACTGATAGAAACAACATATGGAGATGGCAAGAATGTATTAGATGGTGTTCCTGCATTTGGTATCCCATATTGCATATTCTGAGATGAGTTGACAAGATTATTTTGTGCAACCATAGCAGCTAGTGAAGAAAATAGCAGTGCTTCATGCTTCAAAGTATGAGATCCACAATGAACACCAACATACTCATTACTAGTAGGCAAAGTAGGTAGTACATTATCTGCAACCATTGCATTCAATGGTGACAAAGGAAGACATGCAGGAGCAGAAATAGACTTGTCAGCTTCTTCAAGTTCAGCTTCAGCAATGAGCAAAAGAGACATTAACTCTTGTATTGAAATGGGGTTATGCTTAGCCCTGATTATAGTTTTCATGGTAGTATAGTCTGATGGAAAACCAAGAAGAACATAAACAACTATGTCTTCATCAGGCATATGAACCCCTATGGTAACCAACTAATCACAAGCTATCTTCACCCGATCCAAGTACTTGTCAATAGAATCTGAACCTTTTTGGAGTTTGTAAAAGCTGGTCTTTAGTTTCTCTTTGTTAAACCATGAAGTAAAAGTAAACCTCACCTTCAGCAAACACCAAAGTTCTCTAGAAGTATTACTGCCTACAACAAAAGAGAGAACACCACTGGATAGAGTAACAGCAAGCAAAGCCATAATAGCATAATCATTTTGTTTCCAAGTAAGGTACCCTGCTGTCATTTCAGATGAGACACCACCTTCATCTGTGATCACGTATTTTGAAGGACAAGGGAATGATCCATTGACATATTTTATTAGGTCACAACCTTTTAACATTATCTCTAAAGAAAATTACCATGTGACATAGTTAGAGTTGTCTAAACGGATTGGAATAAGATTGCAGAAATTGGACAGTAGACAATTGCTTAAGTCATTCATGATGGTAGGCAACACAAAAGATAATCGTGACCGAGGATGACCAAAAATCAACACTCTATAATCACCACTAATGAGCTCCAATGAGAATCAGAGAGCTGAAACCAAACTCTAACAATTTTCAGATGAATAGAACCAAATTCTCACAAATTCTAGCTTCTGCAAAGTGTAGCATAACTATTCAAGATTCTAGCAATGCAATCCAACGAGGAACTTGTAGTATGATCAACTTGTAACAATTGTCCAACCAACTTAAATCCTCACAGTAGCAAACTTTTTGCAAAACAAAATACACTAATGAAATGATCAAGAAACTCAATTGCAGATAATGTGAGTAGAAGGTGCAGCAGTAGGAGAAACTATATAGACCTTATAACTAGTAACCAATCTTCACAGCTAGAAGCAAATAATTCCAGAAAAATTCAGCTATATGGAACTTGAGCAATTTCATATGAGAGACGAATTTTAAGCTTCCGATATCACAAAGTACTACAATCTTCAATTTCCGGTAAATCAATGTGAGATGCACAACTCTAGTACTGAATCTTTGATGAACAGAAATTAGGGTCTCAACATACTTCAATCTCAAGCAAATATCAATTTCTAACTGAATCTTGTACTAAAAATAGTAGCAAGCAACTTCAATCATATAATCAAGGGTTCGAAAGCAGAAATTTTCAACTGAATCTTGTACCAAATACTCAAAGTTCAGAATCTAGTCTTCATTTCCACATATTATCACCAAGCATATAGTAATCCTTCAGTAGAATCAATAGAAATTTTTTAGATATAGAAAAGTCACATTTATCTCGAAGATCTTGAGCAAAGTAATTGAAAACTGAACATCAATCACTAATAAACGGCAAAAGCAGAGCTCCGATTAGGTTTCCGGTGCCGGCGATCAGTCCCGAACGAACCTGGCTCTTGATGCCATGATAGCTTTGTAAAGAAAATCAAGAAATGGGAGAAAAAATAGTGACTGGAATTACAAAAATGATGAATCGTACTACATGAAGGAGCTCAGTACAGCTATTTATACTAGAGCTAGGATGTACAGATTGATGACACGTGATTTGGAATCAATGGCCAGTATAAGATGTGAACTAGCCAGAATAATATTTGATGTGGGATATTGATACTGCTAACAAAGACTAGTATTGGGATGTAGAAGAGAATTAGGGACTGGAATTGTGAGGAACAAGCCATATATATATATATATATATATATTGTGTACTTATATTTCATATATATATATATATATGAATTTTCTCAGGTGCGGGCGTCCGTACCGAAATTTTGGTACGGATTTCTGGTTTTCATGCACTTTCCTATCTCATATTTTGATCTTAACCGTTCAGTTTTTAGGTCATAATGTATAGATCATCCCTGCAAAATTTCAGCTAATTTGGTGATCGTTAAGGCATCCAAAACTGTAATTTACACGAACGAACCGAATCTGTTGGACCGGAACCGTTTGTATACATTGTTATAAATTGCAGTTTTGGATGCATTAACGATCACCAAATTAGCTGAAATTTTGTAGAGGTGCTCTATACATTATGACCTAAAAACTGAACGGTTAAAATGTGAAAATGTGATCGGAAAGTGTGGGAAAACGGGAAATCCGTACCAAACCTTCGGTACGGACATCCGCAGCCAAGAAGGGCTGTGTATATATATATATATATATATACACACACACATTGTTTACTTATATTTCTTATAATGAACATATCGAAGTACTCATCCCATTATATAGCCGCGATGGATTTGAGTGCAAGTAATGTTTGAAAAAATGCACACATTGTCACATTGATAGTGTGCAGATCCTCTATTGAAAACAATATTTCGATCAGACGAAGCATATTGAAAAAACTGATGGGTCTGAGTTGCTAAATTGTTTTTGCTGCTCTTTTGGATCTGTCTAGGGTTCTATATCAGTATTGATCGGTGTCGGTGCATTTCTGAGTCACCGTTTGGGTGCGCTAGCTAGCTCTGATGCTAAACTGGAAAATGCCTAGAAATCTCGGTGGAATCAATCATGTACATGTCATGCTGAAGCCACGTTTCTTTATGCTGATTGAGCAGAACGCGATCACTTTGGTCTTTGTCTCTCAGATTGCTTGATTGGAATTCCATGTACGTTGTTTCTTCTTTCTGTGTGATTATCATTGCAAATTTGCCACAATATTAGACCTAATGTATAGGTATGAAAGGTAATTAAGTGGCTGCAATAAATTAAGTTGAGACAAGAGTTTCTCTTTTCAGGTAATGGCTTACTACTAAATTTTACAAACCGGTGTTCTAATGTCATTTTCATTTTACCTTCTCATACAATCTACTATTGGAAAAGTTTAAGGCACTGAAATGATGAAGAGGCTATGCCACTATTATACTCAATGGAATTTAACCTATTCATGGTGGAAGAGGTAGGAGGAAGACAGCCAATTTGTGGTGGTTTTTTAAATCTTTGAACTGCAGGTGACCCGAGAAAAGAAGATTTTGATAAACATTAGGGAAACAAAGTCACATTTTTGTTGTGCAGGGTTTTCATTAAAGTCTCATGCTACCTTGTTTGATTTGTTTGGCTCTTCTTTTCCTTCCGATTCTACATGTGATAATGTGATTTTTGGCACTCGTGTCTCACTCGATCTCTGTGGTTTTCCATTCGTTTTGTGTATAACAGCAGTGAGGCAGTTAATTGATTGTTGGCTAGGGATGAACTTATTCACATTTAAATTAAACATCAAACATGTATGACGATCGACCAGACTGGCCATAAGTACAAAAGGAAGGGGAAGGTGAAAGCTAAAGTAGTGACTGTAGTGTAATAACAGTTTCAAGAATTGTGCTATAATCGATCATAGAGAAGTGAAGTTGAATATGCAACTCTGTTAAATAAACTAAGAACCAACATAAATACTGATCAAGGAAGCATGAGAGAGCCAACCGAATATATACTTGTTGGGTGGGGGGGGGTTTGTATGAAATTAGTTGGCATAGTTGAAATAGGAGTTGGTTGATCTTGATTCAGTTTACATGTCCAATTTAATAAAACAGAGAGAAATATTATTAATCGTTTGACTCGTACATTGTATCGGAATATCAATTCTCATAATTTTTTTCACTATAATCTTCGCATTATGTCCCTACTGTGTGCAAGGATTTCATTAAATTTCTCCCTAATTTCCACTATAAAATGAAAGAAGAAAAACAGATGATACAATCAAGAAGCACCAAACCTTGTGATGATCTGACCAAGAAACAAAAGCAGCCAAACCTCACACGTGGAATGTGGTCAAGTCGAACTTGTGCTTGAAGATTTAGGGTTGGACCTTAAAAAGTCCTAAAATATTTGAGAAGGACGGTAACGTCACGTGTATTGGCGCGTATCTGGCTAAATCCCACTGGGGCTCTACATATTGGAGCCTCCATCACCGCCGTTGTCCCAGCATATGGCGGCAACCTATGAACCGTTAGATATCTCTGACAGCCTGGTCGATTCCATCCCCATGTTCCTGCTCTTCACGCGCCATTTCAAGTTCGTTGGGAACATTCTACAATTTCGCGAGAACAGAAAAGTTGATCCTTGAAAGAATTAAGGTGTTATTTTGTTTATTATCTAATCCTACTCTTCATTACTCGTATCGAGTTGTAATTGGCAATAAAGGTATCAAAAGACCGACATAGTAGTGGTTGTCATACAAGGTTAATTATCCTATGCTTTAATTCTTGTTGTAGTCAAATTTTCATTCAATGGGCTTAAAAAATATATACATCAATGCACATCCTAATTACTATGATTTTTTCTTTTTTAACCTCATTCCTCATAGGGGCTCGAACACATGACACCTCAAATGAGAGTCATTGTCTTACCACTCTATCAAACACACACACACACATACACAAATAGAGTTGTCTCGTAGATCAAGAGCAAGGTTGAAACGAGAATACGAGACCACTATAGGATGATCACAAAGTCATCATCCCTTGGTTGACGACGCTTGCCAATAAGAGTGATGACATGATCAAAAGGAGTCTATTAAACGCCAAACAATGCGTAGAAGGAATCCGGAAAGAGAGAGTTCAAATAAAAAATGTGGGTGGAGAAGATCAACACTTGCCTTAGCATTGGACGTTATCGATATGTAGCAAGCTTTTTGAACACGAGACAAGACTTTTTTTTTTTTATCAAATAAGAACTTCATTAATAATGAACTGCTTACAACGAGTTTTTGGTGACATCTATAACACAGAAATGATCACTAGACTTCACACTGGAACTCTATAATGACCGACTCTAAACTTGCACTACAACTGTATGACAAAGACAACAAGCGCAGGAGCAGTGAATCCTTGACATCTCACCATTCGTCCAGCCAGTAAGTACTCTAAAGCTAGACAACTCACTTGTGTCAACACTAACTCACCAACCAAAGTCCTCCTGACCAGCTTTGATCGACCAAGCCGACACTCGTTGTGACCTAAACCCGACCAAAGGTTTGCCGGACATTCAGACCTGGGACTAAGGAAACCCAACACCGTCACCACCCTATTGTCAACACCATTAATCCTCAACTGCTCCAAATCGCCATTGCCTCCGACCCGAACCCAGACAGGAATAACCCACTAGAAGGCTAACGATAATTGTCTATTTTCGGCACCACTACTGACCCAACCCCAGAACAGGAACGACCCTCTAGACGGTGAAAGAGAAGATTGTCTCTGCCACACCCTTGATAGTGTCTTATTACCAACAAACACCGACTACCAAGAAAACAAAAACTAAAAACTTTAAAATAAAAACAAACACCTAATGGACCATCGGAATTACCCCAGGCCCAAATACCACCAGGCCCAGACTGAGGCCACATTCAGAAGTCCAGACCACCGCTGCCGTCAACCAAGCATCGTCGGCCAATTTCCAACATAAAACATCCCCCACCCCGTAGCATAACCGACCCATCACCACTGCAGGAACGCCAACCACTACCACAGCTGGATCGCCGGAACCACAACCCTGGGACACCCCACCAGAACCTGACTGGACCACCGCCACTTTTCCAACACCTATCTGGATCCTCCCTCTTCGGCGAAGATGGGTCCGTAACCCAACCCCTTCAATCCATCTTCTGCGGCCATCTAAGCAATTGCCATCGCCACCCGGTAGCGCTAGATTTGTCGATCCACCCATACTCTGCCAACGTGGTCACTCCAGATCGCATCACCACGCCAATTCAACCCCAAATCGGATCCGTCCCATAAGCAGATCCAATAGGACCACCCAGATCCACCACCACGACCACACCGAATTGGACACCACCCAGATCGGAATAAACCCTGCCGCCAATTCGAATCCATCCACGCTGCAAAGACAACAACCAAATCTGACAACAAGCCACGATCTCTCCTATGTCTTGCCTTACCCACTACCGCCATGATCTCTCCAAACCATATGCAAAACATCAGATCCACACAAGGATGACAAGGCCCGTCCGGCGACGAGCCAAGACTTTGACTTCATAGATTATGCATTTTAGTAGTATTTATAACAAATTAAATTGATGTTTTCAACGCTCTTTTTAAATATATTTATTTTAAGCATTTTAGTATAGAATGAAAAACAAATAATTTTTTATCGGACAAAGTGACAATAGGTTTTAGATACGTGTTTATCATCTACAATGTTTTTTTTTTTTAAATTAAAATACTATGCAAGAACCTTTTATTTTAGGGCAGGAAAAGTGCCTTAGATTCATTATTTTAAATCTTACCGTTACTATGAGATTGTGAAGGGTATCTTTACATTAAAAGGTAAAGCTTTGGCACCACACTGAGGAGCTGTCTTCATTCATTTAAGTACCACCTAATTTTGAATTAGGTTATCAGTTTCTAGCTACAGATATGGCATAGAATTGGGAATTCAAACGTTTAGGCTTGGACAACACATGATTTACGTGAGACAGTGGAGTCTCCATCCAATTCCGGATACTCACCCCCTGATTTTGAATTAACGGCTCAAGTTTCATGCGTCAGGGTTGCATCAAAGGGGTGACCTTACCTTAACAGTTCAGAGTGACACGTGCCAGTGCATGTTCATCCATTTATGAAACCTAGCTGTATGATTCTTTTTCCTTATTGGGTGGGGAGAGGCTAGGCTGTTAAGATACTCTCACGAACCTCCGAAAGTGAGATTTACACACCGGAGAAACTTTACACGGCTAAGCAAAGCCAGCGGGTACACGATACTGTATTTTATGTACCAATACGACGCTTCCACGTGGTTCCTCATCACCGGACAGCGACTGCCTAATCCCTTGTATAAAAACCCTATCAAACTCACAGTTTCGACACCGAACACAAATCCAGAGCAGAGCGGTTACCAAAATATCAACAGCTCTTCTTAATTCTCAGTCTCTCTAGTTTCGAAATCAGAGCTAAGCAAACATGCCGAGTGAAGGAACAGCAAACTTTATCGATATCCTCATCGCCATCCTCTTGCCTCCTCTTGGGGTCTTCCTCAAGTTTGGCTGCAAAGTCAGTACTTAATTCTATATATATATATATATATATATATATATATATATATATATACACCTCTGATTTCTCTATATATGTTTCTCTTTTTCTGTCCATGTTATAGATCACTGAATTGAGATGGAGTTCTTCAGGGTTAATCTTTTAAATGATCTCTGGGTTATCTATTCTGCAGGTGGAGTTCTGGATCTGTCTGTTGCTGACCATTTTCGGTTACATCCCTGGGATTATCTATGCCGTCTATGTAATCACCAAGTGAAGTAGCTAGTTATGCTTCAATTTCTGTAAGTTTTTTTTTTTCTGTTGATTAAGCCAATTTCTTCATATTTCTATCTATATACCCATTACAAAGTAATAATATATGCCCTCTAACTTTAGAATAGGATAAAGTACAAGGATATTCATAATAAAAAGGGATAAATCCTTCATTTTCTGTAAGCTCTTCTTTTTCTTTCTGTTGATTAAATCTGAACAAAAATTTCCTCGCATATATAAAAATTATTATACAGAGAACCTTGCCAATAAAAAAGCAAGATGTACGCTTTAATGAGCAAGGATAATTATGGTAAACAAGCTTTGCTATTAATAATAATACTGGGTCTACATGACATGATGCGCTGCACTAATTTATGTCTACTTACCTATAATAAATTAATAATGTGATATGTGTGTATATTGACAGAGACGGAGAGAACTAATCGTTTTCCTTTTTCTTGTGCCGTGTTTGTTTTGGACAGGTAGTAGTGGTAAAGATGTGAAATGGCACATATGTCTTCTGGTTTCTGCATTGAAAGATTGTTTTCCACCATTGGATTGCATAGTACTTGTTTGGTTTAAATGGACAGTTGATATTTGATGTAGTGTGTCTTCTTTTTCTTTTTCTATTCCCCCTTCCCATCTCTTCCCCCCCCCCTCCTCACTCCCTATTGAGTTCATTGTGTTCCCCATGATTTGTCTATCTGTTGAAGAAGGTAAAATAGTTGAATTATTGAGCAGTTGATGTATCAATCTTAGCTCTCAAATTTAATAAAAGAGAATTTATTTTTCCATTTTCGTCTCAACGGGATATTAGCCTATATCTATTCATTATGATCTAAGCTTCCCTTAAATCCAACTCATTCAATGTAAAATAAATGAAATCCAACTCATTCAATGTAAAATAAATGAAGAGAGAGAAGGGCCCAAAATAGGCTTAAAACGAATGTAAGAGTTTTGTCACATGGTAGGTCCGGAGTTGGGCTATCCAATTAAATCTTCTCTCAAAATCACATATTCACATTATCTAAGTTGGTCGTTCACATAATATTAAAATTATGAGGAGTGCTCTGTACCATGTGTGTGTTAGTCACCCTCAGTTATGTGGCAGTTTTTCATTTGTTAAAGAATTAAAACAGCCAAATTGTTTCTCTCTCCTTGTGTACATTGTTTCTTTCCCTATTTTACCCTCTGCGTCTTCTCTCATAATCCTCCACCTGCCCCGACCTTTGTGTTCACAGTCCCTCTCCGTCAGCCTGACCCGAGCCCAATATGCCAAATCGTTCATCACCAGGCCTTCTTTCCGATAACGAAAACCTACCGGATCTAACCACTTCCAAGTTTAGGATGCGATTCCAAATTGAGTTCATAAAACTCCTTCTGCAATTGCGTTGGATCTGCTATGCTTTTTAGTGGAATTCTCGGAGGTAGAAATTGGATTGGATTGCCCGGAGTTTTGAACTCGTTCTCGTTCGGTTCCGGCTGCGCAGCCTCAAAACTTTTTGCAGAATTTCAAAAAATCTCTTCCATTTGAGATTTGGTTTTGTTGGGGTGTGAAAGGCAGATGAAGAACAAAAGCCCAGAATAAATACCAACTTCATTGAAAATCAGAACATCGTGTTGGAAGCTTAAACTCTAACACAGACAACTCAAAGTTTGTGAGCTCTAAAACCTCATAATTCAATGAAACAACCTTGGCTTTAAATAGCCATTACAAACAGGAATGATAACAAACTGCATCCACGTTTTACATGTCCTACAAACGTGGTTAACTAGAGGAAGAACAATTCAAAACCTAATCTTAACCCTACAAACCAGGGTGTTATTAACAAACACGATAATAAAGAGATAAGTCACAAAGACTTAGTCAGCAAGCAATGAACGAGGCCCAACACATCGTAATCTCAAAGGAAAAGAAAAAGGGAGAACAAAGAAACCATAAACAGATCTAGTTAGAGATAATGGGACCAATTTGCAGACCTAGTGATAAGCGATTTGGAAATTGTTGCTATAATGGTTTACTAGTTGGAAACTCCTTAAATTTTTGCTTCTGGGCAAGAGCTTTCGCATGGTAGCACGGCTTGCAAGTGATCAAGAACTCAACTTCCTCAATTGAAGAAACTGTTGAACTTATGGTACAGCCCTTATGGCAATAACCTGGCAAAAATATGGCAGAAATTTTGAAGATCGACAAAAAAATTCTTTTCATTCAGAAAGCTAATAATCAAATGATTAGCACTTCTCAGAAGATTCAGATTTCCTGAAAGCTATTATTAGGAACTCAAAGAAACATGCCGCCTTTTATTTAATAATTATAATAATTTTGGTGTTTTCTCCCTGAATTTTGAGGTGCAATAAGAACTAAAGAAGCTGGGTTCTTCAGGAAGAAGGACAGAGAGATGATGAGGGACAGCCTGAAGACCTGATTTCCGAAGCAGAGGGTAAAATGGGCAGAGAAAATATGCACATGAAGAGAGAGAAATGTTTGGACTGCTTTAGTGTTTTACCAAATGAAAACTGCCACGTGGCTGAGTGTGGCTAACACACACATGTGAATGTGCACATAGCACTCCTCTAAAATTACATATTCTTAATCCATCCAAATTGATGCAGATAGAAAATATGTTCTTGGATGGTTGGATAAATTTAGTAGTCCAACCGAAATATTGAAAATCTTGTGAAAGAAACAGTTTGACAAGGGTTATAAAACTTCAAAATAGGCCAACAAGCCACATACCAAATTACCTCTATACATGAAGAAACAAAGGCCGACTACCCTCAAACGCGGGTGCATGTTTAAGTCTACGTGCTTAAAGAATTACAGTTAGATTAGACGTAAAATAGTCTAGAAAATAGAGAAGGACGGTTACATCACGTGTGTGGTGCACTTATACGGATGTGTCCCATCTGGGGCTCTACATTTTTTGACCGTCCATCGCCGCCGTTGTTACAGCATGCGGTGGCAACCCATGAGCCGTTGGGTTTTTCTGACAGTCTGGTCGCTTCCATCCTAATGCTACTCCTACTCATTTTGGTGCTCATGGGGAACGTTATTCCATATGGAAGACCACAAATCAATCACATTAAGAAATGAGAATTGATAGAAGAAAAAACAAAAGGATTCACGAAGGAAGATCATATCTACTTGTACTCGTGTCAGTCGTGTGATTGCAACGCTGAAGAAAAAAAAACAAAAACATTAAGGTTTTATGATATTCAACATCTTTCACGTTGTCTTAATAAAAAACAAAGCACCTTTCACGTTGACACTCCATGTACAAAATATCACACCGTAGGAATTGAGCTTATGGTCTCTATTTTTTTATTTTTTAAAATTTATATACACACCCTCAATTATTTAATGCACACCTCTTATATTTTTTATCATCAAACTTCCATCTATATCCCTCCTCATTAATAAATAATAACTAAATAAATAAAAATAAAAACAAAGAATCAACAAGAATAAAATAAAAATTAGATGCTTTACATATTAAAATATTAATTCAGTATTTTCTTATAGGTTAAATTTTCTCATCATCTTCATGATATAATCGACTTCTCTTCAAAATCATACTTGAACATCAACGACAGAAGAAATAATTGTAATTCACATGAAGAATTAGTAACCAACCAAATTGGTTAAAACATAAGAAGAGGTTATAAAACTATCAAGTATATCTTGGATATATGAATACATCATCATCAATCACTTTGTTTGCAAAACAACCACATGGTTCATTCTCAACCGATTTCAATATTGACCATTACTATATGAATCATGAAGATATTGACATATATTGAATATTTAAAAATCTTAGAGACATCAAGTTTTTCAACTTGAAGAACAACAAAGGTAAGAAAATTAAGTTATTCAATCTTCTAGCGACATACTAACAGAAAGAAGAAAGGTAATTAGTAATTACCATGTTGATTAGCAATTAATTCCATAATAAATAAAAAATTATAGTAAAAAAATGTATTAAATAAAAATATATGATACATAGCCGTCGTAAATTTTTTCTCATTTATTTGTTTAATGAAAAGGGGCATAGATGGAAGTTTGATGAAAAAATAAGACAAAAAAATATAAGGTATGTGCATTAAGTAATTGAGAGTGTATTTAAAATTTCACTTCTTCAAATGAAGAAAAATATGAAAAAAATGCATAGTAGCACCAGATAAAATTAAAAATCTCATTTTTGTAAGTTTTATACATGTTCTGTCCAAGTCTAGAAAAATAGAGCGGGTCTAATCTTGATCTTCCATACGCAATTACAAATTAAAATAATTTCTTGTTAAATTTAACGCGATATCACTGACAAACTCCAAAAGAGGGATCTTCATCCCTTTCTCTATCTGACTCTTTCGCTCTCCCTCAATTTCAGTTGACCGGTAGCTTTGAAATTACCGCAATCTCCTCCACTTTGAGCCCTTAATTGATGTCACTGAAACAAGGCTATTTCAAGATTCTTGCAAGGGCAAGCTGCTAGTCAATCTTTCCGTCGTCATCCCAGCCATTCTCGTCATCCTCGTCCCCCTATCACCGTTCTCTAGAGCCGTCGCCGATGACGATTCTCGGTCGTCATTCAGGACTTCAACTTCCAGATGGGGATTCTCCCCAAGGGCCTCACCGATTACGTGCTCAACCGGAGCAACGGCAAGTACATCGCCTATACAATGGCACATGCTCGGGTCTTTTTGAATTTTGGGAATCAGGGATTTTGATTCTTGTTCATTTTGCTATATTTTCTTATTTTCTCTCTCGTTTTGGAAATTTAAGACGGGAAGTTCAACAGTAGCAGGTTGACTCTTGTTTATGTTATCTCTCTCCACTTGTCGATGGCCTCATACTTCTCCTCAATCTCAAACTCTCAACTACATCAAAGTGGCAATCCTCACAGACATGCAGCTCATGGATAGAACCTCACTCCTTCTTCCTCCAAAATCACTCGCTCTTGAATTGGATCAATTGTACACTGACCTCTATATGCGCAGAGCTTTCCTTTCCTCCGTGCTAAGCATGAGCATGAGCTACAATTCATTGTCTTGTTTAAAATGCAATCTTAATAGAATGGTCCCAAAATAGTATAGCAGAGCTAACATTTATGTCATCTCCATCTCGAAGCAGTAAGCCAGTAACAGCTAATTAACATTTAATATTGCCTCCATTTTCAAGTAGTAGAAAAATTTTGTCATTTCTTCTCTATCCCCAAAAACAGCAGTAGAGCTAACCTTTATCTCATCTCCATCTCGAAGCAATGGCAGCTAACCTTTAATATTGTCTTAATCTACAAGTAGTAGCAAGAGTTTGTCATTTCTTCTCCATCCTCAAAAGCAATAACAGAGCTAACATTAATCTCTTCTTCATCATCATAAAGCAGCAGTAAAATTGGATGAGTGTCTGATGTGTTTTATCTTTTTTTTTTTTTATCAGGGAACAACTCAAATGCTACAACTAGTCTTTCGTGATGAGTCGAACTCACAACCTTCTACTTACAAAGAGAAAACTATGACACTAGACCAAATGGTACTAGCTCTCTCTCTTCATTTGAATAGAAAAAAGTTTGAATTAAATAAAATAATTAATATTTAGTTATCCATATCCAAAGTTATAATTGTAGTTGTGTTATTGACAGATGACAACAAAATAACAAATTGTCTTTATATACAAAAGTTTGTCCTTATGAGTGTGATATGAAATTTTATAGATATGGTAGCAAAACAGTCTTTTGTTAAGTAGGAGGTTGTGAGTTCAATTCATGAAAAATTAGTTGTAGCATTTGAGTTGTTTATTTGATAAAAAAAAATTAAGTGTGAAAATAAAAAATATTTAAATAAAATTCTAATTCACAACGATTTGTAAACCTTGACGAAGAGAAAGCAAAATCATCTTCACTAGTTAAAGGAATCAATTAGACCTCTTATTTTAAATAATTTTCCTACGTTTCTAGGTCTATAAAGTTCTTCTCATATGCTTTTGTTTGAAGGAAAGAAAATAGTCTTGGAGTCATAATTTGATAATTTTCATGTCGACGAGTTTGGTTAAATTTCAAAACAAACTGTTACCAAGAGAATATTGGAGGGTTGTGGCTTGCTTAGATTATAAGGTACGTACAGAGATTCGCACCACCACCTAATTTTGAATGTGACTTCTAATTTCTAGCTCCATTACACATACATGGTATGAGGTATTGAGAGGTGTTGGCATTTAAAAAAGTTTCAAACCACTAATTAGACCTTGACAACAGATGACGTACGTCGAGGTCGGTCATTCATTTACACTTGATTTTGAATTGAAATACATGGCTCGTCAAGTTTCATTCGTCGCTATTGCACCGATCAATGGGGGGTCCTTACAGAAGGAGTAGATGGCTGACTGACACGTGCCACGCATGCAAGCTGTCTGACTGACACGTGCCCATGCACGTTCACCCATTTATGCAAACCTAGCTGTAGATTTCTTTTTCCTATTATGGAATGTGTGGCTGTAGATATTTATAGGGATATTATAGGCTGTAACATATTCTGGGAACCTCCAACAGTAAGATTTACTCGAAGAAAACCCTTTACAGCTCCAACATTTGAGATATTTAGCAAGCGCGTACACGAAACTCTACTGTATGCGCCCAATGCCCAGCGTCCACGTATTTTCTCTTTTTTTTTTTCTTTTTTCTTTTTTCTTTTTTCCGATCAGCGGACTGCAGCTCTCTCTATAAAACCCTCCACTCCCTAGCCTCTACCTCACAGTTTCCTTCAGCAACCTTTAACACAGCAGTTACCAAATTCTTCTTCTTCTTCTAGTTCTTCTTTTTACTCTGTTTCAAGTATGACTACAGCAACCTTCATCGACATCATCATCGCCATCCTCTTGCCTCCTCTTGGGGTCTTCCTGAGGTTTGGCTGCGGGGTCAGTAGCCACTTATACCTTTGATTTCTCTCTGTGTTTCTGTGATTCTGTGCATAGATCACTGACGTGTATGAAGCTCTGGAGGGTTAATTTTTATGCATATGACTTAATTTTGCAGGTGGAGTTCTGGATCTGTCTGATACTGACTCTTTTTGGTTACCTTCCTGGGATCATCTATGCTATCTGGGCCATCACCAAGTGATGTAGCCAATCGTACTTCATTTTCTGTAAGTTTCCTTTTTTGTTAATTAAGGCCATTTTGATTATAGTACTTGTCTTTGTATGGGATAACCTTTGCCATTCAAAAAGTAAAACACACCTTTAAAAAGTATTATATCCCTTCAACTTGAAGTCATTTTAAAGGAGAAATGATAGTATGGTGGAAGATATTTCTTGCCTTTAAATATATTCAACTTTGTTGGACACTCAACTTGGTGAACAAATTTTTTTTTTTTTGAGAAAACTTGGTGAACAATTAATATTATGACTGCACAAGAGTTTAAGTATCTCCGAAGTAATCGAAATTTCTATTGTAGTTAGAAATGTCACATATGTGTCTTTATTATTGAATCTGTGTCTTTTTGACTCTTAAGACAACAGAACTATTCTTACAATTTTTTTGGCTAATGAACTACACTTACTTTTGTTCTTCCTGTTTATGTGGACAGGTGGTAGTCGTACAGATGCAAAGGGCATATAAGGCATGTAGTTTTCACCGTTGGATTGGATAGCGCATGTTTGGTTTAGCCAATAATGTAGTGCGTCATTTCTGCTTTGTATCGAGTTCGTTGTGTTTCCCCATCTTGTCTATCTGTTGTGAACGGTGGGGCTTGGTTGGTATTGTGGATTAATGTGTCTTAAAACATTAATTATTTATTTAATTCTCAATGTGGATTTGATTTAAATTTTATGTGATTCTCATCCACCCAACCCATAGGGTTCGGAGGGTATCACTAGCTTTATGAATAATATTGAGTGCTCCATTATTTATGTCTTTGTTCGTAGTGTTATCATTTAGCAAAGGAACAAGTTCTATCCCTTCTCCAACCCAAATAAACCATGCGACAAATTCTTGAAGTGTCACATTCTTCTTTTGTATGGGAATCACATTCGTTTCTACTTTCTAGAAATTTAATTTACAAAAACAGTGCAAGAATGTTATGTTCATTCGAGCCCGTTTGAAGAAAACAATAACGGAAAGTTCCTAACTGATTCTTGCATCACAGTAATGCTGAACTAGAAGTGTTTCATAACCAAATAGGGTTTATGGGTTTTACACTAAACTACTAAAGCGTTGAAGTTCAAAGAGGTCATTTCATCTGTCACTTCCTTAACTTTTCTGAATACCAACTGTCCTTGGTGTTGATATTAAAACAAAAAGAACAGGGGCAGATGGTGTCTATCAAGGTGATTTGCGTGTCAACTAAGTTTTATCAAATTAAATAATAATTTTTTTTTTCGACTGAGAAATTAAATAATAGTCACTGACAATCCATACCCTTGTCGTTTCTAAATTGACGAACATTCTGTTGTTGAACATAGAAAACATCACAAATAGTATATAAATTTTAGGTCGTTATATATTTTAGTGTACCAACTTTCATAACTATCAGAATGATGTATTAAATTTGTTCCAATCTTTCATTTTGGTGTACGTCATTAAATTTTCGGTTATCTTAAAAAAAAACTGACAATACTAAAGGAAATATAACGGATTTTTTTTTTTTTACAAAGATAACGGAAAATTTAACGGCATACACCAAAATGAAATATTGGAGCAAACTTAATATATTTTCTGATAGTTATGAAAGTTGGTACACCAAAATGTAGAATGACATAAAGTTCATACGTCATTTTGTGAAAATATCCCTTTTGAATATGTAAATTCCACATCGACCGATCGACGACAGAAACAAGGATCATCCGGAGGTTTCCTCAATTGCCTCACTAATATTATAATCAAGCATATGGTTGATAGATGTTAATATCATCAAGAAGATAAGATAAGAAGCTGCATAAAGAATATACCAATTTAGAAACCACAGTAGCTCGCCACACTATTGATTAATAGACAGGTTTAGATTAAATTACTAGGAATTTACACTTAACAAGAAATGCATATTGAAAAGTGATTTTTGAGATATATGCAGAGCTAACTCAATCTATATCATCCCAATATGAAATCAAACATTTGCAGATGATTAGAACTGTTACAAAGCAAAAGGACCAAATAGAAGAAGCACATTAGCTACTAATGCAATGTTACATAAAAATGTACATTAATTAGTTGCACCAGATCACCACTCCATCACAAAATATGTGAATACGAAATATTTAGGGTAACGAATTAGATTCTATTTTCATCATGAAACACAAACTTATTTTGTTTGCCCACATAATATAAGTGTAAATGATCTTTTATCAACAAATTAAATTGTCCTGGAGTCGTCATAATTTCTTCTTCCTTCCAAAAAAAAAAAAAAAAAAAAAAAACCCTACTTAGAGTGACAAGCACATTATTTAGAGTAGTTGCAACTGAATCGAAGGTGGAGAAAGACACTGTTATTGGGTTCAATTCATTTGAATATATAGCTTGTCGATCTGATCAACCTAATTTAGTCAGCAAATTAAGCTCAGATGATGAAGGTGTGAAACCGAGCAGCGAGGTTATAGAATAGAAAACTATTGATCAATCTTATATTAAAACAGAAGTTCTTTGGAATTTTGAATCTAGAATCCATGAATGGATAGATTCCTTCAAATACGAACAGTAATTGGCTGGCTTTTTCTTGATGATAAACTAACCTACTGTTCCAGTCACAAGTAGTATATCTAGGGTTTGAGAGTTAGTTGGGGAAAGATATCAGGTTGCTATCATTACAAAACCATGTGGAACATGGTATTAATTATGAGACGTGGGCATTCAGTTACAGACAACACAAATCATATGGATACATCTATGAGCAAATGTCGACACTGACGACAAATATATGCCTTTGTAATAAGCAAGGAGTACTGAAAAATTGTGGGAAAATATTATGTTTGATTAGGCTTCCTATTCCAAGTTGATTACGTTCTTGATCCTAGTTAATTTGGGTTATGTACTGATCAGTTTCCTAATTAGGTCCATGGTATGTAAAAGTTAAAACCATACATTCATGCTTACAACAATATACACACATGCTTGATATCAATAGTACAAGGATCAAGGCTAACCTTCAGCAACAATATCCATGGTCTCCATCTCTGCAGCACTGCAACTTCAGGAACAACTGCAGGTGGTTTTCTGCTAATCACCAAGCTCAGCCTTTCAATGGACAGAACTAATGCTATATGTTGTGGTGATAACAGGGACCAATATTATCATCTATTTATATAGGATTTTCCATTAGCATTCATAAGGAATAAATTTCCTATTTAGATTTCTAATGTATCACAGACTTGTAGACTAAGCGATGGATTTCTATTCTTAATTAACAGATACACAATTCATTAAGTTACTAGATTTGATGTACAATTTGTATCCATGTTAAATTAAGTAGGTTTAGTATTAAGCTCAATTATCATATACATTAAAATAATTTGTGACAAGTTCACATTTGATTCTAACATGGTATTCTATATAAAATCATACAAGTGAATTGTGATTATTTTATCTCATAACTAGCTATTTATCATTATGGCTAAATGTGGTGTTTGTGATAAAGAGTCTGATAAATTGATTAATGATGAATTTTGGGATCAAAGAGTGTGTGTGAGAAACATGAATCCGATGGGACTCCAAGATGTCATACTTGCTTCAAATTTCTTAAAGAAACAAAATATTTGGACCTTACTGATGGTCGAATACTTTGCTCAGATTGTTCTTCCATTGCTATCATTGACCCAAAGGAATGCAAGCCCCTCATTCAATACGTGCACAAATTCTACAGAAGTTTAAAGCTCAAAATGGATGAAGGCATTCGTGTTTTATTGTTGGACAAGAATGCTATGCTCAAATTCAAACCAGTTGAAAACCTGAGGGGTACAGTATGGTATAGTTTTGGCGATTTGCCTGCTTTAGTGAGGATTAAAAAATGTTCAAAAAGTGAAGGAAGTATTGAAGTGGAGAGAGAATAGGAGATGGTAAGACGCCCTCAGAAGTTAGCTGCGCGGCGAAGAAGTTCAGGCAATATAGAAGCATTGATAGTTTTGTTTGGGATGGCAAATGTAGACATGGGTGCAACAGTGGCACATGAGATGATGCATGCATGGTTGTACACTGCAGGTGTTACGGGATTAGAAGAAAGTGTTGAAGAAGGTTTTTGTGAGTTAATGTCATACATGTGGATGGAGTGGTTTTGTTCCAGTCGTGTTGACTCCTTGTACAAGACCAATGAGCAAGTTCAGTATACAAGAAAATTGAAAGACTTTATATCGAGTTCTATGGAATACAAAGAAGACGAAATTTATGGCCAAGGGTATAGAGATAAAGGCTGTTAGCAAATTTAGCCTTAAAACTGTACTGGACCATATCGTGAAAAAGAGATGTCTCCCCTGTGAAAAGTAATACCTGGTTTTTGAACTAGCTTTCTTTTAGTCTCAAACTGACTAGATCGTCAATTTTATGTATTATTGATAGTCAATTACGGTTTTTGACTTTCATATGTTTCTTGCCTTTAATTTCTTAACACGTACTTTGCTTTTTTTCTACAATTTTTGAAAAGATGGTATGATCAACCAGTCCTTGATGTGGGAACGAAACACAGAGAATAAAGGCACAGAAGCACGGATGGTGTCTACTCAAGGTGGTTGCGTATCGACTAAGATACAACAAAGCCCTAACTTACTTTTATATCTAATTCCACATTGACATAAACAAGTATTATCCCAGGAAAAGATAAGATCACGAGCAACACATACAGATTATGTTACCACTTTGAAGATGATCATCACTCGAAATATTGAGACCAAATAACCAAAAAATGGATAGGTTTCTATACTAACAGAAGGTTTATTCTATAAAACTTGGATGGGATACAACATATTAACGGTGCCCTAAGTTATATTCACAATAAACGGTCAGATACAAAACTGATGGTTGAATGGTTGGCTACTTGGCTTTCTACATGATATACGACCTACTGCTCTAGTCACAACTCACAAGAATATAGGGCGTGTTGGTTTGTCGGCAGCTGTGCATTACAAATCATATGTAACATGATATCATGAGGCGTCGGCAAAATAATCCGATTTTAGTTACGTGAATGATGCATTAAGTATGGTTCATATGAGAAAATAAAAAAAGGACATCCGAATGCTGATGCTTGAAGATTAGCAATGATAGTATACAATCACAGAGCGTTGCTATCAATTGATGCCGATAAATGAAAGAGTAGCAAGGTCAACACCTCACTTCTCAAACAGCAGAGTTTATAGGCCGATATGCAACTCAACAAAGGAATTTGTTTGATATGTCAAGAACGGATGAAGCAATCATTAGAATTCAGTGAAAAATGAAACATCATGCAAAGGCATCACGCCGATAACGTGTTAGGGGTTTTGGCATCATCCTACCTTTCCTTTAAACTCTGTTTTACAAGTTTCAATTCCAACTGTCCTTGATATTGAAACAAAGGAAAAATTTTAAAGTAGTAACAGAGCTGGTACCATGAGAGGTTTAAGAAAGAGCTACTTTTATAAAGGTAGAAGTAGTGTATGATCCAGGTTAGCAAATTAGAGAATAGCGGTCTTAATCCACAAGAAAGCCCTTAATCGAATGCAAACTTTATAATGACCTTCTAGGTATATGGTTCTGATAACACATAAACCCAAGAAGAAAAAGCCAAAAAAAAAGGATCAGTTATAGTCATTTATAGTTCAATAGAAAAGTTAACTACACAAGACTTGGAGGGAATACATCAAATGATTGATAACTGAAACCTTGAGGAGTTGCCTCAGCATAGATAACCAGATACACAAAATGTATGTTGCCTCAGTTTAATATACAACCGAACATTTGCAATTGCACTGGCAGTCCCTGCACGTTAAGACAGAGAGAGAAGGGGGCAGGAATTCCTTAAAAGGGATCCCAAGTTTTCTCTCATCCTTTGAACTGCCACTCCCTCCGGCACATGGGGCAATGCGCTTGAGAAGTCTGTGAGTTTACCCATTTTAGGATGCAATGAAGATGAAATGCATGGTTGCATGCACCCCAAACTGCAAGATAAATAATAGTCAATGACAGATCAACACAAAGTCTCACCAATAATGAACAAAACAGAGAAGATTTAGTAGAACAAGGAAATAAGATCTTAATCTGAATACCGTCTGTTAACCAGTTTTTTAGAAATTCTTTTTCTGATAATTGAACGCCATTATAGGTGCATTTAACATACATTTCTTGATTCCAATCTTTAAAATCCTCATATCAGACTACAAGGCAAAATGGGCAATGTTAGAATCTATTAGCCCTGACTGATGACCCTTGCATCCCCAAAAAAAATAGAAAAATCAAAAGATAGTAACTGCATATTAAAACCGAGCTCAAAATGAAGAAAAGACTTGGTTTTTTTTTACTTTTTGGTTTTGTTTTTTGGAAAAGGTGTACTTCTATTAAAACCAATTGATCACAAGTACTAACAAAAAGATCTCCTCCAAGCCAAAGGAGAAAAGATTTCATCTCCTCCAATTTTTCTAAAATCAGAAGATTACTATGAAGTTTCCTCCCCTACCCCTAACCTATATAACCTTATCTCTTATCTCCACGCTGTCACCAATGGTCATTAAAAGATAAAACTTATAATCGCCATGTGAATCATCATCCTTGCATCATTAGACAATGAGAAGTCTAATGTAGAAAAGCTTCGCCAATTAAATGGCTGACCTGTATCTTATGTGTTATTGTGTCTTGCACTATCAGATGTCTCATTTCTCATGCAATGACTGTCAGTTTTGAAGTAGAGGATGCTTTGAAGCCTTCAGTAACAAAAGCATACTACCTACATGCAGACACTAGCTTTAAAAATTATATAAAAACGCAAAAATAATAAACTTAGGTTGAAGTAATGGTCAAATGTTAACCAGAAATACAAACATCAATAAATGACGATTACCAGATTGGATGTCCAGGTAGAGATGCTTTGGAAGCCTTCAGCAACAAAAGGACACTATCGACATACAGATACTAGCTTATATAACCATAATGACACCTTAAGTTGAAGTAATGTTGACCAGAAAAACAGACATCAACAAATGAAGATAATCAGATTGAGTGTCTAGACTACCATATAGACTTTTAAGCTATCTGATGGTCCTCTGCAGGGGTTTCATATTAACTGTTAACCTATCTATTCTCCTTTCTCATATTAAAATGGAATAGTACTGAATCTTACAGTGAAATCTTAAGTTTCTATACAATTTTAGAATCCACTATTGAGTCTTAAGGTTCAGTACCCAATAACATTAAAGAAAACAAGGTAAAATCTTGCACAATAAACAAATTGGTTGGCCTTTTTGGTCATGATTTCATAAGGAGTTGGCAACCCCGAACCCTACAATCTTTAGGAGGCAGCAAACTCTAGCACTATGTGTGCTCTGTGAGGGCTCAAACCCCAGATGACCAGATCCACATGGTAGCAAACCATGGGCCAAGCAGTTCCTACTAACCTCTCATTGATAGGTAATTTCATATTTAGGTAGTTTATAGAAGAAAATCAGAGAACATCCAAATGATGATGCTTGTAAATTATTAATACACCGCATAAACCATATATTATTCAGCAACTGCAGACACACACCATTGCAATCAACTTATGCCATTAAATGAATGAGTAACGAGGCCCGTAGAAATCATACTAGTCAAGTTTGAAACAAGACAAAATCTAGTCACTTCTCAAAGCCCATTTTATAGGCCACTCATCCCATGAATCAACATAAATGACAAAAGATTACACAAATGCTTCAAACCCATAAAGTCCCTAGGTGGGGAATCATCCAACCCAACTGTCAAATACATCCTACAAATCCAACATGTTTCATCCTGTGCATCCAAGTCCATGAAGCAACAGCATGCCACCTACAGTGGGTTGCCTATTAAGCCATATCGAAACCTATACAAGGTGAGATGGGTAAAAAATACAAATCTCTTCCATGAACCTTTTTTGGTGACATATTCAATTGCGGGATTGGTTGACACTGAAATTTGATTTGCTGCCCATGAAAGTCTGCCACATCCGTTTTGGTGATCTATTCTATTGCGGCATAAAAATACATATTCCTTGACAGATGGGAGTATAAGTTTAAGCACCTGCCTACTAAAGTCTAGCCATCTACAAAGCTCAAGTAGACAGCATGCACTTTCTCTCTTAAACAGAGTGAAACTGATAACTCTGTAATTAGATCCATACTCAACCGAGTCGAGTTCCTTTCAGAGGGGAGAAGTGATGCAGTAGCCACATCTTGGTTAGAAAAGAGGTACGCTCTTTGGAAGCCAAAGATTAAACTCATTGGTCCAGCTCAAAAACTTGTGCGTTTTTGGGTCCAAAGCCTCTCTCTGTGGTAGTTAAGAATCCAAGTCATTAGAAGACAGTAAACAACTAAATGAAGAATCATTCTATGAGTTAAAGTTGAGTTTTATTAAGAGTATTTATTTGAGTCTAGTGCTAGAAAGAGTCTATTTAAGTTTTAGGGTAAGTACAATGTCCTACGGCACATGGGGAAATGTAAATTTACCAAACCTGATGCAATGAAGACCTAATGCATGCAACTATTAAGTTGTAACAATAATGAACAAGATAAACTAAAATTATGGGAAAACAGATCAGAAAGAAAAATGTCACAATCTAGTAGCAAAGCTGACCACTACATAGTACTAAAAGTTATGTGAGCACAAAGTGGGAAAATCTAAAAGTAGGTACTGTGTATTGCAACTGAACTGAAAATGAGGTCTTTTCAAATTTTTGAAAACTCAGACGAATTGCGACCTTCAGTAGGAGAGCTTGTCAATTTGACCCAAGGAAGTCAGGTGATGAACCCAGAATGTTTAGTACCTCTCAGTTAAAATTACAAAACAGGAAAAACAAAAGGAAGGTACTACTGAACTGAACATGAAGAAAGGCACTGCTTTTCAGATTTTTCAAATACTCAAACGATTTGAGATCATTCAGTAAGAAAGCCTTCAGTTTGACCTAAGGAAGTTAGGTGATGAAGGCTTACAACCAGGCAAGGGTTATCATAGGATCTTATGTTGTTATCATTTCACGCAGTTACTGATGTCTAATGTCACATGCAAGGATTTTGAGTTTTGAGATGGAGCATGCTTTTGGAGCCTTCAGCACCAGAAGACTCGCTCATAAAGCATTACTAGCTTAGGAAACCTACATAAATGAAAGCATCAACCATTCAACCTTGGACTAAAGTTGATGAGAAACAAATGTCGCAATAAACAAACATAATCAGACATCTAGAGTGTAAACATAAGCCAGTCTGGCAAATAGGTATATATGATGCCTATTTAATGAGACTGCTAAAGTATTTTGGTATTTTAGGAGTCTAAGGCAGACGTAACTGAAGCTTATAAATAAGGATATCTCTCGTAAGCCAAATCAGATTGGAATGAACAAAAATTGAGTGTTATTGAAGGCTGGATGCCTTCGTATCTCCTCTCCACCACTTTTCTCTATTACCCATGTTCTCTGAAACTAGAGCAGCTATACACCTTATCTTTCTTCTAAAACTACTCTTTTTTTTTCTTTTTCTTTTTTAATTATTTAAGGCTGTAAGCATAACCACCTTCTCACTCTCCCTTTCTTTGTCCTACATCAGACTAGAGTTTAGAGTCTACCAATAAACGTATTAAGCTAGCTACTGGCGATTGTCCTGTACTATCCAAACTAGAAGTTGCTATTGGATCTTAAATCTACAATCTTTTAATGCCTCACTCTTCAGATTCAACACAGAATAAAAGTTAGACCACAAAAAAAGAAGGAAAAAAAAAAAAAAAGGCAAACTGCTTGAGTAATAAGCAATTTAGTTGGTCTTTTTTATTTATTTTTTATTATTTTTAAAATTTTTTATATAGGATATCACAGTTTGTTGGGAAACATATCATGTTAGCTGTGATTTTATAACACATCGGCATAAACTATGTCAGGTATCTGAATCATATTGTAGGTATTTAGTAGGAGAAAAGAAAGAAAACCCAAACCTTGATGCTTGAAAATCAATAATCAAATGTATACATTATACCATAACACAATCAGAAATTTTAGCACAGATCACTGCAAGTACCACAGATCTCATATTAATTACGCTTGAAAAAAGGCATGACCATATAAGGAATACAGACAACATTCGAGTCACTTCTGAAGTAGCAAAGTTTGAACCTATATGAACTCATCCGATGAATTAACAGCAATGATAAAAATTATAATGTTTGTGACTTACTTAGTGGGCAATCATCCCCAGGGAGCTTACAATCAGGACAACAACCATCAAATGCCATCCTACAAATGCCACATGTTTCGTCCTGAGCATCCCATGTCCATGCAGCAACAGCATGCCACCTACAGGTAAAAAGAAAACATAAGAATTAAACTCAAAGCAAACAAATATATCACATCTCACAAAAGGGCACATCAATGTTAGGTATACACTACAGCAATTGATCATATCCAAAATTTATAAATGAAGATAAGAGATGGGAAAGGGATAAAGAGGCCGTACTCTGTTTAAAATCCCAGCAGAAAGTCACAAAGAGGAGAGCGGGTCAAGAAAAACTCTTTCAAAAGAATGCTTGCAGCATCGGCATTTCACAAATCACAACAAAGATATTTCAAGTTTAGGCTAGATAACTAGCAAACATGTCAAACTAGAGCATACGAGGATTTCCATGTCATTATCAAACTACTCAAACAAAATAAATGTTAGACAAGTATATGCTAGACACTCATGAATATCCTAGAAGTCTACTATTCTCGTTGCAAGTTCCAGTCTTCATTGCCATTATACTAAAGCATACAGGACATACATATTATTACCAGAACACTCAAACCCAACAAAACACAGAGGCATATGCCAGACAGTCGTGAGTAACATGTTAGGCTGACAATTTTCATTTCAAGCTCAGGTCTTGATTGCCTTCAAGAACATACAGGGTGTTCTGGGTTTTCTTACCAATGGAAATTTCGAGCCTTCAACTTAGACAACAACTCATGAAATACAACTTTCAAGCCTATCAACTATAGTAATTCTTGATTAACCCAATTCATACTAATCCAATACCATCAAGCAGAACGTCATCCTACTATGACTAAATGCAAACCAAGATTGTTAAGAAATGGGAAAAAAAATAGTAGAACTGAAATAGAAGAACAGAACAAAACAGTGAGAAGGATACGCAAGATCTTGACTTTCATCCTCGTCTCCTGAAACTGCAAAACCCTGAAGCCAAAAACCCTGCAATTCAGAGCAATGAACGTTAATGGGTATCAGTCAAGGACACTAAACTCTGTTTGGCTCTGTGGATTTTTGACATTGGCATTCTACCATTGCTGAATTCACAGTCAATTGGGTGGCAATGTATGTAAAATTTGCATCAAAATGAGGAATTTCAAATTTAGCTCATCGCCAAAACCAAGCTACTTACCTAAAGACTATTAAAGATTGGGTCTTTTACCAGTATTGTGATTCCCTTCACCGCTGAGAACCCTAATTGTAAACTTGAGATTATACCACCTCACTCTGGCAACTGCAATTGTAAATTTGGAACAGAGGATGTTGCTGCTTTAGTTGTGAAGGTTCAACGGGTTACCGGGTTTGGGTGGGATTGAACCATGAGTCCAAGCCCGATTTGATGTGATGGTACAAGCCTACAAGCCAATTTCGCCATTTTTTTTCTTTCTATTTTTTAGAAGTCATTGGCCAAAAACATGATGAGAAATTCCTCGTGTAGTCGCGTATGGGTACCAGTCTCAAAAATGGTGACGTCAGAAATTAAAATAATGACGTGGTATAATCTCTAATATCTGATTTAATTCAACGGTGTGTATTTCGAAATCATAGTCAAATAAAAAACTAACTAAAACGGTAACGGATAAACTGTAATGTAGAAGATTTTTGTCCGTTTATCTGTTCCCCTATGCATATTATTAAGGTTTAGGAAGTCAGATCTTTGACATTAAATACTGATCGTTATGACATCTCTCAACAAAATATATAGATATGAAACATGTAAACGGAAAACTAACGAAATCATATTAGTTAATTAGTTAAGAAATATTTGAATTCTTAAAGATTACCTTATAAGTGATATTGAAAAGATAGGAACATAACTTCCCTCTATTTGAATGAGATACAGAAAATCTATGTTTTATTCTATGAACAAATGAAAATTAACAAATAACTTTCCATATAAATCCAATATCAATACACCTTGATATGCATGTATGTCTACAACTTGTCAACCTTCTCTTTTGCTAAGAATCCCAGCCCCAAATTTTGCATTAACTCGCTTTCATTACCATTCATATGAAATCCTAATTTCTCACGCACATTTGTTGTACAAATATGGATTCATTACTACTTTTAGACCCCTCCTTTATTTCATGCTCAAACACATTGGAACAGGTTGGCGTGTATATGCTCAATTCTCAAACAGAATCAAAATGGATTTGGTCTCTCATTCATGCATCACAATTGGCAAACATTAAATTTCGCATCCAATTGAAAAACATCATATAATCTGTAGCATTTCAAGCAACATTAATTAGGTAGCCCCATGTCTGCTTTAAATAGAGCAGAGTCTCTTCAGGGCAAGAGGAAACCAAAAAGGCCATTCCTTCATTCCCTTCTTCCCAGTTTGCAACATTTCATCTTTTCTTTCTAGCCATGACTAGAAAGAAGGTGAAACTTACCTACATCACTAATGATAGTGCTCGAAAAGCAACATATAAGAAAAGGAAGAAGGGTCTCATGAAAAAGGTGAGTGAACTCACCACCCTTTGTGACATTGATGCTTGTGCTATTATCTACAGCCCCTATGACTCCCAGCCTGAAATTTGGCCTTCCCCCTTGGGAGTCCAACGTGTGCTTGCGCAGTTCAAGACCATGCCTGAAATGGAGCAAAGCAAGAAGATGGTGAATCAGGAGACTTTCCTGAGGCAAAGAATCAACAAGGCTCAGGAACAGCTTAAGAAGCAAAAGAAAGACAACCGGGAAAAGGAGATGGCTCGTGTCATGTTCCAAAGCCTAACCGGAAAGTCCCTCCAAGGCTTGACACTGTCAGACCTGACTGATCTCGGCTGGGTCATTGACCAGCACATGAAGGAGTTACATCTCAGGATGAAGAACATTAAGGAGGAGGTTGTGAAGAGCCAGAACCAAGTGCAAGGAGCACAAGGGGCGTCAGCTGCTGCAGCGGATCATAGAATGGCAGCCATGAAGAGTAATGGAGAGGGCAGCAGCAACATGGCGATGAAGAGTGGTGAAGAGGGCAGCAACATGCAACATGCAGCCCTTGACAGGCAAGTTTTTGATCACATGCATAACATGGAGGCAATGCAGCTCCAAATGATGCAGATGACAGCTCAGAAGCAGCAGAACCCTTGGTTCATGGACATGATGAATGCGCCACCACCAACACCACTGCCACATCCAGATCATCATCAACATATGGGGTTTACTGGGGAGGATATGATGCTTCCTTTCGCGGATCATAACCACAGTACTATGTGGCCAAATCCTCCTCCTGCTGGCGGCTTTAATTTTCCTTGAAAATTTTAGTTATGGTGTGTTTAATTTTTGCAATATCTTTCTAAATGTTCTTCTTCTACTTTTTGTGCATGTCTTTTCTCTGAACCACAGGTTGTATTTTTTCTTTCTTCAACTTTATGCAATTGTTATTGTTTTCTTTATGTACTTCATGATAATGCTTGAATAATATGTGCTTGTTTCTTTTTCATTGAATATATGTTTGCTTACTCTCTCGATATTAGTACATGCATTTTAGGAGAACTACTGTGAATATGTGAAAAATCAGCAACCAAGAAACAAAGTTATGTCTGGATAGACAGAAAAGTCAACTAATCACATTTGATGTTTATCCACAGTTAAATCAACACTTCATACATATCCTTGGTTGTGTACTTTGCATTAGTATGCATATATGCTCTTGAACATTGTTAAGGGTGCTTAACTGAAAGTCAGTACTCCTAACTAAAGGGTGCCTTAAGATCTGACATATTTTATTGCGAAGGGTTGATTAATTTTTGTTGTTATAGCATATGAAGGCAAATGTATGGTTAAAATACCAGGCCATTTTATGGAATTCATACGATTCATGCACGTAGCTAGCTATGAAGATTTGAATATGTTACTAATATTAGATCGATACGATATGATATTTGCTAGATATAGTACCCTAGTGACGAGATAGATAATTTGATTGATTATCCTAATCATGTGGAAACTACCTATCACCTGTTTACTCAGGAAAATAGGTTAAGTTCGTTTTCAAAAATGATTGTAAAAAAATAATTTTTAAAATAGAATCGAGAATGAGATTATATTTTTTAAATTTAAAAATGTGTTCGATATTTTAGTGCGAAAAGATATTCTCAATATTTCTTAAATTGGGAGAAGGAAAAAGCGAAAATGTCGAATTGCTGTTTTTAGTTTCTCAGAGTAAAATTTGAAAATATTTTCGATTTTATTTTTCACATTTTGAGAAATAGGTCACCGAATGCATTTGGATCCTATTTTTATTTATTTTAAAATATAATCATGAAAATATTACCGAACGCCACCGTAAATGTTCAGTCTCTCACACCAATGGATCTTGTAATGATATTCCATATATCATCTATTATTGCTAATAAGGTATATCAGATTCTCTCACCTAAGGGACAGTTTTAAGGGATTGTGATGACAAATGCATCACAACCACATGTATTAAATATAAAAGCGGAAAATATAACAACTTAAAACTGTGCATTTATTTTCAGCCGTTAGATTCACTTGTCTCTCATAATCCCTCAAAAACTGTCCCTTAGATAAGCAGACCTATAAGGTATATATCCTTCATACAAAGTATCAAATCATCCCATTTACATTCCACAATAGTGAAATATATAGATTTATTATTCAAAATTGTGTAAAAATTAGCTTTATGCTACATATATAGTACCCTAATAATGAGCCACACATCATTCAATGTATTATAAATCCATTGCCGAGATTTCCCACTCAAATTTCTCATGGTTGATGTGCGCAAAGGTTTCTCTTTCTAACACATTTGTGTTATGTAGTATAATCTTCAACATGTATCCAAAAAACCAAAGAACGCTGAAATAGAAAATCTCTATTATACAACAGAGGGTCAACATTATATACAGTATGTTCTGTTTATATACTGCACACTATGCTTAGGGCTTCTTACGTCCATGATAATTGATGAAGATTGAAGTTCACCATTGCTAATCTTCAGCGCCCCTTCTATTCCTCTATTCATGTAGCTTCAAAATACCAGTGCACGCGAGGATAGTGAAGACGTATTAGAATCGCGGCAACCACATGACAAGCAAGATTAAAAACCCCCAAAGTTTTTCTTTTCTTTTCCAAAGATTATATTTTAAACCGTGTAAATAGAACACGAATGAAGCCATGAAGATATTTTTGCTGCCTACATGACAATCTTTTGTACTGCTATCACATCTACCATTTTGTTGATGAGATAATGATTTGTACATATACTACATATAGAATAATTCTATTTCTAGAACTGTGTAGATACAATATTACAATGTAACTAAACTCCTATATAATTTTGCTTCACTTTATTACGCCTATATTTCATTTTATTTTAGCATAGCTTAGATTTTTTTTTAATCAAACCACACAACCACAAAATCCTTAAAAGCCAAAAAAAACATATATATACAACAACTTTCTACCCCGCAGCATCGCGTGGGATGTTTTCCTAGTGCAACTGGACCTATTAGGTCGGGTCCCGTCCCCTTTTTCTATGAGCCTGCTCTTTTTATTTTCACTATTGTAGCTTCACCGACTCACTTTTTTGAGTGGATTACTTTTCATCTTTTCTAAGCATGAAGGGTGCTCTAACCACGCACATTTGGCTCGTTTCACTCTATTTGCTAATTTATATTGAGGAGTGAAATCGCCTCCTCATTTCATAATTTATACTGTTCGTATTTCATTTTTTAGTATCTTATATTCTGTCTTTTATAGAGTGGAATGTTAAATTTGTGATGTTAAATATTAAAAAAAAAACATGAAGTGTGGATCGTAAAATAAAAAATACGAATTTCACTTATGATTATATTTACTTATACAATTCATATATACTTAAATACCCTCATAAATACATTGATTATAACCAAATTCGAATTTTTCATTAAATCTAACTCCTAATTCTCATTCATCCATCATCAACTTATGTAGAACTTGCTAGCAATTGGTGAAGCACAGTCGTCATAATACATAATCGATGTATCTGTAAAGTAAAAGATGTAGCATCAGAATTGATGAATTACTTGAATCAGATATACGGCTTAGAACCAACAACAAGAGGAACCTAGAATCCTAGCACTGATACCACTATATAGAACAAAGGTACCAAAGATTATTATCGAAATGAAATTAACAGATCATGTTTGATTAGGATTGCCTTTTAGCTAGGCTTCTCATGCTCAACAATACGTGATAAATTTATTATTTGCCTTCGGATAGGCTTTCCTATTACTATTTGGTTTTTATACTCCTTGATCTTACAGAATATAATAATCAGATTGTAATAGGAACCGTTTTTGACTTGGATTTCTTTGGGTTTTAAGTTTCACATAAACAGAAACACTATATAATCACTTGCATTTTCTTCTCTCAAGTCTCAACTTCATATTATTATTTGGCTGCCATGAGACCTGGTGAGAGTGCGTCCAACAGAAGCTGGTGGGCAATATCTGAATCTCTAGGGATAGTACCCTCCAAGTCTGAGTCTCATGAGTTCCAGTACTTAAAAAGATCAAAAACATCACCACCAATACATCGCTCAAACTTCAGGATTAATATTGATGATCTCCCTGACCCTCTATTGTTTGAAATTCTTCTTCGACTTCCAGTAAAGTGCGCAGCCCGGTACAAGTGTGTGTCAAGGCGTTGGTTCGCTCTCATTTCCCATCATACTTTTCTTTCTCGTTTTCTGTGTCTCCAACGTGATAAACGAAAACCCTTGCCCATGAAACCTACTCTCATATTCTCTTATGAAAAGAAGGAATTTTTTGCCATCTCCGAGCTTCCGATGTTCAAAACAGGCAGCTTCTCTCTTGATTTTCTCCCTTGTTATCAATCTACAAAAAACAAAAAAGCAACAGATCAATTTCCAGTGGTGATAGCTTCGTGTAATGACTTGCTTTTGTGTTGCGCATCCACGATATATCAACGTGATTACTACATCTGCAATCCATACACCAAGCAATGGACTGCTCTTCCTCCAGCCCCTCAATGCCGCTTTGAAGTAAGAGTTGGATTCACTTGCGATCCCTACTATTACTATAAAGAAGATGTTGACCAAAGAGAAAAAGATAGTAATAGTACTTGTAGTAGTACTATCGAGCTTAATGTTGACTACAAGTATGCAATTGTGCGTATACTTTCACCATTACTGCCGCGGCTTAATTCCTTGGAACTCAACGTGGAGATCTTCTCTTCTGAGACTGGTAAATGGACAGAGTCGGTTGTTTTAGGCCCACCAAACTTACGTTTTAATGGATTGCGTAACAATCCAGGCGTTGCTTACAAGGGAAAGTTGTATTGGGTGCATGAATATGACCACCGTTTTATGATCGCGTTGGATCCCTTCTCGAACAATAACAACACTAATAATAATACTACTGATCGTAAATACTATTTTCATGTCGTTGATCTTCCTTCTGAGGAGTGGGGAGCAATAAGTGTGAGCCAAGAGGGACGTCTTCGGTTGTGCAGGGGCCTTCTGTTTGGAGATGGAGATATTGAGCATTTGAGGAAAGGTCTGAGTATTTGGGAGCTGAAAGATGACGATGATGACAAGGTTGACGGTAGAGTTGGGAAGTGGTGTATGATAAATACCCGTCCTCTGGACAAAATGGTTTCGGAAAATCCATTGATCACCGAATGGAGCCGCTCAAATGATCCTGCTTTGGAAGTTGCTTTCGACCCCAATAATGATGACATTTTGTATGTAAGATCGTATGACGAAATTATTATGTGCAATATTCGTGCAAATACATTGAAGGAGGTTACAACCAATAATAGTTGGTTAATCTCTGTTTTCCGATTCATGGTGCCATGGTGGCCGACACCTGTTCCTAAGATTGAGTACAACAACCACGAGGATACGCATGCAGCCCATCTTAACAGTTGTCTTTTTTGCTCCAAATTTAACCTACCCCATGTGTATGACGAAATTTTGACGGAGCTTCATTTGAAATATATGTACGAGGTATTGTAATATCATATTCCTCTCCTAGAATAGAGAGAGAGAGAGAGAAGAAAAAAATAAAAAAAGGAACTTTGATTAAGTAAGGTGACCCAGTGAGGTTTAAGCACATATTTCTAGCCTCTTTGAAGGAATCTGCATCCATTCAATCACTAGTACATTGAGAATAATGACCATGTTTAGTGTATTTGGGCTTTCACCCTCGAGTTTGAAGGCTTCAAAATTGATTCTTGTGCATTGGGATCCTCCTCCTGTTAATTGGTTAAAGCCTTAAAGGTTGATATCGATAGTTATTGTGCGTGAGATGTCCCATGTAATAGAACTTGTTGGGACAGGTCTCGTTTGTCCATCAGCCGACTCCGTCTGTTTTCATTATTGCGGCTTCACCGACTCACTTTTTTGGGTGGGTTACTTTCTTTTTTCATAAAAAAAAAAATGTGACTATAACCATGATTTACTCGTTTCACTCTGCTTGCAAATTCACATTTAGTTATATAAGTCATTTATATTTAAAGTATTTTTATGGTCTAGTACCATTTAGTGTAGTGTCATATGTCTTCTCTTTATAAGTGGGAAGTCGTGAGTTATATTCACAATTTTTTTTTTTTTTTTTTATCAAAATCACATGACGTTCTCAAAAGAATCCTCTGCTCAGAGACTAATACGTGCATGGCGGGTCATGTTAAAACCCTTCCTCTCATGTGGCTATCAAGAAGATAGTGAGATTTAAACTCCAATCAACGGGATACGAACAAAAAAAAAAGTTATTGATCGATGTGATAAAAAAAGAAGTTATAACCAAAATTGAATTATTCATTAAAACTAACTCCTAACTGATCTCATTCAACCATCAGATTAGTTTAGTTTAACTTTAGTTTATATTTGAAAGCAATTAATTTTCAACAATGTTTCAAATCAAACCATTTAACCACACACCATGTTGCACGTTACTCACTATGAGTTTAGGATTCTTTGTGAGCATAGGTTTGTGAACTCGTACAATTCTACATTCGTATTAGTGAAATGAACTCCAATTCTCGTGGTTTGACAACAGAATGAAGTAAAAAGTTTACTCTTAGCTTGTACACCTTAGGTGAGTTTTATGCTAATAGATTCTTTTAGTCTGCTATGCTTTATTTGATATTTTTGATATCTCATTCTAATTGATTCACAACAATACATTCCTCACTAGTGACACCCACACATTTGAATGTGATCACTAAGTTAGAGAGCAGTTATTTAGTACGATTATTGTGCCACAAGTATGGTACAGTAGGCCAATCAAATGGTGAATATGGGGGATTTTCAAAATGTTACAGGACAATTACAAAAGCATGAAGTTTTAAATGAAATGTTCTGATTAGTCGGTGTACCATGCAACGTGACATTGCCCAAGTCAAGAACTAAGATTATTTTGGGTTAAAGCCTATCTCGTATCATCCAATTAAAGCACTAGAACTTGACTTTCTCCTGCCAAAATCCATGATTAAAGTCAAATCAAATGCACAACACCAATAAACACCTGAACATATTTAACTTTAGAATGTGAGTTGATATGCCCGTGCACACGTTTAAAACAGAAGGTTGGTTTAGCGATCATTTAACCTACCCTATGTGTATGACCAAATTTTGATCCAATAGTTCAAAATGAGATGTGGAATTGACATTGA
Organism: Rosa persica; assembly: GCA_025331145.1. Taxonomy (NCBI): domain Eukaryota; kingdom Viridiplantae; phylum Streptophyta; class Magnoliopsida; order Rosales; family Rosaceae; genus Rosa; species Rosa persica. The sequence continues at coordinate 5,889,059 of WFKR01000003.1, read as the reverse complement.
TCGTTGAACACCACTTGCTTTTTTCTTTATCTTGTTTGTTCGAATTTTTGTGGGCTTTACATAATGAGTGAGTAGTTTTTTTTCTTTTTTTTTTTTTTGGAGGAAAGAAATGAAAATTACAACTTGAAACTCTTATTACAACGAAAACTAAGAGTCTCAAAAATTAAACACTGAAAGAGCATATAAAGGCAGCTTTTCCCACCAAGTAACTAGACTATTCAGATTATGGTCTTGATTAGCAATTGCTTCGACAACAAAGTTGGCCTCTCGAAGAATGTGGCTGAATTGGATGTCGTCAAAATTGGCCGCAATATTGTTGATATGTCTTACCAAGGTAGGTGATCTTTTTTGCTGACTGCATCTTTTAACAGTTTAGAATCCCCTTCCCTTTCCACACATTTAATACAGAGGTAGTATCACATTGCATCCAGTAGCAGACTTTAGTGTAAACATACCGTTTAAGTGGACATTTGATTTCGTACTCAATCCGACTACAATTGAATCTACATCCAAAGATAAAAATTAACGAGTCATTAGCATTTGAATAAATACGTTTTTTTTTTTCCGAAAATAAAAGGTGTGCCTCTTGGTCAATGCTACTGTCATGTGGCAACTTGCTATCCATTAACCAAAAAAACAAAAAAAGATACGCCCTTATTGAAAAAGAGTATTTGGGCTTGGAAACCCAATGAAAAAGGATGTATACACTGCTGACCCAGGCCCATCTTAAATCGCCCCTATAAAACCTTCCTTACCATCACAAATCCTATGGCCGAATGCTGTAAGCTCCTCTTCGCTTATTCTTAAAAACAAAAAAAAAAAATAAATAAAAAGAATAAAAAAGAGCTCCGTTCGCTTTAAGCCTGTGAGATCCAAATCATCGGAAAGTATGGGGAAGAAACCCAACGCCTCTCCGGCGAGTTACCTCCGAGCCTCGTGTACCTCGATCTAGCCTAACGCTTTCTCCGGCGAGATTCCGAGGAGCATCGCCAACCTGACTCAGCTTCAGCTCATCAACCTGTCGTACAACTAGTTTTCCGGTCAGGTTCCGGCGAGCTTAGGCCAAATCCTGCAGCTGCAGTTCCTCTGGCTGGACCAAAACCTCCAGGAAGGAACGCTGCCGTCGGCGATAGCCAATTGCACGGCGCTGGTGCATTTCAGGGTCGAAAGGAATGCGCTCGGAGGCGTGATTCCCGCGGCTATCGGAGCTCCGCCGAAGCTTCAGGTGTTGTCGCTTTCACAGAATAATTTCTCTGGCATGGTCTTTTTCAATGCCTCATTCAATACGGCGTCGCTTAGGATTGTCCAGCTAGGGTTTAATTAGTTCACGGATATTGTTAAAGGAGCTTAAGATGGCTAATAATTCATACTTCCGAGGTTACAAGAGGTTGTAGCAGAATTTTCTAATTTAAAGGTCATTACTCTTTTAACTGATGCTGTTTCGCGCGCTGGGTTTTGGGCATTAAGGTCATTTTGTCATTGAAAGGTTATTTATGTAATTTGCACTCTTTCAAGTCTGTTACGCGCGCTCTCAGACCCAGAGTTTGTTAAGACTTGTGTTACACTCAAGAACGCTCACAGTCACACTCAAGAACATATTTCTCAGCAAAAAGATTTCTAGTAACAAATCAAAATTTTCATCTTCCAAAACCAGAAAAAAGTTTCCAAATTCCAAAATGTCGTATGTAAAGAAGTTGATGGAAATGGGGGCAGGTAAGGTTTCAAGGCTCTATCTTTTGTGTAATTCTTGTGGCTTTTGGATTCTGGGACCTCAAAATCGAGGTTTACTTTCACAATTTAGGTTTTTGAATATACTTGTGGTTTTTTCTTTTCTGGGTCTGAAATGTGAGGTTTACTTTTACACTTTATGTTGGTTTACTTGTGCTTTCTGGGTTCTTGTGGTTTTTTGATTCTGGGTTATGAAATGTGAGGCTTACTGCTGCTTTCTTGTGGTTGTGGTTTTTGAATTCTTGGTTATTGAGGTTTTGTTGTGGTTTCTGCGTTCTTGTGTTTTTTTTTTTTTTTATCCTGGGTTCTGAAATGTAAGGCCTACATATACTTTCTTGTAGTTGTGGTTCTGAAACGTAAGGCTTAGATTTGCTTTCTTATAGTTGCGGTTTTTGGATCATCGGTTCTCAAATGCAAGGTTTTATTAAAGGAAAGAAATATGTCATTAGTCTGCATTCAAGTGACAGCAGATATGTTGGAGAGAATGATGGATCGTGCATCATTCTCTACACAATTTAGGATTGATTGTAGGATCCTAGTTATTTGTATTTACAGCTTTCCTAGAATAGAGCACTGATGAGTGTATATATCTTTCACTTGTACAATTATATTCAATTAAGCCAATACACATATCTAAACACCATTTTGTTTATGGTATCAGAGCACCGATTCTGGTGTCTCCAGCCCACATCCTTCCGCTACAATCAAACACCAAAACATCACCACACTAACACCATGGTCGAAATTCTTGAAAACACAGAAACCAAAAACGAGTCTTCATCCAAAACCATGGAGGAGATTCCTGACCCCTTGGTCTTACACCATTCTGATACACCAGGACTCGTCTTGGTTAACACACTACTTGATGGACACAACTATGGACAGTGGAGTCGCTCAATGCGTCTCAGCCTCAGCGCCAAGAACAAACTAGGATTGATTGATGGAACAATACAGCCGCTTCCAGCTACAAACCCCAAATTTCCCATGTGGAAACGTTGCAATGACATGGTGTTGACCTGGATTCTTCATTCAATCCAGCCCGACATCGCTCGCAGTGTGATTTTTTCAGATACGGCAGCAGCAGTATGGAGTGATCTTGAGGACAGATTTTCACAAGGAAATGATTCCAGGATTTATGAGATTCGACAAGAAATCGCTGAATGCCGCCAAGGCTCTCACTCGGTTTCTGTGCACTACACCAAACTCAAGGCTCTTTGGGATGAACTAACCTCCTATCAAGAACCCATCATGTGTAACTGTGATGGTGCCAAAACGTTGGCCAATCGAGAAGAAAAAGAAAAGGTTATGCAGTTTTTAATGGGGCTGAACGAATCTTACTTTAACATTCGTGGCTCAATCCTGATGATGAACCCTCTCCCGGACACAAAGAAAGTTCATGGCCTCATTCTCCAACATGAGAGGCAGATGGAAGCGGCAACCCGTCGTGAACACCCACCGATTTCTCATGCTATGCAAGCTGCACGCACATCAGGTACACCAAAGACTCCTTTCTTTCGCAAACCGCTAAAGTGCACATATTGTGAAGAGGAGAATCATTTAGTGGATCGATGCTACTATCTGAAAGGGTTTCCAGTTGGCCACAAATGGCATGGAAAGAATGTGAAGCCTAGAAACAAGAGGCCGGCTGCCCACAATGTGGAGGTAAAGACAGAACTAGCCAATGAGAGCCCAACTTTCACCGTTGAAGAATACAAGAAGATCATGGCTTTGCTTCACAATAAAAATGGTAATGATCAACCATTCGCAAATGCGACAGGTATATTCACACCCAATTCCAATGACATACAACATGACTCTCATTCAACTTTATATTGGATTGTGGATAGTGGAGCAACGGACCATGTATCTCATCTCTCACCCACTCACAATAATATTAAGGCATCCAATGATTTTGTTGGATTACCTAATGGAGGGCAGGCTGCCATTGAAAGCATTGGATCTATTAAATTGTCTAAATATTTATCTCTTGATGGGGTCCTACATGTGCCAAAGTTTCGTGTGAATTTGATTTCTGTGAGTAAATTGACCCGAGCCTTGAAATGTATTGTGATATTTTACCCAGATTTTTGTGTTGTGCAGGACGTGGATACGAAGAGGATGATTGGCCTGGGCAAGCATTTTAATGGGCTCTATTACCTCACACCAACCCAAAATCCACACCTAGCCAGCCATATCACCCGCACCTCGGATCTTTGGCATCAACGTCTTGGGCACCCATCTTCTGCACCTGTCCATTTTCTATCTCAAGTTATTCCAGAAATTATGTTTAATCCTAAGCATGTTTGTGATATTTGCCCCTTAGCAAAGCAAACTCGTTTATCCTTTCCTTCAAGTTCAATAAAAACAACTGCACCATTTGATTTGATTCATTGTGATATTTGGGGACCACACAAAACTCACACACATTCTGGGGCTCGTTATTTTCTAACCATTGTTGATGATTTCACACGTTTTACCTGGGTTCATCTTATGAGTTTCAAATCCAACACTCAAACACTCTTGAAATCATTCTTTTCTTGGGTAAAAACACAATTCCATCGTGACATTAAAATACTCCGTGCCGACAATGGGGGAGAGTTCACATCCATGCGTGCTTTCTTTGATGAGCATGGCACCATTTTCCAACATACTTGCGTCTATACCCCCCAACAAAATGGGGTTGTCGAGCGCAAACATCGCCATCTTTTGAATGTTGGTCGTGCTCTTCGGTTTCAAGCAAATTTACCATTAAAATTTTGGGGTGAGAGTGTTCAAACCGCTTGTTATCTCATAAACCGTCTTCCCACACCCCTACTTTCTAATAAATCTCCATCTGAATTCTTGCATGGCACACCTCCAACTTATTCACATCTTTGGGTCTTCGGTTGCTTGTGTTACGCAACCAACCTCACTCCATCTCATAAATTTGCTTCCCGTGCACGTCGATGTATTTTTCTTGGGTACCCCCATGGCCAAAAGGGCTACCGTCTCTATGACCTTGAAAGCAAACAATTGTTCACTTCCCGGGACGTGATTTTCCATGAACATATGCTGCCTCTAACTACATTACCACTTGAGGAACAAGAAGATTACCCAGTTTTACCCACTCCTATTCTCGACCCGGCCCAATCCTCTCAGCCCATTCCTTCTCAAACTACTACTCAGCCCACGTCCCTTCCTTCTGCCTCATCTCCCGATCCCAATCTCTCCCTTCCCTCTTCGATACCAGACGCTACCCCCTCCGAGCCTCCCTTACTGATTCCTTCACCACCGGGCTCTCTGCCGCCGGGTCCGCCCATCGATCCTATCCCAGATTCCGGCCCCGAGTTCACCGACCCACTACCAGATTCCAGCCTCGAGTTCGTTAGCCCACCGAACGACTCTCAGATTCCAGCTCCATCACCGACCCCATCCCAGATTCCAGCCCGGCTTTCGCCCTCCCTGCTTCAGCCGGCAGCTTCTGTGCCTCTTCCCCCGCCTCAGGCAGCCCCACGACGGTCCCATCGTTCCAAATAGCCACCACCATACCTTCAAGATTACAAAACCAATCACTCCGTTTTGCTTGACCCAGCTGCTCTCCCTTCCTCCACGTCCGGCACTCGCTATCCACTCCATTGGTACGTATCCTACTCTGGGTTATCAACTGGTTATCGTTCTTTTGTGCATAATGTCTCTCAATTGGTTGAACCAGCAAACTATGAGCAGGCTTGTCATGACCCTCAATGGGTTGAGGCAATGAATTCTGAAATTCGGGCACTTGAAGAAAATCATACATGGTCCATGGTCTCTCTACCTTCTGGTCATCATCCCATTGGTTGCAAATGGGTCTTCAAGATCAAATACCATGCCGACGGCACCATCGAACGATTCAAGGCTCGGCTAGTTGCAAAGGGGTTTACTCAACGAGAAGGCATTGATTACAAAGATACCTTTGCCCCTGTTGCGAAATTGATTACTGTTCGGTGTCTATTGGTTGTTGCTGCAGTGCGCAATTGGCCTTTACACCAAATGGATGTGCAAAATGCCTTCCTACATGGTGAGCTTATTGAGGAGGTCTACATGTTGCCCCCTCCGGGTTATCGTCAACAGGGGGCAAGGGGAGAACGTGGTTTGTCGACTTCACAAATCCCTTTATGGTCTTAAACAAGCATCCCGCAGCTGGTTCCAACGGTTCTCTTCTGCCATTCAAGAAATTGGTTTCCAGCAGTCCCGTGCCGATTATTCCTTATTTACGCAAGTCCATGAGAATTCCATTACTGTGATACTACTTTATGTTGATGATATGGTTATTACAGGGAACAATGAGAAGGCCATTAGTGATCTCAAGAAGTTTCTCAACAGTTGTTTCAAGATTAAAGATCTTGGACCACTCAAATACTTTCTTGGTATAGAAGTAGCACGATCCAAAGCTGGAATTTCAGTTTGTCAACGTAAGTATACATTGGACATATTGGAGGAGGCTGGGTTACTTGGAGTGAAACCTGCAAAGATACGTATGGAGCCTGATTTGGTGCTAACCGAAAAAGGGAGTGATGCCCTCAAGGATCCTACTCGATACCGGAGATTAATTGGGAAGTTAATTTATCTTACAATCACTAGGCCAGAGATTACTTATGCGGTGAACACACTCAGTCAATTTATGCAGGAGCCTAAGTTGCATCATCTTAAAACAGCCCATCGGCTTCTACAATATCTCAAGGGAGTCCCGGGCCAAGGATTATTGTTCCCTGCACACAGTTCTCTCCATTTGACTGCATATTGCGATGCAGACTGGGCAAGATGTCCTACAACACGAAGGTCAGTGACGGGTTACTGCATTTTCCTTGGCAAGTCACTTGTGTCATGGAAAAGTAAAAAGCAAGCCACAGTATCAAGATCCTCAGCAGAAGCAGAGTATCGTTCGATGGCTGCAACTGCTTGTGAACTCAGTTGGTTCAGGTACCTATTGAAAGACTTACATGTGCACCATCCTGAAGCAGCAAAATTATTTTGTGACAATCAGGCAGCGCTACACATTGCAGCAAATCCAGTGTATCATGAGCGAACAAAGCATATTGAGTTAGATTGTCATACGGTTTGCGAAAGAATCAACAAAGGTGAGGTCAAGACTGCTTATGTGCAAACTGGAGATCAAGTTGCAGACTTGCTCACAAAGCCTTTACGTGCACCAGCCTTCCACGCACATCTCAGCAAGTTGGGTGTCATTGACATCCACACTCCAACTTGAGGGGGAGTATTAAAGGAAAGAAATATGTCATTAGTCTGCATTCAAGTGACAGCAGATATGTTGGAGAGAATGATGGATCGTGCATCATTCTCTACACAATTTAGGATTGATTGTAGGATCCTAGTTATTTGTATTTACAGCTTTCCTAGAATAGAGCACTGATGAGTGTATATATCTTTCACTTGTACAATTATATTCAATTAAGCCAATACACATATCTAAACACCATTTTGTTTAGGTTTCGGAATCTAGATTGTCAAAATTGAGGTATTGTGACTTTTGTTTTCTGGTTTCTGAAAACTGAGGTTTACTTTTGCAGGGCGTTCCTGGACAACTGGTGAGGATAGGAAGCTAAAATATGCAGTGAAGAAAGTTGCTGTTCGTAGGGGAGGACACATCAAAGATTGGAATGAAGTGGCTTTCATAGTCGGAAAAGGGAAAGACCAGTGCAAAGAAAGATGGCAAAATGTGGTTTGTCCAGATATAAAGAAACGAGCTTGGAGCAAAAGAGGAGGATTAAAGGCTCCTCAATGCCTATGATTCTCATGGTTCAAACATGTTGAATACCGTGCTTGATGTCTTCAATTCTTCTTCTCTGGATGGGAGAATCAGAACACTCCATCAATGCCAAGCTCGACTACAACAAATTTTGAATGGAAACCATTCCCAGAAGCTTGAAGAAAAGTCGGCAGAACAGGGGAATATTGCAGGATTAAATCAGCAGAAAGCTGAAGGAGTGGCTGATGAAGGAGTGGTTGATGAAGGAGTGGCTGATGAAGGAGTGGCTTATGCACAAGTTGCTGATGCTTTGACCCTATTACAAAATAACTATAATGGAGAAGAAGAATTGGAGATAGGTAATGGCTTAACCAATCTTTTCAAAACTTATGCAGGTCTCTCTCTCTTTTTCTGGTGTATAAATTTATTTGTTAATTCTATCGAAACATTTCATTACTTGTTTTCATGTTTTGCTTCTTTTTTCTTTCCACATAGCTTTATCATTTATTTATGGTGTTGCTGTAAAATATGGTGTTTCTAAGTTAATTTTTTGCAATTCACAGGCTGATGCAGCATCTGGTATCGCTGCGCACGAAGAGTGCAAGTTGAAGTTTCTGGAGCTCAAGACAAAGAGGACCTACCGTTCAGTAGTTTTCAAGATTGAGGAGGAGCAAAAGCAAGTTATTGTGGAAGCAACTGGTGATCCCACAGAAAGTCAGAAACATATGAGGCTTTCATAGATAGTCTTCCTATTGACGAATGCTGTTATGCTGTTTTTGATTTCGATCTTCCTATACCAGAGGGTGTCCCAAAAAGGCAGATATTGTTTATTGCCTGGTAATTCTAGTTTTAGATCACTTTCAATTGTTTGTAGTAGTTGCGCTTCAGCACATTGGTTATCTAATCATGACTTCTGTACATTTTTTTTCTTGCTGTATGTGAAGGTCGCCTGATACATCAAGGGAGGGAAACAAGAAGATCTATGCAAGCGCGATCGACAGTTTCAAGAGAGAGCTTGAGGGGATTCAAATCGAGTTGGAGGCAACTGGTCCATCTGAGATCAGCCTTGATGTAATTAGGAATCATGTTGCTAAACATGAACCATAGGATATCTGGTGAGGAGCTCTTCCATTCAGCCTTTGTTAGTTGAGGAATGCTGTACATTGTGGGATCGTGACATGCTGACGATAACTTCAATTTCCAATTTTTTCATTGTTTCTTATTCGTCTTAAACAAATGTCCCCCGTTTGTTGGAGTGGCTGCTTTGGTCTATGACCTTCCTTGCAGCTGATTAATTTGGGTTTTTTGTGTGACCTTGCATTGTACTGGATATTTGATCTTTGTGGCAGAAGTTTTTTAATTAGCAGAAGGTATTTTCTTTGTAAATTTGTTATTGCCATTTCTTTAAGCCTTTCAGTGACACTAGTCTCTTTTGTCTATCTTGTGTATGAGTATGACAATGACAGCTTCAACTGTCCAATTTCACCTTGGATCTTTCCCATTCTCTCTAGGTTATTGTAGCCCCCTTTCCCAATTTTCACCTTTACCTTCCCTCTTCTCCCTCATGGTTGAGTTTTTTCTCCCCACTGTTGGCTATTTTCTGGCAGCTATTTTCTTGGTGAATTTTTAAACATCCAACTTATGTAATCCTTAACTGTAACTGGGTTTAGTTTAATCTTCAGATTATATTAGATAAAGTAGCTGTTTGAGTTGATGAGAACAGCATACTAGTCTGTTACGGTGTATCAAACTTTGAACTGTGATAACATGGAATCCATTTTTGTTATCTTTCGCAAGAAATTAATGGTTCAAAACTTCAAATGCCATAACTTACAAAGAGTTCATGGGAAAGAAAATTAGCTAAGCAGCTTAAAATGAAAAGAAAAAAAAAAACTGAACAGGTTCCGTGAGTGATTCTGTTTCTACAAAGTCTATATAAACTGTTCTGAGTGAAGTCAATTCAAAAGATGTTTAAGAAGAAGAGGAATTGATAAACAGAAAATGAGAGTAAAATTTCAGAGAGAATGGAGATTTCAATGTGTTTATTCATCTCATACAAAGGGGTATTTATAGGAATACATTTGAAGTGTGAAAGCTCAAAGAGAAACTCAAAATGATAACCATCTTGATGATGATTTTCTGCCATGCTTGTTGCCCTTTGGTAAAGCATGTTTACATAAGTCTTCATACACTCAAGTACCTATGATTATACACTCAAGTACCTATCTAAATACTTTTACGTATTTTGTTACATGATATAGACATATACGGTATATATACATTTTATACTACAACAAAAGAAGAATTTTCCACCTCCATATTATGCATTCAACAGATTCTCCTCTAAGCAAGTTTAACAACTAATATATTGCTCAAACCTCACTTTAACAGATGCAGTACGTTCACCTCTGAATCTTATGGATCAAACTCAATTACAGTACCTTGGACCAATTACAGTACCTTGGACCAAGCATAAATCTGTCACCTGATGTAAAGAAAAGTGTAAAATTGGTCTTACCTAGCAAGTAAGTAATAAATATTGACAGTACAAATTCAAAAGCCTACCTGAGAGGTTTGGTCCAAGTCAAATTAATAGGTTTTGAAGATTCCATTAATTTTCAGACTCAAAGATCACTGTGATTGATTACTCAAAAACTAAAACTAATGCAGCAATAGGCAGTAAAAACATGTATTCTACGGGAATAGAAGAGAAAAGATTCTCTTAGTATCACTACTTACTGTATCGTCTTATGACCACAGATTGTGTTAGTGCTACGAGAAACCAATTTTCCTTAAATGGCAAGTGAGATCTTTTCCTCTTGAAGATATTAAGAGCAATTTCAACAGTAAGAATCTGTGATTAACTATTCTTTAGAATTCACTTTGCATGTGTAAAGATCAAGGCTTTGCTGATAAATATCTAGTAGGACTTTGTGAGGGGTTAACTTTAAGCAGTCAAAAGTACCATAAGATCTTAGAAAAGTGGAACTCTTTTACTGATTTAGAAGGCCACAGTTCAATACAGCTATAAAAGGCATACAAAAGTCACTTCACCATCAAATTCAGGCGTGTATTTGCTCTAGAAAGCCACTTGTCTCATTTTTGCTTTTTTATGTCTCAAATATCAACGTTAAGGGAGGAGGAGAAGCTCTGATGGAAAAAAAAAAAAAAAAGACAAAGTGGAAGACAAGAATAATCCCCAAATTCTGCAAAAATTCGTACATTTCGTACTAACAAAGAATGAACGAACATCAGTACAATGTTCATGATATTTGATATGAGATCATAATTAATGCGTAATTTGGTGATTGAAGAAATTATAACAACAAATGAGGTTTAGATTAGCAAGCATCTTTCATACTAGCTAGCATGCCTTCAACAATATTTAGTGAAGAATATTGTCAAAAACAGAATGATTCGCCTTAAGCACTCGGAAATTAATAGAAGAGACGCAAGAAGAAGTCTTAGTTCAGCGCTTATATGAGATTCCAAAAGTGTAATCACTTCTAAGGGTCACATAAGACCAAGACATACAAGTTGTTCAAATTGTTTGATTGGTTGATTCTAGTTAGAGATTATTGTATGGCATAACATGCATTGTTTCTGGTTGATATTTATCAATGGGTCTCCTATTACTTTGGAGGGTTGCTCTAATATTGTTCTCCATCATTGATTTAATTTTTTTGTCTGGTAGCTAGCTGTACTTGGTGTTTGTCGAGTGGAGATTCACCCAACATTTGCATGTTATGAAGCATAGGCTTAAAAAGAGCCATGTTAAAGTAGAAGGCTAAAAAGAAGAGAAGGTGAATAGTTGGTGCCTTAGACCCCTCAAGGAAAATATCGAGAACAAAAGCATGTACCATGTACAATAATTTGGGCAGGAGTAACCACAACCCCTATTCGTGCAACTGTGGCAGATTCCCAAAGTACAGGCACTTTACTTTGGCTTTCATTTCAACTGGAATCTTGGTAGAAAAGGAACTAAATAACTTAATTGAACTACGAAGCTCATGGAATTACCTGCTTTATTAGTCTGTTCGAAACTAACTGAAGAACATGCCAAGGACATCTGATCCATTGAAGGTCCCTGAAAACGTTTATCTAGAATGTGACTGTATGGTTTTTAAAGTTAGTCTATGTTTGCCACTGGAAATCTGTTCGACAAGCTGAAGACCAAGCTGCTGTTGTATTCTAATCATTTGAAGCCACAGTGTCATTGTGTCATGAGTTTGTTGCAGATTCCGAATTAATTAAACGAAAACCAGAACTCCTCAAACAATGATCTTAGTTGCAGAAATGGGGATAGATTAAATGAAGTATGTTAACTCTGTATTTAGAGTAAATTGTACATCAGTCTTCTCATTGCCGTCATTCTGCTTACTCCTTAATATCTTGAGGCTTCTCTTCTTCTGTTTCATTTCACTTATACTCAACCAAAATCTAGAGCAATGAAGACTAATTACTTCAGCTATCTGCTTGGTGTTTATTATAACGATATAGTACTAGAGCTAACATGAAGAATGATGCCATGAAAAGTATCTTAAAGTATAGCTAATAATTTACTTCTTTATGAAACTTAACAACCATTTGAACAGAAGCTGAAGCATATTGCTAGTCAATGATCTGTACATGAGAGAATAACAAAAGCTTCATCTAAACAGAACAACTATTTTATTTATAGTGCTTCTCAAACTAGATACAACATTTTGAATAAGACAACAGATAAAAAATGTAGGCTATTTTGTTCTAGTCCTTTCCTGCTGCTGGGTTTAGAGTTAAGGTTTTGCAATCCGATTCCGAGACCATGTTCTTGTGGATTCTGTCAATGAAATCAGCAGCTTTGTTGTCAATGCCAGGCTCAGCTACCCATCGACCGCCTCTATCCTCCATACTAGGCCACACCCTTCTTGCACTCAAATACGAATCATCTATCTCTTCTCCTCGGCGAGGCCTCCGAGACTTGAAGAAGCTGAAGAATGAGAGAGAAGATTTCTTCTGTCTGTTGTTTCCTCCCATGACTCTCTTTGGTTTATATTGGCAATGAGGCTGTGTTATGTATTTATAGCGGGAGGCCAAGAATCTGGAGGATTCAGACTTAAGAAAGTAATGAGTGGTTGTGATCACATGTGGTGTGGGGGGATGAATAGAAGAGTATATTATTGGTAAAAAAATACATTGGAGACCAGAGAAAAGAAAAGCATATGTCATATGGTCCTCTGCTTTTGTAATTGGTCTAAACAGCCTTAATCAAAGTTCATTATGCAATTCTTGGTTCTTTCCTTGCACTCTCTTCACCTTCAAGATATTATTAGTACTTTTGTTTATCTACTACAAATAGGTCTTGGAACAATGGTATTGCACTAAAATCAATTTTTCCATTTTCACCTTCCACATTGTGCAAATGATGGTCAACCAAAATATGAACTGTGATGCTGTAAAATTGACAGTGTAACAGTAGTTAAGTTGTATAATTTTAGCTTTGCAACAGCGTAGATTTCACGACAAATTAAACTATAGAGGCTATCTATGATTTTGACCCTACAAAAGTTAGCCTTCATAATATAAAGCTTGCTTAAATCTATACTGTATGAGATTTCTTCTGTGGAAAAAGCTCATCAATTTCGTTGTCACCAATAAAGATAGCTAGTAGATAAGACCTATAAGAATTATATATGCAAAAAGGAGTAGCTCAGCTACTATATAATCTAAAGAATGCAGATGGTATATATGCTCAAAGTTCCATTTTCGTTTAAACTAGACTGGTTCGTGCATTGGAGATATCAAATGGCGGAAGCATAGTTCCCCTTTTCAGTTCTTATTAGAGATATCAAATGGTCTACAATTGCAGAGAAGCCAAGCTTCCTGATCTAGCAGGGTATACAAGCTGTCTAGCTTTAAGGTATCGAAAAATGCTTGCCTATAATAGCCAGAATTTGGTATGTTAGACTTAATCTATGAATTAAGCACGGAAATTTTATTCCCACATGCTTTTGAAGTAACTAAAGTAATGGTTTCTTGCTGTACTCACTTTGATTAATTAAACTTCATTAATCAGAGAATCATGCTTGGTTTTCAAAGTCCCAGCAAATCATTTCATGATCAATGTGAACCTGCAAATGCTAAAGTAATCAGTTCATCGACACGTATGTTGACTCTATCTTCATCAACATGATCCTCCTCTAAACAAATTAAACAACGAATCTGGCTAATGAGTGATACCATAGAATTTAGGCAGGATACGCTTAAAGCTGGAAGTCATTTTAGAATATAAATGAAGTCTTTGTAGAGGGTTAATTTTTTCCATGCTTTATAGTTTATACTTTGCATTCCACAATGTTGTTAACAAAGTTTACAATCTGATCCTTCCCGTTACGGAAAGTCCTTTAACCTTGCGAAGTCGTGGAATCTGGGATACGATTTGTTGAAGTGTGATCACCACTACTCACTTCAGTGTGCGTGTATGGGTGCTACTCTATTTTTATTTTATGAGAAGAAGATAAACTTCAATGTGAATCATCCTCTATTTATCAATGTTCATGGAAGGACAAATTATACTTTTGTATCCTCTAAGTCTACATTATTTCTTACATTGCACCATGTTCAAAAACATTACAATTTGGTACTCCAAGTTACACAAAGTAATTCCTAATTGCAAAGTCATGGGATATGAGATACCTAACAAATACTCACTTTAGAGTACGTTGATTCAAATACATCACCGTGAATAACTAATTAAACTTTGTACCCACTAAATATAGATTGTGTCATACATTGTACCATAGTTTAAAAATTTTACAATATGATCATTCAAGTTATACAATATAGTGATCCTAATTGATCATGGGATAAATAATTTATTGACATAATCATAACCAAGTAATTAAAAATACTCATTTTACTGTTGAATTGAATACGCTCGATAATCCAAGACATCTATAGTTTTTCTGATGACGATCCAAGACATCTATAATTGTATATCTGCAATTCTGCCTTCTGGGACCTTTTAAAAAAAAAAAAAAAAAAATATTCTACCTCCTATGATAGTTTGGCAAAGGGACTAAAATTGGACCAAACTGGTCCATTTCGATGCATGAGGAAAGTTTATTGTCGAGGGGCAAGGTGATAAATTCTCAACTTAGAGGGGCAACTTGATATTAGGCCCAAAATTATTAAGGTAAAATAGAAGAGTGGGTAATTCAATGTCATTGTCATTGGTCTTGTCCTTGCAATTAGTCTCTCAGACCCCGTTTGGTTTGTAGGAATGTCAAAGTAGGAAAATGATTTATTTTCCTTTCCAAACCGATATGTAATGGAATAGGTTTTGGTAACTCTCACCATCAACGGAAAGGTAGAACTGAAGTGACCCACTAAACAAGAGCAATACAGGTAACTTCTTTGCTCTTCTGAGATTTGTTAAATCTTGCTCTGAAATTATCTTTGGCATGTCCTCTGTTTTCAGTTTTTACCTGTCTACGTCATCTGTTTGGATACCAAGAAAACCTAGCAAAACGAAATGAAACGACGATGGAAATCTTATAATACTTGCTTTTCAATGGAACCCCAAATGCTATATATTTATTTCAATAAGAACTGACCCATATAAAAAGAATTCTGTTTCCAGAATCCAGATTCACGAGTGTCATAGAGGCATAGATTTATGTAGGCTGTTTCTAAGTCACTAAAGCTTCATATTTTATTTAGGTTTTGAACTGTAACACATTATCTGTTTCCAAAATAGGGCATCACATCCTGAATGGGTTCAAACTCAAAGCTTTTTAAAGCATGTATTAAAGATAGGATCAGTGGATTGCCAGATGCAATTCTTTTCCACATTATTTCATTCCTTGAAACAAGAGATGCTGTAAAGACCTGCCTATTATCTCATAGATGGAACAATGTGTGGACTTATGTTCCGAATCTAGAGGTATATGTATCTTCACCGAAATATGACTCAGATGAACATGTGCGTCAAGCTGGGTTTGTTGATCGAGTACTTCTGTTCCGTAACTCGTCAAACATTCATAAATTCAGTCTTATCTGCCTTGGAATCGAAGATTATTTTGATCGTATTGATGCTTGGGTTTGCACTGCCATTAGGCGTAGTTGAAGAACTTAATCTTGATCTTTATACCACACCCTCAAATTCCAACAAAGGGTGTCTTAAGTTGCCTACAAGCATTTTCATTTGCAAGACACTGGTAGTTTTGAAGCTGATACTAACAGATCATGTTATTGCTATCCCTCCTAACTCTAAGTTGTTTTCCAAGTATCAAGAACCTTGATGTTCAGGTATATTATCCTGTTGCTGTCGATACAGTGGCAAAACTGTTTTCGTGTTGTTTCTCTGCACTTGAAGATTTAATTATACATGGAAATCTTGGAAGACTTAGAGATGATGAAGTTTTGAACTTAACTATCTCTGCTCCTAAACTCAAAAGACTACAGATAAGATTCTGTGCTGTTCCAGAGGATGACCCTTATGCTACGGATGGAGGATATGAGTACAAAATATTTGTTAATGCTAATGCTCCAAACCTTGAAAAGTTCAATGTCGAGTACCTTTTGGCAAGCTATTCTTTGAAGAAAGTAAAATCGCTAAGCACAGTTGTGCTTAAATTCAAAGGTCTGCATGCGGGAGAGAACCTATATTTTGCTGACCGTATACATAAGCTCTTTGCAGAAATCGTGAACGTCAAATATTTGTCAATTTTAGCTTCAATTGTGGGGGTAAGTATGCTCTAACTTGTTCACTTGGTGATATATAGCATTTTTCGAACTCTCTATTTTATACATGGAAATTCTATATTATGCTGAGGAAATATCTAACTTTTTGTTGTAGTATAAATGTATAATATTATGTATGTCTATATTATGTAACAAATATTTAAAATGTATAAATAGGTACTTGAGTGTATGAAGACTTATGTAAACATGGTTTGTCAAGGGGCAACAAGCATGGCAGAATTATTCATCAAGATGGTTATCATTTTGAGTTTCTCTTTGAACTTTCACACTACAAATGTATTCCTATAAATACCCCATTGTATGAGATGAATAAAAAGACTAGAAAATCTCTATTCTTTCTGAAATATTACTCTCTCTCTCTCTCTCTTTGTGTCAATTTAGCTTGTTCCTAAACACGTTATCAGCATGAAGTTGCTCTAGAATTAGAATCGAAAATTGACGAGAGAAGAGTTCATCATCAATCGAAGTCATTTTTTCAAACCTACAAAAGATCTCTAAACCCTAGCTCATATCAAAGCCAATGATTCCAGAAGCCCGGAACCAGTCTCAGAATCACCGGAACCGGCCTGAACCGGCTGCCGGAAGCAGTGAGCACGAACCGGACCGCTGCCGGGTGCTGCCGAGACCTGCTGAGAGCTGCGCAGCAGCTGCCGACAACATCTGTCGAGACCCATTGGAACCAAGAGCGTTTGTGAGACAAATTATAATGCACCCAAGAGAGGGCACAAGGAGCGGTACCCTAGCAATAGGGGACATGTGTACCCTAATAATAGGGGACATGAAGAACGAACATGTCTATATAACCGCCCTAATAAAGAAGGAAACCGCAACTTTAGAGCGGGCACACGTGATGGCAACTCCACACGTGGAAGAGGGAGATATGGCAACACCGGTCGTGGAATAACACCATGAGCCGTGGAGGTCGTACCATGCGCCGTGGTAGTAGCAGCAACCCTCCTAGAGAATATCCACAACGTGCACAACCTGCACCTCAAATGAAGGGAGGTAACCACAATGACATGTGTCATCGATGTGGATCAATTGAACATTGGTTTAAACAATGTCATGCAAATACCCAATTAGCTGCACGCTACAAGGAGTACAAGGAAGCAAGAGAGCAAGAAGCCAACCTTGGCGAAGATGAGAATAGTGAAGATGTCAATCTCACTGTTGAGGACTTCAAAGCTGTAAATGAAGAGCACGAGGATGCCACAGACTTTGATTAGAATAATCTTATTTCTATTTTCCAAGAATGGCAAATGTGCCTTAGTCAATAAATAACAATTGTATTAAACTCCTTCTTATGTGGTGTACTCAATGATGTATGATGTCTAGGAAAGCAATTGAGATTGGGGTATTTAAGCAAGCCTCGCTCCACCAACATCTCTCTACTTTCCTGGTCATATTTTATTGGAATTACCAAACGGATTGAGTGATAACAATTTGTCTAAAGTTTGATATTTAGAATAGATTTATGAATAACTTTGATGTAATCATTGGCTATTTTCCCTATTAATAAAGTATCGCATTCAATGTCATGGACATGTGTTAATATTCCGAACTTTATTCCTTTTCAGAATGTTTTCCGGAGAATTGGAATGCCTTCTTGATAGTGGCATCACACATACTATATTGCGACATAGGCAATTATTTTTATGGATGACACCTAGTCGATCCTCAGTAACTACGATGGCAGGACCATCATAATTGATTCATGGTCGAGGACCAACTCAATTTTTGTTACCAAATGGCACAAATGTTAATGTCGCCGAAGCTCTATATGCTCCAAGGGCTGGAAGGACCCTATTAAGCTTTAAAGACATAAGAGCCAATAAATTTTATGTGGAAACACATTGTGAGAATGGACAAGAGTTCATTTGCATCACCTCTAAAAACTACGAAAATACACGAGTATTAGAGAAACTTATGTGTCGCTCTAGTGGATTGTATGCAACCACTATTAGAGTCATTGAATCCAACCATGTCATGAATGACAATTTATGGGATCCTGACACATACAAGCTTTGGCACGACGGTTTGAGACATCCAGGTCGTGATATGATGATCCGTATATTAAAAACTTTACACGGACATCCATTCTTCAAAATGAAAAGAAGTACAAACCAAACATTGGTCCAAAGAGTTACTTCTAAAGCATATCATTCGTTTTGCAAAGCTTGCTCTTTAGCAAAAGTAGGATCAAGACCATCCTATATAAAGGACACTAAAGAAAATATACCATTCTTACAAAAAATACAAGGTGATATTTATGGACCTATCCAACCAACTTGCGGACCATTTAGATATTTTATGGTGTTGGTTGATGCATCGACACGTTGGTCATATGTCATGCTCTTATCCACAAGAAATGATGCATTTGCTAAACTCCTAGCACAAATCATTAAGTTAAGGGCTCACCACCCTGATCATCCTATTAAGTCAATTCGTCTTGACAATGCTGGAGAGTTTACATCAAGAACCTTTGATGATTATTGCATATCCATTAGGATTGAGGTCGAACACCCTGTCCCTCATGCACACACCCAAAATGGACTGGCAGAAGCTGCCATTAAAAGACTTCAAATGGTTACCAGGGCATTAGTTATGCGCACCAATCTCCCTATTTCTGCTTGGGGCTATGCAATATTACATGCAACTGTGCTTATTAGTCTGAGACCCACTGCCACCCAACCATTTTCTGCGTCCCAGATGGTGACTGGGTATAAGCCTGATATCTCACACTTACACATATTTGGGTGTGCAGTTTATGTGCCAATTGCGCCGCCACAGTGCACCAAAATGGGCCCTCAAAGACGCTTAGGCCTTTATGTTGGATATGATTCTCTAAGCATTATCCACTACGTAGAAACCTTGACAGGTGATCTATTTACCGCTAGATTTGCGGATTGTCACTTTGATGAGACAGTCTTCCTGTCATTAGGGGGAGACAAGAACACTAATGTTCAACAGAAAAGACAGGAATTGTCGTGGTCTGTCTCCTCTTTGTCTCATCTTGATCCCCGAACCACACAGTCTGAAATAGAAGTGCGGAAGATTCTCGATCTTCAAAACGTAGCAGAATCAATGCCTGATGCGTTTACTGATATCGCTAAAGTAACAAGATCACACATACCTGCTGCAAACGTACCTGCAAGGATTGATGTCCCTAAAACTAAAGGACATGACATCCCCTTTATGGGTGATACAGTGGCTAGACCCATGACTCCTGCCAGGAAGCACGGGAGGCCCATAGATTCGATGGATTCTCGCCCAAGAAAGAAAGCGAGCTTGACACAAAATAATCCATTAATCATCGATACAAATAATCCATCTCATGAAAAAATTCCGGATTATGGTTATGTCCAAGAGACATCATTGGAAGACGCTCCAATGGTAGAACCAATTCCAGAGAATAGAGAGATCTCCATAAATTACACTAGTATACATGTAATTATGGACAGAAATTCTATGGCTATTGATGATGCATTTGCATATCATATTGCAAAAGGAATTATTGTAATGTCCCGAACCTAAATTTACCCGTTTACTAGTCATTTGGACGGTAAATGATAACTAATTTCATTTTTACTTTGTTTCGATACTTTTAGTGGCCCTAAAAATTGACTTTTTGTTCGGGTCAAAATTTGAGAAAATGTTCTTCATGAAAGTTGTAGAGGACGTTAAACCGAGCGCGTGCATATGTGGTTCGTAAAAATCGGAGTTCGTATGCGAAAGTTATAAGCAAAATATTAAAGTTACTGTTCATGATAAAAAGTATAAATTTGAATTTTTACTGTTGGGGCCGGTAACTTTTCATTTTCTCTCTCTCTCCTCCTCCCCCGCGTTTTTTTTCTTTCTTTCTTCTCTCTTCGGCCTTCTCTGCAACTCCGACCTTCTTCCTTCTCCGGCCACCTGACGACATAAAGCCAGCAACTTTGGACTCGCCTCCTCTCCCTCTAGGCGCCTGTGGTGGTATTTTGCGGTGGCTCCGCTCGTGGAAATCGGATTTAAGATTTGAAGTTCACTGTAGCAGTTTGGGTGTTTCGTCTATTTCCGGCGATTCCAGCCATTTCCGGCCACCAAACCAGCGTCGAAGGTCGGGTTTTTGCCGAGGATCATTTCCCCCCTAGCCTTGAGCCACGATTTGCAGTGTAGAGGAGAAATTGAAGATTTGAAATTTTGGGTTACTATTCACGATTCGGGTACAAACTTCTCCTTAATTGTTGAGGTACTTCTACTCATTTTCTGACTTGGTCATAGTTGGGAGAATTAATGGGTGTGTTGAGAAGGTGCTGCTGCCAAAATTTGGTGGCCATTGGAGCTGGTGATTTTGGTGGCGGCGCCGCCACTGTGGGCGGCGGTTGCGGTGGCTAGTGTAACTGTTTAATTCCAATTTCTGACTAGTTAAATCCTATAATTATCCTAGAACTTGTATATGAAGTTCGGTGAGGATTGGTGGAGTTTTGAATCGGTTATAAATTTCTAAAGATTTGGATTTCGATTAATGTTAATCGTGAATCCGATTGTCGGATTTTCTCCATAATTGTTGTAAAGTCTGAATTTGACGATCGGGCGGTGTTGGTGAAGTTTGGTTGGTTGTAGAAGAGAATTGGAGGAATTGAGGTTATGGGTTTAGGATTTAATTATTGTTTATCGTAACATTATTTTCTTCCGTCCGGTAATTGTTAGTTACGAATAATTATGTACAGGACGAGGTACCGACTCATCACTCAACGAGGATCCTTACGCTTGGATACCACGGTAGCCGTATACTGTGAGTGGACTTTTGGTTTTCTAAATATTGATGCATGCAATTGATTTTCCGAAATAAGTATTTACTTAATTAATGAACATATTATTATATTTTACTTTCGGGAAATTGATATTGATTATTGATTTTGTTTTGGGAAATGGATTAGTAATTTAAATTATTGTTTTAAATTTATCGAGCATATTATCCGATTTTTAATTGTGGAATTATTTATCGTTCGAATTTCGGAATGGAATTTGTTATGCTCCATTTTAAATTTGTTATCTGAAATAATTTTCGACGAGTTGTTTTCCGAGATTATTTCCGGAAATGAAAGTATTATTTATTAGCGGATTTGCTTTTTCCGAGGAATCCTCGGAAATGAGATTTTTCATCGGAACTTAGGAACTTATTTGATTTTCGTTTATTGGTTTATGATTCCGAATTTATATTGGCGTGCGGGGTCACGTCGCTGGACTAAATTTCTTTTCTTGTGAGACATCGGAGATGTCTTACTGATTTTCGATTTTCGTATGATTTTTACCCACCATACCTGGGTCGATATATTTTATTACTAGCTAGCCTATTAGTACTCCTCCCTGCTTACTATGTGTTCGTGGGTGAGTAGAGCAGAGCATGGGATGCTCCAGAGTGTGGGACACTCCGACCCGAGCCGAGAGGCTCCCTTCTATCGTATGGTGATACTTCTTCCCTATATATTATTTTATTATTTTGACTAGCGGGGCTAGTTCGATTTCCCTAACCAGAGGGACTGGTCTTATTTTCTTGAGTATCGGAATTCTTTCCTTTGCTCGGTTGTGACTAGCGGGGCTAGTCGGTTTTCTTGAGCTGAACTAAAGTTATTGTGTTTCTTTAAATTGCTGCATGCATCGGGTTTTTAAGAAGATATGTGCGGGAAAGTATAAATTTATTTTCTCCTTACAATTACTTATTTTTGTCCACTCACGCTAACGTTTTTATATACTTTTCCTCTGGGCCCTTCGTTTTCAAATGCCCAGTCTGCAGAGTAGCTGGTTCGACATAGTAGGATTCGAGGCATAGCATCTGCTGCTGTTGTCTTCATTGTAGGTTAACTGTGGAACCTACCTGTATTTTATTTTCTCTTTCTCTTTTAGATTGCTCTGATAACCTGTGGGATAAATGTTGTATGATTCGTATTTTAGTTGTAAATTGTGGAGTTGTTGTGATTTGGGGAGCAGGGTGGCTCCAGAAGAATAAGGATGGTTTATAGAAGTGTGAATGTGTTATTTATAGGTTTTTGGGTAGTCCATTTTAGGGGTGACTCTGCTGAATTTTTTGTAGAGTTATTCCTAAGGTGGGCCCCACAGGGCCACCTCGGATTTCAGGGTGAAATTCGGGGCGGGTCCTGTCAATTATAGAATACGATGATATCGAACCTCGCTCCGTTGAAGAATGTCAACGAAGAGCAGATTGGTCTAAATGGAAAGATGCGATCCAGACTGAATTGGATTCACTAACAAAGAGACGGGTATTTGGGTCTATAACACTGACACCACCAAATATAAAACCTGTTGGCCATAAATGGGTCTTAGTTAGAAAGCGTAATGAGAAAAATGAGGTTGTTAGATACAAAGCCCGCCTTGTGGCTCAAGGTTTCTCACAACGCCCTGGAATCGACTACGAGGAGACATATTATCCCGTAATGGACGTTATAACGTTCCGCTACCTTGTCAGTTTGGTAGTTTCCGAAAAACTTGATATGCAGCTCATGGATGTGGTTACATCATATCTTTATGGGGATCTAGATTCAGAGATATATATGAAGGTTCCAGATGACTTCAATTACCCAAATCAAGTGGCTCTAAACCACGGAGCGCGTTTTCAATAAAATTAAGACGCTCACTATATGGATTGAAACAATCCGGACGGATGTGGTATAACCGTCTAAGTGACTACTTGATTGGTAAGGGATATGTTAACAATGAAATATGCCCTTGCGTGTTCATTAAAAGGACAAGATCCAGATTTGCAATTGTAGCAGTTTATGTCGATGACATGAACCTAATTGGAACTCTAGATGAGTTAAAAGAAACTGCTACATATTTGAAATCCGAACTTGAGATGAAAGATCTCGGGAAAACACGGTTTTGTCTCGGAATAGAACTCGAGCACCGTAATGATGAGATTATGATCCATCAGTCAGCATATACTCAAAAGTTACTAAGGCACTTTAATGAAGATAAAGCAAAGCCTGTGAGTACTCCTAAGATCAACCGTAGTCTTGAGCCCATGAAAGATCCGTTTCGTCCAAGGATGATGACGAAGATTTATTAGAGTCTGAAATACCATATCTAAGTGCGATAGGCGCATTATTGTATTTAGCTCAATGCACAAGATCGGATATCTCATTTGCAGTAAACTCGTTAGCTCGACATAGTTCTGAGCCAACACGCCGCCATTGGATTGGTATAAAGACAATCCTTCGATACCTAAAAGGTACTATTGATATGGGCTTGTTCTATCCCTACAGAGAGAAAAGAAATGTGAACACCGGAAACACTATCCATAGTGACCGACGTTCTCCTCCTCCCCTCCATCAAAATGATAATGATGTTCTGACGGGCTTTGCTGATGCAGGGTATCTCTCTAACCCTCACAAAGGTCGCTCCCAAACAGGTTATGTCTTTACCATAGGAAGCACCGTGATATCTTGGAGATCTACAAAACAGACTCTTGTTTCTACTTCCTCAAATCATGTAGAGATTATTGCACTACATGAAGTCATGCGTGAGTGCATATGGCTAAGGTCTGTAAATAGACACATTCGAGGAACTTGTGGTTTGAAATTTACCACAAATGAACCTACATGCATTTACGAGGATAATGCAGCTTGTATTGAGCAAATAAAATTAGGTTTCATCAAGGGCGATAATACCAAACATATATCGCCGAAATTCTTCTACAGTCAGCAACAACAAACACTTCTAAATATTGAAGTAAATCACATCCGATTAGAAGATAATGTAGCTGACTTATTTACTAAGTCACTACCAAAATCCCCTTTCGAGAAACATGTAAGGAGCATCAGATTGAGAAGGATATCCGAACTCCCACGATCTCCAAGGGGAGTCTAAATCAGGGGGAGTATCCAGAAACATACTTCACACTCAACGCGCGTTGTGCTTTTTTTTCCCTTTCGACCAAGGTTGTTTTTTCCCACAGGGTTTTATTACTTGGCAAGGTTTTTAACGAGGCAACTTCGAAGCGCACCACCAACACAATACTATTGAACATGAAATATCCAAGGGGGAGTGTTGTAGTATAAATGTATAATACTATGTATGTCATGTAACAAATACTTAAAATGTATAGATAGGTACTTGAGTGTATAAACATAGGTACTTGAGTGTATGAAGACTTATGTAAACATGTTTTGCCAAGGAGCAACAAGCATGGCATAATTTATCATCAAGATGCTTATCATTTTGAGTTTCTCTTTGAGTTTTCACACTACAAATGTATCCCTATAAATACCCCATTGTATGAGATGAATAAAATGACTAGAAAATCTCAATTCTCTCTGAAATATTACTCTCTCTGTGTGTCAATTTATCTTGTTCCTAAACACTTGTATCTTTATTCATCTGCCACTTGTGAAGGATATATCCCGACATTGCATTTCAATATCCTATGCCTAGGTTCAATAATTTGAACCAGTTGGAGCTACATCTTCAAACTTGCTGCTCTTGGCAATCACTGCCAATTTTTCTCAATGCGTCACCCAATCTGGAATATCTTCTGTTGGAGAATGTAAGTCCATGAGATTTTGCACATGCCAAATGTTGCCTTGAATTTACATATGCTAAATGGTACTCATATATAATTTTCAATATTATTGTTAATGCTTTTCAGAACATCAATTGCCGTGCTCATGGCGCTCATATAGACGATGCTGATGGTGATATAGACGATCCTGATAAATATGATTATGATTCTGACAATTATGATGAAGGTGACTTGGTACATGAATGGTTTCCTCCCGTGGTTGTTCCTATTTGTTTGTTGTCATGCCTAAAGACTATTTACATACGGGGATTTCAAGGACGGATCGATGAGATGGAAGTCGCAGGGTTCTTGTTGAAGCACGGGAAGGTTTTGAACAAGGTGACAATTCATACTTCTAATTTCTGTCAAGAATCAGTAATGGAGTTGTGGCAGATATTTTCAAGGCTCCCTAGGGGTTCAAAGACTTGTGAAATTGAATGGATCCTTCCAAAGTTGTGAATGCATATTTCTTTGCGAAATGAACTTGAATTTACTTTTGTTTGTAGCATGACCATATGGAATCAGTTTCACTTCTGAAACTCACGTGGGTTTAGCTGTATTAAAACTCCTTTTTGATGAATGATGATAGCCATGCTTTGCTTTCTCGTTTCTTCACCATTCAGGGCTTTATATCGGAATTTTTGTAAGGACTCATACAACAGTGCTCTGCACTTACCTTATAAGAAGATTACTACTTCCTATGATCTGACACCGCCAAAGAGTTCATTCACTATCTAAATCTTCTTTGATGATTCAGCTTGTGATGAATAGTAAGATTAGCATGAAATTATTCTTGTTTTCGATAAGACTGGAATGATATCGTCGAGTTCTTTTCTAGATTTTATTTTCTATTTTTTAACTTCCTCTTTGACCTTTAAAGATCAGTACTTGATAATGAAATGAAAAGGAGTTGTTTCTATATTATCTATACTTCACTATTTGTATAGTTAAAATTTCCACTTATCCAATGGATTGGTTAGCAGTCCTTCTCATGTACCATTCCATGCGAGCCGTCTAGCTCTAGGGTATCTGAAAATGCTTAAGACCTTGATTAGTGAAAGATCTTACAAACTTAATTCTTCATGATCAAAGAATCATGCTTGATTTTCAAAATACCAAATTGCTTTTATTAATCAATGGGACCTGATATTCTTATCAAAGAACCACAGAATCCTGTTTGTTGATTAAGCAATAACCAAACGTATAGAACAATGAGTTCTGCAAAGAAGTGATACGAAGTTAGGCAGTATATGCTTATAAAGTACTATAGATTGCACATTATGAAGGATTTGGAGTATACCTTGGCAAAGTCAACAATGGGGGATTTGTTCAAGGTAAGGAATTAAATTTTAATTAAGAGCTGAGAAATACTACTACACACGGAAAGAAAAGTTTCAACCTCTACTATAGAACAGAGTTATAGAGCAATGCCAGGTTAACAACTTTACAGATGAAAGTTCTGATTACTGAAGGCGATCGTTTTGAGTCTTTCCGGGTTGTCCGATCGAAATTTCTGACCCTCCAAATGACTAATTTTGGATTCACAACAATGTATGTTCTACATCCATAATGTATCAAAATGAAGGGAGTGACAAGAACTACACAAGAAGATACCAATTTTGCACGGCATGGAGTTTATGAATGGCCTCCAGCCAATTAGTTATGGCTCATCCTCGGAATCACTTCGTTTCTTTGATGCCTGCATGCTAATGCAAAACAAACCTCCTTTTAGTAACAGAAAGTCCTTTAATTTGCAAGTAGGGACACATGTGATACGAGACTAGTTTGTTGAAGGAAAACTCACTCCAATGTTGATGCAAATGAGCACACTGATCTACTCGAATGTTTTTTTCTTTGTTATATATAGAAAAACAACTGTAATACGAGCAAAACTATCCGTTTTGTGATACGGTCGAGCAAAATCATCTTAGAGTGTTAGCATGGTATAACTGGTAATTAGTCCTTAATTTGCTAATAAATTAGATAAAAGAGAAACGTAGATTAGGGTAAATGGCTTGTAGATTAGGGTAAATGGCTTTGCTCCTCACTATAATTTCAGTTTTGGTTTGTCTTTGGTCCTCTGGCAGTCTCACTGATCAACAGATCTGAAGTGACCCTGCAGCTCTCCGAGGAGAACATGTAGAAGTCTCCGACAAACAAGAAGTCAAGAACCATAGGTATTCTTCTTGGCTCTTAGAAAATCTGTCTTGTCTTTAATCTTGTGCATATCCTTTGTTTCCATTTTCGTCTGTGTATATCATACGCTTGAATATACCTAGAAAGCCTAGAAGAACGTACGAGATGATAACCAATGGCCGGAGCCGTAATATATCATGTCCCTTCCAGTTTATAACTGAAGCAACTTAGGATTTTCATAGAAGAAAAGGTTTCCTGAATGGTACTTTCCCCAACCCCAAAGATGTAACTTCCTCCAGAAGGCAATTATAGCAAAGAGTACTAATCGAATAATTTATGTTTTCTAGGCAAACAAAAATGCACATAGGGTTTTTAAATGAGCAAAATTACATGGTTTGTTTGGGTTCTGAATGGTATTATTCCCTTTCATCTTTCAAGACCTTATGGCACTTTTTGTGCTTTGCAACTCTCTTTAAAAAGAAGTATATCTTTTTAATTTGATCTGATTAGCTGGACATTAGCATATAGATACTGCATGTCTATGATTTTGACGCCCTCATTATCTTCCTTAAATCATGATCAGCTTATGATGACTAGAAAGATTGGCATGATAGAATCAGACTTCTTTTCTAGAAGAAAGGAAAATAGAAGTAGCTAGCTACAAAAATATTCCAAAGAATGCAAAAGTATAGTCGTCAGAAGTTTATTTTCTTTTAGACCAACTTTATTCGTGCATTATTTTTTAAAGTAATGATTTCATTCATAGTAAACAATGGCTAGAATGGCTCACTACATAGTTCACATCAGGAGAATAGGTGCCATTACACTTGAAACAATTCCGCTCCTTTTGCAAGAGCCTAACAGAATAACATAATAACAGACAAAGTTCCCGGTGCCAACGCGCTCAATTGCGGTACACCAAAGAATTTTGCACCTAGATGTGTAGAATCACCGATCATTCTGTAGGCAATACATAGAGTTTTCCTAATACAAGGATCTTTATTGTAATTAAACTAAGCTAAAAACATAGCGATGGGCTGAGAGCAGAACCCTAGCCTAATAGAAAGCCCAAAGAGAAGTCACAACCCAAAGCCCAGCAAGTTGATGAGCACCTGGTCCCACTCTCCCCCTCCTTCACGCTCTTGCAGCACGTACAGCAGGCGTCCCTGCCGTCAATCAAGGTCGCCACCAGCACCCAGCCATGACCACGTCGCCTGCATCACGTCTCCATGACCATCGCCACGACCACGTCGCCTGCACCATGCCGCCTTGACCATCACCACCACCACGTCGCCTGCACCACGCCGCCATGACCATCAACTCCACGACCACGCCGCCACGACTATCAACAGCCCAAGCTCCACCTCTGTACATCACCACCGTTGCGCATCGAAGGCTTCAAATCAGAACCCCACTGCCCCAACAAACCTGCCGGAGCATTAAATGGTGACACCTCTCCAGACCACCTAAGCAATAGCCTCAAGACATTCCCGTCCGGCGCACTCACCACACAGCAATGAAGCCGCAGCAACGAAGCCGGAGGCTTGCCATCGGCTGGAGCCGCCGGACGAGCAACAAGATGGAATCGGAAAAAACCTAGTTTTTGTAGGGTTTCGCTTCGAGAGAGAATACTTTATTCGTGCATTGGTAGGTAACTGCGTTTCAAAAGTAATAGGTTAAGTTGTCATTTCAAAACTACATAGTTAACTTGGGCACAGCTTTACCAAAGGAAAAAAAATTGTAACTTAAACTTTGTTAAAATTTCAATCATATGTTTTTTTTTTATAACTATAAAAATAAAAGTCGAGTACATACTATTAAACGGAGAAAAAAAAATTCATATAATCAAACCATTTCTAAAGGGAAATCATGTGGTGAAAAATCAGTTAAAATTTTTTACATCAAATTTTCATTCTTTTAGTTCCACTTTGAAAAAGAATAGAATAATATATATATATATATATATATATATTTTTTTTAATCAACAGATCAAGTCTCATTCAAGCTCAAGTCAGAATGACACAGATACATACATAGTTAATAGGTAGTATGGGCAAATCTAGAACGTAGCACGTTAGTACCACTCATTAGACAACCAGTGTTCACTTATTCAAAAGCGAGCCTATACACCATGAAAAGAAAACATAGTAAAGCTAAGTTCGAACAAAACTTAAATTTTCTGAAGCCTATACTCCAGGCGACTCTGGTACCACATGTGTCGGGTATAAACATAGATTGTTGGCTTTAGGGAGAAGCAATGGAAGCTTCTGATCAAACTTTTGTAGCAACAAATAAGTGAGCCTATGGAATAGAGAGCAAGATCAATATGAGATAACAACTTCGCTAGAATTGCAGAATCCGTTTCTATTTCAATATGAGTAATATGACATTTAAGAGCTTGTTGAAAACCATAATATAAACTCCAAGATTCAACATCTAAAACTTTACCTAGAAACGCATAATCAGCTTATAGAAAAGAGAAAAGACCCATAATATTAGAAAATTAAAAACAGTAACAAGAAAAGAAAGAAATGAAGGTAGCTGGGCTTGAGAGCCCAATATGTATGGGTGCGACCCAGCTACAGTCGGGCGAGGATCCAAGCCCGTCTATAATAAATAACCCCGTTTCATAGACCAAACTGCAGATTACGAGATCGGAAGCAGCTTTGGGTCTCTCTCTCTCTCTCTCTCTCTCTCTCTCTCTAGCTCACAAATTCAACTCCACCAGGTTATTTCTCCCAATATTTTGATTCTTATTTGTTTCCTGAATCACGAATTTGAGGTTTTCTTATCTAATTGTTGTTATAAATGATTCATCTTTCAAGATTGTTGATTTGGTTTTTGGAGCAAAGTTTGAAGCTTTGCTGTAATTGTTATTGGTTTTGGCTTAATTTGAGTGTTCTGTAAATACCCATTAACCTATTTGTGTTTTGAGTTTACTTGTAATGCTTTTTATGTGTATAATATTGAAGACATTCTCTTGACCCAAAAAAAAAAAAAATTTTTTTAATTGCAATTGAATGAATGAGAGGAGAAAATTAGTGCAATTTGGCTAATAGGAGGAGAGTTAGACAAAAGAAATTGGAGCTTTTGTGGCAATTGAACGGTTGGTTTCATAATATTAGCTAATGACTACATTAGCTATTGTTGTTGGTAATGATTTTTATGTATGGATTGGTGATATTTGTAATAGGTGTGTGTTTTCTCATGTTATAGCTATACTTGTTACTTATCCTCTGTTAGCGGCTTTTGATTGATCGGACTCAGCGAGGGGGGTTTGATTACTCCTCTTATTGGTGCAATTCAACTATTTGGCTAATACCAGGGAAGTTAGTTAAGAGTTAGACAATGGAAATCTAGAAGATTGACACTTTAGCTTTCATAATATTAGTTTTATTGGTAATGAAGAGCGGGTCGGTAGGTTTCACTACCTTAGCCATTGTTTTTGAAAAATATTCTGGTTGTTCTGCTTCCCAGACATATTTATTGTAATTTTACAAGAGTCACCTATAAGGTGGTGTTTGGTACCTGTTATGAAGTTTTGATATTTGCATAGTTTTGTCTATAGTTTTCTCACTTTCTGTTCTGAGATTCAAATGAATTTGCCCATCACCTTGGAATTGGAGTTTTTATTTGTTATTGGTTTATGATGGTTTAGGCAAGACATGTCCAACCGGTGGTATAACAGTAGACAGGAAACAAGCACCCGAGACAAACAGCGACATGAGAAGGAGCAGGTAACTAGTGGGCCACTTGTATTATTGGTTTGTAGGATCTTGTGTCTATTATCATAGATCCGATGGCCTAGTTGTATAATTGGCTTGTCAAACAAGTGGTTTTTTTTTTTTTTTCGGTGACCTTTATGGTTCTCACATGATTATATTTATTTCCTCATAAAAAATCATTTCATTAGACTACATTAATCATATGTACTTGGCTAGTTTTATGTTTGGCTTTTGTTTACGGCCAACAAGGAATTCCCAATTTAACGATATGCATTAAAATGACTTTATGGTGCAGGCATATCAGGAGTCACTTCTTGATGATCTAGCAGAGGAATTTAGACTTCCTATTAATCAAAGGCCAACAGAAAATGTTGATCTGGAACACGTGGAACAAGCGTCATTGGACAGACAGTTACCATCATCTAACATTGGTTTTCGGCTTCTCCAGAAAATGGGGTGGAAGGGAAAGGGGCTTGGTAAAGATGAACAAGGTTTGTTATTATATTCATAATTATTTGATTGTGTATTATGTTTGTTAATTGATATCTTTAAAGTAAGTGATCACCTTCTTTCATGGATAACTTGTATGTCAACTTGTTAGAGTGCCTAAAGGCTACACCATGCTGCTCGTTCTTTAGTATATAAGTTTTCTTTAATCCCTTTCAATGTCAGTCATTATTGGTCTCACTGCTTAGTTGATTCTATTCAGTAGGGGAGGTATAAAGTATTGGTATTGCTTCTAGTAGCAATGATAGATTGGTCCTAAAAAGGGATTAATTGCTGTCATTATTGGTCTCACTGCTTAATTGCTTCTAATCGGGTGGGGGACATATGAAGTCTTGCTTATAGCATCCCTGGTGTTCTACATTTATAACATCTAATCGGGTTCTGCAGGAATTGTTGAGCCAATAAAATCTGGGATTAGAGACCCAAAACTAGGAGTTGGTAAACAAGAAGAAGATGATTATTTTACAGCAGAAGAAAATATTCAAAGAAGAAAACTTGATGTTGAGATGGAAGAGACTGAGGAACATGCAAAGAAGCGGGAGGTATGCCTTCAGTCTTAGCTGCTATAAGTATTTAAGTTATTAGATAATAATGAAGTTGATAAGCTACTTTTTCTGAAACCCAAATAATAGCAGAAGGCAGCATATAGCATATATGCCTGTCTTTTGACGGGAATGGTATATCATAAGGGACCATCAACTTTGGAAGGTCTTGAGAATTTCCTGCAGTTTTTATTACCTGGTGGCTTCTACTGCCTGCTTCGTGCACATTAAAATCCAGGTTTTAGCAGAACGTGAGCAGAAAATTCAAACTGAGGTGAAAGAAATACGCAAGGTGTTCTACTGTGACCTGTGCAACAAACAATACAAATTGGCTGTGGAATTTGAAGCTCACTTGAGCTCCTATGATCATAATCACAGGAAGGTAAATGGTTTATGTTGATTACAGTCACTTTCTTTGGCTTTATTGTTTCAAATTTGGTCTGAATGGGGAAACCCCTCAAACGAGGCTTGCAGCGTTTTAAAGAAATGAAAGAAATGCATGGTACAAGTAGTCGGGATGATCGTCAAAAACGGGAGCAGCAGCGCCAGGAGAGGGAAATGGCAAAGTTTGCTCAGATGTATTCTTTTGCCTCTCTGATTCATACATTAATTTTTTATTTTTTATTTTATTTTATTTTTTGTATAGCCTCATTGACTTATCACTCCTTTTCTTTTCTTTAATTTAAGGAGTGCCGATGCCCGTAAGCAGCAGCAGCAGCTACAACAACAGCAAGAAGAATCTGCATCAGCCCCAGGTTCTGCTGAACTGAGAAGTGCTACTGCACTTGCGGATCAAGATCAAAGGAAGGCCTTGAAATTTGGGTTTTCTTCTAAAGGTGGCACCTCTAAGGTAAAACCAAAGTGAAGTTTCTGATCTATTGTAACTATATATTTGAAGATATATCTGAACTGCATATCACTGTCTAGGCTTTGTGACTAAACTACATCGACTCATAGGAATTGACTAAACTGCATTTATTATTAATGCATTCAATTCATTTGATGAAAAAAAAAAAAAAATATGCCCCTTAACATATTGACACTTCTTCCCATTTTGCAGACCTCGTTTGGTAGTGCTTCAAAGAAGCCAAAAGTAGCAAAAGTAGCTGTGGCCTCAGTATTTGGCAATGATAGTGATGAAGAATAGGTGACATAGCTTGTAACTGCCCAGCGGCTCTGTACCATTATGAAGCTTTCATTGTTTGTGTGTCATAATTATGCAGTTTATGTTTCCATCAGTTGTACGCAGTTGTGATGTGAGGAAAGATCCTTTAATAGGTGTACCAATTAAAGTCATTTACACCGAAGCATAAGAATGATTTGGTTTATAACGATTGTCTATTATAAGCGCAGACTGTCTGCTTGTGAGGATAAATGAAGCTTCTGCATTCTGTAATGTTACTTGATTCATGGTTTATCACAATTCACCGCAGTACAGGGAGATTTTTGACCATTGACACTTTGTTTTAATTTTTTTTTTCATGCATCAATGCAAAGAATTTTAGATAAGAACCATCTATACATTTTTATTATAAAGCATCAAGGAAGAGATTTGAATATGATACACTCTTTGATCACAACCTATGACATTTCCATCTTAAAAGTTACTGAAAACCACCAGTTACAGAAAACTAGAATGTGTGACCGCTAAGCAGCTTCGGCAAATCCGATCTCGAGGTTACCGAAGTCGAAAATTGTGTGATATGCCCCCATAAATACATCTCCAAGGATCCTGCATGAAGGTTGACAAGCCTGGATAAGAGATGGACCTAAGCAGATGTCTATGAACTTGAGTATTAAGTCTTTCATAACATACCAGAGGGGACCCGTTGGAGGGGGTACATCGAAAGCTGTAAACCCACTGATGCAGACACCAGTAATGCCTTGGCCAGTTTTCAGAACATACTGAAAAATTGGAAAGTATGACAAATAGTTGCAGACTCAATATATTTATAGAAGAACGTATCATCAATTACAACCAGAATAACTGGTAAATCTCAAATCTAACCTGTTGTGGAGTGAGAACAAAAGGCTTATCTCCGATGGTGAAGGTAATGTTCGGCATGCTTGAAATGCTATTGCAGTCAATTATCGACTCTCCCATTGGACTTGGCAGGCTCTCACACAGCTGTTAAAGTGTTAAGTTCAATACCAGCACCAACTTTGTAATTTTGTCTCAAATTTTGGCTTCCAAAAACATGTAATCCTTCCAGAAAATTCAGAGATTCTCACCTCATCAATGTACTGAAGTACCCTTTCTTTTGTTCCTTTTTGTCTAAGCTGATTCTGGGCCCAAACAACAGCCATCTCACAAGCTGTGCACAAAGCACCGTCACCAACAGATGATTCCTTCCCATCTTCTCTTTCAATCACCGTTTCAATTCCAGCACTGCCCAAAATTGGGTTTGACAGTCAGAAATTTAATGCAATGTATGTTTCACATTGCTGTTTAAGTGCTTAAAGGTTTTGACAAGAACCCCTTCAGCTACGCTCTGATCATATTGTCAGTTCTAGTGTTTGTGGTGTACTTAACCTTAAGTAACATTCCTAGACTGATCACTATATATCTCCATGAAATTGCTTATGCTATGTTTGAACAGAAAGATTGAAAAAGAAAAAGGAAAAATATATGTAACTATCAGAATATCCTCACCTCAAATACTGGCCCCCATTCAAAACACATAAACCAAGCTGCTTACATACTTGGTCAGGTTGTACCTGCAGATATGCAGATCATGGATAATCCATAAATCCCATATTGGGTTATGTTAAGGTTGAAAATGGGTTCAGTTTAGGTTAGAGATAGAGAACAAAACCCACCCCTGATATTAGAAGATTCCATATCAAGTCTCCATACTGAGAAACAATTTGCTTACATTCTGTACTCACTACTCCTTCAGCTCCAATAGCATGGTTAACTTCAGTCACAACAGACTGAAAAAAGAGACACAATGTGAAATCAAGCCTGGAGTCTTTTTGAAAATATTACGACTGTAGAAAAGATGAAAATACATACTGTTGGGCCAGCGAGTAAGGATGTTCCTGAATCCACGATAGCAGCACAACCCCCCTCACAAACACCTGAGTACAATCATAAATTTTAGTTAATGCTTAGACACTTACAGTTTGAGTTTTCTTCAGGGTTTGATATTAGAATGAAAAAGTAAATTCTGAGTCACCTGTTGACTGGTTTCCGATTAAGAGATCTCCCAAATTGAACTGAAAGAAGCAAAAAGATGTCAACTTATAGATAATTTCCAAGGTATGTAAGAGTTGCAGACATAAAATCTTCCAATTCTAACCACCTGCCAGTAGCCCTTTTTAGTAACTGGAACATAGGTATGCTTTCCCTTATAGTGCGTTTTGTCAACACCACCAAAAACAAGTTCACCTCCAACATCTGCATCTGCATCTCTATTAAGCCAGAATGAGAAGACCTCATCATCTAAAAGACCTTGCTCTGCCATTGTAGACCTGGAATTTTAAAACGAGACACATTATCGCAATTTTAAGAGACAAAAAAGTCTACAAAGGTTAATTTTGAGGACAGGCAAAGACTCAAGTCACTTAGCATAAGGTTTTGACATGAAAATAGTAAAATACCACACTGGTGTAGCATTTCCAACAGAGATTTCTTGAAATCCAAGCCCAAGAAGTCCATCAAACTTTGCCAAGACAAATGTGAGACTGCCTTCTCGCGTGGCCTCGATGAATTCCTGAATATAAAGAATGATTGAAGGTTTAGAAGCATTACCAGTGATGCAGCCAAACCACAAATCAAGTCTAAAAGTGGGAAAAAAAAGCCTACCTGATTTTTGACAACAACATCGCCGACTAGAACATTATCTTGACTGAAGAATCCAGAAATGGATCCACTTCCATATGTTATTTGAGCAGACTTTCCTGTACCACAAGGCAACCATTATAATCTGAACTTCACAAGATCACTAGAAACTCCTTAAAACTCATATGATGATTACCATTTGCAATATATGTACTCGACTTGCTTGACTTGTACCGAGCATGGAAATAGCACGCAATCTGGGGCATGTAATAATGAAACAATATACGATTGTATAAAATAAGATCACAACTTCACAAGCAAAATTTACTTACAGACAAGTAACACTTTGCTGATGGCACCCAAAGATTGGAACTTCCTGTGTCGAATATGACAGTAAAGTTCTGAGGTGGTGAGCCAATACCAATCTCACCATAGTATTGAGCATCCATATAATTATCCAGGGGGACTATATCTTCATCATCACCCAAATAGTTATGATCAATCATGCCCCTTATGCTAGTCCCTCTCAATTTTGCCTCCCTTGATGCTCTTGCAGCTTTGATGGTCTGAAGATCCAAGGTTCGCTTCTTCAGACCGATTCTCACTAGACCATCAGAGGAAGCAGGAAGCAGTGCACAGATTAAGGTCCATAAGTACAAAGCCACCAAGAGATATTTACTCCACATGTTCAGATATATCTATAAAAAATAGTTAGAAACAGTAAGCTGAGAGTTGAATTGGAAGCAAGCACACTAAAAAGTTGATCACTTATGTAAGTTAAAGATTATACACAAACAAAAAGAACCCATGTCTGAAAAATCGGCAAATACTATTGCTAGCTAGCTAGTTGTTCATGATGATCATGAAAAATTAGTAACTCAAACCTTGCTCAGCTAGTTTGGTTTGGGAAAGTTGGAGATGGTGCTGTAGCAGAAGCTGAGTTTGGTGATAACCAGTTGATGAAGATGATGCTGATGATGAGCCTGAAGTGTCCAGAAGAACAAGTAATCCACAATAGTGGGAAACTTCTAATTATATATATAGTGGTCCGTAAAAATGTGCTAGTTACTTACTCAACCAATAAAAATATCTCAGCATCAACATCACAGGGCTAGCGACGCTTTATAATTCCTCCGTAATGAGCTTCCAAAACTCAGAAGAACTATAATCTCTAACGAGGCAGATGGAAGCTACCTTGAAGTTTCCAATATAACAAGACATGGACATGAAGGAGCGGGGTAGCAAAAAATTTATGTACTTCTGGTCCTATCTGAATCAGAACCAATATGGGAGGTGAAATATTTCCCCAGTGCTCCCAATAATTCAGAGGCGTATCAGGACTTCACAACTGTTCTAAGTTCAAAGCACAAGAAAACAGTATCCAACAGTTTGGAATT
This sequence comes from Rosa persica, assembly GCA_025331145.1. Taxonomy (NCBI): domain Eukaryota; kingdom Viridiplantae; phylum Streptophyta; class Magnoliopsida; order Rosales; family Rosaceae; genus Rosa; species Rosa persica. The sequence goes on along the minus strand of WFKR01000003.1, from coordinate 5,852,213 downwards.
ATTATAGAGGAAATTCTCCAAAGATAACGCGACTATTCTTCACTGTAGTTTTTTGTTTCCACAATATTGAATGAAGTTTTAAGTTTAAATATCTTATTATCAAAGATGAAATATTATAATTCACTATTATTTTAGAATCACTAAATTCACAAAATAAATATGAAACATCGACAAATAATTGTCTAAATCGAAATGATGAAAACAATTATTATGAATTACAAAATAGTTTGTTAAATACAAGATTAATGTCTCTCCCATTCTTTTGTTCTCAATGAAAAAGCCCCACTAAACCTCACTCCTACATTTCATTCTCTAGTAGTCTGGTGGTAAATGTAAAAATAGACAGAAGTTGACAATGATACTGACATGCCAAAGCAAAATAACCATGCCTTACATATCTTACGTGGTATACCTGGAGCCATGTATTGCATTTGTAACAATCTTTACCCAACAACATTAATGTCAACCGGTCATCCTAAACAGAGACACCCTGAAGTCCACTTCAGCTCGCCCGACCCGGCCCACTAAAAACCCGTACCCTGTTCTTCTTAATTTCTTCTTTCACTTCGTTTTCTCTAACAATTTCACGGTTACAATCTCTCACCCAGGCTTGTTTGGCACAGAAGGTAAATTGTATCTGGGTTTCTCCCAGTTCTTTCTTTGTTAATAATCTCATTTCTAATTCCTTGTAATTGCTAATGGCTCGGGTTTTGGTTTTTTGATATATGAATTTGATCTCAAACTCTCAGTACCTGACAAAGTTTCGATCTTTTCTCTTATCTATTTGTGTTTTCTTTGTCAAAATGGGTTCTTTCAACGCAATGAGGTTGAATAACTTTTCATTTAGAACTAACTGAAATTGTACTGCGATATGGAAGCTTTGTGCTTGTGGGTAACGTTTAAAGTTGAAGACTTTGTGCAATATAAATCAGCTTGATATGATGTTATTTACTATTTAGTTGCGTATAACTTGATAGTTCAAATGATTATCATTGTTTGAAATTTTGCACCAAGATGAAAACTTTTGTGCTTGTGATGGTTAGATTGTATGCATAAAGTTATGGACTTTGTATTTAGCTTGGAACAAGATGGTGCTTACTATTTGGTTGCATTTTAACTGATCCATTAGCGTACTTGTATTTGGGTTTGTGTCAGTTAGTCTGTGTTTTTGAACTGTCAAAATATCAAGATTTAATTTGGTTACTGAAATAGGCCATTACTATTTTTCAGTGTGATAAGGCCATTGACTTGTCCTGGGTGTGTAAAGAGAGCTCAGAGTTGTAACTGAAAGTTACTGAAAGATGGCATTGAGGCGCTACTTGGGGTTTTCAGATGGCGAGCTGATGAGGTCTGATTGCAAACCTTGTTCCAGATTGATGAGACAGACTGCCGGGATTTTCACAGTTGGAGGAGGATTAGCATTCTGGATTCTTTGTAGATTGCATTATGGTATGCTACTTCTACTAGTTATGAGTGGTCTATACAAGCATGTTAATGATGTTAAGTCCCATATATCATGTTTTTGATCCATACGTTTTAATGCCAAGTTTAAGCATAAATACCTGTGCTTTTGTTCTTCCCCGTCAAATAACTCATAATAGCTGTAATGTCTCTCAGTCTATTTGAATAGAACAAAAGTCATAGCATTTGTGGTTCTATGCCTCTGCAGGTCCCAGAATTACAGTTCCTAGGGCTCTTCGGTGGGGAGCTTGTGGAGCTTTATCTGTGAGCTCATCCACTGCTCTGCTGGTACGCTTGCTTAGTCCAGAATGTGAGCCCCAAAACATAGAAACTTATGACAAGGGAAAGTAGCACCTAACCATGAAGATTGTATTGCTGTTTTGAGTAAGTTCTGACGGATTGTTATGTAGGAGTGTGAATTATAGATGGAACTCGATTTACTGCTGGATATTTTGCTCTGAAATGGATGTACCATTAATATGAAATGAACATGATTAGGGAGATGTTTTTCTTGCGTCTTTTATGGTTATTGTTTGTTCTCGTTATAAGGGCACATAACTAGTTTGAAGGGGGTGCAAAATTGATTAACAAACAAACTGATTTTTAATAAAATCAAAATCTTCCTGCCATTTTCAGAAGATCTGTGAAATATTTTTCATTGAAATGTGCATATGCAAACATGATTCACAAGTGCCAATGAGTACTACAGCAATTTGCAAGTCAGCCAATGCCTTTTGGTTCAAGTTAGAAACTGATATGAGTTCAGTACTGTAGCATCACAGCTAGCAGACACATTGATTTAGTGAAAATAGAACCTTCACATCATCACAATTTATTGAAAGTGTATGCATTGAATCCATCAGTGACCTTGCTTGAGAACTAACTTAAAGTGTGAAGAATGGAACCATTCCAAATGAGCTACTGCACCAATATGAGCATCCACACCAGTAACTTTCTTTTGTTTTTCAAGTTACCAGTTTCGCATCAGATATTTCCTCAAGTTTAAAAGGTGAAGTGGATCTTCAGTCACCTGAGTACTGTACATTTCTTCTTGTGAAGGGAGAAGAAACAGATTTCAGTTCACTAGTCTTCCAATTAACAGTCTTTATGGGTTTAATAACAGTGATCTATAAACTTACTATTTGTTACAGAAAAGACAGATCAACATGTATAAAAAGGTCCATTCTCTACCTTCTCTAAGTTAATTAAAAAATCCACGAATTGATTCACCTATTGTGGTCTTTCTTTGTTCTTATGTGGTGTGGAAGCGACTGAATAGCACGCTGTGTCACAGTCAGAGATTGAACAGAAAAGAGGAGAAATAACCTGGCCACTTGAGAATGTAGCAATGCAGAACCAAAGGTCAACAATGGTGTTTATCAGAGTCCGGAAACCATTCTTTTGGAACAGCAATGACAAAGTTGCTTTCTGTGTGAACTCCGAAAAGGGTTCAAGGAAGCACTGGTCACCTTCTGATGAAGCAGAATTGGGTGTTGGTGCTTTGTCTCATGGAGCTCTGAGCTGTCGACCAAGTAGTTATTAAGGCCAGCTTTTCTTCAGATTCTCTAGCTATTTTTTCTGCAATATGGTAATCTTTTAATAACTTAGTTCTAGGTGTTTATTTTGAATCAGTAGTGTTTCGGACCGTATTAGAGACAATGTGAATGGAGGCACCAATTACTCATCACAGTTCAAGAATTAGGACGACGTTGGTCAAGAGTCTGGACCCTTTAGAATTAGGTTAGCTTCTTGGTTTTTTTTTTTTCTGGGTTCTGTATGCATTAGATAGAGTTGTATTTAGACTGAGCTTGAACAGTAAAAGTCATGCTGATACAACATCCATACTCTTTCCATCATCTAGTTTGGGTCATTCTTGGCCTTTGCTTACCACACAGTTTTGCTCCTAGACTCTTACAACCAAACTAGACGCCTCTGTTGTCAGAGGAACAAAACCCCAGCTACCACCAACTTTGCTCATGATCAACTACTACTGAGTTGGAAGAAGGTTGCATGCTTGACTTCTGAATCTTTTGATGTAAGTCATGGTTTAGTGACTTCAAGGTCTTCGGAGGTCAGATATTAGTCAAAATTAAGTGACAATTGAGGATAGCATGAATCTCTCTTGCAGCTATTTTCACAACAACTTTCTAGTTATTATTCTTCTGATTAGCACATGGTTTGTTTTTTCTTCTGTCATTTCAACCAACAATATTGCTTTGCTGGTTCCTAGGGCTCTCCGGTGAGGAGCTTGTGGTGCTGTGTCTGTAAACTGATCCACTGCTTTGCCGGTTCCCTTTTTAGTCCAGAATGTGCACCCCAAAACACAGAAATTTATGACCAGGGAAAGTAGCCCTAAATTCACAGAGGTTATTCAGGTGTTCCAAGTAAGTTAGAGTGATTACATATGGAACATAGATTGCAAATGAGAAGAAAAGATGTTACTGTCTTGAACTACCACTTTACTAGTGTGAGCATCCGCCAGTAACTTGGAGATATCAATTCCTCATCCAATATTTCCTGTTTGGCTCGATAAGTGTTTGGAGATACCAAGTACCTCACCGGTACTATTAGACTATTCAGACCTTGGACTTCAAAATCATGCTGTTTAGTGACTTCAGGTTCTTCATACATTACTCACATTAGAATTTCGACTCACAGTCTTCGGTTTTCAGTGACAGAAGTGAGCACATGAGCCATTTTAACATGTGCTAGCTGTTAAGTTAATTCTCTTCTGATTAAGCTATAAAACCTTACCCCATTGTTTTTTTCATTGCTACTGAAGGTGATAAAAATGCTACATGTGGTGCATATCACTGTCATTAGTTCTGCGATCCACATGTAGATCCCAGGTTCTGAAAGGGATTTAAGACCTAACCCCAAATGCAACTCACCTCATTGCTTTGCCCCACTTGTGATCAGGATCCCACTAAAGACGATCAAGTGATATTATTGTGCAAATTACACTTCATGTTGGTTCTGGCAAATTGAAATTAGCCTCGGAATCTCAGCTGCAAAAACCAAACATATATGAGGATGGAATAACTAAATCAAACGCCCCAAATCCTAAAATAAACACCAAACCAATGAGTTCTCTAGCTATGAATCTCTTATTGGTCTGCGAATGATCCAAACCATTCACTGAGGACTGAGAAAAATTAGTTGACTTTCAACCTAATAATAGTCTTATACACCAAATGATGACAATTCTAATGAACTTTGGGGATAATGCCTCTAATATCAAACCAACATGTTAACAAGGTAATATTGTACCTGAGCATATTAAATTTTGTGTTGAATTATTGTAACTTTCCTCTCCATTGTTGAAGAGTTGGGGCTTGAAAAGTGTCTTAGACAATGAGACTTAGTCCTATATATGTAAGAACAAAAACAAACAGTTAAAAGTAATGACATGGATTGATTCCTATCAGATTCCACTCCCATAAGTTCCATCTTGGGTTGACCACATCTCTACCTTTCTTAAAGAAGAGTGACTAAATGGAAAAGGGCTACTGCATTTGCAGTACAAAAGCACGTTCTGACCTAACATCGTTTTGGTCGTTGTCACTGTTGTAGAAGTTCATTGTCGGATCGTGTATTACAAATTTGATTCTTCTGGTCCCGGATCCCAGTATCAATGATTTAGGATTCGTAGTCGCATATGCCAAGAGTCTTAGTCGCATATGCCAAGAGTCTTACTTCGCATATGCCAAGAGTCTTACTTAAATTGTAGAAGTTGCTAACGTTATGCAACTTTTGAGATAGATCGGGAAATTTGGTATAGCAATGGCTAGATAATTGTAGTGATAAATATTAAAAACCAAACTAACAACACTCAAACCTAAACTTTTGTTTTGTTTTTTTTTTTTTAAACTAACAATAAAAAGAGGCACTCCTTATCTTTTCTGTTTTTTCCTCAAAAGAAAAACAAAACAATATCCACTATAAAAAACGATAATTTAGCAAACCTAAATAATCAGCTTGTACTAATTTGAACTCAAATTCAAGCAAATTAGAGTTCAAAAGTGATTCTAACCACTCGATCAAGAAAAATATTAAGGTAGCGTTTGAGAACATTTTCATGCTTGTATTTTCATTTCAGAAAATGAATACGGTGAGCATGCGTTAGGCCAAAAAAAAAAAAAAAATATATATATATATATATATATATATGAAAAGATAAAAATGGGATCACGTGAAAGACACGTGGTTAGAACTTAGAAGCAAACACGGGAAATGGTCATCGAGTCATGATAGTGACTTGTTTGGCGCCACCTGACTAGTTAATTCCGTTAAAGTGTGTCCTAGCTCATTTCCCATTATCCCCAAAATTAATTAACACGAATTATCCCCTTAATCCCCAATTAAATAATCCAATTAATCCATTAACCTCACCCCTAAAACCCCCAAAACCAATCGCACTCCCACACACACACGCACACTCCTCTCTCTCTTCTCTTAATTTCATGCTCTCCTCTTCTTCTTCTTCTTCTTCAATCTCATCATCCCCTTTCAAACCCTAACCCTAATCCTCCCCCAATGGCCTCCTCACCCGACCACCACCACGCCCTGAACGGCGATTCCAACACCCACGCCTCCAAAAAGCCCAAACTCTCCTACATCACCCCCTCCGAAATCGCCGCCGAATTCTCCCACCACGACCCCACCGTCGCCCGAATCAACAACGGCAGCTTCGGGTCCTGCCCCGACTCCGTCCTCCAGGCCCAGCGCCGCTGGCAGCTCAAGTACCTCTCCCAGCCCGATCACTTCTACTTCAGCCACCTCAAAACCGGCATCCTCCACTCCCGCACCCTCATCAAGGACCTCATCAACGCCGACCACGTCGACGAGGTCTCCATCGTCGACAACGCCACCACCGCCGCCTCCATCGTCCTCCAGCAGGCCGCCTGGGGCTTCTCCGAGAGCAAATTCGAGCAGGGCGACGCCGTCGTCATGCTCCACTACGCCTACGGCGCCGTCAAGAAGTCGATTGAGGCCTACGTCACTCGCGCCGGCGGCCACGTCATTGAGGTACCCTTGCCGTTTCCTTTGAATTCCAATGATGAGATTGTAACCGAGTTTAAGAAAGCTTTGGAGAAGGGAAAGGCTAATGGTAGGAGGGTTAGGTTAGCTGTGATTGATCATATTACTTCAATGCCGTGTGTGGTTACACCTGTTAAGGAGTTGGTTAAGATTTGTAGGGAGGAGGGGGTTGATCAGGTTTTCGTCGATGCTGCTCATAGCATTGGGTGCACTGAGGTTGATATGAAGGAGATTGGGGCTGATTATTATACTAGTAATTTGCACAAGTGGTTCTTTTGCCCGCCGTCGATTGCGTTTTTGTATTGCAGGAAGTCGCCCAAGGGTGTGGAATTGCACCACCCCGTGGTTTCGCACGAGTATGGGAATGGATTGGCTATTGAAAGTGCTTGGATTGGGACTAGGGATTACAGCCCTCAGTTGGTTGTTCCGGCGGTTTTGGACTTTGTCAGTAGGTTTGAAGGCGGAATTGAGGGGATCAGGAAGAGGAATCATGAGACTGTTGTTGAGATGGGGCAGATGTTGGCCAAGGCTTGGGGAACACATCTTGGGTGCCCTCCGGAAATGTGTGCTAGCATGGTCATGATTGGTTTACCTGCTTGTTTGGGGATTTCAAGTGAGAAGGATACTCTAATGTTGAGGACGCATTTGAGGGAGAAGTTTGGTGTTGAAGTCCCTATATATTTCCGACCACCTAAGAATGGGGAGGTTGAGTCGTTAACTGGGTATTGTCGAATTTCTCATCAAGTCTACAACAAAGTTGATGATTATTACAAGTTTAGAGATGCAATTAATCAACTTGTTTCTGATGGGTTTACTTGTGCTCTACTTTCGAATTGATGAGGTATGCTTGGCTTTCATTCATTTAATTGATCGATAAGTTGGAAATACTATGAATTGCAATTTCTTTGAGTAGCTGTGGCTTCCCCACATGAAAGATCTGTTTTGTTTTCTGGTATGTTTTCCAAATGAAGATTTGAGTTCTGCCCATCTTCACTTATCGAGATTCAAATGCTAGTTAAATATAATGATGAGCCGAAGTTTCTGTACTACTGTCTCTGCAAGTTGTAGTATAGCCAATTACTTGCTTTAGTAGTTATTTTAGTTGTGTGGACTCTGGACTTGTGGCTGTGGTAGCAGGCATCCCCAACGCCTCTGTTTCAGGACAAAATCAATATAGTATAATTCTTATCAGCCCGAAAATCAGACTAATAAAAATGCTCTTATGGAGAACTTCCTTCCCTAGATATGCCCAATGTTACAATATATGCTTGTGGTTATGATATGCGAGGAGCCTTATTTCGATTATTGCAGGTATAAGATTTACTTGGGTGAGGCTTGTTGAGTTGACAAGTGATTTGGAATTTAGCCGATGAGATTTATTCAGTTTGATGTGAATTTTTGTTAATTGTTTGTGAGTTGTTTTGACATGCAACTTGCTGTATGCCTGTAGTCTGATGAAGCAACTGAAGAACTTCTTCTGATGAATAACGTCCATGGTTATCTGCCTCTTCTGCATGCCTCAGTAGTTGCAATGATTTCGGTACCATTTGTTTCCAAGAATAGTTGAAAACAAACTGCTAAGTGCATGTATCATCAAAGCAGAAACAATTTTCTTTTTGGTTTTTAGTGTTTAGACTTCCTAGAGATGTTAACTTGTCTGTTGAACACTGTCGGACTTGTTGTGGTAAATGTTTGGTGACTGTCATTCGCATGGTAATATTTTGGTGACTGTCATTCGCATGACTTACCTACCTTAGGCTGCACAGCCAAGCTTTAGTTGTGATCCCCTTTAGCTGCAATTGCCTAGTTATGAATCATCTACCAAAGGATTCTTAAATGCCCGTCTTCTTTTATTATAGATTAGCATTTATGCATTTGTATATTGGAATTTAGCCGTGGAGTACATTAAAAGTTTGAGAAGGAATGAACTGAAATGCTTTGAAGTGGCACTTGTTCCCCCACATGGTGGCTGATGATTCATTTACCTTATTCTAAGTGGCTATTGTTCTTTTTGTTCGCCCATGTGGTACAAATCTGAAGGGAATGTTTCTATCCGTATAAGTTTACTGGATGTAATGAATCTTTGCACCTTAAAAGAAGGCTCGTTGGCAATGTGTCTACGCTGGTTCAAAACTAGCTCAGCTAAAAAATTTGGCGATCTACCACGAAATGGTATCATATAACCCATTTTGTGCTCTCCGGAGATGCCCGATCCCCTAATACGGAATCTGTTTGTGGAATCGAGCATACCACGTTACCGCATACATGACCCCTTGACTCCTTCTGTGTATATTTGCTTTTACTTTTTCTCTTAATAATGGGTTGTACCCAATCTGATGTCAAGTCCAAAAGTCAAATACTCAACTTGTCTCGTAATTTTGTTCCATTCCATTCTCTGGAAGTTTCGGACATTTCGTTTTCCTAGTCCTACTTGGAATTTAAGAGCTACTTCAGGTAGCGGATCTAAGAAATCTCGACCAGGATTTGTTTTATGACTTTTTAATGTTTTCTGACTTTAAAAATTTGTAAAAAGAAAAAAAAAATTTGGGTCACAATTTAAGGTCCGTTAGTTTTAGGGTTACTTAGAAATTTTGATTCACAAATAGAAAAAATTTAGTGAAAAAATAAAAACATGCAATTTTAGCTGAAAAATTGTGTGTTATTCACATTTATGGGTTCAGATTATGGTTTTAGACCAAAAATGTATCTTTAGGAGAAAATTCGAGGTTGGTTTCCCCGACGTAAGGGTAGCATACCCATCTTTCAGGATTGTTTCCCCTAGGGATGGGTTAGCATATTCATCTTTCAGTGTGCCTTAGCCTCTCTTTTATGTGACCGTTTGCCTGTCTAGCATGGACGACATTATCTTCCCTTGTCATAGGCACCATTAGCCTCATTTGCATGGGTGTGAGTGTGTGCGCACTTGTATGCAATAAGCATAGTTAGACTTAGTTTGAGATTGCTGTGCTGTGAGAAAAAAGCATTTTCGAACCTGCTTTGAGAGGAAGCACTTTCGAACCTGTTTTGAGAGGAAGCACTTCCGAACTTGCTGTGAGAAGAAGCAGCTGAGGTGTTTGGTAAACTGTTTTTAAAAGTGTTGTGATGACGAAAACCAATTTCTAGGTGTTTGGTAAGTTGCAAGGCAAAAATGTTTTGCTAGGTATAATTACCAAAATGGTTGTACATGCTAAAATATGCTACTAAAATGCATAATTTTGTTTTTTGATTATGTAACCATACCAAATAAAAAAAAATTCACATGTATTATCCTTCTACCCTTGCTTGGATCGAATAAAAGATTTATTTTAACCCTTCAATACGTATATTATGTTTTACTATTACATAAAATAAGTCCAGAATATTTGGATTAATTTCCCGACCATAGTTCAACGGGAACCATTACACAAAATATATTAAAGTCACTCAACTAAATGCTAAATAGATAAAAGTGATGTGACTGGATATAATCACTAAAACAGTCATAAATGCTAAAAATACTAATAAAATACATAATTTGGGCAATTTTGCTTGGACCGAAGCAATTATGGGCAACAAACAAGAAATTTTTGAATCAGAGAGGCTTGCTTGAGAAATAAGTCGATAAATTTGGAAGAGGTTAAACATTAACATTGTGCTAAAATACAATGACTTTGTTTTACAACAGTAGTGATCAAGTCTCTTTGAGATCACTTACCAATTGGTAATAATAGTACAACAATAGTCAAAGTTCAATGAGCATTTCAATTTTGTAATGGCTACCATTGCAAATCTCTTGACCTTATACATGTGATTCATGCCTTGAATATCAAGTTCAAAAGCAGTCATATACTCAGACAATTAAAATTTAAATTTCCCCTTTCTTCACCACCAACTAACCATTTGGAGAAGCAAGACATCAAAACTTATACACATACATTGTTACAGAGACCAGTACTGCAGGCCTTAACCAACCAGCTGCAACACAACCAAGCCTGAGCCGGCCACCAGGAATATGTCTCAAAGCAACAATCAACATGTTTAATACAAGGTCACTGCAAATACCAGCACGAGGTGTAATCCTGTAAGCTAGTTGAACTATTGCAGCTTAATTCTCATATAAATCACAGAAAGGGAGAAGCACATGTATAGAATAGATGATCCTATTTATTGATATCACCACATAGTTTGTCCAAGAAACAAACTGTTTTAGCATTTTCTTTTGGGTGCTACATACTGAGAGCCCGAGCTCGGAAATAGAAAAGACTAGATAACAATCTCCCTAGGTCTATAGACCCCATATGCATTATCCTTGGGCAAATGAAAACAGCATCAATCTTCAACATCCCGCATCTCCTTCTTCTTTAGTAGCTTGTATGTGGTGGTTTCCTGGAAGAAAGAAAGAAAAATAAATGAAACATTAGTACTTTCCAACATAAACAATACAGCTGAGTATAGACATACGTATCTAGGGGGATGGAGTAGCTGAGGATCTATAAAGCACTGAACAGCTAACTTTTTTCATCTAAATTACAATACTACATGAAAAGGTAATTATAAATAGTACAACTATCTCATAACAATCAGGTTAATGATGGAAAAAAGATGGCCCGACAAAATCAAATACAACAGACACTGTAGGAAACTTGCAGCTAATGGAGGTATTCAAAAAAACTTGCTAGGTCCCATATTGTGTCTAAAGCTAATGGGGTATCAAGTCTGACCAACCCAAAGCAGGTGAGATATTTCAACATGATGTTCTATTCCTTATTATATCATATCTACTGGAGTTTTTCATAAACAGCACATCTTGAGTGTGTGTAGCTGGTAGGTTCTATAATCGAGGAAGAAACACATTTGTTGCATGCATTGCCTCCAAATACAAACATATATGTTGAATGCAGTAATAATTGAACCCCTATTACTGAAGGAAATTCCTAGTTAATAATTCAAAGCCTCTTCATTGCTGCAAACCAAGAGAAGCCCGAAAATAAATCATTATGTAGCAGAAACAGTCAACAACTAACAAGCACTCAGCAAACACTTCCCCAATATCATATCCAATCTCAGATTCCTTACCTTCAATTAACTCTAAGAAAACTCAAAGTTCACATATGTAATCATCTAGGATAAAAAATTAAATAGAAAATGAGTGAGAAAGGGCGGAGATCCAAAGCAACTATTGATGTCCAAAACCCACCTGTGTGTGTTCCCCCTGAATTAGAGACTGAAATATATTCTCTTTCACATTGCGTCTTCTTCATAGTCTCCAATAGGATGTTGTTGTCAATACCCTGCACATATGTAGACCCAAAACAACGTATATATACATAAAAAAAATATAAAAAATAAAAATCCCAAAGCAAGCACGGATACAAAATAAAAGAGAACAAGAATATAAAGAAATTCTGAAATTATTAAGGATATGCACCGACATGATCAGAAATGCCATGAGGATCATTTAAGAACGTACTTTTGATCCCCACCTTGAAACCATCTATGGTTCTTGATTTCTTGAAACCATCATTTCACTCCCAGAGATAACATGTATTTCAGACATTTCATCAAACGACTTCTGTGCACTTTCCATGTCATTTCTGCATACAGACTCAAAGAAGAGTTTTGAACTGATGATATTAGAACAGAACCCATCAGATCTTTAATAACATGGCCTTGTTGGAAGTTACTGAGATAACAATAACATCACCAGCATAGTCTATCATCCAGTCCAGAATCTACACACTTTTATGCTTACATGCCTAGAAAATTCCAACTACAAAATCCCAATTCAAAGTTTTTAAATCTATCAAAACCATCTGGGCATCTCAAAGCTTAAACTTTTAGCTATAGATACTGGCCTGAATTGGTATTTAGAGAATCTGAGATACCAATTGCAACATATGCCTAACCCCAAAGTCCTCAATTAACAACGGAAGATATCAATTACAGCATTGCCATATCAATTTTAACAAAATTGCAGGGCCCTTTCAGAATCATTATACAAATTACTAACAAAGCAAAAACCATGCATTCATGAAATACTAACCCTGAGCTAACTCAAAACAGACATAAATTCCCAGCAGATATCAATTCCAAATGGCTCTAGCAATTTAATTTGGAGGAGACCCATGGGTTAATTCAATATTGACGACAAAGGAGAAGAATGCAATATTCAAAATTGCAAAATACATATAGAATTGACGAAGAATGATTCATCTTGCTTTAAATTTTGCACCTGGATCTGCAGGATGAGAGGCATACCTTTGACGATATGGGTTGGCTCCTTGCCAGTCAGAGAGAAGAAGCAGTGAAAGAGCGCAGGATGTGGACGTGAAAGAAGAAACAAGAAAACCAGAAGGACAATTTCGTCAATATCGGAAATTTCATTAACCATTTCCGCGTCTTCAACTTGATTCCCGCAGAAGCAGATTTCCAAAGCTAAGTAATTGAGCTTCCTGATTTCTACGGTTCAAGGAAACGCTTCCGGATGGAAGCTGATTCTACAGGTTTTACCAAACAGCCCAACTAAATTGTAAAAGCACCTTTGGTCCCAAAAGAGCGCTAAAATCAATCCCAAACTGGACCTTAGTATCAATTGCCATGAGCGTGGATACGAATGATAGAAGTTCTTACCAAAGTAATTGTTGTGCAAAGAGGAATGCATAAGGTAAGTGTGTTGGCCTTTCAATCAATTGTCAGGGCAATGCGATACTGCGAATGGGCAACTGTACGTGTTACCCTTTCAATAAGCATGAATGAAAGAAGCTCATGGGAAGGATTTAGAGGCTTCCATTATATTAGGGGTTATCATTTAGCCATTCGGCCCTAAACTCGTCCTGCTCGTAAGGCCAAAGCCCGATCCTTTTTCAAAAAATGTAGGGTATGAGCTATGCAAATGAAGTCCGGCCAGACCCTTTAGGCCTTAATAATTTTCTATTTTTTATTTTTTAAATATGTTTATCTTTTTTCTATGACATACAACTTATCTTTTTTTTTTTTTGTAATTGATTTCCTAAGCTTTATTTTCTTTAATTTTTGTTTCCTTTGTTAAACAATAATTAATTTTGGGAGGTTTAGAGAGATAGTTAATTGAATATAACCACCTTAACTAATATTTATAATGTTATAACTTATAAGTTAATTCCAATATATATAGAGGCTGGATCAGAGGCCGACGTCCGCAAAGATGCGAAAGTGCGGAAGTTTCTCAAAACAGCTCAGGGCGGAGCGGATGGTGGCGTTGATCTTGCCGGTGCCGAACCAGGCCTCCATCTTGAGATTCTTCTTGTCAATGGACTCCTTAGTGATGAGTTTGAAGTCGAAATTGGTTTGCTGGAAGTTTCTGTTGAACTTCCGGTGTAGACCTCTGGCTTCGATCACGTTGGCACTCAACTTGATGGTGACACCGTCTGGGGTATCGCTGGTCTCTGAGGAAAGAACCAGAGTCGCCATCCGCCCAGCCTCGAGCCTCTAAGAGCAGCGTCCGCACTTTTGCATTAGTTGCGGACGTCCACCTCTGATCTTCTATATATATATATATATATATATATATTAAATATGATCAATAAAAAAACAATGAGTCTGGTATTACGTATATAACCTTTGAGCCACATTTTGAGAAAAATAAAATAAAAATAAAAATAATGTATTTCTTTTCGTTAAACAAAGTAAGGTCTTTTAGGCCCATTTCGGCCCTATTCACAAAGCCAGCCCTACCCAGTCCTTTCGGCCCTAGTGGCTTGAGCCTTTCGGGCGGATAAGGATTAACATATTTAAGCCCCAGCCCGACTCTAAATTTTGTTGACTTTGACTAGGTCCTGCCCGGCCCGATCCTAAACCCTAAAATTTAGAGTAGGGCTGGTCCTAACCCGATCCATGATGACCCATACATTATATCATCAAAATGGGTGAGTGTAGCTAGCCGTACACTTGCTTGAGTGTAGATGTAATACCCGAGACATTTTAGAAATAAATAATTTTATTTGCATATTATAATTAGTGATAAGAACTTATTAACACAAAATATGTTTCTTGCATAAGAAAGATTTTGAAACCACGAGAGAATAGGATAAATATTTTCCTATTATCTCAATAGATTTGAGAAGTGAATAAAAGAATCAAACATAAATGAGTTATTTTTAGTAAATGAAGAAATTGACTATTATTATTTTTTTTTTATCAAGCAATTTAACTAAATTATATCTTCATTTAAAAAAATATGTGTGGGTGTCTAAGCCTAGAGGGACTATTATTTTTGGTGTTGACACATAGCAAAATCTGGAGAGACCCAGGGGCTTCGGGGGAGAAAAAGAAAAGAGAGAGAGAAAATGGGAGAAAGTTCTGGAGAGGGAGAGTAAGCTCAAAGGAGAGAGAGAGAAAAGAGAGCTCGGTGCTCTCAGAATCGGAAACACGACCCGACTGAGGAAACCCAGCTAGAACGCCGATCTCCGGCCACCGATCGACGACGCAAGACCCCCAGTCCCTCCGACTAGTCGACGCCGTCGCGCTTATGGCCTTGGATCGTCCATGCACGGGACGAGGAGGGCGACTGCCACGGTGAAAAGTGGTGACTGGTCTGGCGAGTCTCTGCCATTTCCGGACACCATCTGAAAATTGAGAATTCGGGTTGGGTTGTTACGGTAGACAACCCCCAACTCCCTAAGGGCCTCAAATTTTTCTCGAGAGAAAACTTTTGGCAAGAATTCATAGCAATCTACAATAGCATGTCCATCAGAATCATGAACAATGCTGCCACTGTCCCACAAGTAGCTATTATTATGCCTTAAATTAGGAATGGTTTACCGGAGCCAGGTAATAGATCTTCTTCGGCTAGGGCATCTTCCAAATGTCCTAGAACCCTATTTTTAGAAGAAATATGAAAATTTCTTGTCTTAGCGGGCTTAGGGTTTAATCCCTTTTATATTAAAATCTTATTATAGCAGACACATCATTTCTAATATATTGACTATTATTGAGGGGTTATCCGTGGGTTAGCTATCCAAGTATATAAGTAATTTCCGGATCGAAGTGCATGCATATCATGATCCCTTGAAATATAACAGTACGTGCTATTCCCTGTTACAAACTACCATTAATTTTTGGAATTTGAATTAACAGTAGAGTATAATATTGTCGTTTGAGAAGGATGTAAGAAAACTTAATGAACCGACATTGTATAGAACTTAAGTATATATTCATATATGATTTAGTTTTGAATTCTCATGTCAAGTATAAGTTAAGGACGTAAGAAAATCATTTTGGTCCAACTTATCACATTTGTTAGAATTTGAAATTCATAAATACAGTTATGAAAGTTTATCTGGTTTTTTGAAAAGGCAGTTTGTCACGCCCCGAATTTTAGAATAAAAATTCAAAATCCTAAACATGAATTACTACAACTCAACAAATATCATCCTGAACTTTTCACAATAACCACACTTCACACCACTCATTAATACATAACTGAATCCTCAAAGAGTTTAATTATTACAGCACACTCTCTGAAAATAGAATGTAAGCTCAGATAAGCATAACATGCCTTACAAAAGAATTCAAATTAACACAAGTGCAGCTACTTTAAGCAGCTCGATCACTTTCCTGATTCTCCTGACCTGTAGGATCACCTGCTACACCGTTTGAATAGTATACATGGATTGCAACAACACAAAACCCTATAAGCTTTTGCAAACCGGTATGAGTAAATCAAAAAATCACAAACACCGTTCTGACTCAATACAGAGAACCAAGACAATGAGCATATCTAAAATAAAAGGATATACAAGTCACACCCGTGACAACTCAATCATTTGAATCTCAACAAAATCATATGACTCACTCATCTCTCCTCTTAACAAGATGCATTTATCCCCACAATAAATAATAATATTTCTCAACTTTCTATGAGTCTCGCCCATCGCTGCACTCCCCAATAAAACTAAATAAAACATAAATCATGCATAGAAAATTAATGCAGGAAATAACCAAAATGCATGAAATCAAATATCATAGTAATCCCTGCGTATAATTTAGTTTAGGAGATTACATTAAAATCAAACAATAAAATGAAAAGAGAATTAAATGGAAAATCAAACGGTAGAAATGACAAGGAAAATAAATGGAGATATTAAACAATATAAACAGAATAGTAGGAGATAATGCTAACCTAACCATCAAATCTCCATCTCACTAAAACTGTAGCAATCTGTAAAGCTACGACTCTATGTATAAAATTACATCACAACAGTTACTAAATCATTTCAAAAATAATGTAAACCCACACAATGAGAATTGACAAATGAAACCTTCATTTCAACTCAAATCAAAACATAACGTTAAAGAAAAATGAAACCTTCATTTCAACTTAAGTTATCAACACAACATTGTTTCCCAGTCATTATTTCTCAAAGTTACAGCAATAAAGGATACATTATGCAACCTACCACTCACAACCACTAACTGAGACAAGTAATCACACTCAAGAGCTTAACTACAGACAGAAATCACAACTCCACAAAAAACAATTATAACTGATAGAGGCACGCCACAATCTCACATCATCTAACATGAGACGAAGGTCGATAAGACACCTTCCACACCCGTACTTCACTAACAAGTAGCAACCACTCTATCTGGGACCTGTTGATTCTCCGCCTCTTCCAGGACCCACCATGCGTATTCTTCCCCTCACTACTCTCATCAATAACCTTCCCCATTCTCTGTGAATCCCTCTCCACTGATTCTTTCTCCTTACGGATCAGATTCTGTTGCTCAATGATCTGAGCTTTAGCCAAGATTTCCCTATTTGTTTTCAGCTCTAAAATGGCCACATCACGTTCATTTGAAGGATTTAACCCTCATTGGAACTTCTTAGACAAATCCTCATCATCCATTTGTTTCATATACTTGTACAGCCTGGAGAACTCTGCATCATACTCTATCACAGTCATCTTCCCCTGTAATAATGCAAGGAACTCCGGCTCCAACCTTTCCCTCACAGTAGCTGGGAAGTACTTGTCTCTGAACAACCTCTAAAGCCATCCCAAGTCAAGGTAGATAGATCAGTATTCTTCTGAGTGACATTCCATCACACTCTAGCCTCATCCTTGAGCATGAAAGCGGCTAGCTTTCTCTTCTCAATCTCATCACAATCAATCAAATCAAAGTAGGTCTGCAAATCCTCGATCACCGATTTGCAACCATATGATCTGTACCTCCTCCAAATTTAGTTGCTCCCAAACAATTAATGTCCCTTGCTAACCCTAACAAGCGACCGAGATTATCAACTACCCCCACGGGTGGAACAGGCTGCTCAACATGCGGTATCTCCACCTCTTCCTCGTAGACATCCTCCACACGCCTAGTTCGGTTACTACCTCTACCTCTCCTCTGGCACCACCACGGTTTCTAGGCCTATCCATCCGAATGTCCATCACCTAAGAAGTATAGTATGCTTGGTTAATATATATATATATATATATATATAACACTTAAAACACGGTATAAGTAATACAAGTCCATATTAACCAAGTCAATACTACAAGGAAAATATTCACGTTCCCAAGACGACTTAGTGGCCTAAACGACTCCTAACACTCACACATACCCAATGATATTGCCAATACCAGATAGCACATGATGGGGATCCGCTGCAGACGGGTCATCACTCGGTAAGTATTGACATATCACCAAATATATACCTTACGCTCTGATACCAAACTGTCACGCCCCGAATTTTAGAATAAAAATTCAATATCCGAAACATGAATTACTGCAACTCAACAAATATCATTGTTTGGACCCAAAATGAGCATTTTGGCCTGACAAGGCACGTCTTGGAGAAATCGAGCCAATATCAGTGGCTCAAGCTATATATTGTCGACAAGTTAGAAATATATATTTAGAGGCTAAATAAAGCCTACTATGGAAGCGTGGAAATGAAAAGTCAACTTTAGCATATTTTCCTACTTCGGCTAGGAGAAACCGAGCTAAACAAGGAAGGAGGGGCGGCAGACTAACCATCCGAACTTCAAATGAGTTGAAACTTTCCAGATTCATTCTAGACATCCCAATGATCATTTCTTATGAAGAGTGCTAGAGCTTGTTCGAAGTGGAAAACCTTCAAACAATCAGTCCAATTTTCTGCAGAAGCAAAACTGGAAAACTGGACCTGTAAGGAGTCCAGTAGCAATTTCGGCCCAACCACATGGAAATAAATTCTGAAATTTTACCACAATAATCTACATCCATGGTGGATCATTTCATATGAAGAAGTCCAAGGTTAAATATGAATTCTTAGTGGAGATAAAAATCAAAGGAATAAAGAAGTGTTAGTGCTCTCACCTAACAAAATCCACTAAGTGTTAGTGAATTTTGCCTAACAAAATCCACTAAGTGTTAGTGTGCTCAAACCTAACCCACTATGATTTGTTTAAAGGCCAAATAGTATTGCTTGGAAGCCTATATATAGAGGCTACAACAAGTATCATCTCACCAATTCACTCATCAAAACATCTATAAGATGATCTAAGTTCTCTCTAGAGCAACCTCTCTAAGAGCAATTCCTCTCATTCTCTTTCTCTTATCGGTGATCACACTCTAAGTTCTAGTCTCCTTAGGAGCCAACTTTCAGTACCACCAAATCCTCTGTCAAAGTGCTTTGGTCCTAGTCTCTTTGGGAGCCGACTGTAGTACGACGACCACAACGGTTACGGAACCAGCCAAGCAAGGGTAACGCCCTCGCAAACCAGCCAAGCTAGAGTCACGCTTTAGCAAGTTCTCCTCACTTCCCAGTGGTTTTCGCTCTGCTCGATCTACAACATCGAGTATCGATTGTGATTTTGAAAAGGCTCAGCAAAAGTCCTCGCCACGAGGCACAAAGAACCCCACGACGAGGTTGGTGCTCTCCTCGTCCACAATCGCTCAGAAGAAGTCAGGTCAAGGGACACCCCCGACGACCGCACCCGAACGGTGCTGGCACGCCCACGCAAGAAAAGAGACTGTTGACCAGCTCAAGAAAAACTGGAGCCAAACATTTTGGCACGCCCAGTGGGACCTACTGCGAGCTGTAAACCACACCACTATTAAGAAGATGAGGTTGGTAAGGGGTTGTGAATCATAACGGAATAGGTGAAGTCTCTTTTGTTAATATTGACCTAAACTCCTTATTGGTGCCTAGTTCAGGTCCATTAAGGTTAAGGGCGGTTTTTATTAACACTTGTTGAACTGTCTTCACACTTATGATCTTTCTCATCTTAGTAAGTATAGCCTATGTGAAATGGTGTCTAGAAAGGGGACAACGTTCATAACAGGCTATTGAATCCAGAAGTGCGTGCAAATGGGCCTAAACCACTATGTGGGAGTAGTTCATGCCAAAATGGATTCTGCCTCTTTTGTTCGCCCTCCCCCACCTGGCCATTTCAGTAAGGTTGCCCAAAGGATTTGAAAGAAAGTTTGTGTCTAGGCGACTATACTTGGGCCGCAGGTCTAAACCTTGATTCACAGTGTCTTATTGAATTCAGCTACTTATTGAATTCAGACTTCCAGAAGCCATTGGGAAGTCAAGCATAAACCCTTATCAAAAGGTTTACGTTAACTGCCTGAAACATAAGACCTCCAGTTACAGACCGCACTCGCGGGCAGACTGTCGTGGTCTTTCCGAAGAACAGGTAATCCAAAGATTTTCTTCCCACCCTCCATCGACAGAGATGTCAACTGAACGAGGAGGAAATAGACATCCTACTACTGAAGGCGAGCTAGTTCCTGCCGCCCAGCCTAATCAGGCTGGCGATATATCTAGCATCACCCAGGAAGCCACGAGCGCAGTTACAACTATTGACTTTGTGCCTATTCTCATTCCAGAAAATGCGACCATAGAAGAGCGGCTTAATATCCTTCAACAGAATTCTGCCGCATACCATGAGAAGATGGAAAAAGCCTTTGCAGAGGACCGTCGACGGCTTGATGAGTTCACATTCTCGATCAAGAGGCTTGAGCTAGGGGCACAACAAACACAAGGGCAATTGGATGGCATGAACCAAAAAATGCAGAAGAACCATGAAGAGCTGTTGGTGGCAAGTAAACACATTGCTTTGGAAGTCGCGACGATTCGCAAAGAAGGATCCAACGTCGTAACCCAGGTGGCCATGCAGAAGGCTGACCTCGATCAGGCCAGAGAGGTTCTACATAGAACACTGGGAGATCCTAGTGCCATTCTAGGCTCTCTAGGTCAGTCCCCCATATCTGCGAAGTACATACCACCAAATGCTCGCGGCGGTAGTACATCCACATGCGCTACTGCCACATCAGTCAGAGGTAAAGAGACTACTCTGGCAACGGGTGGGAAGAACAACGCCGCGTCATCAGTCACGCAAGGGACCAGGACTTTGAAAATCAATGATGGGGCCTTTGTTGATCATAGCCCGTTTCCCCAATATGATAGTGACGGAGTTGAATATGTGCACCACGATCCACCTCCAGCAAGCCATTATGGTATCGACCGGGTTGAAAGTCCAGCGAAGGTCACCGTAATCACAAAGGGTCAGCCAGCAGTGGGTTTTGCGTCGCAGACGTCAACCCGACATAAACTGACCCACGGAGGCGGCATGTCTTTGGTTAATCAAGCTTCACAGGCACCACCGTTGATCTGGTTAGTTGAAGATACAGTGGTTCACCCACCTCCTCCTGATCCAAGATATGTAAGGAGAGAAGAGGTAGAAGCAATGATCAGGGCCGCGAACCAGAGGCCTAACTTGGAGGAGGCCTACCAGGGGCCCTTCCCACCGCATATTACACAGACACCTTATCCTAGGGGATATAAGAACATTACGTTCTCTACTTTCTCGGGAGAGGAAGTCGAAAATGCCGCAGCCCATTTGGTTAGGTTTCGAGTACAGTGTGGCCAGTACCAGAACGATGACAATCTGAAGTGTAATATCTTCGCTACTTCTTTATCGGGATCTGCCTTCACCTGGTTCACTAAGCTGCAACCGGGATCAGTTACGAGTTGGCCCGCGATGGAGAAGCTGTTCAAGGAAACCTTCGGGACTATCGAGCCAGAAGTAGATCTGGCTTCACTCACTCAGATGGCTCAGCAGCCAACTGAATCTGCTGTCATGTACCTTCAGCGCTTTCAGATCCAGAAAGGAAAGTTGAATGTGATTCTGCCGGAGAAAGAACTGGTGAAGTTGGCAATCAAAGGCTTAGAGCCCCGCCAACGCAAAAAACAGCATGGAAGCATGTTCAATTCCATGGGGGAACTGATCACAGAAGTAGGAAGTTTCGAGCACTTGCTCAGGGAAATGGACGCTATGAAAAACGCCTCAAAAGGGACATACATCCCAGGGAAACGCCGAATAGTGGCTGCGCTCAGCCATCAATCCAATCCCTTTGATCCTTACTACAAGAGTGAGGAATCTAGTACAGCAGCGGCTGACAAATCTGAAGAAGACGAGATTGCTGCGCTGGAACTCACCGGAAAAAAGGCTTCAACACTAAAGCAACTGAAGCTGTGCAAAGAACCGGTGAAGCTCAAGTCAGTGGTTTTCACCAAACCAGAGTTCGCAAGTTATACTTACGATGCGAACAAAGCGCATGAAATCTTGGATGAAATGATCGCCGCGAAGATGGTGAAAACCGACTTCGGCCCATTTCCTAAACCAGAGCAGCTAAGGGGGAAGAAATACTGCAAACTCCATAATATGTGGAATCATAATACAGCCGATTGTGTTAAGCTAAAGGATCAGATCCAAATCTGGTTAAATAATGGTAGTTTGCAAGTAGAGGCACCAACAACAGCAGCAGCGTTGGTGGACCTAGATCCCTTCCCAGATACCGGCATCAACATGGTGGACGTGGCATGGGGTGAAAAAGATCAGCAGAATCAAAGTCCAGACTATGCTGTTAAGGATTTGATAAAGGCTGGAGACAAAGCTGTGAAGCGGGAATCCAAGACTCGTTTACCCATTGTCCTATGCTCGCGGTGCAAGGAAGAATGTGACACTCAAGCCCTGCATGAGGAAACATCCCAAACTGTCCAGTTTGGATCTCTGCCGCCAATACGGTTAGTATCATCCTCTAGAAACTTCCAACCATGTAGCCCAAGAGTACACAGTGGTTTAGAAACTCCTACTCCAAGGGACTCAAACTTATTCAAAAAGTTGAAGACTGCGAGGGAAGAAGGGCAAGCAGATAAGCGGCAAGGGGTTTTTACCAGACCTTACATTCCGCCAGTGTCAACATCCTCCATCAAAGAAGGGAGATGGTATACCCAAAAGAATGGCAAGGCGGTGGAGATGAGCTCTTCAAAGAAGAGAAAACTCCAACGAAGGTTTGGAGAAGCAAAGCGAACTTTGGAAGCACTAGATCAAGGACTAATCAAACCATCGCAATTACTGAAACCTCCAGAAGAGTATCAAAGACAATTGGAGGTACTGGCCTCGGAGAGATTCGTTTCCCCGCAAGTTCAGAAACCACAGCCCAAAGTATTACGCCAAGGGCAAAAGACATGTGCCCCCAAGATCAGCGCTCAGGAGAAATCCCTAGTTCCAGCAAGGCAAGAACCGCCGCCAGCTCGTAAAGACAATGTTTGGCGGAGAATATCTCGCAAAGGAAGCAATAACGAGCCTTCCATCTTCGACAAGCTGGGGGGCAAAGACAATCGGTCCGCGATTGTGCAGAAAGTTCAAAACTTGGTGGTCACTCTCCCAGAGGAAGTGCCAGGGACGAAACAAATTTCAGAGTCACTGAACCAGATTCCTATAGTACAGGAGCACGAACAAGCCAAAGCGGTGGTCCCAGCAGAGAAATCCTTGGTTGCTTTCATGGTTAAACAGTTTAACGCCGATATCCCAGCAGATGAACCCAAGCTCAATCTTGATGATGACATGGACGAAACAGAAATGGTGGATATCTCTTGCAATATGGTTTATGTGCTCCCCGCTAAGTATGCCTTACCAGTCGCTGCGCAGGAATGCATAGAAGCTGACGCAATTGGAGAACAGCAGTTGCAGATCACTTCAGCCGCAACAAAGCCGGTGAAAGAAGCAGTGTCCCTTGAGACTGAAGATGCTAACAGCAAGAGTTTCTTCATGAGCTTCACAAGACCCACACCTGCCATGGTACAACACATGCGACCTTTGTATATCACAGCAGAAATTAATGGGACTAAGGTCAGCAAGATAATGGTTGATACCGGCGCGGCTGTGAATGTCATTACTACAAGGACCATGCAGCTTTTGGGAATCAAGAAGGAGAAGATCCAGTCTACCTCTCTCACATTGAAGAACTTCGCGGGCACAGTAACTAAGACATTAGGTTTACTGTTCCTAAAAATCAAGGTGGGTCCCTCAGAAAGCGTTTATGCGTTCTTTGTTACGGATTGTTACGCGGCCTACAGTGCCATCCTGGGAAGAGATTGGATTCACCGAAGCTATTGTGTTCCATCAACACTCCACCAAGAGCTGATTATGTGGAATAGGGTGACAAATAAGGCTGAGATAATTAAAGCAGATCCCCGCCCTTTTTCTGTTTCCGCAAATTACGTAGATGCCAAGTACTACTTGGAGCCAATTACTCCATTGCAAGTCGGTAGCATCGACAATAAGGGCCGCCCCACAGGGGTGACGGCTTCTGAGTTGGCACAGTGGGGACTCACGCTTGCAAAAGAAGACCTAGCGAGGCCCGGCCATGCTGTGCCCCACACAATGGGTAATTAATGGATTACGACCTTCCAGAGGAAGGGATAGAGGCCTTCCATTCCTTGTACGAGAGGCTATCCTCATACTTGGTGGAAAAAGAGGCCTATGATCGAGTTGCGACCTTAGAAATTGTTTATGAAGAGTTCATGGACCAAGAAGAGGAGGAAGAAGAGATTCAGCTTGCTCCAGCGGCATTGGATGACACACCTCCGAAGGTTAGGGACCCTACTGAAAAGGTCAATCTGGGAACAATTGATGAGCCTAAAGAAGTGGCTATCAGCACTTACTTAGAGCCTAGCGAGAAACAGAGGCTCATCGACTTATTGCTAGAATTCAAGGACTGCTTCGCGGAAAAATACGAGGACATGCCAGGCCTATCACCAGACTTGGTATGCCACCAACTACCAACGCTACCTGATAAGAGGCCTTTGAAGCAAGAGCCGCGAAGAATGAACTCAGAGACCCAAGTACTGGTCAAAGAGGAAGTTGAAAAGATGCACAAGTCAGGCATTATCAGGGTAGCCAAGTACAATCAGTGGCTGTCCAATATAGTGCCTGTTCGCAAGAAGAATGGCAAGATGAGGGTCTGCGTGGATTACAGAGACCTTAATTTAGCTACACCTAAAGACGTCTACCCCATGCCGGTGGCGGACATGTTGGTAGATGCAGTTGCAGGGCACGAACTGTTGTCTTTCATGGATGGCACAGCGGGATATCACCAGATACCGGTTGCAGAGGAAGATAGACACAAGACCGCATTCCGCTGCCCTGGGTTCACGGGAGTTTTTGAATATGTGGTCATGCCTTTTGGACTGAAGAATGCCGGAGCAACATATCAGAGAGCCATGAACCTGATCTTCCACGACATACTTGGGAAGATCTTAGAGGTTTACATTGATGACGTCGTCGTGAAGTCTAAGAAGAGTGGAGATCACTTCACGGATCTCAGAAAAGTTTTCGAGCGCATGCGACTACACAAGCTCAAAATGAATCCCGCCAAGTGCGTTTTTGGAGTTCAGGCAGGCGATTTCCTGGGATTCATTGTCCATCAAAGGGGCATTGAGGTCCCTGAGGATAAGGCAAATGCGGTCATCAACGCATCTTCCCCGCGAACGAAGAAAGAATTACAGCGACTACTGGGTAAGATCAACTTTTTGCGACGTTTCATTTCTAACTCTGCGGGTAAAATCCAGCCCTTTTCCCCACTGCTGAAGTTGCAAGGACAGAACGAGTTTGTGTGGGAACCTAAACATCAAGAGGCTTTTGACAAAATCAAGGCCTATCTGGCGAGTCCGCCAGTGCTTGTTCCTCCCAGAACTGGATTTCCATTAAAGTTGTATGTTTCAGCAGTTGAGGCTTCCATTGGCAGCCTCCTCGCTCAGGATGATGAAGAGGGTGTCGAACATGCCATCTTTTACCTCAGTAGGACACTCACAGATTGCGAAACAAGGTACACTCCAATGGAAAAGCTGTGTCTTACATTATACTTCTCAGCATGCAAGTTGCGGCATTACATGTTGTCCTTTACTACTTGCATCATTGCTCAAACCGATCTAGTCAAGTATATGTTATCGCGACCTATCTTGAGAGGCCGTATTGGCAAGTGGGTGCTCGCCTTATCAGAATTCTCATTACAGTATGTCCCACAGAAAGCAGTAAAGGGGCAAGCCATTGCGGACTTTCTGGCACATCACCCTATGCTAGATCTCCCCGCAGTTAGAGATTTAGAGGTCGCTGTCACAAATTTAGATCGCCTAGAGTACGCCACACTGTATCAAGCCACAGTCTCACTCCAGCCCTGGGTTTTATATTTTGACGGGTCAAGAACGGATAGGCTAGCAGGAGCAGGAATTGCACTGGAGAATCCGGCTGGAGATCACTTTTCGTACTCATTCCAGTTGGAGTTTCAATGTACCAACAACCAAGCAGAATATGAGTCCTTAATCATAGGCCTAGAAGTACTGCTGGAAATGGGAATTAGAGATGTACAAATACTTGGCGATTCTCTCTTGGTTATCAATCAGTTGTGCAATGAGTTCAGATGCAATAGCTTCACATTGGTCCCTTATTGGAACAGGACATTAGAACTGTTGGACCAATTTGATAACGTACATCTTGAGCACATTCCTCGCGAGAGAAATTTTGCTGCGAACGAGTTGGCCCAGCTGGCAACAGGGGTAACATTGAGATATGGCGTGCAGGAGAGAATCCTTAAAGTCGAGCGTCGCACCCTTCCTTCTTGGATGGCGAGAAGAGATCCTCCAGACGATACGTCAGTCGCAACCCTGGAATCCATTGACGTGGATTGGCGCATCCCTTTGATCAATTATCTCAAGCATCCTGATCAGACCACAGATAGAAGGATTCGCTATCTTGCCCTCAACTACTTCCTCAGAGGTGATGAACTTCGCAGACGAGGAGAAGATGGCATGGATTTCAGATGTGTTTATGGCCACGAAGCCAAACAACTCATGCGCCAAGTTCATTCTGGCATTTGTGGAGCTCACCAAGCAGGTCCAAAGATGCGATAGTTGCTCAGACGACATGGATATTTTTGGCCCAGTATCTTGAAGGATTGTATCGCGTTCGCTAAAGGTTGTTTGGACTGCCAAGCTCATGGGCCGGTCCAGCATGTTCCTAATATTCCAATGCAGCCCATTATACAGCCTTGGCCTGCAAGAGGATGGGCGCTGGATTTAATTGGGATGATTCACCCACATTCATCACTTCAACATAAGTTCATCATCGTTGCGACTGATTTCTTTACAAAGTGGGTTGAAGCAGAACCTTTGAAGGAAGCATCTGGTGGCACGTTGCGACAATTCCTATTCAGAAACATCATCTGCAGATTTGGGATCCCAGAAGTTTTTGTTTCGGACCGGGGGGCAGCTTTCATGGGTGGTGAAGTTGATAAACTGGCAAGAGAATGGGGAATACAGTTCATCCATTCCAGTCCGTATTATGCTCAGTCTAACGGTCAAGCGGAGGCCAGCAATAAGATCATTATCAATTTACTGAAGAAAATGTTGGAAGCTAATCCACGACAGTGGCATGAGACACTTTATGAAACTCTTTGGGCCTACCGCACCTCTAAGAGGAATCCCACCGCGACAACACCTTATGCTTTGATGTTTGGCCATGATGCAGTCCTGCCATTGGAAGTCAACGTCCAGTCATTACGAGTTCAAGAGCAACATCATCTCATTGGAGAAGACTACGTTCAGGCTATGTGGCAGGAACATGAAGACCTTAGCGAAAAGCGTTTGGAGGCTTTAGATAATTTGGTCATGGAAAAGCAACGAGTCGCTCGTGCCTATGACAAGCGGACGCGGGGAAGGAGTTACAGTGAAGGAGAGTTGGTTTGGAAAGCAGTTCTCCCCCTTGGCGAAAAATTAGATGGTCGCGGCAAATGGACTCCAAGATGGGAAGGCCCGTACATCATCTATAAAATCTTAGAGAAAGGAGCTTTTCATCTCAAGGACCTAGATGGAGATGTCCATCATAACCCTATCAATGGGAGATACTTGAAGAAATACTTTCCCAATGTTTGGGACTCGGAGGAGTCGTAGACAATTTATTCGCATGAAACATGGGGGACAATTCTAGTGTTCCTACACTCGCAAAGCCCATTTATGAAGGCCTGATTTTAAGGCCCATAATCATTTCTTCGCTATGTCTAGCAACACTAGGGGGGCAACACTGTACCATACTAAGCCTAAACCCGCCCACTGGGCAACTTTGTATATAAATATTCATGCTATTTTATTAAAAAAAAAAAAAAAAAAAAAAAAAAATTTATAGATACAACTCTTAGGGGACAATTCTAAGTGTTCCTACACTCACGAAGCTACTAAGCCGAGTCAGCGGCTCCGAAAGGTTTTTCCAGCTTTGCCTTGCAGGAAAGGCTGAGCTCAAGGGAAGTGTAAGAGCCACCACCGTGACCGCCACCTCCATCGGAAGTAGTTTTCATTTTGCTAAAGATGTCCTCACCATGCACGGGAAACAGTGAAAGGGTTTCAATCTCCTGGTGATCTTTTCCTCTTTGTTCCATGAAAGTTTGTTCTACATTCATGTCAAAGAAAGTAGAACTAGTTCCCGCTCCAGCTGAGATTGAACAATCCCTAGCACTATTCTCCATGTTCATAGATCCATAACAGCCATAGTTCCCCATCTGCCTGTTAAAAGCAGTCATCACACCAGCGGAAGAAGCAGAAGCAGGTGCAGAAGATCCAAAGTTAATATA
Organism: Rosa persica; assembly: GCA_025331145.1. NCBI lineage: Eukaryota > Viridiplantae > Streptophyta > Magnoliopsida > Rosales > Rosaceae > Rosa > Rosa persica. The sequence continues at coordinate 5,823,800 of WFKR01000003.1, read as the reverse complement.
CTGATCCTCATGTTTCCAATTGGTAACATTATCAGCACCAACAAGCCCTGATCTTTGCATGGGTACATGAACATCCGAAGTAGACCTCTTCTTCTGCTTCTCCCGAGCCCTTTGGTTCACGAACCAATAATAGACGTTCTTGACCTCGATCTTGCCGTACCATTTCAGCTGGAGATAGATCCTCTGAATCTGCTCTATAGTTGGGGATCTTTCGCCCTTGTTGTAGTAAAGCTCCTTGAGGATTCTTATCTGATCTGTAGTAGGAATCCACCTAGTACTGCTCCTCCTGCGAAGCATGTTAGCACTACTCCCGGCTGCTTTGTTACTTCCTCCATCCTTAGTTGGATGCCGGTTTTGTGGTTCCATTTGGTGACGGATTGAGAGAATGCAAAAATTGAAGAGTGGTGACGATGAGTAATTAAGAAAGATTGCTGTTAGAAATATTCGAGTTGATGAAACGATTTTGGGATTGGAAACTTGGGTTTATAATGTGGAGGAAGATATAGGCATGCAAATATCCGCCCTTGGATGGACGGTCAAAGAGAAGAGTCAAACTAAGTGTCAGTAAAGCGTGATTAAAGTTGCCATAAATCTCGGAAAGAATGGATTAGCAGCATGTGAGGGAACCGAACGGTTTTCGAGGAGGTAACTGTTCTTTTCACGAGATTATTTTTTTACGGTGGAATTTTCAACAGCTAATTAATGCAACTTGAGTTGGGGCCAGCAAGTGGATCCAAAAGATAAATATTTTCTCAAAACCCTCATCGCGAGGCTCTTTTTAACGCAGAACATATTTTAAAAGTTCATATTGTTTTCAATATACAACTATGAGGGCCTATATTTGAGGCCTCGCGAGACACAATTCTTGGCTTCTCACGGATATTGGAATATCAGGATAAAAAATATTATTGTATTCATAAAGTGGCTTTGCGGCCAAAAGCAGTACATTCATTACAAAGCCAAAGGTGGCTAAAATACAACAACAGGAATCCTCGGATATCTTTTGAATCTTTCCTCAAGTGGAAGCAGCTATGGAATCCAATGTCGAGTTAAACAACGCCATTATACCAAGGAGAGGCAAACTTCAGGGAAGGAAAAAGAGAAGTAACGGAGCCTCCGCGCCCCATTTACATGGAAGCGGTAGAGGAATACAACATAGGCTTGGCCAACACCATTATCCATGAGAAAGGGAGACTCCAGTGAGAGAAAATGGAGCATCCAAGCCCCCTCAATTGGAAGCAGCTATGGAATCCAACGTCGGTTGAGCCGCGCCATTATCTCCGGGAAGGGCAGAGAGTGAATGAACCGAATATCAGCTTGACTCTCTGCACCCCCTCTAGCCATGGTAACCACCATTAGTTGGACGTGAAGTATAGGAACAGCCATTCTGTAGCTTGAACCCATTCCTTCAAAGAGCCCATCCCTTCTCATCCCTCTAAGATTCTTTCAAGAAGAGAAAGGGGGAGAAGGAGGTGAGAACCAAAGCCTTTTCCATCTGGAGGGCACAACATGGGCCGGGTCCAGAAGGAAGGAAACAGAGGAGGAAAGATGAACCACAAAGTGGCCTTCCTCCCTTTCTCCGTTTCGCTCCGCGTGTGGGATCCTAACAAAAATGATCTCGCATGATTGTGGATCCCACACTCGGAGCCCCCTTGCGTTTCTAAACCAATCTGAAGCCTGGCATTGTTATTGCAAAATTCCAGAAGGGCGAAACAAGGGGTTGCCTAAGATTACGCCATAAGGCCTAACCCAGGCTTAAGATTACGCCATAAAGCCTAAAAATTTAGAGGCTAAAGGTCATTTCATAAGGGGAAGATTTGTGAAGAAGGAGAAAAAGAAGCATGAACTGAAAGGACATTTCTTGAATATTTCAGAAAAGTTGTTGTGAGTATTCCCTTCCCAAAATACAACTATTTATAGGGACTTCAGGCAAATCCCCACCCTTGGATGAAGCTCAATTTCAAAACTGATGACAGTAAATCGAGATTAGTGATTCCAAATCTCGAGAAAAAAAGGGACTAGCAGCATGTGAGGAGACCGAACGGTTTTCGAGGAGGTAACTGTTCTTTTCACGAGATTATTTTCTTTACGATCGTTGTTTTTCAACGAGTGATTAATGCCTTAAATCTCGGAAAAGAAGAGATTAATAGCATGTGGGAAACCGCACGGTTTTCGAGGGGGCCTACAGAGATTGACTCGCAAAGCTCAATTTCAAACAAAGTTCTTCCACGTGGCGTTTCGCCGCAATGGCACCAGCTTCGGCCTGAGTGGCCCGTTCTCTGATACGGGCCAGGTTACGGCCCATTTCTTCAGAAGCAGCCAAAGGTTCATCGAGTTGAGCTTCTTCTGCAACAATCGCATTCTCAACAAAGGCTAAATGGGCTTGGAGGTTCTCGATTTGAAGTTTGAAGTCGGACCTTTGGATTTGTAGTTCCCGTAGGCGGATGGCTCGCTCATTTAAAATATCGCGGGAGAGGTCCATTTCTTGAGAGACACTATTCAAAGCCTCTTGAGCGTCGTGAGCCTGGGTGTTCATGGCCGATTGACGTCGGCGGGCCATATCAAGTTCATTCAGCAGAGAGTCAATAACACTAAATTGCCATGAAGTCAAAGCTTTCTCCTGGCGGAGATACCTTAGAGCTTCTAAGACTCGCGGGAGGATGTCAGTCTCCAATACCCAAGGACCTAGATGTTCACGAAGCACCAACTTAGCCTCATCCACAGTAGAAGGAGGAGTTACCTCCAACACCCTCATCAATCTCTCGAATCTGGTAGGAGGAGGAGGCGGGGGAGGCGCCACAGGATCACGAACCACCACTGCAAATGGGTGGACAGCTTCCTCAATTTCTTCGTCTTCAACAGGTTGGTCTGTCCCTTCAGTCGCAGGAGAATCTGGAAACTCAACTCGCGGCTCACCATAGGCAAGTGGAGCAGATTCAAGCATAGAGCCCTCAGCTCCGACGGTGGTCTCATTTATTCGCAAGACTTGGGGGGCACCACCTCCGTCAGTATCATTTTCCATCTCTGGGGCGACTGTCCCGCCGATAGAACCCTCAACTTTTGCAACCACCTCTTCGGTACAAATAGAATCCTGGTCAGATTCAAAAATGTCAGAGAGCGAGGTTAGATCAGAAAGGGAAATGGAAAACATTGGCCAATAGTGGCTTACCTCTCGAGTTGTCGGGTCAATATCTGGTATGTGGTCTCCAAGAGGAAGAGGCCTCACCTCATTCACCTCTTGGACCTCTAGTGCCGTGAGAATCTCTGTCGTCATCAGTTCCTCGTAAGTGGCAGAAGCCTCAGAGTGGCCTTCCACGCTTTCATGCTCTGAGGACTCATCATCGGAGATCGTTATTAAAATGGTAGGACCTTGCAGATGCTCTTTAGATGTGGAAGACGGAAGAGGCGCCACGGGGTTAGTTGATGCTTGAACTAGCGAGAGAGTTGGCTCTTCTGCAGCGGCTGAGGATCTAGCCTCGCTCAGGTGAGAGGGATCAGTGGTCCTCTGACGAACCTGCCAAAAGATACATAATGAAGATCCTGCACAGATTCTAAAATTTAAATAGAATAAGACGGGGCCGAAGTTTACCAATCGCATTCCCAGAGTTTCGTCATCTTCAAAACTCTCTTCGACGGATTGAGCTCGATCGCGTTTGCAAGCAAAGATAGCAGTGGCCTGCACGACAAAAGAATCACAACTCAAAAAGGGGGGAAACACCAAAAATGCAAGTTTGGGATCGTTCTTAACCAAATTACCTCAGCAGAATCTTCATCATGAGAAGATTCTCCCTCAGGAGTCCCCTCTGCTATTGCCTTTTGTTTCCCGGCCTGAACAGAGGCTGTCTTGCTCCGGGTAGTTTGCTGCAAAACACACTCAGGAATAAGAGCAGGAAAATCAAGACAAGGAAAAGGAATGGTGAAGAAAGACAAAAACTTACTGTTGCCCTAGGCTCATGGATTTGTATCCCTGCACGCGATGAGCGAGAAGGTAGAGTAAGTTGCCGAGGTTGTGCTGTAGGGTTGGAGAAGCGCTCAAAAATCTTGCGGTCCTCCGGACCAGGACTACTCATTCCACAAAAGATCTTGACGAAGAGTTCGTCATGTGGCAGGTCCCAACAGTTCACAGACACTTCTTTCCACCAATCAACATAATCATTGTCGACATCGTTGAGGGGACACAACGCTCTGACCCAAGGAGGAATCACTATCAAAGTAAACTGACTCTGAAATGAGGTAGACCCAGGTGGGGCTAATCTCCGCCAAGAGGTGTAGTAATTGGCAGAATCAACCAGAGGCCAGGGTACCAACTGGGCCAACCCAAATTGGCGAGCAAAGTGGTTAGGGGCATAGAGCTCATAACTTACGTGGTCGGTGGTAAGACGAATATCGGAGCAGGAGATGGCTCGACGAAAGGCCAAGAGGGCTCTTTCGCTATGATCGCGTCCACTGGGCAGAAAGCCATCATCAAGGGGAGGAGGGAATCGCCTAGAAAGGACTATTTTTGGGTCCGGCATCTCTCCCAACAAGTACAAGTAAATAAAACACTCGGAGTAGGGTGGAGCTCGATGCCTTATGTTGCCACAAAGCCAGTTCCCCAAAAGGGAATCGACTGGAGGTTCCTTTGGAATATCACCGCGACGGAAGCGAGGGAAATAAATCTGCAACCAAAAGGCAAGGATCCAGAATGGACCACTAATGTCGGTATCAAAGGGGCGCATTACAGCTCTATAAAGGGAGCGATATAACGAACCCAATACAGGTTGCCCAAGGCCAACGCAAATACCATTGTAGAGAGCAGTGGCCAGAGAATTCCAGCGCCCAGTAGGTTTGTTGGAAGAAGTGCAAAAGATAAATTTGCAAAGCCAGAATTCCAGGAATGCGATACCTCCTGTATGGTCACATTGGGTGCGGTAATAATCACGCCAGACAGGGTAGGATTTACTGTGATGCCCCCGACCAGCCATATCCATTCTCAAAGGAAATTGAATACCATCAAACTGACCATGCACATAGGGGTCGAAATCAATAGGCAACCCCGTGATGGTAAGAGCATCCAGCAGAGTTATGCTCATCTGCCCAAACCGGAAATCGAATGTATTGCTGGAAGTGTTCCAGAAGCAAAGAGCAGCGGCAAGCGGTGCAGGGCTAGTATTATGGGGAAGACAGAAGCATAGATCGATGGTTTGGGTGATACCCACCGCATCCCATCGGGCCAAATCTCTCACTCGGACCTCCTGATACCAAACCTTTTCCTCGAGAGTGATGGTAGGCCAGTAGCCCACTTTCCTCCTTGGTCCCCAACTGCTAAAATCACCAGGCACCTGCCGAAGAGCCACTATGGGACGGCGGATGGGAAGCCCATAATAGGCCATAGCATCATCTGGCAAACGATCGCGAGGTGTGGGACCCAAACCCGCTTGACTATCACCTCCACCAAAGCTCATCAGTCGACTTCTCTCCTCTCTGGTCTGACTTCTACATCGAACACTCATGTTAGTCCGCCATGTGAATGTGGCTTTCTCAGTGATTTCATCTGCCTGATCGATAACGAATGATTTCTTGGATGTCATTTCTGGGTCACAAGGAACACTTCTCCATTACACCTTGATTTATAGCTCAAGTGTTTTTGGAGATTAATTTATTAGCTGGGCCAGTGAGTGGCCCTAGTTGATAATTAATAAATCACTATTCTATCTTGAGAATCGCATCTAGGGCGACAGTGAAGATATTCCACCTTTTCCCACCGCAGGGCCAGCATAGTGGCCTGATATTTTTTTTTTTTTAATAAAACATGATTAAAACCAATGCGGTTTTAGATGCTAAAGTTGTAGCAAATATGGTGGTTTCACTTCGTCACATGTCATGATGACGATAGCCATGATTCAATCATCCTCTTCAGCATAAGATTCGCGAAGGATTAAATGGCAGCAAACAGTTTGCTATTCAACATCTTATTTTGCCAAGTACTATAGGCCTTGATCAAACTTGATCTAGCCAGCAAAAAGGCTCCAAACACCTACATTTGAGAAAATCAACAGAGAGCCAGCGATCAAGGCAGATACTTGCTGCTATACACATGGCGAAGCTACCACCAAAGAAGAGAAGGATCCTCATTCGCAATCAAAAGCAGTCTCCTTCGCATGGGGGGCACGCTAAAGTTCTGATATCCTACAACCTGCCTAAGTTTCGCCAATTCACTGCATACCAGACATCAGATACGGGGGCAATAAAGTTGGCAAAGAAAACATCAGTTTATGACAAAGGCAATTCAGATTGTGGCATCCAAGCTTTATGGCCTATTTAGAGGCCTATATGGAATCAATCAAGTAATTTCAGTCAAGCCAATACAAGTGGCTTCAGAGCAACGATATTATACGAGTGGTACTGATTCAAGACCTCTTCAATCAAGACGAAGACCTTTGACTTCGAGGTCTGGGGGGCAATGTTTGGACCCAAAATGAGCATTTTGGCCTGACAAGGCACGTCTTGGAGAAATCGAGCCAATATCAGTGGCTCAAGCTATATATTGTCGACAAGTTCGAAATATATATTTAGAGGCTAAATAAAGCCTACTATGGAAGCGTGGAAATGAAAAGTCAACTTTAGCATATTTTCCTACTTCGGCTAGGAGAAACCGAGCTAAACAAGGAAGGAGGGGCGGCAGACTAACCATCCGAACTTCAAATGAGTTGAAACTTTCCAGATTCATTCTAGACATCCCAATGATCATTTCTTATGAAGAGTGCTAGAGCTTGTTCGAAGTGGAAAACCTTCAAACAATCAGTCCAATTTTCTGCAGAAGCAAAACTGGAAAACTGGACCTGTAAGGAGTCCAGTAGCAATTTCGGCCCAACCACATGGAAATAAATTCTGAAATTTTACCACAATAATCTACATCCATGGTGGATCATTTCATATGAAGAAGTCCAAGGTTAAATATGAATTCTTAGTGGAGATAAAAATCAAAGGAATAAAGAAGTGTTAGTGCTCTCACCTAACAAAATCCACTAAGTGTTAGTGAATTTTGCCTAACAAAATCCACTAAGTGTTAGTGTGCTCAAACCTAACCCACTATGATTTGTTTAAAGGCCAAATAGTATTGCTTGGAAGCCTATATATAGAGGCTACAACAAGTATCATCTCACCAATTCACTCATCAAAACATCTATAAGATGATCTAAGTTCTCTCTAGAGCAATCTCTCTAAGAGCAATTCCTCTCATTCTCTTTCTCTTATCGGTGATCACACTCTAAGTTCTAGTCTCCTTAGGAGCCAACTTTCAGTACCACCAAATCCTCTGTCAAAGTGCTTTGGTCCTAGTCTCTTTGGGAGCCGACTGTAGTACGACGACCACAACGGTTACGGAACCAGCCAAGCAAGGGTAACGCCCTCGCAAACCAGCCAAGCTAGAGTCACGCTTTAGCAAGTTCTCCTCACTTCCCAGTGGTTTTCGCTCTGCTCGATCTACAACATCGAGTATCGATTGTGATTTTGAAAAGGCTCAGCAAAAGTCCTCGCCACGAGGCACAAAGAACCCCACGACGAGGTTGGTGCTCTCCTCGTCCACAATCGCTCAGAAGAAGTCAGGTCAAGGGACACCCCCGACGACCGCACCCGAACGGTGCTGGCACGCCCACGCAAGAAAAGAGACTGTTGACCAGCTCAAGAAAAACTGGAGCCAAACAATCATCCTGAACTTTTTACAATAACCACACCTCACACCACTCATTAATACATAACTGAATCCTCAAAGAGTTTAATTATTACAGCACACTCTCTCAAAATAGAATGTAAGCTCATATGAGCATAACATGCCTCACAAAAGAATTCAAATTAACACAAATGCAGCTACTCTAAGCAGCTCGATCACCTTCCTGATTCTCATAACCTGTAGGATCACCCGCTACACCGTTTGAATAATATACCGGGATTGCAACAACACAAAACCCGGTAAGCTTTTGCAAGCCCATATGAGTAAATCCAAAAACCACAAACACCGTTTTGACTCAATACAGAGAACCAACACAATGAGCATATCTAAAATCAAAGGATATACAAGTCACACCCGTGACAACTCAATCATTTGAATCTCAACAAAATCAGATGACTCACTCATCTCTCCTCTTAACAAGATGCATTTATCCCCATAATACATAATAATATTTCTCAAATTTTTACTAGTCTCGCCCATCACTGCACTCCCCAATAAAACTTAATAAAACATAAATCATGCATAGAAAATTAATGCAGGAGATAACCAAAATGCATGAAATCAAAAATCATTGTAATCCCTGCATATAATTTAGTTCAGGAAATTACATTAAAATCAAACAATAAAATGAAAAGAGAATTAAATGGAAAATCAAACGGTAGAAATGACAAGGAAAATAAATTGAGATATTAAACAGTATAAACAGAAAGAAAAAGAATAGAAATTTAAACATGCAAAAGTGATCACCAAAAAATTAATTACAACAATTATTAACTCACTCTATTAAATTCATCCAAAACTTAACACATTTTACCAAAAGAACTCTTACAAGTCACATCGTGACAAAATCACAGGAAATGTTAACCTAATAAATCAATATGAAAATCTGGTCCAACCTGGACACATTGGTAGACAAACCAGAGCTCTAACTGATCGCAATCACTAACCCGGCCAAAGACGTAATTACGATATTTTGCATGAGGTCGCAACCTGCAACCTCGAATCCTTAGGCCAACCTGACCCTTAGATCAAAATATTTGAAACGAATCGCACTGGACCCAAAATGTTAATCAATCATTAAAAGGAGAAATCACAACCTGTGACTCCCAAATCTTCAAACACCTTTCGAAACAATAGAAATACTATTTCCCACAACATATTGATTTCCGAAAAGTCACACCCCAAAGCGATAACAAACTCACTCATACACGTTGCATATCACCAAAAAATCATTAATACATATTCTCAGATAATAATTGCTCGAAATAATATTCCAAATAAATTACGCATTATTTCTTCACTCAATACCACACCGTCTAGCTATATATACCACACGTAAATATGGTAAGTCACATTTTAATCCATAATAAAACTAAATCATCACAATTCCACACTCTTCAATTTCATACCATGCCAATTTGTATATAATCACGTAAATATATATATATATATACACACACACACACACACGTAATCACCTATGGACCGTATATATATACCAATTTGTATATAATCACGTGAAATTCATTTTGTATAATTAAAATCATTTTACTTACCTATTGACCGTAGTTGATCAAGTCCATATGCTTTTAAAACAAACATTTATTTTCATAAACCATTTTCATTTCCGAAACAATATAATTAAAGTAAATAACGACATTCGATTCGTAATATAAATCACGTGAGATTTACTCACCTCGATATTCCCTCTGCGTCTTCAAATTAACACAATTCACAATTGAACTTGCTCAGCCAAGTAATACCGTCAATCACCTAATCAACATGACCTTAACTTAGCTAATAACTCAAAAACATACTCAAAAGACAATCAAACGGTCAGATCAAAATTAAATGATGATCTAACGGATCGCCATTAGGATCATCCTCCAAAATCATCACGAAGATCCGACGGTCGGATCTTCCTGAATCATCCTTACTAACATCTCCACAAATTTATACGAAAATCCGACTGTCGGATTCTCACAAATCACCTTTTGAATCACCTTTTTACAAATATACAAAGATCCAACGGTCGTATCTTCGCCCATGACCACACAAAGTCACTGGGACAGTCACACGATCATCATATCAAAACTACAAGTCCATCGAACGGTCCTAACTTTATAGATCACAAATCGAATGATTCGAGATGTAAAAATTCATAACTAAATCATACGATACCCAAAAAATGATCCAAAAATTCATAATATATCGAAATGATCGTATTGAAATGTAGAATCTAAAAATGCACATAAACTATACTTTTGACCACCCGAATGTGGCTGAAAAGGGCCACCGACCACCGCCATTGGTTATGTAAAAACTTCAACAACTTACTTTGATCCCTTCTGGAAATTATTCAGCAACTCAAGGCGAGCTCACCAGGCCAAGAATCACACGAAACAAAGTCCTGTAGCTCGAGATATTTGGATCGAAAGCTCCGTTCGATCCAATCGGGGCTGGCTTCCAGCCTCCACCACAGGCCGCGTCATCATGCAAGGCTGCTTATGAAGTTTCAGGAGGTTGAGGCGATGTAGTGGGAGAAGTTTGGTGAGGATTGGTGGCTGAAAACACGAGGAGGATGAGTTGGTTTGATTTCAGGTGCAACCGAATCAAGCTGGTTTGCCGGACCTTGAGGCCGTGCCAGAGGAAAAGGCGATGTCCAGCGGGTAGAGCAGCTCGAGGCGGAGTCAGGGGAAGTGGTCCGAAGCTTGGAGGTGGTCGGAGGAGCGAGATTGAGTGAGCTCGGTGGAGCTTGCTCTATGTTTTTTTTTCGGGTTTCGGCTTAGAGAGAGAGAGTGATGATGAACAGTGCAGCTACTGAAATAGAAACCCTATTTCAGGAAACTTTCCGAAAATGTTATATACCCAAATTGGAAAAATCATCTAAATGCCATAAGTAATTCATACAAAATTCGATTTCTGTGTTCCGCATATGCACGGACTCGTATTGATGAGCTCTACAACTTTCGTGAATGAAGTTTTTCTAAATTTTGTACGTATAAAAAGTCAATTTTTCAAGACCCCTTAAATAACGTTCGTTTTTGAAATAAATCGTCTGAACTAATTTCACCACCTCTCCAAACTTCATACTCATGCCTATGTCCACGAAATCATTTCCAAAAGGTTATCGGAAATTAATTTGAATTTTCAGGGTATTACACAGTTGGGGGGCATTGTCAATTTCTTGATGGAAGAAACTAACAATACAATGCTTTATATATAAGATTATTTGGTCCGTTCTGATGCACGAATCATTCTCATCAATTAGTTCCATCACTAAGAGAATGCTAAAGGTGAAACCAGGAGAAGACTAAGATGGAAAACTCAAGTGAGTCAAGTAATAAGTTTGTTCTGTCTTTTTTTTGGTATTTAGGCATTCTGCAGATACAATATTGATATAATGACTTCAATCACAAGCCTAAATGCAGAACCTTATGATGCACGGTGATTTCATTTATATTGTTTTACATATTATACAGTTTATACAATATGCTACATAGGATATACATGATGTTTCAATCTAAAATGCTAATTATGATCATTGATGCACTCTTACAGATATTTACATAGAAATCATTTTTTTACTTGTGTTCATACTAAGATAGATTTATAGCACTATAACTGAGAGTAAGTTCTAACAAAGGAATGAACTGAAATGCTCTGAAGCTAATGACTCATATATGGTGGCTAAATCGATGACTCTTTCCTTCTTTTAGGTGTCTATAGTATATGGTGGCTAAAGGGGATAGTTAATTTCCAAACAAATATTCTAGCAAATTGCCTCTCGATAGAGATTAGTTTCATCCAAATGTACGCGTAACTGAAAATGAGACGGCTTGAATTCACTATATGTAAGTGATCACACCCACCAAGCTATGCCCTTTCTGATTTTGTTACCATAAAGAACAAATAATGAATGCTTTTTCAGTTTTCTTATGCAGGCCAGGTTAGCAGCGTTTTATGGCAACTGGGTTTTAGCAGCGTATTAACCTTCTATAGCATCGTATATAATTAGCTACAGTTAGTCCTTATGGTAACCTGCTTTTCATGTGTAGCAGCTTACATATGGGACAATTAGTGCATGCATATGCTCTGGCATTATCCCTTGAACAATATATGCAATCCACTTTTACATATGATTCATATATGGTGACTGAGGAGTCTTTGCTTCTCGAACGTGTTATATATCCAAATATGCTACCAAATTTGCCTCTCGATACATGCAGATCGATTAGATTCATCTAAATATGGGTAGTTGAAATGAGACGGCTTGAATTCAATCTTAATCTGTAAGTGAGCAAACCCACCAAGATATGTCCTTTTTGATGTAGAGAAACCTTAATAAGCTACAATCAATGAATCAATTATATAATCAAGATGAAAAGCATTTAATGGAAAAAAGACTGTAAAGATTAATTCTTGAATGCCTTATTCATAGTTTTGAAGCTGCAGGGACGTGGTCTTTGAGTAGGTTCTAGCGATGAGGAATTTTTTTTTATCAAAAGTAAAGGAAAATACAAGTAAGAGGAGATGATATATCCTACATCTTCTAGAAGTAGGTTCTAGCAATGAATTTATACCAATTTTAGGATGCTGCAGATGAAAAATGTTGACGCAATAATTAATGTGCTGAAATTGTCAAAAAGAAAGGGGAAAAAAGTCATACTCCGAACCCCTTTTAATAATTTTGGAGCATTAATCTTAGTAACAGCAGGCAATACTCATGATGATCGATGACCTTAATTATATTTGAAATTGAGAACCATATCTTTTGTAGGACAATAACAATACTCGTGATATATGATTAATTCTTCATTTCTCTACTATCTTGATCATTTTGCCTATTATTGCATATGCATAGATACACCACTTGATTAGTGATGTACGCATATAATTCTTAGCTTCATAGTTTAGGCCAAAAGGAAGGACCACGTAACGAGTTCCACTAATTACTAAACAAGGTGATCTAACTAGCATATAGTTTGACTGATAGATGTTTACAAATAAAAGGGTAGTGTACATAGGCACACGTACACCAAGGTACTCAAAATGATCATCGATGCATCCTTAAGTCATACTTAACAATTCCAATCATATCTGGCGGTAAGGGACCTATCTAGGGTTTAGATTTTGGCAATAGCTTTTAAGATTTTAATCAAGTTTGGTTAAATGACTTGAGCCAAGTTATGGATGATCAGTTTACAGTTTCATCCTCGTATGTGTAGTACTTCTTCCCCCATTGAGTCTCTGTTAGCAAATTGCTACCATTCCGTACAGTTATGGAAGTGGTAGCTACCTGATTGATAAGTGATTACTACAGTTTTAGCTAGTAGTGTTAGGAGCTGATCACAGTACGTAGGGTTTATAATAATTGCCATGTTAGAGCCTAAAATCTGCTAAACTGTGAGCTACAATCAATTAATCACAATCAACTATCAACGTAAATATCATGAGAATGTCGAAAAAATGCACAATAATGCTTGATAACAACTGGACCATTTCATTTTCGCAATTAATCCTATATGAAAGAATATAGGAACATTGATCTTTGGAATAGTGCGGAATACTCAGGATGACGATGCATTTTGTATATTCTCACGATCATTTGCTTGTCATTTTCACATTAATAAATTTAAGAATGATCAAATGCGATACGTATCAATTAAGCTACAAAATAGTATTGCTAAAAGCAAGAAGGAACCCTAAAATGTAATTCTTGCATGCGAATGGAAATGACGTGTAAACAGAAAAGAGGAAAAAAGCGAGTTTCAGTTCAACATAGTAGCTAGATTGGATCATTTAAAACCACCTAGGTGAGTTCAGGGCTCTATATATAGACTTACATGTTTGTTGAACCATACGAGTTCTAGCTGGCTGCAATATCAGCAAAATGAAAACGCCAGCAGCAGTCTGTCTTATTTTCTTGCTTTCTGTTATTCTGCTCAAGGGTTCCCACGCAGAGCCATACGAGTATCTACAATTTGTTTTACAATACTCCAAAGGCTACTGCTACAACACCCAGGTATGTTTTGAGACGTTGCCAAAAATGTTTACCATACACGGTGTCTGGCCCACGAACATTTCCAATCCCCTGGTGAGATGTAAACAGTCAAAGAAACTACAGCCGTTCAACCAAAACGTGGTATTATTAATTTTTGCTGAACATTCTATGCTGAATGCATGTTTAGTTTATGTTTATGTAACTAATTAAGTTACTCCACTTGTTTTATTTGCTAGATGACAACATCACTGCAAAACGATCTTGGCCAATCTTGGCCCAATGTCGAAAGAGCTAAAACCAATATAGGGTTTTGGAAAGAGGAATACGAAAAGCATGGGTCTTGTACTGCACCAGCTATCACACAGAAAGCGTACTTTGAGAGGGCTCACGAGCTGTGGAAGGAGTATGATCTCTATACAATTTTGGATAAAAATCAGATCAAGCCGGGGCACTCATATGCACTTACTGATTTTGAAGCAGCCGTCAAGTCCAAGATCGGTTCCGATACAATACCTCTCATCCTGTGCAAAGAGGACACACTAACTACTGGAAGCAGCACAACTGGATTAATTCTGAGGGAAATAGTTATCTGTTTTGATCACCAGGGAACAAATCTGGTCAACTGTACCCGGCTGACAGATTGCAAGCGGCAGAAGAGCACAACTAAAGACAATATGATATACTACGTACCTTAATAATCTATGAACATGATATGTATTTATATATATATATATGCAGTATCTGTATATTTGCAGTGATATTTACTAGCAAATGAACAATGAATAAACTGTGGTTCAGTTTTCCCACGTACACTTATCTCTCCAATATAATTTCATTCGAATGAAGTGTACTGTTATTTGAATCTCCTCTTAAATTTATGTCTAGCTTTTAATTGATTTTTTTTTTTTGAGAAAATGACGGTACGGCAGCCCTCAAGCCTTGATAGCCTTAATTAAAGAAACTGTCAAATACAGGGGGGGACATTGACCATAAACCCTTGATTACAATAAGTAGCTAGAAAACATCTTGAAACACTATCTTGAGTTTCTACTAAACTCTTGTACTCAACAAAGCACCAACTAGCAAAGAGCGTTCTACTGGCGATTCTATTTGCTTTAACTACTTTAACGCAGCGGTAACACAACGGAAAGATAACTTGATTATAGCAAAGCATAACTACCATACACATAGCTTTCCCATCGTGATGCCACTGGAAACAACATCCAGTGACACTTAGTTTCACTCTGCTACTAGGAGGTAGCGACCATTTGCAAATGCAAGGAACTCGCTGCCTACCTAGAGTAAAATAGGCACACAAGGTGCATAGACTGGCACATAGGCCACTGGCTCCAACCAGAACACGGTTGGAGCTTATTTTCAACAAAGTAAAACAGAAACACTACAAGTAACTAAACACTGATGACAACAACAACAAATAAAAAAATTAAAAAAAAGCCCAAGCAGGATGGTCCTGACACAAAGGCCCTACCCAACAAGAGGCATGACCCAGACACAAAGGTCCTGCCCAACCACCGCTCACCATAAACAACTAGCGCTGTTGTCCACCTAGCAAGCTGCCAGCGAGCTCCACCATCTCGTCGCCTTGCATTGGACCGCCGCAACAACGCATCCCAACGCCACAACACCGCCACCCAGTAAAGCCGACAGTCCCAAAACCTGGCCAATGTTAGAGCCCAGATCTCAGAAAGACGCAGACCCACTATGGGCTCATCTCTGCCACGAGATCGAAGACCCAACCACCGCCAAGCACCCAGAACCGGCTGTGACACCCGAAGCCTCCACGGCTGCTCCATGTCCGGTCTCACCCACGATCGGAGAAGAAGAGATCCAAATCGCTCTTCCCCATCCGAGATGCAGCCGTTATCCTCTATCTCTGAGCCAAGCCTCCACCATAGCACCCAGCAACCCGAGCAGATCTCGATCGATCTGCCCCCACTGAGCTCAAGCATCCGCACACCAAAACCAGGACCGCAGCATCGCCATGGGACCACGCCGTAGGGCAGATCCACCATCCCCTCCCATACTGAAACGCAACGGCTGGAGCACCGGAGGCGTTCGGCTAGGAGAGGGCTCGCTTGAGTTTCCCTTTTTCCTTTTCTCCGCACATGGGGCGCGTTCTTGTCAGCGATAGTAGTGAATGAATGTGAAAGTTCTTGTCCTCATCGGCCAGTTCAATTGGCAATAATTGTTAATTTAAAAAGAAGATCGAATTTGAAGTGACACAATAAGTCAGAAAAAGAATATGACATGCAAGCAGGTGGCAATTGAATTTGTTCTCATCAAAAAATTCTAATGTTGATACTAACTGGTTAAGCTTTTTGGTTGATTGAGACTTTCTCTTCGATCATAGACTCTTGCATATTGTATACATTTTCTGTAACTCCAATACTTCATTCAAGCCTGTTGATAAAATTTGCGATTGACTTACTGTACCAATAATATATATATATATATATATATATATATGTGTGTGTGTGTGTGTATTTATTTATTTATTATGGTACACAAAGTTATGACGTAGTTACATGTGCTGATGTAAATTGGGTTAGGTAGCTAGCCATCATCATAAAATGGCAAAGTGGGAAACGTATTTGAGCTAGGTAACATGCAGCATACCTTGCTTAGTTTATTGCATTGTGGGTGTCTTGGAAATAGCCAACAACTCTATGGAGTTTTGTTGACCTCTTGTACCATTACGGTTAGCACGAAAGACTGCTTCTTTCTCTCTTCTTCTTGTGTTTTTTTTCTTGTGAAGAACCGCCTCCTTGGGAGTTGGGACTTGTTTTTTTCTAGCTTAGACTCTT
Organism: Rosa persica; assembly: GCA_025331145.1. Taxonomy (NCBI): domain Eukaryota; kingdom Viridiplantae; phylum Streptophyta; class Magnoliopsida; order Rosales; family Rosaceae; genus Rosa; species Rosa persica. The sequence goes on along the minus strand of WFKR01000003.1, from coordinate 5,807,260 downwards.
TTGAGTTTGTCCTTTACTTCCAATTTCATGGTCATGTTTGGTCGAATTTGTTGGTATTGGTGTTGCTGTTTGTGGTGATGGTGATGGTAGTTTTCTTTTTCCGTGACTTGATGATGGTCTTGGTGGTCTAAGCCATTGGCTTAGGTGATTATGGTGGCTTTAATCGTGGATGGTTGTTTACTTTGTTTAGTGTGGTGGCGTTTTGGGTTTCAAGACTGGAGCACCTGATAGATTTCCCAGTTTTATAAAACGAAGTTTGAAAGCTGTTGGAAGGGCTAATTCGCTAAGACGCGACCTAGCTAAGGTGCTTCATTGATGGTTTCGATGGTATTGGCGGCGGCTAAGGCTTTGAACCCTGTACGATCAGCATCAATCCTTGGCTCCTTGCCAAGGAGAAAACGTTGACTTTGGACTAATGTTTGCATAAATTCTTACCCTTGAAGGTAACTATAACTTTTGGCATAAACTACCGACATTAATTCTTACCATTGGGACACACCGTGCCTCTGAACTTGAGTTACCTGCATTAGTCCTTTTTCTTAGAGGCAACAATAACGATAGACGAGACTAGAGGTTTTCCTTATGGTGTGAAGAACAGGTCTAAAGTATCCTGAGACTGCAAGTGAAAAGCTTTCTAGGCCTAAAGTCTCGAGAGTTTTTCATGAGTAAATCAACAACAGTACTAGAGCCCTAAGTTCAGTAATTTTGATCTAGATTTCATGCATGTGATTTTTACTATCTGTAATTGAGATTAATTGTTAGATATATAGCTGAAAGCATTTCAATAGTATCTTCTTATCATACCCAAAAAAAAAATTACTTGTATCTTTTAATATAGGGTGGTTCTAGTTGGACTTCTAAAATTTGTTATTTGGACCTCCCATACTTAGTACACCTGTAATTTACTTTTTAGAATACTTGAAAAACTAAGTAGACATCCTTATTTTTACCAAAATACCCTTGAACATGAGATACAACAATCTGTTATTCTACTTTTTATCTCTATCTTCAACCATGAGAAGAAAAATAAATCAAAATCACATGACATTGCTCTCTTATGAGTAGGTCTCTCCTCCACCAAAATTAATCAGATGGTTGATTCTTGATCTTGATATGTTGTTGGAACCTTTTTGAATTTGCTAAAAGAATGATTTCAAGGGTATTGGGTTGGAAGATCAAGTAATAACTATATCATATTTAGTTTAAGAAAATTCCAAATCAGATTGTTTTGTATTTACCTTTGTAATAAATGATAGGCTAGAAATTATTATTTTTACTTATTTGTTTTAAGTAAATTATAAAACTATATAGGCAATATAGGGAAATATTGGGAAAAAAAATTAATTGAATGTTACATTTAGTTGGAGGAGGTAAGAAGAGTATTTATTTATTATTTACTTAATTTTTCATTTTTCTTTCTTTATCCTTATTTATCTTTTCATATAAGTTGACAAAGTCAATTAATAACTGAAAAAAATTAGAGGTCCAAATATCAAATTTGGAGGTTCAACTATAACCACCCTTTAACATATCATCGTGTGTACATCCTCTACTCAGAGACTCAGACTCCCAAAATTATTCTTTATATATATATATAAATATATATTTTTTTTTGAAACATTCTTTATACTTTTTGTAAGCAAGACATTGGTAGTGCGAGTGCCGTTCCCCTGACCAGGGATGATATGGTCGAAATCGGACAGTTGATAGATCTCATCTTTTAAAAAGCTAGAGAGCTGTCAACCGTCCGATTAAAATCAGACGGTAGTTGACCATATCATCCATGGTCAATAGCTGACTAGGGAAACATCCTTGTTGGTAGTGCTAGTTGTTGGGCTTTTTTCAAAGGGGGGAGAATCTGCTATCCCCAAAAAGCCTGTGCCGAACCTGTCCCTCCAATACTACACTGACACCTGTTCATTAAATTTACATCACTAACCCAACACCGCAATAAAACACCGTAGCGACTGAGGGTGGTCTCAACTCTCTCTGAGTCCCTAAAACCATCTCTCCAGCTCTCCCGGCTGCATCTTGATTCATCTCTTCTGCAATTGAATCTCTTTCCCAACGTCCATTTGTTCTACAGCTCTACCCCTTACTAAGCATAAGGTAATTATGTATTTTTCAACAATTTAATTTCGTTCAGTAAATTTTTTATATATGCGCACTTGCTTTTCGTTCAATTGTTCATTAAAAATTGAATCTGTGCGATAATTACTTATATATCAGATATTAATTTTATTGCGTTGATCTGTTGAGAATAAGGTTACTTTCTGGTTGATTCGACTCTGGTCGTGTGCTATGCAATAGCTTTGAAAGAGATAGCTATCGGAAATGAAAGAGTTTGGCGGTGAAGATGTGGTGGAGCAAATCCTATCAATTCTGCCACCCAAAACTCTGATGCGATTCAAGTGCGTCTCTCAAAGGTGGTATGCTCTGATCACTAGCCCCAGGTTCGTAGCCAAGCACCTCTACAATTCCAGCCACAACAATCTCTCCACTAGTGTTCTTATGAAACGTGAAGTCCATAAGGACACCAACACCGACGAGACTGAAGAGTTGTTCTCATTCCTTCATTTTCGAAATGATGAAGATAATGATGTTGATGGCGTGCATGACGAGCATAGTTTTCTTTCTAGTATCCAGGAATTCCATATTCCGTTTCCTACCGGTGTAAAGACTCCGAACGAATCGCTTATAATTATAGGTCATTGTAACGGGATCATTTGTCTAGCTCAAGCAGTATCTGGTGAGGTGATTTTATGTAACCCAGCAATTCATGAATATAAGCTTCTTCCCCCCTCTCCACACCTTCCAGATTCCGATTGGCCATGTAGCCCCTTATTCCGGTTCAGAGATGGTTTAGGATTTGGACACGATCCGAACTTTAACGAATACAAAGTTATTAACATTGGATTTCCTGCTCCAGAATTATCTACACCTGATGGATTTAATATTTATACTCCTCCCAAAGCAGCTGTCTACACCCTTGGTACTGATTCTTGGAGAGAGATCAGGACTGATTCGTTAGAAACGGAAACTACTATTCTTTGGCCCGAACAATTCCAGATGCACTTCAAGGATATGTGTTTTTGGCGGGGACATGAGCAACATAAGGAATTGGATGTGTCTGATGCCGGAAAGGAGGAATTCATTAGGGACGTTATCATTATGTTTGATACTGAGGATGAGCTGTTTCATGGTATAATCTTACCGGATGAATTTGATTATCCATTAAAGAACTATTTTGGTGGGCACCTTTTAGTGTGGAAGGACTCCGTTGCTCTTTTGGGAAGACAATTTCGTGAACTATCCTTTGGAATATGGGTGATGGATGAATTTGTTGGTCCTAATGGTGGTGCTTGGACAAAATACATAAGTTTTGAGCTCCCTGTGGAACCGTTGATATTTTGGAAGAGCGAGGAGGTTCTTTTGAATGATTATAACGGGACTAATTATAGTGGACTGATATACTCTTATAATCTCGGTACCAAAAAGCTTAAAAATCTTCCCATTCAAAGCAAGCGGACTGACTCTACTGCTGTTGTGCATGTGAACAGCATAGTTTCAGTCTTGGGAGGCCACAAACTCAACAGCAAAGATAATTCTACACTCAATGTATAAGTTCTTATTGTTCCTTTTACCATCCCGATGCTTGATCAAATATGTATCAATATCGATGTTGATAGTATGCTTACTTTTATGGTTCAAAACGGTAGAATTGCTTCAAATCATAGCTGTTTCATGCTCTTTTACAGGCCGATTTTTGTGTGTTCAAGTACTCTTCTCCGCCATTCAGTCATTCTATGGTTGACAAGAAAACTTACTCATATTCAGTGTGGGCCATCCCATCTGATGACGTGTCTCTCAGGATTAAGAAGGTGATGGAGGGATTGCGGACTGAATTCGGCGGACCAGAGATCGATCCTCACATTGTCGTTGTGGGGTCCATTTGTATGAAGTATGAGGATATACTCAACAAGTTTAGATCTCTCCAGTCTATTGTTACTTCTTCATACAAAGCTAAAGTTAATCAGGTCGTTACTAGGAGTTCCTATTTTCAATGTGTTTCCCTCCTCATTGATTCATCTTCCGAGGAGGTACTGTATTGTTGTTATTTTATTGTTTTGTTTTGTCTTGATTTGATTCGTATCAATTTTCCACTTCTCTTTTGGTTTTTGGCTTCGGATAGATATATGCTGATTGATGGAGTATCAAGCCAGTGAAATTTCTTTTGGAGAATTTATGCACCTTTCGTTTATGGCATCTCAGTTTTGCTTTTATCTATTAGTTAAACCTAGTATTAAATTACTCTTCATATTTATTAAACTATTTAGAGTAATTCACGTGTATCAAATTTTCTTTTTCTCAGTTATCGCTTGCAACTGGAGTCTGTGCTGCAGAATTTAATTTCTGGAACGGTAAGTTCTTTTCATTGTAGCTAGAGCTGGTTTGTTTATGAATTTGAGATGTTTTATCTGTTCAAGCTGTAACTTTGATATACTTAGCCATAAGCTATTCGAATCAATATTTTGTAAGTTGGGGTAGATATACAACTTTGTCCTGTGAGAGTGAGACAATTAATCTATTGATTAAAAATAATCTTCATACTTTCTACGTACTTTTCAAGTCTGTTACATTATCCTTGAGAACTTCTGTATTGGAATTTTTGGCATACGCAATTATAACCAGCGGCTACAAGCACTTACGTTGGTTATTTGTTGTCAAGCAATTTAAAATCTTAGGACTATAACAAAAATGAGGATCTTTCTGCTGTTGATCTTGGTCTCTTCAAAATGACAGACTTATCACTTTCTTTAGATTGAAGCACAAATGCTGTTAATTTAGTAAGATCATATTCATATGCCCTGAACTATGAATGAATCAATTAAAGGAACTCCTGTGTAATAGAAGATATCACAGAAGCCAATTCTTGGCCATGTTTGCCTTGCATTTAGAGAGAAAAGATTAGATATCAAATATTGCTACTATTTCTGCAGTTCAGCCTTTTGATTTCTGATGGAACAAAATTAATGTTTGTCGTCCACAGATGTTAGGCCACATTTGAGCCTCCTTTATGGGTACCTGACAGAAGAAGAGCGGAAGAAAGCTGAAGAAAAAGTTTGTATTCTGGATGAGAGCATCAGCAGCTTGAGCTTCTCTGTAACTAGACTTGCACTGTACAAAATTGACTACAAAGATATAACTCTCAAATCATGGCAGAAGATTGCTGAATACCCCCTCCAATTTGAGTAGTTATAGCTCTTAAATCTTAATTCATGCTTATTATTGTAATCTAAGATTCTGTCTCAGTACTGTCTAGCATGATCAATATAAATGGCACTCTTCTTCAATTAAAATGAATATGACCTTAAGACCTTTTGAGTCCAATTAATGATTATGTGTAATCAGATTTTGGATTCTTATCACACCGATCGATTATGTCCCCGAGGATCATTAGTCCAATAAAAATCGTGTAGTCTTATTAACGCTGAGAAGGAGTTCTGAGCAGGTTTGTAGGGAGGAGGGGGTTGATCAGGTTTTCGTCGATGTTTGGTGTTGAAGTTATATTTCCGACCACCCAAGAATGGGGAGATTGAGTCGGTAACTGGGTATTGTTGAATTTCTCATCAAGTCTACAACAAAGTTGATGTATATTACAAGTTCAGATACGCAATTAATCAACTTGTTTCTGATGGGTTTACTTGTGCTCTACTTTCTAATTGATGAGGTATGCTTGGCTTTCATCCATTTAATTGATCTATAAATTGGAAATACTATGAATTGCAATTTCTTTGAGTAGCAGTGGCTTTCCCACATGAAAGATCTTTTTTGTTTTGTAGTATGTTTTTCAAATGAAGAATTGAGTTCCGCCCATCCTCACGTACATATTGACATTGAAATGCTAGTTAAATATAATGATGAGCCTGAGTTTCTGTACGTACTACCGTCTCTGCAAGTTGTAGTATAGCGAATTACTTGCTTTAGTTGTTAACATGTCTAGACTTGTGGCTATGGTAGCAGGCATCCCCAACCCCTCTGTTTCAGGACAAAATCAATATAGTGTAATTCTTATCAGCATCAAAATGACACTAATTAATTAACAATGCTCGTATGGAGAACTTCCTTCCCTAGATATGCCCAATGTTACAATATATGCTTGTCGTATGGAGAACTTCCTTCCGATGTTACATATATGCTTGCGGTTATGATATGCAAGGAGGAAGCCTTATTTCGATTATTATAGAATAGGATTTACTTGGGCTTGTTGAGTTAACAAGTGATTTGGAATTTAGCCAATGAGATTTATTCAGTTTGATTTGAATTTTTTGGTGATTGTGTTGTTAGTTGTTTTGACGTGCAATTTTCTGTATGCCTGTAGTCTGATGAAGCAACCGAAGTTCTTCTGATGAATAACGTCCTTGGTTATCTGCCTCTTCAGCATGCATCCTTCTGAGGATTCGGGAGCTCGAGGCGGGTCATAGAATGAGACTCGTGACGTTCATATACATAAATCTCCGTATTTTTTAATGATTGATTAATTTTTTAAGATTCATTATAAGAACAATTAAAAATTAAAAAATTATATAGCGTAATAAAGTAATTCAATCAAAATATTTGCAAAACCTTAAATTTACCCCAAATACCATTATAAATAAAGATTTTTGCATATTTATGTTAACAACGAGATCAAACCTGAAATTATATATACCTCAAACAGGCTATCTCTCTCTCTCTCTCTCAGTTCTAAAGGCCGGTGTTTCAATATGAGAAATCATCCTCATCTGGTGGCGTCCGGACGCATGGGCTGGCCTCTGGCCTTACCGTCGTCATGGGGTCTGTTGTCGGACAGGTATTGATGGCTACTGCTCTTATTCCATCGAATGGGGTTTGCTAGGGGCTCGTCGGTGGTTCTGGTTGGGATGGTGAGAGGTGATGGTCGTGCTAACAAGTCCGACGATCGAACCCTGATGACGGCGCCACAGGTCTGACTCGATGGCGGTGTGAGGTGAGAGGGCCTGGATCGGGGTTGGTCTTTTCCGTGGTGGCGTGATTTGGGGCGGCGTGGCCTGTGCGGGTTTGGGTCGCAGTCGGTGAGTGCTAGTGGCAGCGCAGGTCGTGGCGGCGTGAATTGAGGCGGGTGTAAGTCGTGGTGGCGCACGGCGGACGCAACTGCTTGGCTATTACGTACGACGGGGACGTGAGCGTAGGAGGACTGGACCGAACAGGAATATGAGGCTTGGTTTGACCTTTGCTTTGGTGGGCTTTTGAGTTTCTGGGCTGGGGTTCTACCCTAGTCCAATAGCTTCTAATTTGGGCTAGGGTTTAGGCTCTTGGCCGAAACTTATGTATTTAGTTTTTTGTCTAATTACAATAAGTTTCTTGTATTAGGAACCTAACGAGTGTAGTTTAGCTTGTCTATTCGCTATGTTTTTTCTTATAGGCTTGCTTTTAAGTGAGCGATAAATTCAAATATAGTTGGTCTATCCTATGTACCACTATGGTTCCTTCACGAATCCTTGTTTTGGTCATTGTTATGTGTCAACGGGTGGGTACGTAATGACCTTCTTCACATGCGCTATTATCAATGAAATTACTGTTATTTAAAAAAAAAAAAAACTGGAATTATACATATGTGTGTGTGCGCGCGCGCGCGCGTGCGGTATAGCAATACTCGCTGAGTTGGTACGAATGCTTGAAAAGTTTAGACTTCAAGACTTCAATCGGTGAGAAAAGTTCATGTAATTGGTTATAGTCTTTCTGAAAGACCAGGTTGTTTAGTCTAAAACTAATATTTGAGTTGGGCTTGCCTTGTACTTATATAGTTATTGTTTAATTATCCCATGCAATGGAATCTGATATATGCAGTAATACATTATTTCTATCTATCAAAGTTTATATATAGAAACTCACAAATTTTGGGCCCATAGAATTAGTGGCCCAAGGCGGGGAGCCTACTCAGCCTACACCCAAGGCGGTTCTGGCAAGTGGCAACTGTGTTGGCCTTTCGATGAGCAAGAGCGAAAGAAACTGCAGAGAAGGATTAAGGCCTTCCATTAGATCATCGAAGTGGGTGAGCTAGTGTCGCTAGCTATGTACTTGCCTGAGTGTAGACGACACTAAAGGGCCTCGTATGGTTCGGAGCCTGGAAATATATATTCTTCGGCGAGGGCATCTTCCAAATGTCTTACAATTAATCAAATTTTTAAAAGAAATATGAAAGATTTGCTCGTCTTGATGAGCTTAGGGTTTGACCCATTTTATGTTGAAATGCCATGTTATAGCACATACTTATTCATGAAATCTCATTTCTTTTATTTCCAGAACTTCTCTGTGGGTTAGCTAAGAAAAAACTTATTACCTCAGAGGAACCAATTATCTGATCCCGATATACAAGTAATTTCCGGATCGAAATGCATGCATATGGCCGGCATGATTCCTTGAAACAAAACAGTACCTTCATCCATTTTAACAAATTGGAATTCTAATTAACACTAACGTACTTTACACGTTTGAGAAGGAATCAACTGAAATGCTTTGAAGCTAATGACTCATATATGGTGGATGATGAGTCTAGCTAGGTTTCTTCTAGATGCCTATCATTAATTAATTTTTTTCTGTCGGTTCACTCTTTCCTTCTTTTAGGTGGGCATGGTATGTATGTATTTTCGGTTCATATCCAAATATGTTAGCAAATTTGCCTCTCAATACAGATTAGTTTCATCCAAATTTGCATAATTGAAAATGAGACGGCTTGAATTCACCATTTATAAATGATCACACACACCAAATATGCCCTTTTTGATTTTGTTACCACAATGAACAAATGATGAATTAGTCCTAATAAGCTATTAACAACTGGACCAATTCAATTTTCGCAATTAATCCTATTTGAAGTAGTTTAGGAACATTAATTAGTCTTAGGACCAACATGATAATGTTGCGCAATGCTCATGATGACAATGATACCAATAGGACATTACTCTGACAATCATTTCGCTTGTCATTTGCACATTGAGAGATCCAGTTGAGAATGGTCAAGTGCAATACGTATCAATTAAGCTTCAAAACAGTATTCTCAAAAGCAAGAAGGAACCCTAAAACGTAAGTCATGTATCCATATGGAAATGACGTGTGAACAGAGAAAAAAAGACAAAGAAAGAAAGAAAGAAAGAAAAAAAAAAAAAACTAGCCAGTTTCAGTTCAACATAAGTAGATTGGATCAATAGAAACCACACTGACTAGAGTTCACGGTTCTCAATGTAAAGACTAAAGAGAGTCTCATGTTTGTTGAATGTTGAACCATATGAACTCTATCTAGCATTCTAGCTGCATTATTATTCAATAAAAATGAAAATATCAGCCGCATGCAGTCTGTCTCATTTTGTCGATAGCTTTTAAAATTGTAAATAAAACTCGTTAATGACCTAGGCCAAGTTATGGAGGATCTGGGCGTTATGCAGTCTACAGTTTCTTCATCATATATAGTACTTCTTCTCCCAGTATCAAATTGCTACCGTTTTGTAGAGTCTACGATAGTGGTTAGTGGTGACTACTTGATCTATTAGTAATTAGTACAGTTTTAGCTAGTAGCGTTTAGAGCTCATTGCAGTAGGGTTTATAATAGCCATGTTAGAGCCTAAAATCTTAGCTACATTTAATTAATCACAATCAACTAGTCTTATGCTTCTTCGTGATGACAATTTTATGACGATTCAAGTAAATATCAACCCGAAAATCAGCTGAAAATTGTCAAAAGAAATGGTCATAATGAGCTAATTATCATATTTCTCAATTAACCATATTTGAAGTAGTTTACGAACAGTAGTCCTAGGACCAATATGATAATGGTTCGCAATAATCATGATGACAAGGATACCAATAGAACATTACTGTGACGATCATTTTGCTTGTCATTTGCACATTCAGAGAGTTGAGATATGAGATCGAATGATGATCAAATGCAATACGTATCAATTAAGCTTCAAAATAGTATTGCCAATAGCAAGAAGGAAAACCCTAAAATGTAATTCATGCATGCATATGGAAATGACGTGTGAACAGAAAAAAAGAAAAAAAAGAAAAAAAAGCGAGTTTCAGTTCGACATAGTAGATCAATTGGATCAATTGAAACCACAGTAGCTAGCGTTTCAGGGATCTGTATATAAAGTTTTCATGTTTGGTGATATGAAACATGCGAATTATATCTAGCTGCAATATTATTCAAAAGAGTGATCATCGATCATATACAGCAAAAATGAAAACACCAGCAGTCTGTCTAATTTTCTTGCTCTCTGTTATTCTGTTCAAGGGTTCCCATGCAGAGCCATACGAATACCTACAGTTTGTCTTGCAATACGCTAGAGGTTACTGTGTTAACGTCAACAAATGCATTCCACAGGCGAGCTTGCCGGCCAAATTCACAGTTCATGGAATTTGGCCCACGAATATTTCCAAGCCGCTGATCGAGTGTAAAGCTGCACAGAAACGACACCAATTCAACAAAAAGCTGGTATATATTATTTTTATTGAACATCTTTCGTGCATGATTAACTTATGCTTAATTATGTAACCAAGTCACTCGGCTTGTTTTGCTTTTCAGATAACACCTTCGCTGGAAACCTATCTTCTCCAATCTTGGCCCAGCGTCCAGACAGATAAAGATAATATGACTTTTTGGAAAGACGAATATAATAAGCATGGGTCCTGTACTGCACCAGCTATCACTCAGACAGCGTATTTTGAGAGAGCTCACAAGTTCTGGAAGGAGTATGATCTCTATTCTGTTTTGGAACAAAAAAATATCAAGCCGGGGCAGTCTCGATCGTATTCACTGGCTGATTTTGAAGCAGCCGTCAAGTCCAAGATCGGTACCGACACAAAACCTCTCATCCTTTGTAAGCAGGACGCACTAACTCGTGGGAGCACAACAACCAACTTCATTTTGAGGGAAATTGTGATCTGTTTCGATCACCAGGGGTCAAATTTGGTCAATTGTACCCGAACAACAGATTGTGACCAGAAGCAGAAGACAACTAAATCGAGTATGATATACTACGTTTAGCTGATTCCCCCTCTTTTCATGTTTAGATGAGTTTAGTTGGGTCTAGGCGGGGGTTTGATACCCTAGCATTAAAATAATGTACTAAACTCCCTATGAATAAAAATGCAATCTTACTTTAAGTACTTGTTTATCTCTATGTCTAATAGTTTAGATGCCTGATTCAACACATTACTAACTTTTTTAAGCGTGTGTTTGGATGTTTCATGGAATCATGGGTGGTTCTCAATCTTAATTACTACCCGTAGCATAAGAATGATTAGCTCAAGTTCGTTCTAGTGCTGCTGCTCAAGACCTTAAAGTTTTGTGTTTAAGACCCTAGCAACGCCAATATATACAGTTAGTAAGGAGCGGTTTTTACACTTGCATCCATTTTTTTGCTTGTGACTCTGATTAGATGCTAAGCTAGTGAGATCTAATGGCTAATTTCTGAGAGTTAAGTATTCTCTTCAACGGAAGGTACTAGTATAATGATTAGCATTATTCATGTTTTAGCTGCATGGATTAAATGCATAGTACCCGGTAAGGCTTGAGAGTAAAGAATTGGTATACATGGTATCTTTTGCATGCATTGTTATGCATGTGGAATAGCTGGGGACGATAACCCCTAGAACCCAATTTCATCCATACATAATTCAAATTTCAAATTTCAATAAATATGTAATCTTGCCATTCACAATCCATTCAAAAGTCCGCACTTGATCCTCCTTAGAAACTTGAGAAAATTTAGTATCTCAAATATTTTTCGTTTTTAATTATATTAAATGAATTATTGTTACTTTTTTCGCCAAAAAAGGAAAAGTTTATTTTAAGGGAATTACTAAAAATAATTATGAGCTCAATGTAAGAAATATGTTTAAGTTGAGGTTATATGGAGAGAACTAGCTAAAGCTTCCTTTTTTTGTTTTTTGGTTGAATGGAGCTCAATAAAATCATTATTGGGGGCAATAAATTTTTTTTATTGGGGGGCAATAAATCTCCTAAAACTTTCAAAATCAATAACATCTTCACTTCTTAATGATTATTGACCCTCAATAAAAGTTTTATTGAGGGCAATAAACTTTTTATTGGGGGATAATAAAAGTCTCCGGCTACCTTTCTGGTTACTTATGAGATCTGCGACGACTTCTTTAGGGACCTCATGCCAGGCTTATGGAGAGATCTATTTGCCGGTGACCTGAATCCGACTACTAGAGACCGGCAAAGTCTCCAATGACCTACTTTTAAAGTGACAAAAAGGAGAGAGGGCAAAATTGTCTAAAAAATAAACAAAAAATAATTTTAAAAAAAATTAATTGGGTATTAGGGTAAAATAATTATAATTTATCGGGTAAGTGTATAATTTTATAAGATATTTGAGTATGTCAACATTTTCCCAAGAAAAAAATAGGGGACTTTACTGTTGGGTTTTTAAAGGGGGGACTTTGCCATACAATTGGGTTTGGAGTCTGAACTCTCTGAATCCCTAATTATTTCTCCAGCTCTCGAAGTGCAGCTCCATCTTGATCGAATCTCTCTCTCGACATCCTCTTCTCCATTTATTCCTTCTACTCTATTTATAAGGACAAAGGTAATTGTGCAGTCTTATTTTCTGTGCACTTGTTTTCGAATCAGTTTCAATTTCACTTTCTTGAACTTGTGCGTTCAAGTGTTGAGACTAACGTCAGAATCCGGTTGACTTGAGTCTTCGTATATATTATTTTCTGATTGTGTTATATAATGAAAATCCAGCAGGACAAGATCTATATGAAATGACGTTGGAGTTTGGCAAAACTATTGATGAAGATGTGGTGGAGCAAATCCTATCAATTCTGCCACCCAAATCTCTGAAGCGATTCCAGTGCGTCTCTGAAAGGTGGTATGCTCTAATCACCAGTCCCAGGTTCGTAGCTAAGCACCTCTCCAATTCCACGCACAACAATCTCTCCACTAGTGTTCTTATGAAACGTGAAGTCCGTAAGGATACCAACCCTGACGAGACTGAAGAGTTGTTCTCATTCCTTCATTTTCGAAATGATGAAGATAATGATGTTGATAGTGTGCATGATGAGCATAGCTATCTTTCTAGTATCCAGGAATTCCATATTCCGTTTCCTACAGGTGTAAAGACTCCGAACGAATCACTTGTAATTATAGGCCATTGTCATGGGATCATTTGTCTAGCTCAAGCCGTTTCAGGTGAGGTAATTCTATGCAACCCAGCAATTCATGAATATAAGCTTCTTCCCCCCTCTCCATACCTTCCAGATTCCGATTGGCCTCGTAGACCCTTATTCTGGTTCGCAGGTGGTTTAGGATTTGGACACGATCCTAACTTTGACGAATATAAAGTTATTAACATTGGATTTCCTTCTCCAGAATTATCTACACCTGATGGATTTAACATTTATAATCCTCCCAAAGCAGCTGTCTACACCCTGGGTACTGATTCTTGGAGAGAGATCAGGACTGATTCGTTAGAAACAGAAACTACTATTCTTTGGCCCGAACAATTCCAGATGCACTTCAAGGATATGTGTTTTTGGCAGGGACATGAGCAACATAAGGAATTGGATGTGCTTGATGACGACAAGGAGCAATTCATTAGGGAAATAATCATTATGTTTGATACTGGGGATGAGCTATTTCATAATATAATGTTACCGGATGAATTTGATTATCCATCAAAAAATTATTTTGTTGTGAGCCTTTTAGCGTGGAAGGACTCCGTTGCTCTTTTGGGAAGACAAACCTGTCAGCTATCATCATATGGAATATGGGTGATCGATGAATTTGGTGGCCATAACGGTGGTGCTTGGACAAAACACATAACTTTTGACCTCCCTGTGGAACCGTTGATATTTTGGAAGAGCGACGAGGTTCTTTTGAATGATCCTTACGACACTGATTATAGCGGACTTATATTCTCTTATAATCTCGGTACCAAAAAGCTTAAAAATCTTCCCATTCGAAGCGAGCGGACTGACTCTACTGCTATTGTGTATGTGAGCAGTATAGTCTCAGTCTTGGGAGGCAATAAACCCAAGAGCAAAGATAATTCTACGCCCAATGTATAGTTCTTACTGTTCTTTTTTTCATCCCGATGCTTGATCAAATATGTATCAATATGGATGTTAATATTATATTTACTTTTTTGGTTCAAAAATGTAGAGTTGTAGCAAATTATAGTTGTTTTCATGCTCTTTTACAGGCCGAATTCTCTGTATTCAAGTGCTCTTCTCCACCAGTCAGTCATTATATGGTTAACAAGAAAACTTACTCATATTCGGTGTGGGCAATTCCATCAGATGATGTGTCTCTCAGGATTAAGAAAACGATGGAGGGACTGCGGACTGAATTCGGCGGGCCAGAGATTGATCCCCACATTGCCGTTGTGGGGTCCATTCGTATGGAGCATGAGGATATGCTCTACAAGTTTAGATCTCTCCCATCTGTTGTTATTTCTTCGTACAAAGCTAAAGTTAATCAGGTCGTTACTAGGAGTTCCTATTTCCAATGTGTTTCCCTCCTCATTGATTCATCTTTCGAGGTGTCACCCGAGGTACTGTATTGTTATCATTTTATTGTTTTGTTCTGTTTTTTTTTTTTCTGATTTGTTTGTTTACAAATTTTTCAATTCTCTTTTGTCCTTTTGGTTTCGGATAGATGTATGCTAGTTAATGTGACAAGTAAAAATTCTTTTGAAGAATTTATGCACCGTTCGCTTATGGCATCTCTTACTTTTATCTATTAGTTGAGCCTAATTTAACTATGAGCCTAGTATTAAATTATTCTTCATATTTATTAAACTGTTTAGAGTAATTCACGTGTATCAAATTTTCTTTTTTTCAGTTATCGTTTACAACCGGAGTCTGTGGTGGAAAATTCCATTTCTGGAATGGTGAGTTCTTTACATTTTAGAGCTGGTGTGTTTTTGAATTTATCTGTTCAACCGTAACTCTAGCCATAAGCTATTTGGAAAAGCAAATATTCTGTAAGTTTGGGTATAATATATAATTTTGTCCTGCAAGAGTGTGTGAGAGACAATCTACTGACTAAAAGTCTAAAACTAATCTTCAAGCTTTCTACATTTCAAACTTGTTACATTATCCTTGAGAACCACATCATGGATTTTAGGACTATAATAACATCAGGATCTTTCTGCTGTTGATCCTGGTCTCTTTGAAATGACAGATGTCTCTATTGAAGCATATATAATGCTGTTGATTTAGTAAGATTATACTCGTCTGCTCTGTAAGTATGAATCAGTCAAAGGACATCCTCAGTAAGATAATATAACATAGAAGTGAATTTTGCTATGGCCGGGTTTTCTGTGCATTTAGAGAATAAAGATTAGATTGCAAATTTTGCTAATTTTTCTTCATCCCACATTATGATTTACTGATGGATCAAAACTAATGTATGTCCTCTGCAGAAGTTAGGCCACATTTGAGCCTCCTTTATGGTTACCTGACAGAAGAAGAGAGGAAGAAAGCTCAAGAAAAAGTCAGTATTCTGGATGAAGGCCTCAACTGCTTGAGCTTCTCTGTAACTCGACTTGCATTGTACAAAATTGACTACAAAGATACAAGTCTCAAATCATGGGAGAAGATTGCTGAATACCCCCTCCAATTTGAGTAATTCTCATAATTCATGCTTATAAAGTGCTGTAATTGAAATATAAGACTCTGTCTGAGCGTCCCTGCTGTAGTCCTGTGAGTCATGTCTAGCACAATTAGATTTTCGATTGCTACATGTGTCATGACAATCTTATTCCTACACCTTCATAATGTTGAGTTGGTTTACTTTTAGTACTTATTCTGCAGTATTATTCTTCAGCCAAAAGCTAAAAACCAAATGACTTTTGAACTTATTGATTAGAAGCAAGGACAATACACATAGAAGAAAAGAGGAAATTGTTCTCTTTCACCACCCTGATTGTGACCCCAAATTCAAAAATGTTGTAATCATCAACACTTGGCCACATTCTAAGTTGTATTATATTAGCTAAACTACTATTTATGCATTTCGGGTAACATAGACATGCTCGGAAGAATATGTTTAAGAACAAGAGGAATTGATAAACAGAAAAGGAGAGTAAAATTTCAGAGAGAATGGAGATTTCAATGTGTTTATTCATCTCATACAAAGGGGTATTTATAGGAATACATTTGAAGTGTGAAAGCTCAAAGAGAAACTCAAAATGATAACCATCTTGATGATGATTTTCTGCCATGTTTGTTGCCCTTTGGTAAAGCATGTTTACATAAGTCTTCATATACTCAAGTACCTATGATTATACACTCAAGTACCTATCTAAATACTTTTACGTATTTTGTTACATGATATAGACATATACGGTATATATACATTTTATACTACAACACTCCCCCTTGGATATTTCATGTTCAATAGTATTATGTAGATGGTGCGCATCGAAGTTGCCTCGTTAAAAACCTTGCCAAGTAATAAAACCCTGTGGGAAAAAACAACCTTGGTCGAAAGGGAAAAAGAGCACAACGCGAGTTGAGTGTGAAGTATGTTTCTGGATACTCCTCCTGATTTAGACTCCTCTTGAAGATCGTGGGAGTTCGGATATCCTCCTCAATCCGATGCTCCTTACATGTTTCTCGAAAAGGGATTTTGGTAGTGACTTAGTAAATAAGTCAGCTACGTTATCTTCTGATCGGATTTGATTTACTTCAATATTTAGAAGTGTTTGCTGTTGCTGATTGTAGAAGAATTTCGGCGATATATGCTTGGTATTGTCGCCTTTGATGAAACCTAATTTCATTTGCTCAATACAAGCTGCATTGTCCTCGTAAATGCATGTAGGTTCATTTGTGGTGAATTTCAAACCACAAGTTCCTCGAATGTGTCTATTTATAGACCTTAGCCATATGCACTCACGCACGGCTTCATGTAGTGCAATTATCTCTGCATGATTTGAGGAAGTAGCAACAAGAGTCTGTTTTGTAGATCTCCAAGATATCGCGGTGTTTCCCATGGTAAAGACATAACCTGTTTGGGAGCGACCTTTGTGAGGGTCAGAGAGCTACCCTGCATCAGCAAAACCCGTCAAAACATCATTTTGATGGAGGGGAGGAGGAGAACGTCGGTCACTATGGATAGTGTTGCCGGCGCTCACATTTCTTTTCTCTCTGTAGGGATAGAACAAGCCCATATCGATCGTACCTTTTAGGTATCGAAGGATTGTCTTTATACCAATCCAATGGCGGCGTGTTGGCGCAGAACTGTGTCGAGCTAACAAGTTTACTGCAAATGAGATATCCGGTCTTGTGCATTGAGCTAAATACAATAATGCGCCTATCGCACTTAGGTATGGTATTTCAGCTTCTAATAAATCTTCGTCCTCATCCCTTGGACGAAACGGATCTTTCATGGGCTCAAGACTACGGTTGATCATAGGAGTACTCACAGGCTTTGCTTTATCTTCATTAAAGCGCCTTAGTAACTTTTGAGTATATGCTGATTGATGGATCATAATCCCATCATTACGGTGCTCGAGTTCTATTCCGAAACAAAACCGTGTTTTCCCGAGATCTTTCATCTCAAATTCAGATTTCAAATATGTAGCAGTTTCTTTTAACTCATCTAGAGTTCCAATTAGGTTCATGTCATCAACATAAACTGCTACAATTGCAAATCCGGATCTTGTTCTCTTAATGAACACGCAAGGGCATATTTCATTGTTAACATATCCCTTCCCAATCAAGTAGTCACTTAGACGGTTATACCACATCCGTCCGGATTGTTTCAATCCATATAGTGAGCGTCTTAATTTTATTGAAAACGCGCTCCGTGGTTTAGAGCCACTTGATTTGGGTAATTGAAGTCCATCTGAAACCTTCATATATATCTCTGAATCTAGATCCCCATAGAGATATGCTGTAACCACATCTATGAGCTGCATGTCAAGTTTTTCGGAAACTACCAAACTGACAAGGTAGCGGAACGTTATAACGTCCATTACGGGAGAGTATGTCTCCTCGTAGTCGATTCCAGGACGTTGTGAGAAACCTTGAGCCACAAGGCGGGCTTTGTATCTAACAACCTCGTTTTTCTCATTACGCTTTCTAACAAAGACCCATTTATGGCCAACAGGTTTTATATTTGGTGGTGTCAGTGTTATAGACCCAAATACCTGTCTCTTTGTTAGTGAATCCAATTCAGTCTGGATCGCATTTTTCCATTTTGACAAATCTGCTCTACGTTGGCATTCTTCAACGGAGCGAGGTTCGATATCATCGTATTCTATAATTCATTTTGCAATATGATATGCAAACGCATCATCAATAGCCATAGAATTTCTGTCCATAATTACATGTATACTAGTGTAATTCATGGAGATCTCTCTATTCTCTGGAATTGGTTCTACTATTGGAGAGTCCTCCAATGATGTCTCTTGGACATAACCATAATCCGGAATTTTTTCATGAGATGGATTATTTATATCGATGATTAATGGATTATTTTGTGTCAAGCTCGCTTTCTTTCTTAGGCGAGAATCCATCGAACCTATAGGCCTCCCGCGCTTTCTAGCAGGAGCCATGGGTCTAGCCACTACATCACCCATAGAGGGGATGTCATGTCCTTTAGTTTTAGGAACATCAATCCTTGCAGGTACGTTTGCAGCAGGTATGTGTGATCTTGTCACTTTAGCGATATCAGAAAACGCATCAGGCATTGATTCTGCTACGTTCTGAAGATCGAGAATCCTCCGCACCTCTATTTCAGACTGTGTGGTTCGGGGATCAAGATGAGACAAAGTGGGGACAGACCACGACAATTCCTGTCTTTTCTGTTGAACATTAATGTTCTTGTCTCCCCCTAATGACGGGAAGACTATCTCATCAAAGTGACAATCCGCAAATCTAGCGGTAAATAGATCACCTGTCAAGGGTTCTATGTAGCGGATAATGCTTGGAGTATCATATCCAACATAAAGGCCTAAGCGTCTTTGAGGACCCATTTTGGTGCGCTGTGGCGGCGCAATTAGCACATAGACTGCACACCCAAATATGCGTAAGTGTGAGACATTAGGCTCATACTCAGTCACCAGTTGGGACGCAGAAAAGGGTTGGGTGGCAGTGAGTCTCAGACGAATAAGCACAGCTGCATGTAATATTGCATAGCCCCAAGCAGAAATAGGGAGATTGGTGCGCATAACCAATGCCCTGGCAACCATTTGAAGTCTTTTAATGGCAGCTTCTGCGAGTCCATTTTGGGTGTGTACATGAGGGATAGGATGTTCCACCTCAATCCCAATGGACATGCAATAATCATCAAAGGTTCTTGATGTAAATTCTCCAGCATTGTCAAGACGAATTGACTTAATAGGATGATCGGGGTGGTAAGCCCTTAATTTAATGATTTGTGCTAGGAGTTTAGCAAATGCAGCATTTCTTGTGGATAAGAGCATGACATGTGACCAACGTGTCGATGCATCAACCAACACCATAAAATATCTAAATGGTCCGCAAGTTGGTTGGATAGGTCCACAAATATCACCTTGTATTCTTTGTAAGAATGGTATATTTTCTTTAGTGTCCTTTGCATAGGATGGTTTTGATCCTACCTTGGCTAAAGAGCAAGCTTTGCAAAACGAATGATACATTTTAGAAGTAACTCTTTGGACCAATGTTTGGTTCGTACTTCTTTTCGTTTTGAAGAATGGATGTCCGTGTGAAGTTTTTAATATACGGAGCATCATGTCACGACCTGGATGTCCCAAACGGTCGTGCCAAAGCTTGTATGTGTCAGGATCCCATAATTTGTCATTCATGACATGGTTGGATTCAATGACTCTAATACTGGTTGCATACAATCCACTAGAGCGACACATAAGTTTCTCTAAAACTCGTGTATTTCCGTAGTTTTTAGAGGTGATGCAAAGGAACTCTTGTCCATTCTCACAATGTGTTTCCACATGAAAATCATTGGCTCTTATGTCTTTAAAGCTTAATAGGGTCCTTCCGGCCCTTGGAGCATATAGAGCTTCGGCGATATTAATATTTGTGCCATTTGGTAACAAAAATTGAGCTGGTCCTCGACCATGAATCAATTGTGATGGTCCTGCCATCGTAGTTACTGAGGATCGACTAGGTGTCATCCATAAAAATAATTGCCTATGTCGCAATATCGTATGTGTGGTGCCACTATCAAGAAGGCATTCCAATTCTCCGGAAAACATACTGAAAGGAATAAAGTTCGGAATATTAACACATGTCCATGACATTGAATGCGATACTTTATTAATAGGGAAAATAGCCAATGATTACATCAAAGTTATTCATAAGTCTATTCCAAATATCAAACTTTAGACAAATTGCTATCACTCAATCCGCTTGGTAATTCCAATGGAATATGACCAGGAAAGTAGAGAGATGTTGGTGGAGCGAGGCTCGCTTAAATACCCCGATCTCAATTGCTTTCCTAGACATCATACTTCATTGGGTACGCCACATAAGAAGGAGTTTAATACAATTGTTATTTATTGACTAAGGCACATTTGCCATTCTTGGAAAATAGAAAGAGGATTATTCTAATAAAAGTCTGTGGCATCCTCGTGCTCTTCATCTACATCTTTGAAGTCCTCAACAGTGAAATTGACATCTTCACTATTTTCATCTTCGGCAAGGTTAGCTTCTTGCTCTCTTGCTTCCCTGTACTCCTTGTAGCGTGCAGCTAATTGGGTACTTGCATGACATTGTTTAAACCAATGCTCGATTGATCCACATCTATGACACATGTCATTGTGGTTCCCTCCCTTCATTTGAGGTATAGGTTGTGCAGGTTGTACAGTTTGTGCAGGTTGTGCACGTTGTGGATATCCCCTAGGAGGGTTGCTGCTACTACCACGGCGCATGGTGCGACCTCCACGGCTCATGGTGCTATTTCCACGGCCGGTGTTGCCATATCTCCCTCTTCCACGTGTGGAGTTACCATCACGTGTGCCCGCTCTAAAGTTGCGGTTTCCTTCCCTATTGGGACGGTTATATGGACCTGTTCGTCCTTCATGTCCCCTATTATTAGGGTACACATGTCCCCTATTGCTGGGGTACCGCTCCCTGTGCCCTCTCTTGAGTGCATTATAATTTGCCTCACGAACGCTCTTGGTTCCAATGGGTCTTGAATTATAATTCTTTACGAGAATGTTGTCGTGCTTTTCGGCTACCGACAAAATATTTATGAGTTCATTGAACCTCGTAATTCGTCCAGCATTTACTTCAGTGCGATACTGCTTTGATAGCAAAATTGCTGCAACATGGAAGGTGGAGAGAGTTTTCTCAATTAGCTCTTCTTCTGTGAGGGGTCTTTGACAGAACCTCAACATGGATTTGAGACGAAGAGCTTCTGAATTGTACTCAGCAATAGACTTGAAGTCTGAGAAGCGTACATCGTTCCACTGAACCTTCAAGTCAGGGAGGAGAGAATCTTGGATATTGTTAAAGCGCTCTTGTAGTGCTTCCCATAAATCCTTTGCATCTTTGATGGACATGTACTCTAGCCTGAGTGCTTTGTCCATATGACGTCGCATCAAGATGATTGCTTGTGCATGCTTCTTGGGTGTTCGAGGGAACACAAGGGCCGGGTTTGGTTCATGGATGATGGGCAATATCCCCTTCGATGTGAGATGGTTCTCAACGTCGGTTTTCCAGCTATGGTAATCTGAACCTGTTGAGTCAAGGATTTGAAAATCGAGTCTAGGTTCATTCGACATCCTTGAAGATAAGAAGAAAATATTAGTTTCGGAGTTAAAACTTCCACGAAAAAATAATAAGATTTCTGAGCTATGCTACCAAGAAATCAATTTCCAAGAATCATTGTGAACACTCTTAGTTCATTGATTACGAACGCTCTTAGTTCGTTTGGCGTGAATTGCTATAATTCCGCTTTTGATTGTAAGTTCCCGAGAAAAAGGAAAAAAGAGAGAAAATAAATAAAAACTCAAAAACGGGAACTTTTAGTAAAGAATACCTTGGAATAGTGTTGCCGGAAATTTTTGACCGGAAAAATTATCGGAGGTGACTGGAAGAATCGTTGGAAAAAGTCGAGAAAAATCGTCCGAAAAGTCGCCGGAAAAATGTCGAAAAAGTCATCGGAAAAGTTGTCGGAAAGTCGCCGCGCAAATCTGTCCACAGCTGCTCGGCAGCTGCTGCGCAGGGTCTCGGCAGCTGCTGCGCAGGGGCCTCGGCAGCTGCTGCGCAGAGTCTCGGCAACTGCTGCGCAGGGCTCTCGGCAGCTTCTCGGCAGGTCTCGGCAGCACCTCGGCAGCTCTCGGCAGCGGTCCGGTTTGGTTTTTCCGCTTCCGGCGGTCGGTTCAGGCCGTTTCCGGCCGGTTCCGGCGATTCTGAGATCGTTTCAGGGCTCTTGGAATCAAGGGCTTTAATCTGAGCTAGGGTTTGGGGATTTTTTGTAGGTTTTGAAAAATGACTTCGATCGATGATGAACTCTTCTTTCGTCAATTTTTCGATTCTAATTCTAGAGCAACTTCGTGCTGATAACGTGTTTAAGAACAAGAGGAATTGATAAACAGAAAATGAGAGTAAAATTTCAGAGAGAATGGAGATTTCAATGTGTTTATTCATCTCATACAAAGGGGTATTTATAGGAATACATTTGAAGTGTGAAAGCTCAAAGAGAAACTCAAAATGATAACCATCTTGATGATGATTTTCTGCCATGCTTGTTGCCCTTTGGTAAAGCATGTTTACATAAGTCTTCATACACTCAAGTACCTATGATTATACACTCAAGTACCTATCTAAATACTTTTACGTATTTTGTTACATGATATAAACATATACGGTATATATACATTTTATACTACAACAGAATACATTATTTTAGCACATTTGATGGTAAAATATGATTAAGAAAATATCTATACACAATTTGTTTGTGGAAATGATCTGAAGGTGTTTGTTCTTTGTTCTGGAGTGAGGGTGGTCATGGCTTGTCGGATGATCATGTTCTACCGGTACTATGTTCCTCATCTACTACTTCATCAGAATATCCAAATCTTGAAGCCCAAGCTTTCATTTCGAATTTCAAGGGCATCCTCTTACCATTATTGCCACAACCTTAACCCTACTGATACCCAAACCAATTTCCCCATCAAGCCAAAACTCTTTTCTTTCATTACCGACTCTGAAATCCAAGCTGAATTTTCTAACCATGATCCTGGTGTTGCCCGGATAAACAATGGCAGCTTTGGTTGCTCCCCTGCTTATGTTATCTCTGCATTGCAACAATGGCAACGCAAATGGCTGCGCCAGCCGGACCGTTTCTACTTCAATGAGCTCCACAAAGGGGATACTCAAATCAAGAAACACAGTTAAAGAACTTATCAATGCACAGGATGTTGATGAAATTTCCATTGTAGATAATGCCACCACAGCAGTAGCCATAGTCTTGCAGCAGATGCAGTGGACCTTCTCTGAAGGCAAATTCAAGAAAGGGGATGCTGTCATCATACTGCAGTGTGCTTATGGCGCGGTGAAGAACTCGATCAAGGCCTATTTTTCGCGTGCTGGCGGGTATGTTATTGAAGTTCCATTTCAATTTCCACTGAATACCAGTGAAGAGATTATAAGTGAATTTCGGATGGCTTTGGTGAAGGAAAAGGCTAGTGGTAGAGGAGTTAGATTAGCTATGATTGATCATGTTACATCCATGCCATCTGCTGTACTTCCGATTAAGAAATTGGTTAAAGTTTGCAGGGAAGAAGGTGTTGATCAAGTTTTCATAGATGGGGCTGTAGATGTTGATATGCAAGAAATTGGGGCAGATTTTTATACTATTAATTTGCACATGTGCTTCTTCTGCCCTGCTTCGGTTGCATTTTTATATTGTAGGAAGTCAGTCACACATTCATAATTGCATTATCCTATGGTGTCTCATGACTATGGTAAAGGGTTGGCTATTGAAAGTATACAGTTGGATAGGGACTAGGGATTATAGTCCTTCTTTAGTGGTTCTTTCAGTTGTGGAGTTCACAAATAGGTTTGAAGGCGGTATTGAGGGAATCAAAAGGAGTCATGATGCTGTTGTTGAGATAGGGAAGATGTTGGCAGAGGCTTGAGGAACCAATCTTGGGTCTCTACTCTAGATGTGTGCGAGCATGATCATGGTGGGAATACCGGCCTGTTTAGGGGTTTCAAGTAGTGATGATGCTTTGAAGTTAAGGACACATTTAAGGAAGAAATTTGGTGTTGAAGTCCCGATATATTACCAGAAGCCAAAACATGAAGAGGTTGCAACAACAACAGGGTATGCTCGAGTTTCTCATCAAATCTACAACAAAGTTGATGACTATTATTAGTTCAGAGATGCAATTAAGTTACATGTTTGTGATGGGTTCACCTGTTCTCGATCTTTAGGTTTATATGGTCTGCCTTCATCCTAAAATGGGGCTTTTCATGCAGCAGAAAACAGAAAGTTAAGCAATACTTCTGTGAATCTATTTGAATTACTTGTATTGAAATGGGTTTTCATGTGTATCTTTAGTTCGGTGAAGCCTGAAGAAGTCCATATCATGAATAACAGGAGCCATTACCTCTCTGTTTCCTGCATTCTGCTTGTGGCAATGGTGTCGGTACCATTAATATCCTGGAGTCACCATAGAAACAAAAGCTGGAGTAGCTGCATGTATTTATAGAAGAAATACTTCTCTCCGCTTTAACTACAGTAGTTTGATTCCATTGAGCTGTTATTGACCTGTCTGTTGCTTGTTCTTGTTATCATGAATTGGAACATGACATCTTCATGTTCACCACCAATTAATGGACAAAAGAAAAAGGTTGCAACCCTAGTAGGAATCCAAATAATACTTAAATGCACATTCACATCCCTTCTTTCATAGCTACGTACCCTGCTAATAAACATAATATTTTTAAAGAGGAATTGCAGGTTTCTTAAAAATGGTGATCAATGGAGCTCTGTATTTGCCTTAACAGGTTTATGTAATGGAGCTCTGTATTGCACAGTAAGTAACAGAAAAATGCAGCAAGTAATAGAGCTCTACAGTCTCGAATTGATTTAGATGAAATTCATATACTCAGATTGAAGCAGAACATCAAGGTAATTAATTATGTACATATTGAAGAAATGGGGATCTAGCATGTAAGATTTTTTTTCCCAGGTTGGCAATTATCGCCACTGACTGGAGTTCTATCAAAACGAAGTTTCACAGTAGTGCCTCAGCAAGTATGTTATATTTTTCAAGTTGAATATGATATGGCTCAATCCGAATGATGTCTAGACGTCTGCATTTGAAAGTGGCGTAACGAGCCTTAATTAAGTTCACTGTGTTGGCAAGCACATTCTTCATCTTCAAGGCATTAGAGTCCACAAACAGATCTTGTAATGGTAATATTACACCAAAAATCCATTGTCCACTTTCATTTTGTGTCAATGATGATCAACAAGTTTGAAGGTTTGATAACATAAAAGATTTATTCTCTGGCCCTAAGAAGCTTTTGAGGAACCATATAATCTTGATAAAAAAATAACAATAATAAAAAATTAAAAAAAAAACATAAAAGGTTGTTAATTTCACAAGTTTGAATGGTTCTACTAAATTTTTTTTTTATTGGTTTGACTTGTTAAGTTCATCAATTTTGTTTGGATGATTATTAAACTTGTCTACGGATCATAATCTTGATATTCTTGGCCTAAAAATCGTCTCTGCCTAAAGTGACTGCTGATGGACTCTTGCATGTTTATGATAGTATGAGAGAGTGGTTTAGGGCTGGCAAATTTATTAGTCATCTTTAAAGATGTTAAAGATGACTAACAACAATAAAGATCCAAACGGATCAATCTTGTTGAAAAGACTACCTTAAACCTTTAGGGTAAAATCGATTGTAATTTAGAAACTCTTTCCCTTTGTAATTTCGATAAAACCTTAAACGGATTTTTACCCGATTCTTTACATATCAAATATTAAACCTGGAATTAACTATGCATGAGAAAACGCGGAATTTTTTTTTAATCTACACATAATACCAGAAATCATACCAGAAGACATTTCTTGGCCAGCATAACTCCTTGGTGTCGAGGTTCAAGCCTTTGATGGCAAACTCCACCCCAGCGATGGACCTCTATCTCTATTATTTTCCTCGCCTCTTCTCAGCCTCCATCAAAATCCAATAACCCAGAGTCGCATTCTACTCTT
The DNA here is from genome assembly GCA_025331145.1 of Rosa persica. Lineage (NCBI taxonomy): Eukaryota > Viridiplantae > Streptophyta > Magnoliopsida > Rosales > Rosaceae > Rosa > Rosa persica. The sequence goes on along the minus strand of WFKR01000003.1, from coordinate 5,781,017 downwards.
CCTCTCACTCAGATCAGCTTTCGCTTCTTTCTGTCCAAGCCAAGCAAACAAACGGAACTGCTACCGTTCCGTACAGTTTACAATGGTAGTTATAACTAGCTACTTGATCGATTAGTGATTAGTACAGTTTTAGCTAGTAGCGTTTAGAGCTGATTGCAGTAGGGTTTATAATTGCCATGTTAGAGCCTAAAATCTGCTAAACTCTTGGTTACAATCAATTAATCACAATTGGCTAGTCTAATGCTTCTTCGTGATGACAAATTGACAATTTTATGACCATATGATTCAAGTAAAAATCTCAACCCATCAATGTTCTGAAAACTGTCAAAAGAAAAGGTCACAATAGGCAATTAACACCTGGACCATTTCAAATTTTCGCAATTATTGATCCTATTTGAAGTAGTTTAGGAACATAATTCAAAGGACCAATATGATAATGATTCACAATTCTCAAGATGACAAGGATACCAACAGAACATTACTCTAACAATCATTTTGCTTGTCAATTTGAGGGGTCTAAATCTTCTGTTCCTAAAATTCTGTCTCCTTCCCTGTCTTCCTATAGAAATTGAACATTTGAACACTAACCTGACAACAATAAACGTCGTATGCACCTATCGCTTCTGAAAATAAAAAGAACTTCTCTTGTCGTCTCCCACTCTTCATCCATTTTTTTTCAAAAACCGACCATTCATCCTGTCTAATTTTGATTTTTCATATCATCATCATTAACAAGACAAATCGTGAAATCAGTCCATAATTTGGTCGTTAACAGAGCTTTATTTTGTGGAGACTGGAATCATAATTAGCTTTTCTTGGAAATTTCTATCTGATTCTAGATTTCCAGATTGATGATTCTAGAAGAATCAAAGGAAGAACCTAGAAATCAGGTCCGAATCACAACATTTTAGCATCCAAAACCTAAAAATTTTGTCTCTAAAACATGAGCCAACCTTCTTAAACCAAAACTATCAGCTTCAATTGCAGATTCCAAATCCTTGAGGTACGTAAAGATACTTATAAGCTAGAATAGATTCCCTTCAAAATCCAATTATAATCAATACCCAAATAGAGGAAATGGAAGAACACAAGGACACAATTCAATGATCTATTTTTAGTTTACAACCAAATGAATTAAATGAAACCGAAGAGAATTTCCGGGGCTGAAGAACCCTAGTGCAAAGATTTTGCTACTAGAGACTAAAACTGGCGCTTGCTCGCTGTTCCAAATCTTCTCTTGTCAAGCTTGATTGCCATCAACTTGATCACTCAAGTTCCAAATCTTCTCTAGAAGCCAGTGAAGCAGCAACAGTCAGTTTTCGAGCTTTCTCACTCAGATTCGTAAAGCGATTGCCATCAATTTGATCATTCAAGTTCCAAATCTTCTCTTGTCAAGCCTATCTTCATCGTTGAGACATATCATCGATATGGGATGTAGCTAGCTAGCTCGATCCATTAGGAGTCTTTCAAGGCGGAATTTGGCAGCAACACCACAGATGGATTAGCTAACTGAGTTGGTTGAGTCCGCAATCGAGGATGGAATACTTGCTGGGAAACATTAGAGGCTGCCTCAGCTGCTGCAATCTTTGACGTTCCTCTATGCAGATCAGATTCCAGTATTGCTATCTCAACTAGTTCATTGTGGGGTTCTGTGGTGAGTTGTTCCGGAGATTAGAGATCTTGTTTAAGTGTTTTGTTTTCAGTTTGGTCGTCCGTGAAGAACTGAGCTCGCTCTTTATCCCGTCAAAACTACATCGGGGCGCCGTTTGCGGTGCTTTGGGTGGTTGCCAAGTCACAAAGAAGAGCCTTGGCGGCGTGGGAGGTGTGAACTGTTGAGGGAACAACGGATGTCACGCATGCTCATAGCAAGAAGAGAAAGTAACTTTGGGTATTGTCCTTAAAAGAAAGACGCAACCACAAAATGGCAAACGCAACCACAAAATGGCAGACAACTTTTCGTACGGCGACAAAATTCCACTTGGGTATAATATTTTACCTTTGTTTGGCCATGGTCTTTCCAGGTGTGATCTGCCCTTGGTCATTTTTGAATGATGACTCTACTAAGCCTGCAAAGTCATATGCTTCCGTCGTTGCTCACTCTCACAGTTCGGTTTCTCTTTCTGGTCTACTGTCGCCAACTATTTTTGATGGTAAAACGACCGTCACAATATCAGAGGAGGGATATCAGTCGGGTCTGGTCAAGTGCAAACATATGCTATTGGGAGACTCCATTTACCCTCTGGGGATAAGGTTTATTCCCTGTCAGACTAGCATAAAAAACTAGGAATGCTTTGGAGTGATATTGGGCACTGGAAGATTATCCACATGGGAAGAGGTTATTTTTCCTTCAAATTCTCCTCTGCTGCTTCTTTGTCGTCAGTATGGGAAAGCGGAGCTATCTCTTTGAAGTCTGGAACACTGAGATTTATGCGATGGGTGCCAAACTTCTCCCCTGCTCAGCAACGTAATACGAATGCATAGGTTTGGGTGAGATTCTGGGATCTCGGCTTGGAATTTTGGGAGACAAGAACTCTTTTTGAGATTGCACACGGGATTGGGGTGCCTGTCAAGGTTGATACAAGTACGCTGGAACAGAGACTTGGCCTCTATGCTAGGGTTTTGATTGACATTGACCTTTCCAATTTTCCACCGTCTGAGATAGTTGTTAAGAGAAAAAATGGGGACTCACTTCTTATTGAGGTTGACTATGAAAAGATCCTAGACCTTTGCTCCCATTGTGGTCATGTTGGTCATGCAGTAACAAAGTGTAAGTGGGTTCGTTCTGCACCTCGGGATTCAGCTGAGCCGGAGGCTGTAAAAGGCCGAGGTCACTCCAGCAAGCCCCGTCGGAGCTGGCAGAATGCTACCAAAGTATATGTGGCCAAACCTAATAATGGTAAAGCTATTGTTGTGGACACAACTCTTCCTGCAAAAGATGATGCAGGGGAAGGTCCTTCGTTTGTGTGTTAGTCTCCTTCTCCCATCCGTGATGGAAGTCAACATGATCAAAATGTTGTGTGTGAGAAGGCTATTGAGCCCTCCATTCCTGAGGTGGTTAACAAGTCCGTTCATCAAGACAGGGTGACTCATGAGAATGAAGTGACAGACGGCATCCTCAATGAAGGGGCTCAAGAAGTTGATGAAAACTATGATGAGGAGTCCGACAGTACAAGAGCCGCAATGAGTGGAGTCAGATAGTGGGGAGGAGGTTGATGAGTCGCCCCACCCTGCTGCACCTGATGTGGTTGTTAATAGTATGGATCAATATCGCAGCTAGTATGAAGAAACAGAACATGCTGATGCTGGGGGTGAACTTACTCTGGTTAAATCCAAGTACCAGACACGTCAAGCTGCTTTGGCTTCAAATCATCAGGTAGGTCCACAAGTTGAGGGTGCAACGCTGCAAGTGGTGGATAATGTAGTTCAACAGATAGGTCCACAAGTTGATGCATATATTGAAGGTGTTCCTCCACAAAGAGGAGCCATGGTGAGGGTCACTCCACTTGATAGTTGGTTTGATGAAACTGAACAGGATGTTAATGAGGGTCAGTTTACAGTGGTTCAGTCTAAAGCTCAAAAGAAAAACCTAAAGAGACAAGCGGCTTTGGCTTCCAACAGAGAACCCTATCTTCATCGTTCTAAAAGTGTTCTCAATGAAGATTCTCTATTGGAATTTGCGGGGTATTTCTAAAGACCCCACTCAAAGTGCTCTTCGTAAGTTTGTTATGGATAATAATCTTGATGTGTTGTGTATTTCGGAGCCTTTTGTTTCCTTTGATTCGATTCCGAGTAGTTTCTGGAGGTCTCTGAATTTGGTAGCAGTGTGTACAAATGACAGAGGTTCTTCTATTCCTAATTTATGGGTTCTGTGCAATTCTTCTTTACGTCATGAGGTTAATGTGTTGTCGAGTTCTGATCAACAAGTCTCTATTCAGGTGACTCTTGATTCAGTTAATTGTGTACTAACCTCTGTTTATCCTCGTACACGTATGGAGGATCGACGTCGTCTCTGGACTGATATTGCTTTTATTAAGGATAATTTTGTTTCTGGCCCTTGGGTTGTTTTTGGGGATTTCAACGCAATTCTTGGGTCTCATGAGAAGAGGGGTGGTGCGCCAGTTTGTCAGCAATCTTGTGAGGAGTTCCAAGCTATGTCTGATATCTGTGAGCTTATTGATGTTGACACTAAAAGGGCTAAATTTACTTGGGTTCGTCAGAGAGGTGTTAGGTGTAATGTTGAGGTAAGACTTGATCGCTATCTAGCAAATCTCGCTTTGATGGATAGCTGGGATTCCTTTGATTGTTGCACCTTACCACGTATATGCTCTGATCATGATCCATTACTTTTGTCTTTTTCTAATGCTTTTGGGGCACACTAAAGCCTATTTCGGTTTCGGAAAATGTGGTTAGAGCATAGTAGCTTCTATGGGTTTGTCAAGCAATGTTGGGATTCGACTATCATGCATGGATGCCCTCTGACAATTTCGCAACACAAACTGAGAGTTCTGCGTCGAGCACTTCGGTCTTGGAACTGGGAGGTTTTTGGTAATGTTCACAGGCGTGTTGACTCAGACCTTGCAGATCTAGTTTCTCTTCAACAACATATTTCTGCTACTGGGGGTTCTGATGCAAATTTTATAAAGGAATGTGAGCTTCAGGCAAACTTGACTGAGTCCATGCGCTTACAAGAGATATTTTGGAAGGGAAGTCTCGGTTGCGTTGGCTATCCGAGGGGGATCGTAACTCATCTTTCTTTCATGCCATGTGTCGAGTGCGCCGCTCTCGCTCTTCCATAACTCTACTTAGGGATGGTGATCAGGTTTTTCACGATCCACTTGCTATTCAGAATCATATTGTTGAATATTATTCGAACCTGTTTGCTAATCATGCAGATTGCCAAGATTCGGGCCTCATTACCCGTGTCATTCCTTCTTTGATTAGTGTCGAGGAAAATGAGGCTCTAACAACTATTCCATCAGCGGAGGAAATCTTCTTGGCAATAAAGACTATAGATCCAAACAGTGCGCCTGGACCTGACGGTTTTAATGGTCATTTCTTTGTTTCTTGTTGGGAGATCGTGGGTGCATGTGTAATTGAGGCAGTTTAATTTTTTTTTCGAGCATGGTTCATTGCCACCTTCTTTTAATTTAAATTTGATTATTCTTATTCCTAAAGTGGATCATGCAGACTCTATGAAGCAATTCTGGCCTATTGCATTGGCCAACTCTGTTTTCAAGATTATTCTAAAGATTATCTCTATCCGGCTGGCTTCCATCGCTTCACGGATTATTTCTCCTCAACAAAATGCTTTTGTTTCAGGGCGGAACATAGCAAACTGCATTATCACTACTTCAGAGTGTATTAATCTATTGGACTCCAAATGTCATGGTGGAAACATTGCAATTAAATTGGACATTGCCAAAGCCTTTGATACACTTTCCTGGGATTTCATTTTAAAGGTTTTATTGCATTCGGCGAAGCTCTCTCTGTTAATTAATGGGAGGTCGGTGGGTTATTTTTCTTGTGGTCGTGGAGTGCGCCAAGGAGATCCTTTGTCCCCTCTTCTTTTTTGCTTTGCAGAAGAGGTTCTTAGTAAGGGTATGTTAGAGTTGTTGAGTAGTGGTCGGTTGCACACAATTTCTTCCCCAAGGGGGACATTGGCACCTTCTCATGTTTTATTCGCTGATGATGTGATAGTATTCTGTCGGGGAGATAAACGTAGCTTGGAGTTGGTTATGACTTTCTTTGAGGAATATGGACTTAATTCAGGTCAAAGAATTAACAAGTCTAAGTCTCAAGCATTTCTCAGCAGGCACATTCTTTACCGAAGGCATTCTATTTGTAGTTCTCTTGGCATTCCTATTGGGGAGTTTCCTCTCTCTTATCTAGGTGTGCCTATTTTTTGTGGAAAGCCTCATGTCCCATACTTCCGGTCTTTGGTTGATAAGATTCGGGTATGTCTCTCTAGTTGGATGGGCTCTCTACTCTCTATGGCTAGGCGTCTTCAATTGTTAAAATCGGTTTTTAACAGCATGCTTGTTTATAGCTTCCAAGTGTATGAAAGGTCTATTTCTTTGTTGCGTCAGATGGAAGTCTGGTGTCGCAATTATCTATGGTCTGGATCTATTGATAAGCTAGGTATCCCTTTAATTGCTTGGAAAACTTGTTGTTCTCCGGTGGAGGAGGGTGGGCTGGGCCTTAAGCAATTGGTTGTTCTTAACCACTCTCTCCTTCTTAAGCTGAGTTGGGAGACTTTTTCTCCTTCATTGGGTAGTTCTTTTCTTCGAGGTCGGTTTTGTCATAATGGAGTTTTGCGACGTTCATATGCTAGTTCCTCTATCTGGACTGGTTTGAGGCGTTTCTGGAATCATTTTCAAGAGAACACAAGGTGGATTATTGGGTCGGGTGAGAAAATCTCTTTCTGGCTAGATAATTTTTTGGGAAAGCCCCTTCTCCATTTTTTGCGCCTCACACAAACATGTCTGCTATTGGTGATGGTTTGGTGGCAGATTTTATTCACAATGGAGCTTGGAATTTGTCTGCATTACTCTAGCATCATTTTCCCGACTTGTGTGAGCTAATTGAAACAGTGCCTGTAGCGATGGTACCCAATAAACCGAACAAATTGATTTGGTCTCCATCCACTTCTGGTGATCTAACTGCAAAAGAGGCTTTTCATTTCCTACGTCCACATCTTCCTCTCATGGATTGGGGTAAGCTCATTTGGACAAAGTTTATTATTCTTAGAATCTCTATTCATGTGTGGAAGGTCTTACAGGGTAGGGTGTTGTCAGAGGACTTGTTGTAGTGTCGTGGTATTTGTTTGGCTTCTCGCTGTGTTCTTTGTGGTTTTAATGAAGAGTCACTAGTTCATATTTTTATGACTTGTCCCTTCTATGCTTCGTTATGGGATAGCTAGGTGGCAGTTTTTAATTTGACATATATGTCAGCTTCATTGTTGGATTTATTGAACTTGGGGTGTGTTGGCCGCAGCTCCCAAATTAAGGAAGTTTGGCTTATTTGCTTCACCACTACTTTGTGGTTTATATGGAGAGCTAGAAACAAAATGAAGCATGATAATTGTGTGGTTACTGTGGAGGCTACGAAGAAGCTAATAATTGGTCATGTTCAAGCTGCTAGTAAGCTAGCCACATAGAGCATGTCTAATTCTGTTGTTGAGCTTCAAATTTTAAATTTATTTGGGGTTGGTTGTCGTCCTCGGCAGACTTTAAGGATCATTCAGGTTATTTGGTCTCCTCCAATCATTGGTTGGGTGAAGATTAATACTGATGGTGCATGGCAACGTGTTTCAGGAAGAGCAGGCTATGGTGGAGTGTTTAGGGACTATCAAGGCTCTTTTTTAGGTGCTTTTGCATCTAATCTTGATATTCCTAGTTCCGTCGATGCGGAGCTCATGGCAGTTATTCATGCAATTGAGCTTGCTTGGGTTAGGGAGTGGAAGCACATTTGGCTTGAAGTAGATTCAGCTCTGGTTCTTAACTTCCTTCGTTCCCACCATCTTGTTCCTTGGAGGCTTCGTGTTGCTTGGGATAATTGTTTGCACCGCAGCTTGCAGATGCAGTTTAAATCTTCTCATATTTTCAGATAGGGAAACCAAGTGGTAGATGCGCTTGCTAATGTTGGTCTGTCTTCGTCTGGCTTGGTTTGGTGGAATGAGGCTCCTCTTTTTCTTCTAGATTTCTGTCGAAAAGACTCATTTGGTCTTCCGAATTTCCAGTTTATTTGAGTTGTAGTTTTTTGTTGCTTTTAATCTGTTAGACTGGAGGTTAGTACCTCATTAGATCTTCTGTTTCTGGCTTGGGGCATGGGCGTTGTCCTCCCTTCCTTTGTTTGTTTTTTCCATCTCTTTTATTTAAATTAATAAAAGAGTTGATAATTTAACCCAAAAAAAAATTAAATGAAACCGAAGTACCAGAAGAATTAATTGAATGTTTCTCAAGTATCTTCAAGCAAGGGATCTTCGAACCTAGCCGAAGATTGATATTTCTGTTTAAAACAAAACAAAAGTGCATGCATATTTTATTTGGTCTGGAAACTTGCAAAAGTAAAGCAATAGAGACTTGAAGAGTAACGGAAGGGAATTAACGGTGTTAAAGCTGTCAATGAAATGGCCAGGTGTCAAGTTTAATTGTCAAATGTCAAGTTTTTATAGGGAGACAGGGAGAGAGATAGGATTTTGAAGATAGAAGATTTAAAGCCTCATTTGTTTTTTGGTCGAAGGGATGAAACAATTAAGAAGGCGGAAGGCCGCAGCAACAGTACAAAGGGACACAGCCTAAAACATACGCATGATTCACATAGTTAAATGCCAAAATAAGCAAAGACTAGAGAAATCAAAGAAAAGAAACGAACAACTAAAAACATAACGTTACAGCAAACCAGAAAAAGAAGGAAAAAAACAACTACAAAGTCTAGAAACGGGAAGCACCGAAATCCAACAAACATGAAGCAGCAACAAAAGATTCTAGTTAGCTAAAGCCACCAACAAAAGAAATCATGAAGATGGAGGGCAGGATAATCCATCTCTTGATAGAATACCAACAAGGGAGGATGGCGGACGATCAATCTAGACGTCCGAGGACCTAAAGCCTTATTTGAGAGTTGAGAATGATCAATCTGCTCTACGTTGGCATTCTTCAACGGAGCGAGGTTCGATATCATCGTATTCTATAATTCCTTTTGCAATATGATATGCAAACGCATCATCAATAGCCATAGAATTTCTGTCCATAATTACATGTATACTAGTGTAATTCATGGAGATCTCTCTATTCTCTGGAATTGGTTCTACTATTGGAGAGTCCTCCAATGATGTCTCTTGGACATAACCATAATCCGGAATTTTTTCATGAGATGGATTATTTATATCGATGATTAATGGATTATTTTGTGTCAAGCTCGCTTTCTTTCTTAGGCGAGAATCCATCGAACCTATAGGCCTCCCGCGCTTTCTAGCAGGAGCCATGGGTCTAGCCACTACATCACCCATAGAGGGGATGTCATGTCCTTTAGTTTTAGGAACATCAATCCTTGCAGGTACGTTTGCAGCAGGTATGTGTGATCTTGTCACTTTAGCGATATCAGAAAACGCATCAGGCATTGATTCTGCTACGTTCTGAAGATCGAGAATCCTCCGCACCTCTATTTCAGACTGTGTGGTTCGGGGATCAAGATGAGACAAAGTGGGGACAGACCACGACAATTCCTGTCTTTTCTGTTGAACATTAATGTTCTTGTCTCCCCCTAATGACGGGAAGACTATCTCATCAAAGTGACAATCCGCAAATCTAGCGGTAAATAGATCACCTGTCAAGGGTTCTATGTAGCGGATAATGCTTGGAGTATCATATCCAACATAAAGGCCTAAGCGTCTTTGAGGACCCATTTTGGTGCGCTGTGGCGGCGCAATTAGCACATAGACTGCACACCCAAATATGCGTAAGTGTGAGACATTAGGCTCATACTCAGTCACCAGTTGGGACGCAGAAAAGGGTTGGGTGGCAGTGAGTCTCAGACGAATAAGCACAGCTGCATGTAATATTGCATAGCCCCAAGCAGAAATAGGGAGATTGGTGCGCATAACCAATGCCCTGGCAACCATTTGAAGTCTTTTAATGGCAGCTTCTGCGAGTCCATTTTGGGTGTGTACATGAGGGATAGGATGTTCCACCTCAATCCCAATGGACATGCAATAATCATCAAAGGTTCTTGATGTAAATTCTCCAGCATTGTCAAGACGAATTGACTTAATAGGATGATCGGGGTGGTAAGCCCTTAATTTAATGATTTGTGCTAGGAGTTTAGCAAATGCAGCATTTCTTGTGGATAAGAGCATGACATGTGACCAACGTGTCGATGCATCAACCAACACCATAAAATATCTAAATGGTCCGCAAGTTGGTTGGATAGGTCCACAAATATCACCTTGTATTCTTTGTAAGAATGGTATATTTTCTTTAGTGTCCTTTGCATAGGATGGTTTTGATCCTACCTTGGCTAAAGAGCAAGCTTTGCAAAACGAATGATACATTTTAGAAGTAACTCTTTGGACCAATGTTTGGTTCGTACTTCTTTTCGTTTTGAAGAATGGATGTCCGTGTGAAGTTTTTAATATACGGAGCATCATGTCACGACCTGGATGTCCCAAACGGTCGTGCCAAAGCTTGTATGTGTCAGGATCCCATAATTTGTCATTCATGACATGGTTGGATTCAATGACTCTAATACTGGTTGCATACAATCCACTAGAGCGACACATAAGTTTCTCTAAAACTCGTGTATTTCCGTAGTTTTTAGAGGTGATGCAAAGGAACTCTTGTCCATTCTCACAATGTGTTTCCACATGAAAATCATTGGCTCTTATGTCTTTAAAGCTTAATAGGGTCCTTCCGGCCCTTGGAGCATATAGAGCTTCGGCGATATTAATATTTGTGCCATTTGGTAACAAAAATTGAGCTGGTCCTCGACCATGAATCAATTGTGATGGTCCTGCCATCGTAGTTACTGAGGATCGACTAGGTGTCATCCATAAAAATAATTGCCTATGTCGCAATATCGTATGTGTGGTGCCACTATCAAGAAGGCATTCCAATTCTCCGGAAAACATACTGAAAGGAATAAAGTTCGGAATATTAACACATGTCCATGACATTGAATGCGATACTTTATTAATAGGGAAAATAGCCAATGATTACATCAAAGTTATTCATAAGTCTATTCCAAATATCAAACTTTAGACAAATTGCTATCACTCAATCCGCTTGGTAATTCCAATGGAATATGACCAGGAAAGTAGAGAGATGTTGGTGGAGCGAGGCTCGCTTAAATACCCCGATCTCAATTGCTTTCCTAGACATCATACTTCATTGGGTACGCCACATAAGAAGGAGTTTAATACAATTGTTATTTATTGACTAAGGCACATTTGCCATTCTTGGAAAATAGAAAGAGGATTATTCTAATAAAAGTCTGTGGCATCCTCGTGCTCTTCATCTACATCTTTGAAGTCCTCAACAGTGAAATTGACATCTTCACTATTTTCATCTTCGGCAAGGTTAGCTTCTTGCTCTCTTGCTTCCCTGTACTCCTTGTAGCGTGCAGCTAATTGGGTACTTGCATGACATTGTTTAAACCAATGCTCGATTGATCCACATCTATGACACATGTCATTGTGGTTCCCTCCCTTCATTTGAGGTATAGGTTGTGCAGGTTGTACAGTTTGTGCAGGTTGTGCACGTTGTGGATATCCCCTAGGAGGGTTGCTGCTACTACCACGGCGCATGGTGCGACCTCCACGGCTCATGGTGCTATTTCCACGGCCGGTGTTGCCATATCTCCCTCTTCCACGTGTGGAGTTACCATCACGTGTGCCCGCTCTAAAGTTGCGGTTTCCTTCCCTATTGGGACGGTTATATGGACCTGTTCGTCCTTCATGTCCCCTATTATTAGGGTACACATGTCCCCTATTGCTGGGGTACCGCTCCCTGTGCCCTCTCTTGAGTGCATTATAATTTGCCTCACGAACGCTCTTGGTTCCAATGGGTCTTGAATTATAATTCTTTACGAGAATGTTGTCGTGCTTTTCGGCTACCGACAAAATATTTATGAGTTCATTGAACCTCGTAATTCGTCCAGCATTTACTTCAGTGCGATACTGCTTTGATAGCAAAATTGCTGCAACATGGAAGGTGGAGAGAGTTTTCTCAATTAGCTCTTCTTCTGTGAGGGGTCTTTGACAGAACCTCAACATGGATTTGAGACGAAGAGCTTCTGAATTGTACTCAGCAATAGACTTGAAGTCTGAGAAGCGTACATCGTTCCACTGAACCTTCAAGTCAGGGAGGAGAGAATCTTGGATATTGTTAAAGCGCTCTTGTAGTGCTTCCCATAAATCCTTTGCATCTTTGATGGACATGTACTCTAGCCTGAGTGCTTTGTCCATATGACGTCGCATCAAGATGATTGCTTGTGCATGCTTCTTGGGTGTTCGAGGGAACACAAGGGCCGGGTTTGGTTCATGGATGATGGGCAATATCCCCTTCGATGTGAGATGGTTCTCAACGTCGGTTTTCCAGCTATGGTAATCTGAACCTGTTGAGTCAAGGATTTGAAAATCGAGTCTAGGTTCATTCGACATCCTTGAAGATAAGAAGAAAATATTAGTTTCGGAGTTAAAACTTCCACGAAAAAATAATAAGATTTCTGAGCTATGCTACCAAGAAATCAATTTCCAAGAATCATTGTGAACACTCTTAGTTCATTGATTACGAACGCTCTTAGTTCGTTTGGCGTGAATTGCTATAATTCCGCTTTTGATTGTAAGTTCCCGAGAAAAAGGAAAAAAGAGAGAAAATAAATAAAAACTCAAAAACGGGAACTTTTAGTAAAGAATACCTTGGAATAGTGTTGCCGGAAATTTTTGACCGGAAAAATTATCGGAGGTGACTGGAAGAATCGTTGGAAAAAGTCGAGAAAAATCGTCCGAAAAGTCGCCGGAAAAATGTCGAAAAAGTCATCGGAAAAGTTGTCGGAAAGTCGCCGCGCAAATCTGTCCACAGCTGCTCGGCAGCTGCTGCGCAGGGTCTCGGCAGCTGCTGCGCAGGGGCCTCGGCAGCTGCTGCGCAGAGTCTCGGCAACTGCTGCGCAGGGCTCTCGGCAGCTTCTCGGCAGGTCTCGGCAGCACCTCGGCAGCTCTCGGCAGCGGTCCGGTTTGGTTTTTCCGCTTCCGGCGGTCGGTTCAGGCCGTTTCCGGCCGGTTCCGGCGATTCTGAGATCGTTTCAGGGCTCTTGGAATCAAGGGCTTTAATCTGAGCTAGGGTTTGGGGATTTTTTGTAGGTTTTGAAAAATGACTTCGATCGATGATGAACTCTTCTTTCGTCAATTTTTCGATTCTAATTCTAGAGCAACTTCGTGCTGATAACGTGTTTAAGAACAAGAGGAATTGATAAACAGAAAATGAGAGTAAAATTTCAGAGAGAATGGAGATTTCAATGTGTTTATTCATCTCATACAAAGGGGTATTTATAGGAATACATTTGAAGTGTGAAAGCTCAAAGAGAAACTCAAAATGATAACCATCTTGATGATGATTTTCTGCCATGCTTGTTGCCCTTTGGTAAAGCATGTTTACATAAGTCTTCATACACTCAAGTACCTATGATTATACACTCAAGTACCTATCTAAATACTTTTACGTATTTTGTTACATGATATAAACATATACGGTATATATACATTTTATACTACAACAGAATACATTATTTTAGCACATTTGATGGTAAAATATGATTAAGAAAATATCTATACACAATTTGTTTGTGGAAATGATCTGAAGGTGTTTGTTCTTTGTTCTGGAGTGAGGGTGGTCATGGCTTGTCGGATGATCATGTTCTACCGGTACTATGTTCCTCATCTACTACTTCATCAGAATATCCAAATCTTGAAGCCCAAGCTTTCATTTCGAATTTCAAGGGCATCCTCTTACCATTATTGCCACAACCTTAACCCTACTGATACCCAAACCAATTTCCCCATCAAGCCAAAACTCTTTTCTTTCATTACCGACTCTGAAATCCAAGCTGAATTTTCTAACCATGATCCTGGTGTTGCCCGGATAAACAATGGCAGCTTTGGTTGCTCCCCTGCTTATGTTATCTCTGCATTGCAACAATGGCAACGCAAATGGCTGCGCCAGCCGGACCGTTTCTACTTCAATGAGCTCCACAAAGGGGATACTCAAATCAAGAAACACAGTTAAAGAACTTATCAATGCACAGGATGTTGATGAAATTTCCATTGTAGATAATGCCACCACAGCAGTAGCCATAGTCTTGCAGCAGATGCAGTGGACCTTCTCTGAAGGCAAATTCAAGAAAGGGGATGCTGTCATCATACTGCAGTGTGCTTATGGCGCGGTGAAGAACTCGATCAAGGCCTATTTTTCGCGTGCTGGCGGGTATGTTATTGAAGTTCCATTTCAATTTCCACTGAATACCAGTGAAGAGATTATAAGTGAATTTCGGATGGCTTTGGTGAAGGAAAAGGCTAGTGGTAGAGGAGTTAGATTAGCTATGATTGATCATGTTACATCCATGCCATCTGCTGTACTTCCGATTAAGAAATTGGTTAAAGTTTGCAGGGAAGAAGGTGTTGATCAAGTTTTCATAGATGGGGCTGTAGATGTTGATATGCAAGAAATTGGGGCAGATTTTTATACTATTAATTTGCACATGTGCTTCTTCTGCCCTGCTTCGGTTGCATTTTTATATTGTAGGAAGTCAGTCACACATTCATAATTGCATTATCCTATGGTGTCTCATGACTATGGTAAAGGGTTGGCTATTGAAAGTATACAGTTGGATAGGGACTAGGGATTATAGTCCTTCTTTAGTGGTTCTTTCAGTTGTGGAGTTCACAAATAGGTTTGAAGGCGGTATTGAGGGAATCAAAAGGAGTCATGATGCTGTTGTTGAGATAGGGAAGATGTTGGCAGAGGCTTGAGGAACCAATCTTGGGTCTCTACTCTAGATGTGTGCGAGCATGATCATGGTGGGAATACCGGCCTGTTTAGGGGTTTCAAGTAGTGATGATGCTTTGAAGTTAAGGACACATTTAAGGAAGAAATTTGGTGTTGAAGTCCCGATATATTACCAGAAGCCAAAACATGAAGAGGTTGCAACAACAACAGGGTATGCTCGAGTTTCTCATCAAATCTACAACAAAGTTGATGACTATTATTAGTTCAGAGATGCAATTAAGTTACATGTTTGTGATGGGTTCACCTGTTCTCGATCTTTAGGTTTATATGGTCTGCCTTCATCCTAAAATGGGGCTTTTCATGCAGCAGAAAACAGAAAGTTAAGCAATACTTCTGTGAATCTATTTGAATTACTTGTATTGAAATGGGTTTTCATGTGTATCTTTAGTTCGGTGAAGCCTGAAGAAGTCCATATCATGAATAACAGGAGCCATTACCTCTCTGTTTCCTGCATTCTGCTTGTGGCAATGGTGTCGGTACCATTAATATCCTGGAGTCACCATAGAAACAAAAGCTGGAGTAGCTGCATGTATTTATAGAAGAAATACTTCTCTCCGCTTTAACTACAGTAGTTTGATTCCATTGAGCTGTTATTGACCTGTCTGTTGCTTGTTCTTGTTATCATGAATTGGAACATGACATCTTCATGTTCACCACCAATTAATGGACAAAAGAAAAAGGTTGCAACCCTAGTAGGAATCCAAATAATACTTAAATGCACATTCACATCCCTTCTTTCATAGCTACGTACCCTGCTAATAAACATAATATTTTTAAAGAGGAATTGCAGGTTTCTTAAAAATGGTGATCAATGGAGCTCTGTATTTGCCTTAACAGGTTTATGTAATGGAGCTCTGTATTGCACAGTAAGTAACAGAAAAATGCAGCAAGTAATAGAGCTCTACAGTCTCGAATTGATTTAGATGAAATTCATATACTCAGATTGAAGCAGAACATCAAGGTAATTAATTATGTACATATTGAAGAAATGGGGATCTAGCATGTAAGATTTTTTTTCCCAGGTTGGCAATTATCGCCACTGACTGGAGTTCTATCAAAACGAAGTTTCACAGTAGTGCCTCAGCAAGTATGTTATATTTTTCAAGTTGAATATGATATGGCTCAATCCGAATGATGTCTAGACGTCTGCATTTGAAAGTGGCGTAACGAGCCTTAATTAAGTTCACTGTGTTGGCAAGCACATTCTTCATCTTCAAGGCATTAGAGTCCACAAACAGATCTTGTAATGGTAATATTACACCAAAAATCCATTGTCCACTTTCATTTTGTGTCAATGATGATCAACAAGTTTGAAGGTTTGATAACATAAAAGATTTATTCTCTGGCCCTAAGAAGCTTTTGAGGAACCATATAATCTTGATAAAAAAATAACAATAATAAAAAATTAAAAAAAAAACATAAAAGGTTGTTAATTTCACAAGTTTGAATGGTTCTACTAAATTTTTTTTTTATTGGTTTGACTTGTTAAGTTCATCAATTTTGTTTGGATGATTATTAAACTTGTCTACGGATCATAATCTTGATATTCTTGGCCTAAAAATCGTCTCTGCCTAAAGTGACTGCTGATGGACTCTTGCATGTTTATGATAGTATGAGAGAGTGGTTTAGGGCTGGCAAATTTATTAGTCATCTTTAAAGATGTTAAAGATGACTAACAACAATAAAGATCCAAACGGATCAATCTTGTTGAAAAGACTACCTTAAACCTTTAGGGTAAAATCGATTGTAATTTAGAAACTCTTTCCCTTTGTAATTTCGATAAAACCTTAAACGGATTTTTACCCGATTCTTTACATATCAAATATTAAACCTGGAATTAACTATGCATGAGAAAACGCGGAATTTTTTTTTAATCTACACATAATACCAGAAATCATACCAGAAGACATTTCTTGGCCAGCATAACTCCTTGGTGTCGAGGTTCAAGCCTTTGATGGCAAACTCCACCCCAGCGATGGACCTCTATCTCTATTATTTTCCTCGCCTCTTCTCAGCCTCCATCAAAATCCAATAACCCAGAGTCGCATTCTACTCTTCCTCTCACTCAGATCAGCTTTCGCTTCTTTCTGTCCAAGCCAAGCAAACAAACGGAACTGCTACCGTTCCGTACAGTTTACAATGGTAGTTATAACTAGCTACTTGATCGATTAGTGATTAGTACAGTTTTAGCTAGTAGCGTTTAGAGCTGATTGCAGTAGGGTTTATAATTGCCATGTTAGAGCCTAAAATCTGCTAAACTCTTGGTTACAATCAATTAATCACAATTGGCTAGTCTAATGCTTCTTCGTGATGACAAATTGACAATTTTATGACCATATGATTCAAGTAAAAATCTCAACCCATCAATGTTCTGAAAACTGTCAAAAGAAAAGGTCACAATAGGCAATTAACACCTGGACCATTTCAAATTTTCGCAATTATTGATCCTATTTGAAGTAGTTTAGGAACATAATTCAAAGGACCAATATGATAATGATTCACAATTCTCAAGATGACAAGGATACCAACAGAACATTACTCTAACAATCATTTTGCTTGTCATTTGAGGGGTCTAAATCTTCTGTTCCTAAAATTCTGTCTCCTTCCCTGTCTTCCTATAGAAATTGAACATTTGAACACTAACCTGACAACAATAAACGTCGTATGCACCTATCGCTTCTGAAAATAAAAAGAACTTCTCTTGTCGTCTCCCACTCTTCATCCATTTTTTTTCAAAAACCGACCATTCGTGTCTAATTTTGATTTTTCATATCATCATCATTAACAAGACAAATCGTGAAATCAGTCCATAATTTGGTCGTTAACAGAGCTTTATTTTGTGGAGACTGGAATCATAATTAGCTTTTCTTGGAAATTTCTATCTGATTCTAGATTTCCAGATTGATGATTCTAGAAGAATCAAAGGAAGAACCTAGAAATCAGGT
Source organism: Rosa persica (assembly GCA_025331145.1). Taxonomy (NCBI): domain Eukaryota; kingdom Viridiplantae; phylum Streptophyta; class Magnoliopsida; order Rosales; family Rosaceae; genus Rosa; species Rosa persica. The sequence continues at coordinate 5,763,514 of WFKR01000003.1, read as the reverse complement.
CCGAATCACAACATTTTAGCATCCAAAACCTAAAAATTTTGTCTCTAAAACATGAGCCAACCTTCTTAAACCAAAACTATCAGCTTCAATTGCAGATTCCAAATCCTTGAGGTACGTAAAGATACTTATAAGCTAGAATAGATTCCCTTCAAAATCCAATTATAATCAATACCCAAATAGAGGAAATGGAAGAACACAAGGACACAATTCAATGATCTATTTTTAGTTTACAACCAAATGAATTAAATGAAACCGAAGAGAATTTCCGGGGCTGAAGAACCCTAGTGCAAAGATTTTGCTACTAGAGACTAAAACTGGCGCTTGCTCGCTGTTCCAAATCTTCTCTTGTCAAGCTTGATTGCCATCAACTTGATCACTCAAGTTCCAAATCTTCTCTAGAAGCCAGTGAAGCAGCAACAGTCAGTTTTCGAGCTTTCTCACTCAGATTCGTAAAGCGATTGCCATCAATTTGATCATTCAAGTTCCAAATCTTCTCTTGTCAAGCCTATCTTCATCGTTGAGACATATCATCGATATGGGATGTAGCTAGCTAGCTCGATCCATTAGGAGTCTTTCAAGGCGGAATTTGGCAGCAACACCACAGATGGATTAGCTAACTGAGTTGGTTGAGTCCGCAATCGAGGATGGAATACTTGCTGGGAAACATTAGAGGCTGCCTCAGCTGCTGCAATCTTTGACGTTCCTCTATGCAGATCAGATTCCAGTATTGCTATCTCAACTAGTTCATTGTGGGGTTCTGTGGTGAGTTGTTCCGGAGATTAGAGATCTTGTTTAAGTGTTTTGTTTTCAGTTTGGTCGTCCGTGAAGAACTGAGCTCGCTCTTTATCCCGTCAAAACTACATCGGGGCGCCGTTTGCGGTGCTTTGGGTGGTTGCCAAGTCACAAAGAAGAGCCTTGGCGGCGTGGGAGGTGTGAACTGTTGAGGGAACAACGGATGTCACGCATGCTCATAGCAAGAAGAGAAAGTAACTTTGGGTATTGTCCTTAAAAGAAAGACGCAACCACAAAATGGCAAACGCAACCACAAAATGGCAGACAACTTTTCGTACGGCGACAAAATTCCACTTGGGTATAATATTTTACCTTTGTTTGGCCATGGTCTTTCCAGGTGTGATCTGCCCTTGGTCATTTTTGAATGATGACTCTACTAAGCCTGCAAAGTCATATGCTTCCGTCGTTGCTCACTCTCACAGTTCGGTTTCTCTTTCTGGTCTACTGTCGCCAACTATTTTTGATGGTAAAACGACCGTCACAATATCAGAGGAGGGATATCAGTCGGGTCTGGTCAAGTGCAAACATATGCTATTGGGAGACTCCATTTACCCTCTGGGGATAAGGTTTATTCCCTGTCAGACTAGCATAAAAAACTAGGAATGCTTTGGAGTGATATTGGGCACTGGAAGATTATCCACATGGGAAGAGGTTATTTTTCCTTCAAATTCTCCTCTGCTGCTTCTTTGTCGTCAGTATGGGAAAGCGGAGCTATCTCTTTGAAGTCTGGAACACTGAGATTTATGCGATGGGTGCCAAACTTCTCCCCTGCTCAGCAACGTAATACGAATGCATAGGTTTGGGTGAGATTCTGGGATCTCGGCTTGGAATTTTGGGAGACAAGAACTCTTTTTGAGATTGCACACGGGATTGGGGTGCCTGTCAAGGTTGATACAAGTACGCTGGAACAGAGACTTGGCCTCTATGCTAGGGTTTTGATTGACATTGACCTTTCCAATTTTCCACCGTCTGAGATAGTTGTTAAGAGAAAAAATGGGGACTCACTTCTTATTGAGGTTGACTATGAAAAGCTCCTAGACCTTTGCTCCTATTGTGGTAATGTTGGTCATGTAGTAACGAAGTGTAAGTGGGTTCGTTCTGCACCTCGGGATTCGGCTGAGCCGGAGGCTGTAAAAGGCCGAGGTCACTCCAGCAAGCCCCGTCGGAGCTGGCAGAATGCTACCAAAGTATATGTGACCAAACCTAATAATGGTAAAGCTATTGTTGTGGACACAACTCTTCCTGCAAAAGATGATGCAGGGGAAGGTCCTTCGTTTGTGTGTAAGTCTCCTTCTCCCATCCGTCCGTGATGGAAGTCAACATTATCAAAATGTTGTGTGTGAGAAGGCTACTGAGCCCTCCATTCCTGAGGTGGTTAACAAGTTCGTTCATCAAGATAGGGTGACTCATGAGAATGAAGTGACAGACGGCATCCTCAATGAAGGGGCTCAAGAAGTTGATGAAAACTATGATGAGGAGTCCGACAGTACAAGAGCCGTAATGAGTGGAGTTCCAGATAGTGGGGAGGAGGTTGATGAGTCGCCTCACCCTGCTGCACCTGATGTGGTTGTTAATAGTATGAATCAATATCGCAGCTGGTATGAAGAAACAGAACATGCTGATGCTGGGGGTGAACTTACTCTGGTTAAATCCAAGTACCAGACACGTCAAGCTGCTTTGGCTTCAAATCATCAGGTAGGTCCACAAGTTGAGGGTGCAACGCTGCAAGTGGTGGATAATGTAGTTCAACAGATAGGTCCACAAGTTGATGCATATATTGAAGGTGTTCCTCCACAAAGAGGAGCCATGGTGAGGGTCACTCCACTTGATAGTTGGTTTGATGAAACTGAACAGGATGTTAATGAGGGTCAGTTTACAGTGGTTCAGTCTAAAGCTCAAAAGAAAAACCTAAAGAGACAAGCGGCTTTGGCTTCCAACAGAGAACCCTATCTTCATCGTTCTAAAAGTGTTCTCAATGAAGATTCTCTATTGGAATTTGCGGGGTATTTCTAAAGACCCCACTCAAAGTGCTCTTCGTAAGTTTGTTATGGATAATAATCTTGATGTGTTGTGTATTTCGGAGCCTTTTGTTTCCTTTGATTCGATTCCGAGTAGTTTCTGGAGGTCTCTGAATTTGGTAGCAGTGTGTACAAATGACAGAGGTTCTTCTATTCCTAATTTATGGGTTCTGTGCAATTCTTCTTTACGTCATGAGGTTAATGTGTTGTCGAGTTCTGATCAACAAGTCTCTATTCAGGTGACTCTTGATTCAGTTAATTGTGTACTAACCTCTGTTTATCCTCGTACACGTATGGAGGATCGACGTCGTCTCTGGACTGATATTGCTTTTATTAAGGATAATTTTGTTTCTGGCCCTTGGGTTGTTTTTGGGGATTTCAACGCAATTCTTGGGTCTCATGAGAAGAGGGGTGGTGCGCTAGTTTGTCAGCGATCTTGTGAGGAGTTCCAAGCTATGTCTGATATCTGTGAGCTTATTGATGTTGACACTAAAGGGCTAAATTTACTTGGGTTCGTCAGAGAGGTGTTAGGTGTAATGTTGAGGTAAGACTTGATCGCTATCTAGCAAATCTCGCTTTGATGGATAGCTGGGATTCCTTTGATTGTTGCACCTTACCACGTATATGCTCTGATCATGATCCATTACTTTTGTCTTTTTCTAATGCTTTTGGGGCACACTAAAGCCTATTTCGGTTTCGGAAAATGTGGTTAGAGCATAGTAGCTTCTATGGGTTTGTCAAGCAATGTTGGGATTCGACTATCATGCATGGATGCCCTCTGACAATTTCGCAACACAAACTGAGAGTTCTGCGTCGAGCACTTCGGTCTTGGAACTGGGAGGTTTTTGGTAATGTTCACAGGCGTGTTGACTCAGACCTTGCAGATCTAGTTTCTCTTCAACAACATATTTCTGCTACTGGGGGTTCTGATGCAAATTTTATAAAGGAATGTGAGCTTCAGGCAAACTTGACTGAGTCCATGCGCTTACAAGAGATATTTTGGAAGGGAAGTCTCGGTTGCGTTGGCTATCCGAGGGGGATCGTAACTCATCTTTCTTTCATGCCATGTGTCGAGTGCGCCGCTCTCGCTCTTCCATAACTCTACTTAGGGATGGTGATCAGGTTTTTCACGATCCACTTGCTATTCAGAATCATATTGTTGAATATTATTCGAACCTGTTTGCTAATCATGCAGATTGCCAAGATTCGGGCCTCATTACCCGTGTCATTCCTTCTTTGATTAGTGTCGAGGAAAATGAGGCTCTAACAACTATTCCATCAGCGGAGGAAATCTTCTTGGCAATAAAGACTATAGATCCAAACAGTGCGCCTGGACCTGACGGTTTTAATGGTCATTTCTTTGTTTCTTGTTGGGAGATCGTGGGTGCATGTGTAATTGAGGCAGTTTAATTTTTTTTTCGAGCATGGTTCATTGCCACCTTCTTTTAATTTAAATTTGATTATTCTTATTCCTAAAGTGGATCATGCAGACTCTATGAAGCAATTCTGGCCTATTGCATTGGCCAACTCTGTTTTCAAGATTATTCTAAAGATTATCTCTATCCGGCTGGCTTCCATCGCTTCACGGATTATTTCTCCTCAACAAAATGCTTTTGTTTCAGGGCGGAACATAGCAAACTGCATTATCACTACTTCAGAGTGTATTAATCTATTGGACTCCAAATGTCATGGTGGAAACATTGCAATTAAATTGGACATTGCCAAAGCCTTTGATACACTTTCCTGGGATTTCATTTTAAAGGTTTTATTGCATTCGGCGAAGCTCTCTCTGTTAATTAATGGGAGGTCGGTGGGTTATTTTTCTTGTGGTCGTGGAGTGCGCCAAGGAGATCCTTTGTCCCCTCTTCTTTTTTGCTTTGCAGAAGAGGTTCTTAGTAAGGGTATGTTAGAGTTGTTGAGTAGTGGTCGGTTGCACACAATTTCTTCCCCAAGGGGGACATTGGCACCTTCTCATGTTTTATTCGCTGATGATGTGATAGTATTCTGTCGGGGAGATAAACGTAGCTTGGAGTTGGTTATGACTTTCTTTGAGGAATATGGACTTAATTCAGGTCAAAGAATTAACAAGTCTAAGTCTCAAGCATTTCTCAGCAGGCACATTCTTTACCGAAGGCATTCTATTTGTAGTTCTCTTGGCATTCCTATTGGGGAGTTTCCTCTCTCTTATCTAGGTGTGCCTATTTTTTGTGGAAAGCCTCATGTCCCATACTTCCGGTCTTTGGTTGATAAGATTCGGGTATGTCTCTCTAGTTGGATGGGCTCTCTACTCTCTATGGCTAGGCGTCTTCAATTGTTAAAATCGGTTTTTAACAGCATGCTTGTTTATAGCTTCCAAGTGTATGAAAGGTCTATTTCTTTGTTGCGTCAGATGGAAGTCTGGTGTCGCAATTATCTATGGTCTGGATCTATTGATAAGCTAGGTATCCCTTTAATTGCTTGGAAAACTTGTTGTTCTCCGGTGGAGGAGGGTGGGCTGGGCCTTAAGCAATTGGTTGTTCTTAACCACTCTCTCCTTCTTAAGCGGAGTTGGGAGACTTTTTCTCCTTCATTGGGTAGTTCTTTTCTTCGAGGTCGGTTTTGTCATAATGGAGTTTTGCGACGTTCATATGCTAGTTCCCGTTGTGAGGCGTTTCTGGAATCATTTTCAGGAGAACACAAGGTGGATTATTGGGTCGGGTGAGAAAATCTCTTTCTGGCTAGATAATTTTTTGGGAAAGCCTCTTCTCCATTTTTTTGGGCCTCACACAAACATGTCTGCTATTGGTGATGGTTTGATGGCGGATTTTATTCACAATGGAGCTTGGAATTTGCCTGCATTACTCTAGCATCGTTTTCCCGACTTGTGTGAGCTAATTGAAGCAGTGCCTGTAACGATGGTACCCAATAAACCGGACAAATTGATTTGGTCTCCATCCTCTTCTGGTGATCTAACTGCAAAAGAGGCTTTTCGTTTCCTACGTCCACAGCTTCCTCTCATGGATTGGGGTAAGCTCATTTGGACAAAGTTTATTATTCCTAGAATCTCTATTCATGTGTGGAAGGTCTTACGGGGTAGGGTGTTGTTAGAGGACTTGTTGTAGTGTCGTGGTATTTGTTTGGCTTCTCGCTGTGTTCTTTGTGGTTTTAATGAAGAGTCGCTAGTTCATATTTTTATGACTTGTCCCTTCTATGCTTCGTTATGGGATAGCTAGGTGGCAGTTTTTAATTTGACATATATGTCAGCTTCATTGTTGGATTTATTGAACTTGGGGTGTGTTGGCCGCAGCTCCCAAATTAAGGAAGTTTGGCTTATTTGCTTCACCACTACTTTGTGGTTTATATGGAGAGCTAGAAACAAAATGAAGCATGATAATTGTGTGGTTACTGTGGAGGCTACGAAGAAGCTAATAATTGGTCATGTTCAAGCTGCTAGTAAGCTAGCCACATAGAGCATGTCTAATTCTGTTGTTGAGCTTCAAATTTTAAATTTATTTGGGGTTGGTTGTCGTCCTCGGCAGACTTTAAGGATCATTCAGGTTATTTGGTCTCCTCCAATCATTGGTTGGGTGAAGATTAATACTGATGGTGCATGGCAACGTGTTTCAGGAAGAGCAGGCTATGGTGGAGTGTTTAGGGACTATCAAGGCTCTTTTTTAGGTGCTTTTGCATCTAATCTTGATATTCCTAGTTCCGTCGATGCGGAGCTCATGGCAGTTATTCATGCAATTGAGCTTGCTTGGGTTAGGGAGTGGAAGCACATTTGGCTTGAAGTAGATTCAGCTCTGGTTCTTAACTTCCTTCGTTCCCACCATCTTGTTCCTTGGAGGCTTCGTGTTGCTTGGGATAATTGTTTGCACCGCAGCTCGCAGATGCAGTTTAAATCTTCTCATATTTTCTGAGAGGGAAACCAAGTGGCAGATGCGCTTGCTAATGTTGGTCTATCTTCGTCTGGCTTGGTTTGGTGGAATGAGGCTCCTCTTTTTCTTCTAGATTTATGTCGAAAAGACTCATTTGGTCTTCCGAATTTCCGGTTTATTTGAGTTGTAGTTTTTTGTTGCTTTTAATCTGTTAGACTGGAGGTTAGTACCTCATTAGATCTTCTGTTTCTGGCTTGGGGCATGGGCGTTGTCCTCCCTTCCTTTGCTTGTTTTTACCATCTCTTTTATTTAAATTAATAAAAGAGTTGATAATTTAACCCAAAAAAAAATTAAATGAAACCGAAGTACCAGAAGAATTAATTGAATGTTTCTCAAGTATCTTCAAGCAAGAGATCTTCATTCGAACCTAGCCGAAGATTGAGCACTTGAACCCTTGCTTCGATATTTCTGTTTAAAACAAAACAAAATTGCATGCGTATTTTATTTGGTCTAGAAACTTGCAAGAGTAAAGCAATAGAGACTTGAAGAGTAACGGAAGGGAATCTAACGGTGTTAAAGTTGTCAATGAAATGGCCAGGTGTCAAGTTTAATTGTCAAATGTCAAGTTTTTATAGGGAGACAGGGAGAGAGATAGGATTTTGGAGATAGAAGATTTAAAGCCTCTTTTTTTTTTTGGGTCGAAGGGATGAAACAATTAAGAAGGCGGAAGGCCGCAACAACAGTACAAAGGGACACAGCCTAAAACATACGCATGATTCACATAGTTAAATGCCAAAATAAGCAAAGACTAGAGAAATCAAAGAAAAGAAACGAACAACTAAAAACATAACGTTACAGCAAACCAGAAAAAGAAGGAAAAAAAACAACTACAAAGTCTAGAAACGGGAAGCACCGAAATCCAACAAACATGAAGCAGCAACAAAAGATTCTAGTTAGCTAAAGCCACCAACAAAAGAAATCATGAAGATGGAGGGCAGGATAATCCATCTCTTGATAGAATACCAACAAGGGAGGATGGCGGACTATCAATCTAGACGTCCGAGGACCTAAAGCCTCATTTGAGAGTTGAGAATGATCAATTGCAAAACGTATCAATTAAGCTTCAAAATATTATTGCCAATAGCAAGAAGGAACCCTAAAATGTAAAGGTTGCACAGAGGTAAGAAGATATCAAATGCTTAAACAAGTTTAAAAAATCCATAGGAGAATTTTGAGTATTGTCACTTGAAACATGTCCTAAGAATTATTCTTTATCAATGGTGAAATTACGTTAGAGGACAATTAGAACGAAAAAAAATGATCTTAACACGTGGCAAGCCCAAACATGTAAATAACCATGTCAAGGCCTTCTTTATTGAAATTCTTCCCTATCATAATTTTATTTTTTGATAAAATCTTGATTTTCAGGACCTGTTCCAAGTGATGGAATGGACAAATCTCAACTCGATTTTTTTTCTTCTTTTTTTAACAAATTTCAAGAACCGAAAAACTAAGAAAACTATACTAAAATATATGTTCAATCTTTTTTAGCTCCGTCAGGTGGAGTACATTCCAAAAATAATGATTTATTAATGATTCAATAGTGAGCATATGACATATGAAATTTTCAATAAACTACAGGCTTTAACATGGTTTGACACTTTGGAAGTGTCATGATGGCATTCGTGGCAATGCTCTAAATATTGCCAACACCTTTTTCTTTTTTTAATTTCACCATTGCTAAATATGAGTTTCAGAATGTGCTTCATTTGACGGATCTTAAAAATTTGAACTCAACTTTTTTTAATGATTTTCCAATTTTGGGAAATTGCAAAAGAAGCATTTGGGTCGAGGTTTTTTTATGATCCGTCAATTGTAGAATCACTTGAAAATCATGAGAAGAATTTTGGTGAGAATATGAGAACATGTTATTTTGGCTAAAAAAATTGTGTGTCCACAGTTTTGGGTGGAATCATGGTTTTAGACAAAAAAAATATTTTGTAGAAGACAATTTCAGGGTAGTTTCCTACAAAGTTGGGATAGCATAGCCATCTTTCGGCAATGGCGGATCTACACTATGACAAGTGAGGGCTGCGGCCCTCAGTAAGAAAAGAATTAAAAAATTCTTTCTTTTCTCTAGTAAAATATAATCTATAATAGTATAAATTTCTTTAAGATCTAATGTTTTCACCCCCACTTATAATTTCTATTTAGTTCATATAAGCATTCTACCCCCAAGTAAATAAAATTTTGAGTTGTCTTTCGGTGTGCTTAGTCTCTCTTGTATGTGCACATTTTGCCTCTCTTGCATGGACACCGTTATCCCCCCTTGTCATAGGAATTGTTAACGTCACTTACATGACCGTGGCCATAATTAGTCTCACTTGCCATGAGCGTGGATATGAACGATAAAAATTCTTACGAAATGACGGTCATGCAGAAAGGAATGCGTAAGGTAAACGTATTGGTCTTTCAATCAATTGTCAAGACTCAAGACATTATGATGGGGCGGATGGGCAACTGTGTTGGCCTTTCGATGAGCAAGAGCGAGAGAAACTGCCGAGAAGGATTAAGGCCTTCCATTAGATCATCGAAGTGGGTAAGCTAGTGTTGCTAGCTGTGTACTTGCTTGAGTGTAGACGACACATAAGAGCCTCGTATGGTTCGGGGCCTGGAAATATATATTCTTCGGCGAGGGCATCTTCCAAATTCTTACAATTAATCATATTTTTAAAAGAAATATGAAATATTTGCTCGTCTTGATGAGCTTAGGGTTTGACCATTTTATGTTGAAATGCCTTGTTATAGCACATACTTATTCATGAAATCTCATTTCTTTTATTTTGAGAACTTCTCTGTGGGTTAGCTAAGAAAAAACTTATTACCTCATAGGAACCAATTATCCGATCCCGATGTACAAGTAATTTCCGGATCGAATGCATGCATATGGCCGGCATGATTCCTTGATACAAAACCGTATCTTTATCCACTTTTACAAGTTACCTGTAATTTTGGAATTCTAATTAACAGCAAGTACATTGCACGTTTGAGAAGGAGTCAACTGAAATGCTTTGAAGCTAATGACTCATATAAGGTGGAAGATGACTCTAGGTTTCTTGTAGGTGCCTATCATTAATTAATTTTCTACTGTCCGTTCACTCTTTCCTTCTTTTAGGTGGCCATGGTATATATGACAATTCGGTTCATATCCAAATATGTTAGCAAATTTGCTTCTCAATACAGATTAGTTTCATCCAAATTTGCGTAATTGAAAATGATACGGCTTGAATTCACCATTTGTAAGTGAACACCCACCAAATATGCCCTTTTTGATTTTGTTACCATAATGAACAAATGATGAATTAATCCTTTTTCAGTTTCCTTATGCAGGTTTAATGTAACATGCTGAGAAACCCTTCAAAAGCAAGCAAGGCAAAAACGATCAATAGTAGTATTAATTCTCGAACCTCTCGTGCAGAATCCAGTTGATGATCGATAATTCATGATGACAATTTTATGATGCTTAATAAAGATGTTAACACAAAAATCTGCTGAAAATTGTCGCACAAAAATTTCATAAAGGCTAACATATTTGCTACTGTTCCATACAGTTTGCGGAAGTAGTGGCTATGATGGATAAGTGATTATTACAGTTTTAGCTAGTAGCGTTTAGAGCTGATTACAGTAGGGTTTATTGCCATGTTAGAGCCTAACCACTGAGCTAAAATCAATTAATCAATCTGCTAGTCTTATTCTTCTTCATGATGACAATTCTACGACGATTCAAGTAGTAAAAATCTCAACCCATGCAAAAATCTGCTGACAATTGTCAAAAGAGGTGATCAGAATAAGCTATATATTAACAACTGGACCGATTCAATTTTCGCAGTTAATCCTATTTGAAGTAGTTTAGGAACATTAGCGCAATACCATGATGACAATGATACCAATAGAACATTAGTCTAACAATCATTTCGCTTGTCATTTGCTCATTAAGTGATCCAGTTGAGAATGATCAAGTGCAAAACGTATCAATTAAGCATCAAAATAGTATTATTCTCAAAAGCAAGAAGCAGAAACCCTAAAACGTAAGTCATGTATCCATATGGAAATGACGTGTGAACCAGAGGGGAAAAAAAGACAAAGAAAACAAAAACAAAAAGGTAGCGAGTTTCAGTTCAACATATAGTAGATTGGATCAATTGAAACCACACTGGCTAGAGTTCACGGCTCTATATGTAAAGAGAGTTTCATGTTTGTTGAACCATATGAACTCTATCTAGCTGCATGATTATTCAATAAAAATGAAAATATTAGCCGCATGCAGTCTGTCTCATTTTCTTGCTTTCTGCATTATATATATATATATATATATGTTCTACAGCAAATTTGCCTCTTGATACAGATTAGTTTCATCTCCTATATATATGCGTAATTGAAAATGAGACGGCATGCATTCACCATTTGTAAGTGTTTAATTACACCTACCAAGAATAGGCCCTTTTTTTTTTGTTACCAGAAAGAACAATGGATTAACCAAGTTGAAAAACAAGCAAGGCAAACAACATCGAGAGTAGCATCAATCTTGAAGCTCGATCTGATAATCTTATGTTTCTTCATGATGACAATTTTATGACTCTTTATATAAAAATGTTAACCCAAAAATCTGTTGAAATTGTCCCACGAAAAAGTCATAAGGCTCACGATTGGACCATTTCATAATTTTCATTTTCGCAATCCTAATTGAAGTAGTTTAATGTTCATAATTAATTAATCTTAGGGCCGGCCATTACTAGTGCATGCATATGCTTTGGCATGATCCCTTGAAACATTATATGCAAATGACTCATGTGTGGTGATGACTCTTTGTGGCGGCATGTTATCCAAGTAGCTACCAAATTTGCTTCTCGATACCTTAACCTACTATCAATTATATGAGTAATTAATCAGTGGTCCCAAAATTAATATCATGTGGTGGTATGGGACACTCGAATTTGGTACAGAAATTGTAGAGGTGAAAAAAAAATGAAGATGACCAATCAGAAATAAATACTATCAGCATATATATGGTTTAACTGATATTTATTTACGTACAGTAATTAAAAGGGGAATAATTAATGTACATAGATAAACACCTGTTAATTAAGATACTCAAATGATCATCGATGTAAAGTCATATTTATTTTTTCATCATACAAATAACTAGTCTTTTATAAGTCGAACTTACGACCTTTCAATTATAAAGTGAAACTTATACCATTAAATCAAATAGTACTGGGCAGTAAAGTCATACTTGATAATTTCTATCATATAGTTCCTATCATATGGTTGTTAAGGGACCTATCGGGTTCAGATTTTGTCAATAGGTTTTAAAATTGTAATTACGTTTGGTTAATGACCTAGGCCAAGTTATGGAGGATCCGGGCGTTATGCAGTTTACAGTTTCTTCATCATATATAGTACTTCTTCTCCCAGTAGTGGTAACTACTTGATCAATTAGTGATTAGTACAGTTTTAGCTAGTAGCGTTTAGAGCTCATTGCAGTAGGGTTTATAAGAGCCTTGCATGTTAGAGCCTGAAATCTGCTAAACTCTTAGCTACAATTAATTAATCACAATCAGCTAGTCTTTTGCTTCTTCGTGATGACAATTTTATGACGATTCAAGTAAAACTATCAACCCAGATATCTGCTGAAATTTGTCAAAAGAAATGGTCATAATAAGCTAATTATCATATTTCTCAATTAATCATATTTGAAGTAGTTTAGGAACAGTAGTCTTAGGACCAATATGATAATGATTCGCAATACTCATGATGACAAGGATACCAATAGAACATTACTCTGACGATCATTTTGCTTGTCATTTGCACATTAAGAGAGTTGAAATTTGAGAATGATGATCAAGTGCAATACGTATCAATTAAGCTTCAAAATAGTATTGGCAAAAGCAAGAAGGAACCCTAAAATGTAATTCGTGCATGCCGATGGAAATGACGTGTGAACAGAAAAATGAAAAAAAAAAAAAAAAAAGCGAGTTTCAGTTCGACATAGTAGATCAATTGAAACCACAGTAGCCACCGTTTCAGGGATCTATATATAGAGTTTCATGTGTGGTGATATGAACCATGCGAATTATATCTAGCTGCAATATTATTCAAAAGAGTGATCATCATATACAGCAAAAATGAAAACACCAGCAGTCTGTCTTATTTTCTTGCTCTCTGTTATTCTGTTCAAGGGTTCCCATGCAGAGCCATACGAATACCTACAGTTTGTCTTGCAATACGCTAGAGGTTACTGTGTTAACGTCAACAAATGCATTCCACAGGCGAGCTTGCCGGTCAAATTCACGGTTCATGGAATTTGGCCCACGAATATTTCCAAGCCGGTGATCGAGTGTAAAGCTGCACAGAAACTACACCAATTCAACAAAAAGCTGGTATATATTATTTTTACTGAACATCTTTAGTGCATGATTAACTTATGCTTAATTATGAAACCAAGTTACTCTGCTTGTTTTGTTTTTCAGATAACACCGTCGCTGGAAACCGATCTTCTCCAATCTTGGCCCAGCGTCCGGACAGATAAAGATAATATGACCTTTTGGGAACACGAATATAATAAGCATGGGTCCTGTACTGCACCAGCTATCACTCAGACAGCATATTTTGAGAGAGCTCACAAGTTCTGGAAGGAGTATGATCTCTATTCTGTTTTGGAACAAAAAAATATCAAGCCGGGGCCGTCTCGATCGTATTCATTGGCTGATTTTGAAGCAGCCGTCAAGTCCAAGATCGGTACCGATACAAAACCTCTCATCCTTTGTAAGCAGGCCAAACTAACTCGTGGGAGCACAACAACCAACTTCATTTTGAGAGAAATTGTGATCTGTTTCGATCACCAGGGGACAAATCTGGTCAATTGTACCCGCTCAACAGATTGTAACCAGAAGCAGAAGATATACTACGTTTAGCTGATTCTCCCACTTGTCATCTCTTTGGCTACATGGTTTCGATGAGTTTAGTTGGGTCTAGGCCGGGGTTTGATACCCTAGCATTAAAATAATGCACTACACTATTCCCTATGAATAAAAATGCAATCTTACGTTAAGTACTTGTTTATCTCTATGTCTAATAGTTTAGATGCATGATTCAAGACATAGACCAACTTTTTTAAGCGTGTGTTTGGATGTTTCACTGGTGGTTCTCGATCTTAATTACCACCCGTAGCATAAGAATGATTAGCTTAAGTTCGTTCTAGTGCTGCTGCTCAAGACCTTAAAGTTTTGTGTTTAAGACCCTAGCAATGCCGATATATACACTTGGTAAGGAGGGGTTTTTACACGTGCATCCATTATTTTGCTTATGACCTCGGATTAGATGTTAAGACCCTAGTGAGATCTAATGGCTAATTTCGGAGAGTTAAGTACGTATTCACTTCAACGGAATGTACTAGTATAATAATTTGCATTATTCATGTTTTACCTGATAGCTTTGTAAATAGAAAAGATAATTTGAGAGAGAAAATATATTGAATCTAGTACTTGAGGGAAGCAAAAAGTTACAGAAAGAGAAGGAGAGGTTCCTATTTATACACCATGTGAGCTAATGAGAGACAAACACGTGTACGTGAGCTGTAGAGCATGAGCAACCTAACCATGCAGCTAACCTAGATTAGTTGCTAATTAACAAGAAATTATCAGATAGAGGTAATTAACCCTAATGAGACGGGGAAAACCCAAATTGAGCCCATATACTACTCTAACATTAGCTGGCTGGATTAAATGCATAGTACCCGGTGAGGCTTGAGAGTAAAGGATTTGGTATACATGGTATCTTTTGTATGCATTGTTATGCATGTGGAATAGCTAGGGACGATTCCCTATACCCCAAATCTCATCCATTGATCTTTCCTATATTTACTTGCTTGTTTTTGAGTTTTCAAATCTTAGTCTTCATTTTTAGTTTTGAAAATAACAAAATACAATTTCCGGACACAATTCTATTAATAAAGTAATATAGGGTTTATAATTAAGACTAGTTATATGTTATGCATGTGGAATTGCTAGCGAGAATTGCCTAGAACCCAAGTCTCTGTTAGGAAATTCGGGTCACCTTTCGAATTCCCTAGTCCAAGACCGAAACCGAATGAAGACAATAATCACAAACTATGCAAGCAAACACAAGATCGTTGACGAGGTTCGGTCAAATAGTTGACCTACGTCCCCGGGTGATGATGATGGTGGATCCACTAAACGAGAAGAAGATTACAAACTTTTGAAGAATGTTTTGGTTCTTCCACTCAAATAACCTCTCTCCTCACAACCCAAGTTCTCAATAGAGTATTCCCAAATAGATCTGATCTCTCAGAGCTTGCAACTCTCTAAAATCTCTCAAATTATCAGAACTCTCAATTGATCCACACCTAAAGTTATTCCTTGATCTAATGTCTTATTTATAGGCTCACAATTAGTCAGACTTACAATAGGATGCAGAATCATAGAAGGTAATCCTAAACCTTTACTTCTAAGGAAAAACTCCATAAATCCTAGATACACTAGAATAGCTTATCCAAAGCCTTCAGAAGTAAAGAATCCAAAACAGACAAGGAATTAGATATTGAGCCGCAATCCTAACAGTCTCATCCATTGATCTTTTCTATATTTACTTGTTGTTGTTGTTGTTGTTGTTGTTGTTGTTGTTGTGCCATGATCAATACTAGGCTTGTCTCTCGTATAATTCCTTCCATTGTTACTGAAGACGAAAATGCTTATCTCACTGCCATTCCCCCTGCATATGAGATTTTTTCTGCTATTAAATCTATGGTAAATCTATGGAATCAGGTAGTGCTCCAGGGCCTGACGGTTTCAATGATCATTTTTTTCCTTACTTGTTGGGATGTTGTCAGTCATGACGGATTAGTGCAGTGCAATATTTTTTCTGCTTTAATTGGTACTCTACCTCTCATCATCTTAATTCCCAAAGTGGGGCATGCTGATTCCATTAATCAATATCGTCCAATTACACTGACTAATTTTGTTTTCAAGATTATTCCAAAAGTGTTATCTCTGTCGTTGATTGGAATTGTTTCAAGAATTATCTCTCCCCAGCAACACGCTTTTATTCAAGGTCGGAATATTTCTAATTGCATTCTTTATCACCTCTGAGTGCTTTAGTTTGTTACACAATAAGTGCTATGGGGCAATGTGACGATTAAAGTTGACATCACAAAGGCTTTCAACACACTCTTATAGGATTTTTTACTTCAAGTTTTGCAAGCTCTTGGTTTTCACCATCTCTTTGCGACTTGGGTGAGTTCCCTTCTACGTTCTGCGAAGGCTTTCGATTCTTGTCAACGAAAGGTCAGTTTAATTTTTTCATTCATGTGGTAGAGGGGTGCGGCAGGGAGACCCTCTCTTCCGATCCCTTTACTTTTTTTGTTTGGCTGAGGAAGCTTTAAGTCGATATATCTCTCACCTTGTGCATACAGGATAGCTAAAGCCAATATTGCATACAGGACAGCTAAAGCCAATATCGTCTCCAGGAGATACTCAGGCACCATCTCATGTTTGTTTGCAGATAAATTTTTTTTCTTTTGCCATGGTGATAGGCACAAGATTTTATGGAGGAATATGGCTGGAATTCGGGCCAAATAATCAACAAAGCTAACTCTCAGATTTTCATTAGTAAGCATCTCTATAAATGATTCAATTCTATATTCTTTGATTTGGGTATCCCTATCGAATCTGCTTCTTTTTCTTATTTGGGGGTGCCTGTCTTTAGAGGTAAACCTAAAGCTTCTTATTTTCAGCCAATTGTGGATAAATTTCGGTCGTAATTCTCAAGTTAGAAGGGTTCTCTTTTGTCATGCTTGGTTGGCTTTAACTAATCAAGTTTATTATCTCAAGCATGCTAGTTTACAGTTTTTAGGTATATGAATGGCCTATTCATTTAGTTCAAAGAGTTCAGACTTGGTGTCGTAATGTTTTATGGTCGGATTCCATTGATAAAAAAGGAGTTCCACTGGTAGCTTGGAAGGTTTGTTGGTCCACTTTGGATGAGGGCGACCTGGGTCTCAAATAGCTAGTCTTATTGAACTGCTCTTTTATTCTGAAAAATGCATGCATAAGATGATTGTTAGTTTTATGTAGTCGTTTTTGGAGGAGAGGATCGCTACAGAGGTCATATGCAGCTTCTTCCATTTGGCCCGGTGTTAAGAAACTCTGGCCTGAGGTTCTAGAGAACGAGCGTTGACTTCTTGGCTTTAATTCTATATCTCTTTTTGGAGGGACAACTTAATTTGTTTTTTTTTTTTCGGTCTGGACAACTTAATTTGTTGGTCGGCCTTAATAGAGCTTTTTTGGGCTTAATGTTGTTTATATGGAGGACAAAGTCTCTGATTTTATTGTTGATGGTCACTGAACTCCTCTAGGGTGGATAAACATATTTACCCCCATTGTCGATTAACATACTTTTATAAATTTATAATCCAAATGTACATATCTTAAATAAGCCTTTAAAGATCATCTCTGTAAAAAATTCAATTGAATAAGAAATCATTTAATTATCTAATTAAATCAAACAAATGGATGATTCGAACAACACTTACTACTATTATGATGAATCGTCCATGTCTTTCATAGAAATGAATAACTAAAAGGTTTTCAATTTGATTGGTTTTTTACAGAGCTAATATATCTTTGTATTACGTTATACAACATGAATGGTCGGATTAGAAAATTATAAAATTATTATGCCTTATCGCAAGAGATGGTGAATATGCTCATTCACCCAAGAGGTGAATCTAAGAATTGTCCAACTCTCCCTCAAATTCAGTATCTCAAATATTTTTCTATTTTAAATGAATTATTATTTGGGTGATTCTAGTTGGATCTCCAAATTTGCTATTTAGACCTCCCATACTTAGTACACTTCTAATTTACTTTTTAGAATACTTAAAAAACTAAGTAGACCTCCTTATTTTTACCAAAACACTCTTGAACATGAGATACAACAATATGTTACTCTACTTTTATCTCTATCTTCAACCACGAAAAGATATTGAATCAAAATCACATGATATTGCTCTTTTATGAATATGTCTCTCTTTCACTGAAGTTAATCAGAGGGTTGGTTCTCGATCTTGATATATTGCTGGAATCCCTTTGAATTTACTAACATAAGGGTTTTAAGGATTTTAGGTAGGAAGATCGAGTAATAACTATATCATAATATTCAATGAATTTAGTTTAGGGAAATAATCAAATTTTTTTGAATTAATTTTTTTATTAAATGATGGGCCATGTATAGAAATTATTATTTTTACTTAATTATTTTAGGAAAATTATAAAACTATATGACAATATAAGGAAATTCTTGAAAAAATAATAATTTAATTGAATGTTATATTTTGAATTGGGAGGTAAGAAGATATTATTTTATTTTATTATTATTATTATTTTCCATTTTGTTTTATTTGTCTTAATTTACCTTTTCATATGACTTGACGTCTATTAATAGTTGAAAAAAGTTGAAGGTCCTGAAGAAAAAAATAGGGCACTTTACTGTTGGGCTTTTTAAAGGGGATTTTGCCATACAATTGGGTTTGGAGTCTGAACACTCTGAATCCCTAAATTATTTCTCCAGCTCTCGAAGTGCAGCAATAATCCTCTCGTCCATTTGTTCCTTCTACTCTTTTTATTAAGGACTAAGGTAATTGTGCAATTTTATTTTCTGTGCACTTGGTTTCGAATCAGCTTCAATTTCACATTATTGAACTTGTGCGTTCAAGTGTTGAGAATAAAGTCAGAATCCTGTTGACTTGAGTCTTGTTATGTAATAGATCAAGAAGACGACGGAGAAGGAAAGGATCTATATGAAATGACGTTGAAGTTTGGCAAAACTATTGATGAAGATGTGGTGGAGCAAATCCTATCAATTCTGCCACCCAAACCTCTGAAGCGATTCCAGTGCGTCTCTAAAAGGTGGTATGCTCTGATCACCAGTCCCAGGTTCGTAGCTAAGCACCTCTCCAATTCCACGCACAACACTCTCTCCACTAGTGTTCTTATGAAACGTGAAGTCCGTAAGGATACCAACCCTGACCAGACTGAAGAGTTGTTCTCATTCCTTCATTTTCGAAATGATGAAGATAATGATGTTGATGGCGTGCATGATGAGCATAGTTTTCTTTCTAGTATCCAGGAATTCCATATTCCGTTTCCTACAGGTGTAAAGACTCCGCACGAATCACTTATAATTATAGGCCATTGTAATGGGATCATTTGTCTAGCTCAAGCCGTTTCTGGTGAGGTGATTTTATGCAACCCAGCAATTCATGAATATAAGCTTCTTCCCCTCTCTCCATACCTTCCAGATTCCGATTGGCCCTTTCTAACCACATTCCAGTTCAGAGATGGTTTGGGATTTGGATATGATCCGAACTTTAACGAATATAAAGTTGTTAACATAGGATTTTCTGCTCCAGAATTATCTACGCCTGATGGATTTAACATTTATAATCCTCCCAAAGCAGCTGTCTACACCCTTGGTACTGATTCTTGGAGAGAGATCAAGACTGATTCGTTAGAAACAGAAACTACTATTCTTTGGCCCGAACAATTCCAGATGCACTTCAAGGATATGTGTTTTTGGCGGGGACATGAGCAACATAAGGAATTGGATGTGCTTGATGAAGACGAGGAGCAATTCATTAGGGAAGTTATCATTATGTTTGATACTGGGGATGAGCTATTTCATAATATAATGTTACCGGATGAATTTGATTATCCATCAAAAAATTATTTTGTTGAGAACCTTTTAGTGTGGAAGGACTCCGTTGCTCTTTTGGGAATACAAATCTGTCAACTATCATCATATGGAATATGGGTGATAGATGAATTTGGTGGTCCTAATGGTGGTGCTTGGACAAAACACATAACTTTTGACCTCCCTGTGGAACCGTTGATATTTTGGAAGAGCGACAGGGTTCTTTTGAATGGTCCGAACGACACTGATTATAAAGGACTTATATTCTCTTATAATCTCGGTACCAAAACCTTAAAAATCTTCCCATTCGAAGCGAGCGGACTGACACTACTGCTATTGTGTATGTGGGCAGTATAGTTTCAGTATTGGGAGGCAACAAACCCAAGAGCAAAGATAATTCTACACCCAATGTATAGTTCTTACTGTTCTTCTTTCCATCCCGATGCTTGATCAAATATATATCAATATGGATGTTGATATTATATTTACTTTTATGGTTCAAAAATGTAGAATTGTTGCAAATTATAGTTGTTTTCATGCTCTTTTACAGGCTGAATTTTCTGTATTCGAGTACCCTTCTCCACCAGTCGGTCATTATATGGTTGACAAGAAAACTTACTCATATTCGGTGTGGGCAATCCCATCAGATGATGTGTCTCTCAGGATTAAGAAAGTGATGGAGGGACTGCGGACTGAATTCGACGGGCCGGAGATTGATCCCCACATTGCCGTTGTGGGGTCCATTCGTATGACGCATGAGGATATGCTCAACAAGTTCAGATCTCTCCAGTCTGATGTTATTTCTTCGTACAAAGCAAAAGTTAATCAAGTCGTTACTAGGAGTTCCTATTTCCAATGTATTTCCCTCCTCATTCATTCATCTTTCAAGGTGTCACCTGAGGTACTGTATTGTTGTCATTTATTGTTTTGTTTTATTTTATTTTTTACGATTTTTCCACTTCTCTGCTGGCCTTTTGATTTCAGATAGATGTATGCAGATTGATGTATAAAAGTGATTTTTTTTTTCTGAGAATTTATGCACCTTTGGTTTATGGCATCTTACTTTTACTTCTATCTATTAGTTGAGCCTAGTATTAACTTACTCTTCATATTTATTTAACTGTTTAGAGTAATTCACGTGTATCAAATTTTATTTTTCTCAGTTATCGTTTACAACTGGAGTCTGTGGTGGACGATTCCATTTCTGTAATGGTAAGTTCTTTACATTTTAGAGCTGGTTTGTTTATGAATTTATCTGTTCGACCATTATCCCTGAGAATGATATCAGGGATCTTAGGACTATAATAACATCAGGATCTTTCTACTATTGATCTTGGTCTCTTTGAAATGACAGACGTCTTAATACTTATTTTCTATCTAATTGAAGCATATATAAATGCTGTTGATTTAGTAAAATTATATTCATTTCCTAAGATTTTATTCATTTGCTCTAAAGTATGAATCAGTTAAAGGACCTCCTGAGTAAGATAAGATAACATAGAAGTGAATTTTGCTATGGCCGGGTTTTCTGTGCATTTAGAGAATACAGATTAGATTGCAAATTTCACTAATTTATCTTCATTCCACATTATGATTTACTGATGGACCAAAACTAATGTATGTCCTCTGCAGAAGTTAGGCCACATTTGAGCCTCCTTTATGGTTACCTGACAGAAGAAGAGAGGAAGAAAGCTCAAGAAAAAGTCAGAATTCTGGATGAAGGCCTCAGCAGCTTGAGCTTCTCTGTAACTCGACTTGCGTTGTACAAAATTGACTACAAAGATACAAGTCTCAAATCATGGGAGAAGATTGCTGAATACGCCCTACAATTTGAGTAATTCTCGTAATTCATGCTTATAAAGTGCTGTGATTGAAATATAAGACTCTGTCTAAGCGTCCCTGCTGTAGTCCTGTGACTTCTGTCTAGCACAATTAGATTTTGGATTGCTACATGTGTCATGACAATCTTATTCCTACACCTTCATAATGATGAGTTGGTTTACTTTTAGTACTTATTCTGCAGTATTATTCTTCGGCCAAAAGCTAAAAACCAAATGACTTTTGAACTTATTGATTAGAAGCAAGGACAAAACACATAGAAGAAAAGAGGAAATTGTCCTTTCTCACCACCCTGATTGTGACCCCAAACACAAAAAATGTTGTAATCATCGACACTCAAGCCACATTCTATGTTGTATTATATTAGCTAAACTACTATGTATGCATTTCGGATAACAAAGACATGCTCGGAAGAAGACATTGTTTTAGCACATTTGATGATGAAATATGATTATGAATATATCTATACACATAATTTGTTTGTGGGAATGATCTGAAGGTGTTTGTTCTTTGTTCTGGAGTGAGGGTGGTCATGTCTTGTCGGATAATCATGTTCTACCGGTACTATGTTCCTCATCTACTACTTCGTCATCAGAATATCCAAATCTTGAAGCCCAAGCTTTCATTTCGAATTTCAAGGGCATCCTCTTACCATTACTACCACAACCTTTACCCTACTGATACCCAAACCAATTTCCCCATCAAGCCAAAACTCTCTTCCTTCATTACAGACTCTGAAATCCAAGCTGAATTTTCTCACCATGATCCGGGAGTTGCCCGGATAAACAATGGCAGCTTTGGTTGCTCCCCTGCTTCTGTTATCTCTGCATTGCAACAATGGCAACTCAAATGGCTGCACCAGCCGGACCGTTTCTACTTCAATGAGCTCCACAAGGGGATGCTCAAATCAAGAAACACAGTTAAAGAACTTATCAATGCAGAGGATGTTGATGAAATTTCCATTGTAGATAATGCCACCACAGCAGTAGCCATAGTCTTGCAGCAGATGCAGTGGGCCTTCTCTGAAGGCAAATTCAAGAAAGGGGATGCTGTCATCATACTGCAGTGTGCTTATGGCGCGGTGAAGAACTCGATCAAGGCCTATTTTTCGCGTGCTGGCGGGTATGTTATTGAAGTTCCATTTCAATTTCCACTGAATACCAGTGAAGAGATTATAAGTGAATTTCGGATGGCTTTGGTGAAGGAAAAGGCTAGTGGTAGAAGAGTTAGATTAGCTATGATTGATCATGTTACATCCATGCCATCTGCTGTACTTCCGATTAAGAAATTGGTTAAAGTTTGCAGGGAAGAAGGTGTTGATCAAGTTTTCATAGATGGGGCTCATGGCGTTGGGTGTGTAGATGTCGATATGCAAGAAATTGGAGCAGATTTTTATACTAGTAATTTGCACAAATGGTTCTTCTGCCCTGCTTCGGTTGCATTTTTGTATTGTAGGAAGTCAGTCTTACATTCAGAATTGCATCATCCTATGGTGTCTCATGAGTATGGTAAAGGGTTGGCTATTGAAAGTGGTTGGATAGGGACTAGGGATTATAGTCCTTCTTTAGTGGTTCCTTCAGTTGTGGAGTTCACAAATAGGTTTGAAGGCGGTATTGAGGGAATCAAAAGGAGGAATCATGATGCTGTTGTTGAGATGGGGAAGATGTTGGCAAAGGCTTGGGGAACCAATCTTGGGTCTCCACCGGATATGTGTGCGAGCATGATCATGGTGGACTACCGGCCTGTTTGGGGATTTCAAGTAATGATGATGCTTTGAAGTTAAGGACACATGTAAGGGAGCAATTTGGTGTTGAAGTCCCAATATATTACCAGATGCCGAAACATGAAGAGGTTGCAACAACAACAGGGTATGCTCGAATTTCTTATCAAGTCTACAACAAAGTTGATGACTATTATAAGTTCAGAGATGCAATTAATCAACTTGTTTGTGATGGTTTCACCTGTGCTCGATCTTTAGGTAAATATGGTCTGCCTTCATCCTAACTAGGGCTTTTCATGCAGCAGAAAACAGAAAGTTATTCAATACGTACTTCTGTGAACCTCTTTGAATTACTTGTATTGAAATGGGTTTTCATGTGAATCTTTAGTTCAGTGAAGCCTTTTAAGAAGTCCATATCATGAGTAACAGGAGCCATTACCTCTCTGCCTCCTCATGTTGCTAGTGGCAATGGTTTCGGTACCATTAATATCCTAGAGTTACCATAGAAAAAGAAAAGCTGGAAAAGCTGGATGTATTAATAGAATAAAAAAGCTGGATGTATTAATACAGTAGTTTGATCCACTGAGCTGTTTTTGACCTGTCTGTTGCTTATTCTTGTTACCATGAACTGGAACATGACCTCTTCATGTTCACCACCAAAATGGACAAAGGAAAAAGGTTGCATCCCTAGTAGGGATCCAAATAATACTAAAATCCATATTCAAATCCGTTCTTTCATAGCTACCCTGCTAATAAACATAAGATTTTCGAAGAGGAAAACGGTGATGAATAGAGCTCTGTATTTGCCTTAACAGGTGTATGTAATGGAGCTCTATATTGCACAGTAACAGAAAAATGCAGCAAGTAATAGAGCTCTACAGTCGTATTGGTCTAGATGAAATGCATATAATTAGATTGAAACAGAACATCAAGGTAATTATGCACATATTGAAGAAATGGGATCTAAAAAATTTTCTTAATGATTGGGATAGCCGAACCAAACTGCAATAAATTGGTTTTGGCATGTAAGGTTTTTTCCCAGGTTGGCAATTATAGCCACTGACTGGAGTTCTAGCAAAATAAAGTTTCACAGTACTGCCTCAGCAAGTATCTTATATTTTTCAAGTTGAATATGATATGGCTCAATCCGAGTGATGTCTGGACCTCTGCATTTGAAAGTGGCTTAAAGAGCCTTAATTAAGTTCACCGTGCAATTCTTGGTAAGCACATTCCTCATCATCAAGGCACTAGAGTCTACAGACATATATCTTGTAATGGTGATATTACACCAAAAATCCATTTTTTCCACTTTCATCTTGTGTCGATGATGATCAACAAGATTGAAGGTTTGATAACATAAAAGGTTGTTAATTTCACAAGTTTGATTGCTTCCACTAAATAGCTTAGGTTAAGGTTTTACTTGTTAAGTTCATCAATTTTGTCTGGATGTTGTCTATGGATCATTTTTGTTTTTCTTGTGGCCTTATGAGTGAATAAAATGTTGAATAATATAAGACTTTAAAAAGATCCTATATATTACTTGCTCAAATAAATAAGGCGTAGACATGCAACAAGATATAAGGACAATATACGAAATATCAGTGATGCTCATCTAAATGGTAGTTTTAAGTGAACTTTCTTACGAACCATATTCTTTCGACACACATTTTTTTACTTGATCATACATACATCATTTAATTGTCTATAATTTGATTATGTTCTTTTATTTATTTTTTTATTGTGGAGACGAAGTTCAATTTTTGAAACTATGGAGCAACCTCCATAGAAGAAAGAATGTGAACTTCGGTCATACAAATTAACTCTCAAATTGCACTTGCGTCAAGAAGACCAATCATTTAGGTATTAGTGAAAATCGAACGTAGATAATCACAAATACAGTGAAATTATGTTACCAACCAGTTAATCTTTTGAAAAATAGATAACTAACTATACATAAATCAATAAAACATCCACTGATCCACAATTATGTTTTAAAAGATGAATTGTAAACAAGTACTGAAGAAAAATCCATGAATCATAGATACGGTACAACAATGAACGGTCAAACTTAAAAATGAACCCAAACGCTATTCCAAACAAACACGAAGACATGTCGCCTCTATCTATAAACTACAACCATATTAACCACCGCACTCTTCCCTTTCTCTCTCCTTCTCTGCGTTTGATTCTGTCGTGGCCTCCCACGCATGCGTAACCCATTCCCAAAATTCCTCAAAGGTGAGAGCCCAATTCCCAATCACCAAAACCGCAATTCGAATTGGGGCACTGAGGACTCAAACCTCAATTTCAATTCTACAAGGTAGCCATCTCGATTCCTTATAGTTTTTCTACATCAATACACAAATAGGGTTTCCAAGATTACCTTGCTTATATGTACTATGTTAATTTTTGAAATTTCATGTTCATAGCTACTCTGCTAGTATTTTGGGGGCGTGTAATTGAGGATTCCAATGTGTTTGGCTTGAAATTTAGGGGTAATTGCTAATTTTTATGATTTCTACAATTGGGTGCCTTAATCAGTTTGATCTTTGATAAAGTTTGAAACTTTAACTGGTTAGGATCTCAGATAGTGAGCAAAAAGTGTTTCTTTTGTTGCATTTGGGTTTGGTTATGGAACTTTTTGGTTTTGTTGATTAGCAAATTTGAAGTAATTGGTTGAAAGACTGAAACTGTAAGTTTCTTTTCGATTTGTGGATTTGTCAGTGACTAGAAAGAACGCTATCCTCTATTTCAAGTTAAAGGACCAAAGTGGAAGTCATAGTCCAGCAGTTCATGTCTAGTATGTTTTGGGTTTAAGCTCGATTAGATTTCTTAAGAGTGAGGTAGTTACTTTTCGGTACTGTTGTAAAGTAAAGTGGCATGAGGTTTGTGAGGTTGTCGAGTTTATTTTACAAATTAGCAGCTGAAAAAGTACAATAGAAGATAGATTAGTAACATAGTATAATAGCTTGCGTAGTTTTTCTGTTTGACTGATGCA
Organism: Rosa persica; assembly: GCA_025331145.1. NCBI lineage: Eukaryota > Viridiplantae > Streptophyta > Magnoliopsida > Rosales > Rosaceae > Rosa > Rosa persica. Next base: position 5,737,522 of record WFKR01000003.1, on the reverse strand, counting down.
GATCATGGCGGGGAAGAAAATCATAACAATTTGTCAGTCGGGGGGTGAATTCTTTACTGAGAAGGATGGTACATTGTCATATAGAGGCGGTGACGCTCATGCTATTGACATTGATGAACAGGTGAAGTTTAATGAGTTCAAAATGGAGGTGACAGAGATGTTTGGTTGTAACATCAATAACATGTCCATCAAGTACTTCCTCCCTGGCAACAAGAAGACCCTGATTACTGTTTCGAATGACAAGGATCTGAAGCGCATGATCAAATTCCATGATGATTTTGCAACAGTCGATATTTATGTCATGGAAGAAACAGTTGCACCCGATGTCTCGAACATGCCTGCCAGTAGGTAGTCCTCCTGATATGTAAGCTAGTACTTAATACCTTCTTTGTAAGTATTCTTTATTCTGAAATTTCAGAATTTCTTGGATTTTTTTTTTTGTAGGTCAAGCAGAACAACTTTGTCAGAAACTGTGCTTCCAGTTGATGTTCCTCTGGATGTTTCGGAGTTTGTCGGTGATACCCCCCAGCCGGATCTCCCACTTGATGTTCTAGATGATACCAGCCCTATCGATACACATATTGATCTACCCACTGAGATGTCACCCCTTTTCCCTTTTATTGGCCCCAATGACGACAAACATGCTAAGGGTGCACAGCAGTGGCAGAATTCCATTACGGGTGTGGGTCAAAGATTCAGTAGTGTTCATGAATTTCGTGAATCATTGCGTAAATATGCCATTGCACATCAGTTTGCCTTTAGGTATAAGAAGAATGATAGTCATCGTGTGACTGTTAAGTGCAAGGCTGAAGGCTGCCCTTGGAGAATTCATGCATCAAGGTTGTCTACGACTCAGTTAATATGTATCAAGAAGATGAATCCAACACATACATGTGAAGGGGCTGTTGCAACAACGGGGCATCAGGCAACAAGGAGTTGGGTGGCTAGTATTATCAAGGAGAAGTTAAAATACTTGCCTAATTATAAGCCTAAGGATATTGTCAATGACATCAAGCAAGAATATGGAATCCAGCTGAACTACTTTCAAGCGTGGCGTGGGAAAGAAATAGCAAAGGAGCAGCTTCAGGGTTCATACAAAGACGCATATAATCAGTTACCCCTTTTCTGTGAGAAGATAATGGAGACAAACCCAGGTAGTTTTGCTATATTTACTACTAAGGAAGACTCCAGTTTCCATCGTCTCTTTGTCTCATTCCATGCCTCATTATCTGGTTTCCAGCAAGGTTGCAGGCCTCTCCTTTTTCTTGATAGCATTCCTTTAAAGTCAAAATATCAAGGCACATTGTTGGCGGCGACTGCTGCAGATGGGCATGATGAGGTTTTCCCTGTTGCTTTCACTGTTGTGGATGCAGAAAGTGATGATAACTGGCATTGGTTTTTACTTCAGCTGAAATCCTCATTTTCAACAACTTGTCCGATAACATTTGTGGCAGACAGACAGAAGGGGCTAAGGGAATCAATTGCTGAAGTATTCAAAGACTCATACCATGGCTATTGCCTGCGATACTTGACTGAGCAACTTATCAGAGACTTGAGAGGACAGTTTTCTCACGAGGTGAAGCGACTCATGGTTGAGGATTTCTATGCTGCTGCTTATGCACCTACTTCAGATAACTTCCAAAGGTGTCTTGAGAGCATTAAAAGTATTTCATTAGAAGCTTACAATTGGATCATACAAAGTGAGCCATACAACTGGGCGAATGCATATTTTAAGGGTGCCAGATATAACCATATGACATCAAACTTTGGAGAGCTATTTTACAGTTGGGCATCAGATGCACACGAGTTACCGATAACTCAGATGGTTGATGTGATCAGGGGTAAGATTATGGACTTGATCTACAAAAGAAGAGCAGATTCCGATCAATGGTTGACAAGGCTAACTCCATCCATGGAGGAAAAGCTAGATAAGGAAACCCTTAAAGTCCAAAACCTCCAAGTACTACTATCAGCTGGTAGCACATTTGAGGTTCGTGGTGAATCCATTGAAGTTGTCGATTTAGATTGCTGGAACTGCAGTTGTAAAGGGTGGCAGATAACTGGTTTACCATGCTGTCATGCAATTGCTGTCATTGGTTGTACGGGTCGGAACCCATATGATTATTGTTCAAGATTCTTTACTACTGACAGCTACAGATTGACATACTCAGAGTCAATACATCCTATTCCACAAGTAGACATTCCTGTGACAAAGACTACTTCTCAGGTAGCAGTAACTGTAAGCCCTCCTCCAACCCGCCGTCCACCTGGCCGGCCAACAACAAAAAAGTATGGATCTCAAGGAATGAATAAGCGTCAACTCCAGTGTAGCAGATGCAAGGGTCTTGGGCACAACAAATCCACTTGCAAAGAGATATTAATAGAGTATTAGCCGTTGTAAGTATTAATTTTTCTTTATAATTTTTTTATGCTTCCCTCGTATGCATTTTATCACGGTTTTGATCATTGTTATAGCAATAAGCAAGTAACAACAATGTTGTTTCACTGCCTATGTGATTTTACTGGTTTGTTAATTTTCATTTTGTAGGCGTGGCTTCTTTGTGTAATTTGTGAATTGTGATACGTATAAACTTGGGTACATATATATGATACAAGCAGGTCCTAGAGCCAGATAGTGACCCTTTTGTGTTAATGGACACAGTGACACGTTGATATGCATTTGTAGACTAGCTTTTGTGTTGATACCTTAAGTTAGAATTCCGTGATGTTGGTCTGTGACTTAAGGGTGTCAACATTTCAGCTTCTATCCTGTGTCTTGTTTTTTTGTTTAGTGTAATTGGATGATGTTACTTGGCATATGTCAATTTTTAGTGGGATATATATATTAATAATTGATGTGCTTCCTTTTTCTCAGTTCTGTTAATAGGATTGCATCAGAGGACAAGGGGCACCTCATTCTGTACCAGCGTCCGGTGGAACTTCAGAGAGCCGGTTACTCAGTTTTAATAAGCAAGTCGAGGAACCTGATATGTGTAATACTAGTACTTCTTTTGTAATTATCAGTTCTCTTTCAGTAGTACTGCTAATTTGGGTTTCCGACAAAGTTGAAAAGTTAGTAACGAGTCTAATGACCGTGGATGGTAATAGGAGGTAGTCTGTTTTAGGTTAGTTTAAGGTCCATGAAAGTGGGAAACTGTGGATGCAAGACATCCGGTACATGTAGTCTTAGTATTGTGAATGAGCCTTCTGGTCAGTTGGTGGATGATTAAAGCAGATGACATATATTGAGCTGAGCTTGCACTCAATACGAGTCTTCAGTTGCATAAGTTTCGGCTTGCAACTTTTGACAGTAATGCATGATCCATATTTTGATGTGTTGAGATGGTAGTTGTATCAGTACAATGATTGTGACCATATGTTCGAGTACACTTGTGCGAGTGAATTCGCTCTCCAAGCAACAGCAGATCTAAACTTTGCGGCGAACTTGTTGAACACCTTGCTTTACATTCTCAAGGAAGCATCAATAGAACCATTGCTAGCATTATCAAGGAAAATATAGATAGAAGCATCGACCAATTCCATATAGAACAACTCCTAAAGGACATGGGAACCCTTGGCTATAACAGCGAAAATTTAATAACTTCCGTTTTAGAATTAGATAGTCGTCGGAGCCGGATCATTATGTAAAGAAAATTGCTTTCATCGGTGGCATTACTTGTTAGTAAATCCGGTAAGTGATTGCTAATTAGGTGACCTGCTAATCCGTAAATCTAATAAAAATTTAGATAATCTCGATTGCGGCTACATAATTATCAGAATTTAGATAATCTCGATTTTTACATTAACGGTTAGATGATTTTTTTTCACCGACAAGAGAATCTCACCGTCTTTTTTTTTTTGTGGGGCCCACACCACATAGTATAGTACTTCTCGGTAAACCCATACAAACTTCAGTTCAGACTTTTGACTACTTTTCCTCCCTCTCTTCTTCTCCTTCTTCTTCCTCTCCAAATTTCCCTCCCTCCAAAATGAAGAACCCTAATTCCGACGACACGGCTCCCAATCCAAAACCGAACAACTACCATAGCGCCGCCAATGGGCGGCTGAGAGTAGTGGCACCGGGATCAGCCTCGGCCGGAGGAGGAGGAGGAGGAGGAGGAGCAACAGCCGGCGGAGTAGTAGAGGAGTGCAGCAACTGCGGGACCAAGAAGGGGTGGGTCCTACACAATGTCCGTTACCGAGCCACCCTCCGCCGCCTCTGCACCTCCTGCGTCCTCCGCCTCCACCCGGCCAGCTTCTGCCCCATCTGCTTCCTCTTCCAGGACCACAACAATTCCCAAAATGCCCCTCCTCCCAACCTGGTCTCCTGCTCCAAGTGCCCCTCCCTCTCCCACTCCGACTGCCTCCCTCCCTACGCCGCCTTCTCCCCCTCCCCATTCCTCTGCCCGCCCTGCGCCTCCGCCAACCCCAAGTTCTCCTTCTTCGAACTCGACGACCGCAACAAGGTCCTCGACAAGCGCCTCGCCGCCGTGCTGCTCTGCGCCGCCACCATCGCCGCCTCGTCCATGTCCAAAGCCGTGGCCATCTCACGCGCCGAGGCCGAGCGGCGCGTGAGGGAGGCCGCCTTGGCTCGGAAGCGCGCTCGCGAGGCCTTGGACCGCTTCGTGCTGCTCTCCTCCGTCCAACCCAGACCCGTCGTCAAGGCGGCGCTTTGCGCAACCGGGGTCTCTGGCTCCTCCAATGGCGGCAAAGAACCCTCCAAGAACAAGACCACCACCGCAGTTGCATTGACGAACAAAGCTCATCACTCTAATGGGGGCTTGCATCATAAACAAGAAGATAAGGCTGAAGAGCAGAAGGTGAAATTGGAAGTGAAAGAGTGAAAATTTGTCTGTGAAATTCTAGTAACTTTCTGTGTTTCTTTAGGTGATATTATGTGTTCTGCACCAATTGTCTAGTTTGCAGCATTGTAGAGTCTGATTAATGTATAGGGACCTCTGGTTCCTCTCAAAATATTGATCTTCTTTAGGTCTCTATGTATGAATGATCCTTTTTTTTCTGCAGAACAAGAGGCTTTGTGCTCTAATTAGAGTTTGACATTACCATAGATAATTACTTATGTTACTAGCGAAAGACTACTGCAAATGACTGCAATACCAGTTGTACATTCTCTCCTAATTTTCGGAGCACCAATACACTAAACCAGTAGTAACAACATTAACCAATAATTCTCAAAAGGGAAATTTAACTAACAGTATGCACAGTACTTCAAAATACTGCACACAACTTTTATCGGCAGCATTCAAGGCATGAGCTGCGAGTGCGCAGCACAAAGGAACCTAAACCAGCCACATCAGGAAGTGAAAACTCTGCTGCATCATTCTCGACTGAGTAAAACCTGTTCTGAAGTTTTGGTTTGTCCAAGTTCACTTTATCAGTTTACCCTTATTACAGGAATGTGGAATCTCTACTTATCTGAAGATCATTCATCTTTCACTTGGGTGGTTGTGAATCAGAAAGGGAAAGTGTTCCACCTCTGTTTCATCGGACACCACGGTAGCCTCCAGTCTTCTCAGCCTCGAAGCTTTCCAGTATTTTAGCATCAAAGATTTTAGTCTCCTCCTCTCCAACCCTATGACTTCTTCAGTTACAGGAGCTTTATGTTCTCTGGGATTACAGCAGCATGTTGGCTTTTCCTATACAGAACAGGAGTTGTAACAATTCCCAAACCCCTTTTCCAACGTCATAGATTTATATATCCAATACATAATCTTGTAACAATACACATCCTTCAGAGAAGCGCACATATATTTTCTACTTGGTTTGATATTAACAGGCGGAAGTGGAAGCAACGAAATCTGTGACTCGGGAAACCAGTTGGTCCGACTCAGGCAACTCTGGAAAAGCATAGAAGCCATGAAACATATTGGGATACTCGATCAGCTTGGCCTCAATCCCTGATCTCCTCAACCACTTACAGTACCTCCTCTGCCAGTCCTGCAGCGGATCCGCTCCTCCCACGAACACCAGAGATTGCGAGTGGGGTCGACGATGACGTCGGAGGAGGTGACGCCGTTTGTGGACTTTGGTGAGGCCTTGAGGTTTAGGAGACGGCGGTTGACGGTGCCGTCAGGGCGACGAGCGGCCTTGTCGACCTTTGGCAGTAGCGTCAACGCCAGCCGAGTCTTCCACGACAGAGAAGCTAACGGGGATGAGAATGTGGATGGTTCTGAACCGGACGTCGTCGTTTCGGTCGCCACCTGCCATCCCAAAGGCAACAACAAGCTTCGGCTTTCTCGTATGGTACCGCACTATCCTATACATTATTTTTTAAGACAATTTTTGTAATTTTTTTCTTGTAACAATTTCAAAAATATCTTCATGAGATTCATTGATTCTAGTTTTAGTGGGTTGCATAGGTCCAAGTGTCAGCTATTCCTTTCAGATGAAGTTGTATTGTATTATAACTATTATTGTATGTGGACTTGAGAAATGACAACAACTCACCAGTTATAGATTGTTGACTGTGGAAGAAATCTGCATTCTGAGGCGCCAGAAGTTCCTCCAGAACATAAAAGAAGACCAGCTAATACGATTGTGCATGTTTTTCATAGCAACAATGATTGGTACATAGTTCAATTACTCACAAATTTAATAGCTGCAACAAGAGAATTTGGTGATCTCAACTTATTGGAGGCAACTATCAAGGGCAGTTTGGCACAAGTGATATGTCAACTGAGAAAACTGGTGCGATGCATATTTCTAGAAAATAGAAGTTTCTTTGACACTGATTTCTGAAGTGATGAGTATTGGTCAGTAGTAGGCCAATACATCTTGGTCTGGTCTCCAAAGTATGACTACATATCTCAGTTTCTACAATTACAGCTTATATCTGAAAGTGAATGCTAAAGCTGTGTGTTATTGTTCTCCCTCGGACCTATATGAGCTGTTTAACTGAGCCACTGGCAACATGTCAATGAATGCTAAAGCTGTAAGTGAACCCCTGTGAGCTACGATTGTGAGCTAGGATCTGTATTATATCTGATATCAAGGAACTGATTGAATGTCTCGAGCCTGGCATGCACTTACATCCTGTATAAGGCAAGAATGTCATGTAAGCGTCACTTCACAGGAATCAATAGTAAAATTAAAAGCTGCAAGAGTGGGTGGGCGATGTTGAATAACTTCAAGGCCAATGTCAAACAAAGGGCTTCACACTCTTTTCTACATTCCAAGTGTGCAGCCACATTAGACAGACAAGCCTAAGAATTACAGAGGCACAAGAAATAAAGTAGCTGAATGCTTTCTTACGTAGATAACCATAACCAATATCAAACTAGGAAAAGAAAGTTCGATACAGAGCTAGGCTCAAATCCAGCAAAATACAAACATTGAGGACACAAGTAACTGTAGTAACTAATACCAGTAAATGAGGATAAATCATTAGCACAGTCTTATATGAATAATAATAACAATATCTTGTGAAAAACAATAAGTAGGAATAGAATTAACCAGCTACTGTCTATTAAGATCTCAAAGCATAATGGATAATAGCTCACAAGAGGTGCATAAAGCAGTGTAACAATTGAGAAGAAACAAAAACAAAGTTTGGAAAAGAAAAAGAGAGAGAGAGAGAGAGAGAGAGAGAGAGAGAGAGAGACTTCAACTAAACCCTAAAGTAGAACAACTAAAAGAAAACAAGTACCAGATGTCCAGACTGCCTTAACCAACCCATAACAGCATTCAAACGTTGCACACCAGATTTCCAGGTTTTTGACCTTGAATTTAAGAAAACACAGTAACAAGCTTCAGTATACTGTTCAAAGTATAATCTTTCCAAAACTGAACGTCTCCATAACCTAATTAAATGACCAGAGAAAAGGTGCAAAATATTTAGAAATGTTCAATATTTGACCTTCCTGACCAAGAAGTTTATATCTCTAAAGTGTAGAATGTTACTTGACGTAGGATGGATCAAACTGTCATCAAGTTCATAGACAGGGCAGACTTGGAGGTTCCAGTGTCTGCAAAATCATGGTTTTAAAAGCTCTAAGAATGGTAGCCTTCTTAGCCTCTTGGTAACTCCATTACCCTACAAAGCAATAAACACCAAAAAGTAAATCAAGTCGCAGATTGATATTGGATTGATAGTAACCACACAGTCTTCCCTTTATTATATAATAGACAACAAAAAGAAAATATAACTGTTCTCAATGGCACTTAATGATGCCAACATAAGGCCAAGGGAACAGCCAACTGGTCAACCATATAGTATATTATATCATGATAAGTTGACAGGCATTTTCAGCCCAGTTCTATCTGAAGTTTTATGTTACAATATCATCAAGACAAAAGAAAAGTGCTAGAATAGATATAAGCTTTTCTATTGTCAAACACATATGCATGCTACTATGCCTACATCACATGTACAGATTAAGTTTCTGAAGTGCAAATTTGAGCAAGTAAAACCTACAAACCTGATTGGTTAATTCTAGTTAATTTTTCTTTACTGACATCTGCCCCAATAAGAAGATGCTTGGAGAAATAACCGCCACAACTCCAATAGTAGATTGTGGACTGATGAAGAACGCTGCATTCGAGGTGCCAGACATTCCCCCAGAACCTAAAGGTGGATCTGCTAATCCAAAATCTGGACTTATTACATAAACCCTGAATGCTGAAGAAAACTCTTCGCATTCTAGCCAAGTAATTGGCCAAGGAGGGCAGACAGGAGGAATTCGGAACAACAACTTCTCATGTGACTAACAGATTTAAATTCTTCAACTATCACATGCCAAGCAAGTTTTTATCATGATGCATCTAAGCCCTCTGCCAGGATGTTGCTAACAGTATCTTGGACACTAAAAGTATCATAGTCCATTGATCTCTTAGCTACTTCATCACTAACAGCAGACCCAATCAACAAGGCATGAGTCTTGGCATCTGGCACCCAACCCTTTTCCAACATTATATCCAAAAATCTGCTGGCATCACGTTTATAACCCTCTATCCAGAGGCCATGAATTAGGATGTTGTAGGTTGTTGAATTTAGAACTTCACTATTGGGAATAAGTTTCTGTATTGATCCTAAAATTTTGTGCAACTGAGAATGTTTGGCTATACAAGACAGTAGACTAACTAGTCTGTCTGAATCAGGTACAAGACCCTTACTGACCATCGTGCTGAAAAGCAATACGCATTCTTTTACTCGATTCTGCACACTCATGCATTGTATGAGGATGCAGTAGGCGTCCAAATCAAGATTGCGACCCTCCACCAGCATTTTTGATAGGATAACTAGCAGTTCTTTTGTCTTGTCCAATCTTGACAATCCAAGCAAAACAGTGGAGTAAGTTGAACTTGTATAAAAAGTACCAGAATAGTAAGCCAGTTTCTGTAGCCTTATTGCTTCAACAACCTCTCCGGTCTGACAAATACCCTTGATCAACATATTGAAGGAGGAAGACTGGAGAGAGCATCCATTACTAGACATGTAATAGAACACATCAGCCGCCTCACGAGTCATTTCCACAAGGCAAAGGCCTTTGACAAGCTCAGAGTAAGATCTAGGATCCAAAACCCAGTATTTGGTGCGAATGTGATGAAATATATCAAGAGCTTTTCTGTGATTGCTCATTTTGCAGTTGCCAACAACAAGAGCTGAGTATGTAGCACAATCAGGAATAGAAGATGACACCACCATTCTACCTACAAGTTCAAATACTTCCCTAATCCTTGCATTCTCACAGAGCCATCTGATGAGAATATTCCAAGAACTACAATCAGCTAGGTTTCTTTTGGACATTTCCACAAGTAGATCTTTTGCTGTGAGAAGTTTACCGGTATTGCAGCAACCTTCAAGCAACACATTATAGGCAGAAGTTTCATGGATATGCTTATCTTCCAAGAACTTCAAAGCATCATCTATCTTTCCAAATGTACAGAAGACATTCATTACATCCACAAACAAATTAGTAGGTGGTGTCAACCCAGTTTCTATCATGTCTTCTAGAACCTTTATCGAATCATCTAAATATAGGTTCTTGCATAAACACTGTAATAAGACCCCATAAAGCAGAGAATTTGGCATAATATTAGAAGCTCTCATCATTTTGAACAACCTGATTCCCTCTGCCGGTTTATTTTCCCCACATAACAAAGGTATTATGCAGGTATAAAAACTCAAATCAAGCTGACAATCAAGTTCGAACATTTCACTTAAAACAACAACAGCTTCATCCGCTCGATCTTTTGCAAAAAGAGCCTGTATGATTATCTCAAATGTTCTACTATTAGGACTACACCCCTTCTTTTTCATTCTCCTATACTGATCCAAAGCCAACTCAATCCGATCAGTCTCCAACAAACCCTCCAACATATAATTTAGAGTCTCAACAGTCGGTAACATCCCTGCCTTCACCATCTCCTTATAAACAAGCACTATGTCTCGAAAATCCCTCTTCTCTTTCACAAGAGCACCCAATACAACATTAAATGTCTCAATTGAGACCCTATATCCACCTGCTTTCATATTCACAAGTACCCTTATTGCCTCACTCAGCCTACCATGTCTAACAAACACATCAATCAATTCCAAAAGAGCTTCTCCAACACCTGGGCATCTATCTTTGACCATATGATGACAAAACCCTTCCATTTCCTTAACATTTCCAGCCAAACCCAGTTTCAGAATCATCTTATAATACGTTTCTGCGGTGTGGCTAAACCGTTTTTGGAGCGAAGCCCATTGGAATAGCTTCACTGCTGAGCTCAAATCATCAGTGCTATCCAAAACCCGGACCAAGTTATCAGGAACAAGCTTGTTCCTCAAAGACTGAATATTTTGCTCAAACTCAGATGAATATGGTGGGTTTTGATTGTTTTCTGGGTGAGTTTCAATGGTTTTAGCGCATGAAATTGAAGAAAGGTAAGCACTTGAACAAACCCACATGGGGATTCTCTTGGAAAAAGCTAAAGGCCGGAGCTTTACAGCCATTGAAGGAATTCATGAACACTTTGCTGTTCTATGGTAGAAAGTTATAATGGCTTAAATGTAACAAGGATGATCACTGACCTGAGAATGAAGAACAAAACAGAAGCGAAAGTGATTTTTGAGCTCCCTATTAAACCAGACCCTGTAGAATTTGAACCTTCTTGTTTTGCTGCGATGAGGTTCCCAGGTTTTGCTTCTCGGCGTGGTCTACAAAATTGCAGTTATATAATTGACTGATAACCTATGTACTTATTTGCTTCAATGACCAAAAGTAATTAACTTTGACTGCTGCTCTGCCGGAAGGAAAAAAATAAAATAAAAATTCTCCTCACCTAAATAACTAGGCCTGGCATTTTGGGTCGAGTGGGCCGAGTTTCGAACCATGTTGGGCCGAAATCTCGACTTGCAACAATTTGACTGCTGAGTCGTATCGATGGCTCGTCTTCAGCTCAGCTACGGTTGTAAGAGGCGGGGTTCAAACTCGTCATCTCTTAGTCTCTTATGCAAGAGTCCAACTCCCCACCACTAGAACACAAGCTGCTCTCAATATAATATGTACAAAGTGTATTTATATCTTAAAACAAATAGAATTGTCTCTCTCTCTCTCTCTCTCAAGTCTCTTCTTCACATCAGATCATCTAATTACAGTATATTTCATCATCAAATCATCCTCATCTCTAACATCAGTGAATTTCCGTTTGCAAATCCATCCAAAACCGAATGATACCAACCGAAATATCAGCTTGCCAACAGTCGGTGTACCGATTATGTCGGATCAGTGGTTGTTTGAAAATCTTGATACCAACATAGGTCGGTTCGGCAGACGGTATAGGTAAAAACGCCTCGATTTAGTACCGAGATCAGCCTTACTTTTAAGGGAACTATGAGAAACAAGTGAATTTGATGGCTAAAAACAAATGCACAATTTTGAATTTTTATAATTTTAATTTTTAAATTTAATACACATGGTTGGGATGCATTTGTCCTCAATCTCTTATAAATTGATCCTTACGTGAGCAAGACTGGACACATGATTGCAGATTAAATTTCGTCCACAATAACCTCTCAAAGAAAATGCCACATTTCTTCGAACAAAAGTTCGTCGGTTGAATGACCAGCTTCTACATGGAGTTACCATTTGCACAGGTGCGCCGATTATTAGTCATCTCTTTTTTGCTAATTATAATTCTTTCATATTTTTCAAAGTAGATCTATCACAGAGTTTGGTATTGTGAGATATTCTTCAATGATATGAGGAAGCGCTAGGGTCAATAGATAAACTTTCAGAAAACCTATGTATCTTTTAGTTATAATGTACCTTATTGAAAACAGGATGATATTACATTAGTTCTAGAGGTGAATGTTGTTGATAAGCATGATAAGTATTTGAATCCGTCGATTGAGATTTAGTTATTTAAAGGAGGGGCGTTTGAGATCCTTGTGGAGAAGGTTGAGAAGATAACTCAAAGGTGGTGCATCAAAAACCCTAAGCTTAATTGGGAGTGAGATCATGATCGAAGCGGCACTCAATCCATTTCAACCACTGTTATGAGTTGTTTTGAGCTCCCCAAGCATTTGTGACGTAAGATGCATCGGTGAGGTGATTAGGGTGAGGAGATCCATCGATTAATTAAGTGCCCGGTATAAGATTGACTCACTTTGCTAATCAGTAACAACTCGTTTATTGATGATTTTTGGTTAGATGAGACACTTGATATTTTATATTCAACACATATTTTACGAGGATTCGTGTAATCTTTTCATAGGGCATATGTACTATGTCCCCATGTTGCAATCTTCAATCTTCTGCTATCAATGTTAATGATATGAGTATGGAGATGAGGCTCTCAATTTGATTGGGTTCCAAACCTCATGGGTGGAGCTAGAATTTAATCTCAGATTGAGCATTTAGAAATAACCAAAAAGAAATATGTCTAGTTGCCATTGATACTCGAACCTCGAATCGAAAACCAAAAACATGTTATATTTGTGAAACTAAGTTTAATTTAACTCGATGTCACATGAACTCGAACCCATAATCCACTTGGTCTCAAAGTGGCTCCGTCCCTGCTCATATTTTTAAAAATTCGTAAGTTAAAGTTCTTCATTTCCAATACATACAAATTGACAAATTTTATTGCCTCTCAATTTTTTGTGCCATATTTTTACCAACGAGAATGTTGTCAACAAAAGCCGGTGAGAGAAAAAGCCAAAAAAAAAAAAAACACACACAAAACAAAACTAGCTACTTCTACTCTCTACGCCATTACAAACAAGCAGCCCCCTCTTTTACCTATCTGTATACAAATGTAACCTATTCACTGCTTTTGCGACAAGAAGACGGCACTGCTTTTGTTTTTTAGCACCACGTCCGTTCGTCTCGTGAAGCTTCTTATATTTATGATATATGTATACGTATGCATATTGCATCGTGGCATCGAAAAAGTAGTGTGCGTCATGCACTTGTTTAGTATGAAGTTGAACCAAAAGGTTCCTGTCATGCCAAATCCTGCATCACTGCCATGAAGTTGTGTTCTGTTTCTGCTAGCTAGCTTGAGCCTTGAGCGCGCAGTTGTCAGTTTCTTTCTTGCAAGGTATATTTACGTGCACGGCGATAAGTAGCAGCTCGCTTTTTGATTATTTTTTTTCCGGGTAAAGAGAGCCCCCATAAACTCCGCCAGTGATATCAAAGGATCACAAAAGTATTCACCTTCCTCCAGTCACGTAGCCTTATTTACGTCCTATAATTGAGCAACAAGAAATATATATGAATTCGCACAACAAATTGGTCAGCAATTTGTTGAGTCTATATTATCTTATTTTCGTTGGTATTATTTAGTCATAGTATACCAATCAAAGATCACAGTATATCTCTAATGTTTTAAGATAATCGATTATGGTTAATATTGAAGGTGGTTAACTAAATTAACTCGCAAGACTATGTTAAGGGTCAAAATTTAGTTTCAATGAAAATTTTAGTACTTTGTTTATATGAAAAATTCGATGGTAATTTGAGTGTCTGATGAAAATTTCGATACACACTTTAGTCCATATTAACACTAAAAATTTAATTTTTAAATATCGCTCAAATATCAGTGAGATCAAATTGTAAAAATTTGAACGAAAATTTCAATAATTTCAAAAGAATTTGAAGGGTATACTACATTTCCGAAATATGATAAAAATTCTCTAAATCTAGAAAAATTGCAAAAATTTTCTAACAACTGGTCAACAGAAAAGAAAAAAAGAAAAAGAGAAATTATTGAAGCATGACTCATCCTGGCACATCATTTTAAAAATAGAAAGATCCAAATAGTCCCAGGTGGGAATCCCCCATTGGTTTGAGCCAAAATTTGGATTTGCCGCGCGTTGGGTCAAACTCAAACCCACGAGGACCAACCGCTGGCTTCGGCAGTCGTCACATTCACGAACCCGAGGCTCGGAGTCCTCCGAACCAGAGGCTCGGCAGCTAATCCGCCTCCGTCTCGGCCTAGATAAGACAAAAATTCATAATAATTAAGTAAACAAAATCCCTCATCAATAACCCTAATTTCCCGGCCCCATTGGCTCTAAACTCGTCTTCCATTCTCAGCCGTCTGATGAGTGAATCGTCACCGTTGGTCTGATACCATTAAAATTAAACCATTCTAGTGCTCTCTGCCCAAAACAGAGTGTTCATTTCAGAGGTCACTGTCCTGGTCTGTAAGTCATTTTGGTAAGAAGACAGAGATTCCCAACTGGGTTTGGCTCACAAACTCTCTTTTCAAACTGGGTCTCACTGCAAACCTGGTAACTCTATCTCTCTCTCTCTCTCTCTCTCTCTGTCTCTCTGTCTCTCTCTCTCTCGCTCTGTTCTTTGATCTCAAATCTTTTGCTGGTGAGAGTTGCAATTTGCTCTGAGGATTGGATCTGGTTTTGGGGTGTTTTGAACTTCTGGGAAGGTCTAGTTGCATGTGGTGGTTAGGAAATGCCTTATTTTTTATGTATTAAATTAAAAGTTTAGGACTTTTTCATGGTTATAGTTCATGCATGGTTCTGGAAATATAATATTTTGGGTCAATTAAAGCTCATTTTGGCTTAGAATGGTGGTTTTATTGGAATTTTTTAAATATTTTGTTTGTTTATTTAGTGTTTAAGGAAAATTAAAGATGCCATCTTTATTTCAAAGTTTGAGTCTTTGAGACTTTTCAGTTCAGATTTGGTTTAATTCATAGACCCAGTTGATGCCTCTCTCTCTCTCTCTCTCTCTCTTCAGTTTCCACTATAATTTATTTGTTGAGGTCGACACAAGTTTCAGATGATTATTTCTCTCTAGCTTTCTCTCTCTCCTCATAACAGTTGGTTTGACGTGGAGAGGAGGGAGGTGTATTATTTGCGTGTTAAATTAAATTAGTGAAATTTTCTTGGAGAAAATGATGTTGGTAAGCATCAATTTTTCATTTTCTGAAGCTAAATCCGTCAACTATTTATTGTAGTCTTGAAGTTACCGTTCTTTTTAATAATCATTTTTCTTTAAAACTTCATTTTCTCTGAGGCCATACAAAATTTAATGCACAGCTACCGCTTTCACATGCAGCAGCAATGAGAGATAATGGCTTAGACCACGGAAGTTTGGCCCAACTCGGCTTCATTTAGTGTATTGAAGCAGCAAGGGATTGGTTCAGTCTGTGTGATTTGCTGTAATTTATGATGTCAGTCTCGGAGAAATCTCGGCCGAGCTCATCTGCTTCTTCTGCATCGTCAGTTTCAGTCAATGAGTTTGATCCATTGCTGAAAGATTTGAATGAGAAGAAGCAGAGCTTTCGCCGGAACGTGGTGTCGTTGGCGTCGGAGTTGAAGCAGGTTCGGAGCCGCTTAGCTTCTCAAGAGCAATCATATGTTAGAGAAACTCTCACAAGACAGGCATGTGTTTTGGTGATTTGGGGATCTTTTCGAATCTTGAAATCAATCATATCTCAAATTGGGTCTTTTTGTTTGTAGGGTTTGTTTATAAAGTTTTAAGTGATTTGGGACTTTTGTACAGGAAGTAGAGACAAAAGCTAAAACCATGGAAGAGGAGATTGGTAGATTGCAGAAGAGATTGGAACAAAGAAATGTGCAGCTTGAGGCTTCCGCATCTAAAACTGAAAAGGTGCCCACTCTCATATCCCAGTTCTTTATAATTTTTCATTAACTTTTTAATTTGGGTTTAGATCCTCTATTCTTGAACATGATTCAGTAATTATGGTTGCTAGCTTTTTTTGTTTGAGTTGATCTAGTTTATTATTTGTTTTCTACTGCAATCTTGATGTTTTGAAATGATCAAATGAGCCGCACATTTTATACACATCATTGAGGACGCCTTTTGACCCTTTCTACTTTGTTTTTGGCGGAGCCCATAGGAGTATTGGTGTCCAAGTGTTTTATAATTTTTTTATAATTGTTTCCTGTTCTTGTAGCTGACAATTCAAGTGATTTTGTTTGTTATGGCAAGGTGTTGGAGGGAAGAGTTAGATATGGCCCAACTAAAGTTTGGAACTTTTTGGGATAGTACTAAACAAAACTTATTAGGTTTGTGGGAGCTGTCAATTTTGAGGTTTCCTAACCATCTTTCCAATACAAGTTTGCACTTATTCTCTTATTAGTGATGCTGTGGTTGGATAAATCCCAAATCAGAAACCAATGTCTTAAACAATATTATTCCCCCTAATCCTTTATACGTTTTAAATGCACCAAATGTTAATGAGTTTCGTATTAAAAGAAGCCAAACTTCAAAGTCCCAGTTTGCATATCACATCACATTACAGAACTTAGCCTGCATACAAGCATTGAAAATGTCTTGAAAAATGAGAGATGATCTTTTTGTTTTATTTTTTTTCTGAGCCTTTGCATATTGGCATATGTAGGGGGGCACATAGTTGTAATGATATACACACAACATAAGCATATAAGTTATATATGTTTGCTTCTTCTTCTTCTGTGTTTGTTTCTTCTGTCTCTCTCTGTTCTTCTTTCTCTCTCTCCCGATCTAAGTCTTCTTCTTCCTCTTCTGTGTCTGTTTCTTCTCTCTCTCTGTCGATCTAAGTTTTTTTTTTCTTTCTAATTTTTGGGGGTAAAATGTCAGGATTACCCCCACGTATCCATTTTATTTACATTCTCACGTATCCGAATAGGATACGTACGTATCCAATCCGTATCCAAATCAGGATACGCGTTTCCTGACGTTTCCTGCCGTATCCGACGCGTTTCGTACCCGTACCCCGTATCGATACGGGATACGGTGACAGATTGACGTTTCCATGCATCACAGCATATAACTGTTGTCTGTTCTTTTTCTGCTATTCTCTGGTATTGGAAATTTATAAGTTTGCTTGTTCTTTCATTGTTCTGGTGGTGTTGTTATGCCCTGTCATTTTTTGCTCGTAGGGGTTAAAAGTTAGGGTATGAAGTCTAGAGGCCACCTTGCCCTTTGATTTTACCCTTTTCTTTTTTATCTCGGTAATTTTTTTTCCCTCACAAAAATCTCTCAGACTTCCAATTTATGATTAAATTGCAAGACTTTTTTAGGGTTTTAGTCAAACATGAGTAATGAAGAATACCATTCTGACGTGCAGAGGGTAAAGAACTCAAGTAAATTGGAGAGTTGAAAGCACAGTTGTTGAACAAAGTGAAAGATCGCAACTGTATTTAGAAGCTTATTTTGCGTCTATGGGTTTAGATTTTCTGAATTTTCTAGCTGCATAAAGCTTGCAGCATCTGCTCAAAGAGATTTGGCATTTAAAGGCGTATTATGCAGATTAATTTGTTTACACTGATGAATCTACAACCAATACCTGAGGGATGTGATTGCATTTTTGATGATATCCTCTGTCTGTTGTAACTAAACAATTCAATAAGTCGCAAATTAATTGATTGCAGATCATAGTTTTTTGACTCTTTATTACTTAGGGCTGTGAACCTTATTGGTTTACAAATTTCCTGATTATAATTTTTACAATTGAATGCAGTGCCTCACAGAGTTGGATGGTCTGAGATCACAACTTGCAGCCACTCAAGCTACTGCAGATACTAGTGCTGCATCAGCTCAATCGGCACAGCTCCAATGTCTAGCACTAGTAAAGGAAATAGAACAAAAGAATTGTTCCTTGAAAGAGCAAGATGAACGTATAATTAGGCTAGGAGAGCAATTAGACAAACTACAAAAGGATCTTCAGGCAAGAGAGTCTTCACAAAAGCAACTGAAAGATGATGTTCTGAGAATTGAGCAGGACATTATGCAAGCTGTTGCACAAGCGGGGGTGAACAAGGATTGTGAGCTGAGGAAAATATTAGATGAGGTTTCTCCAAAGAATATCGAGAGGCTTAATAATCTTTTAGTTATAAAGGATGAAGAAATAGGAAAACTGAAAGATGAAATCAGGATAATGTCTGCTCACTGGACGCTCAAAACTAAGGAGTTAGAATCACAGGTAACTGCATCTGTTTTTGTTATCACATATTTCACTAGTACTTTGTTTACATCTTCTGTTTCCCCATAAGATCTTTATTAAAAGTTTTGACAATGAGCTTCAACCTTTTTTTTGGAACAGTTGGAGAGACAGCGGCGAGCTGATCAGGAACTGAAAAAGAGGGTATTGAAATTGGAGTTCTGCCTTCAGGAAGCTCGAGCTCAAACAAGAAAGCTTCAAAGGGTAACCATTAGTTTCTTTATTGAGTTCTTTGTTCTTTTCAACTACAAATAAGATTTCACTTGCCTGATTTTATTGAGTTTGCATTTTGACTGAAACCTAGTGCATGCAAACGGTCAAGCTTTATGCCCTTGTATCTTTAGTTGCTTCTATGTATTTCTTAAATCTAGACTATTATTCACTGTGACAGATGGGGGAGCGAAGAGACAAAGCTCTGAAAGAGCTCAGAGACCAGTTACAACAGCGGGGTGGGAGTGGAGCTTCATCTGCCGAAAGACCAAACTTTTGGGAAACCTCTGGTTTCAAAATCGTGGTTTCCATGTCGATGTTCATCTTGGTTGTCTTCTCAAAGCGATGAAATAGTCGCTGTAAAACTGCTCTGTATAAAAAGCATGAAACTTTAGTTTTAGTTGAGGAATTAGGAATAGCTGCAGAGGGCATTTTGTCTTTGTAGAAATGCAAATGCACATTGTAGAGCTTCTCCTTATGTATTGGTAGCAGAGACACATTTTTCTTTTTTCCTCCCGTTGAACCACATTGTAGTGTATGTATGGATATTGAATCTGTGTATGGCATTGTGGCCTCTACATTGAACTCTGCATTATAGTAACAAGTTTCATGTTGATAGATGATTAGCGCTGCATCACTGTCAGAGTCGATATATTTGGTGTGAAAGGAATATAAGAAAGAAAAAAAATAAAGAATAAAAGGTAATCCATATTCTCCAAAAAAAGAAAAAGAAAAAGATGGGTGGATCATTTACGCTACTTGATTTTAGTGTAGGTTATTGGTTATTGCTCTTTGATTGATTCCTCAGGTCTATAAGCTTAGCAACCGGATAACCCGTGTCCCATTCTTGTGATGGAGGAATGTGCTTTTTGAGTGCACGCTAAGTGTACTTAGAAACGCCCAAGTGACGCTAGTAATAGTGATTATCCATCACCTCTAACATTCTCGTTGATTCCTACATTGCATAATGTACACACTTCAGCTCATTGAATTTGATTTTCCCCTTGTTGGTTCTAACGTGTTGTTCTTACCTTCCTTCAAGCACAGAGAAACATTAGCAGGGGTCCTCCACATTCTTCGGGAGTATCATCTTTCCTGAGTCCATTTTTCTTTGTGAACATCTCATCCATGTCCTGAGATGTCCAGGTTTCTTGAGATGGATGACATGTTTAGAAAGACGTAGGAGCAAGGTACCAAGGAGCTTATGAGGGTATATCTTGGGATGAGCATGCTTTTGCTTATGGATATCATCGGCGTGTACTTTGGAAGGTAAAGAACTCTCACAAATTGGAGCCTCAGAGGGATGCTGTTGATTGAAAAAAATATAAGTCAACTGCATTGATTAGAAACTTCTTTTGATTGTTTTTTTTTTCCCTCCCTCTCGAAGTTTTCTGGATTTGCATGCTAGCAGTAGTGGATAACTGTATTGAGTTTTGTTCAGAGGCAGACATATTTCTAAAAGTAATTATGTTACATTGAGGTCCTTGATGATTCTGTAACCCGTGGTTATTCTCTTTGAAACTAAAAGCTTTTACTTTTCAAAATAGTGATTATCATGGTGTCAAACTAAGTTGTCATATGGTAGATTAGAATTCCATGTTCCATCAAAATCCAACATATAACTACTACATTGTATAGTAAATGCATAATGTCTCAACATGTCATACCTCGATTTGGTCTATTCTTGGCGTTTCATAGAAACTGAATGGTTATCAGTACTACTGCTCTGTTAATTCATTTCTGAAGCAATATAAACTTTAAATCTACTACTCTGAGCTCACTATAGAGAACTACAATAGTCAACCAAATGATATACATGATGACAAAACTCTATAACAACTCCCAACCTCAGCGAGTAACATTGTAGTTTCATACTTCCATAGCAGCCCAATATAGATGTAGAGGAGTTTGCTTTCATCCAGAACATGCTTCCTCTATTTTCTTCGCTTCATGTGCTTGCATACGTAGTTATTTACACAGCTTGAACAGATAGAAGTAACCTTACAGGCAGAGGAGGAGGTTATACTTCTACATGTTAAGAACGATTTTTCTAGTAACCAAGGCTGTTACCAAAAAGATGTAACTAACAAAGGGCCGCAAGCTAGCTGAAGAGGATGTTGAGCTGTTAAAACCAGGAGGGCTGTCGAGCCCAAATGGTGGCATGGTTCCTGAAGCTGCTGGGTTGCTTGAATTTAAAACTGAAGGGGGTGGAGTACCAGAGCTGCAAGTAGAGATGAAATTAGTGATATATGAACTGGTTAATATATATTAGAGTTCCTGAAACTTGTGAGGTAGAACACTTACCCTGATACACCTTCCCCTGGTGGTGGAAATGATGTAGATGGAGGAGTTGTTGTTGCTGGTAGTGGAGTTGGAGTTGTTGATACGGGAGGAGATGGAGTTGTTGATGCCGGAGGAGATGAAGTTGTTGGTGTTGGGGTTGTTGATGATGACGACGATGATGATAGGTAAGTACATGAACCAGTGCCTGTTCAAACATTCATGAGGGTCTCAGACATGTATGGTTTCGATACTCCTAAGATTTAGTCACATATCTAGCATGTTATGTTCGGACTCTAGTGACTGTCAACTGATTGACAGGCGTAAATTGACAAAGATAGCCCAAATTTGGACTTCTTAAAGACATTTGACCAACTATTTCAAATTTTTAGAAATATAACCACTCAAGGGGATTCGAGTTCTCAAAAGGAGCACTACTCAAGGAGGCTCGAACCATACTTGAGAGAGCTCTTGAACGGTTATATTCTAAAATTTTGACAATTGGTTAACTGTCTTTAAAGAGTCCAAATTTGGGCTATTTTCGCAAATTTTCTGCTGGATTGTCTAGCAAGAGAACGTTTCCCTATTGTTACAACACTAGCATATATGACATTATAAGAACAAAAACTGATTAACAAAATAAGTGTCATACTTGGATTAGTAGTAACTATTGTGGCAACCCCTCCAAAGTCACAGCTAGTTGCAACTGGATTCTTCTGATAATAGCTGTTGAATGCATATGAGGCATGGTTTTGGAGAGTATTTGGATTGTAACAACTCCCACCTTGCTGGAGCTGTGAACAGTCTACCTTTCCACAAGCATAGTCCAAACCAGCCTGAATTGCCTGTTTCCGATGCTCCACTCTTGGCCACACACCAACTCTGTCCCGGAACTGCAGGAGCATTAGTATTTGTTGCAGGAGGTGCCACCGGATTCGTGACAGGAGGAGCATTAGTATTTGGAGGAGCATTAGTACTTGTTGCAGGAGGTGCCACCGGATTCGTGACAGGAGGAGCATTAGTATTTGTTGCAGGAGGTGCCACCGGATTCGTGACAGGTGTCGTGGCAGGAACGACTCCAGATGGTGCCGGGTAAGTTGTGACAGGGTTGGTTATTACTGGATTCCCTGGGACTGTGATGGGGGGTGCTGTGGTTGGATTGGCTTCTGGTACTGGTGAATCCACAGGGTTTGTGGAGGGCACAGTAATAGGTGTGGTGGAGGGTATAGGATTCAATGGAGCTATTGGTACTGTGTTTGTAGAGGGGACAGTGACAATAGTTGGGGTGGGAATATATGGAGTGGTGGATGTTGGTGGTGTTGTAGATATGGGAGTTGTAGGGAAGATTGTTGGTGAGTCATCTGCTTCATGTAAAGTTGTCTTGAGGTCGAAGTTTCTTGAGAGCTCTCGGCGAAAGGAAGGAAAGATCTGTTCTTCTGCTCTTTTCATCTCGTTCTGTGCAAAATCTTCCATTGAAGATACTTGTGCATATAGACCAACTATGCTACTTATAATGTGAGTGTTGTTTTCTAAAGCTTTGGACACCTCATCGGCAAATGCAGCTACTTCAGTTGCACTGGGAACTGCTGGACTCTTGACTGTCAAATCCATGGGGACATCAGTGCAAGGAAGAAGAGAATTTGCAAGGCTGGCTCTTTCGATCATCGAATGGACAAATCTTTCACCCATACTCAATTCTCCATAAATATTGGCTTCGACAATGACAGCATATCTCACTTGTTTGATGTAGTCACAAATCCTATGCAGGTCTCTTCCATGTGAGGTGCTCACATTCTCTAAAAATGACAAAGGAAATGCCACCGAGACCTTAATTCGGCGGTCAGCAGGTAAACTAGAGAGGACTGAGTGTATAGATTTCAGAGTGGATAAAAGCATAGAGAGAGCATACTTTCTTGTATAGTCACCACTAGTTGCTACGATGCTTTTGATCTTTACTTGTGAGAGAAAGGGCATTATATAGGATTTCAGCCCTGAGATTGAAGAAGATTTGGAATTTATGATATTTTGAACATGGCCCTCATTCAAGTAGAGATCAACAGCTACACCAGTGTTGGACAGAGTTCTTAAAATCCTATGATCTTCAACAAAGACACGAATCTGAGACGAGGCAATCTTGTTTCTCTTCAGAAATGATATTGTTCTACTTGGTGATGAAGTTGTAGTGTTTCCACTAACATGGTAGGAGAAACCTACCAGAGTTCCTGTAAGGAGTGCAAAGAAAAACAGGAAAAAAAATGCAGAAACTTCAAACTCTTAAACTGATAGTTTTAGCAGTAAGTAGTTGTAACCCAATTGTAGTAATCTGGTGTGATAGTCATTAAAGATCATGGTTACAGAAAAAGTAAAGATAATGACAGAACTAAGTAATATTTGTTACTTACCTGATGAACAGCTAAAGAGGAAAGACACAAAGAATAAGAAGAGGCATTTAGAAGCTGATTTGGCCATTGTTGTGTGAGGGGCTTCTGGGATTCTATGAAGAGACCAAGTTGGATTTTTATTCATATAATGGCGGTGATTTAAAGCCTTGCACATAGAATTGCTGTGAATATAAACTCCTAAAGATGCTGAGGGATCAAATTGTTAAAGATAAAGGTGATGGAAGAAAAGGAAGGCAAAAGTGTTAAAAAGAAAGGTGACTAGTTGTAATGATAAAGAAAATAATATGTTTACTTTGTCGTGAAGGATTTGGAGAAATGGAGACCATCTGTCCGTAAAACAGAAGAAAGAATCAACAATGCTTTTATGCTTTTTTTTTTTTTTTTTTTTCTTTTCCCAAAGAGATATAAGCTCAGGGTATAAAGTGGTCTTAACTAGTGGCTAAACAGATGCACATGAATGTAAAAACACACATGCCCGCTACAAGTAATTCAAAATTTTCTGCATTTATTTTTGGGGCCGAACAAGATCTTAAGATTGGAATCCCCAGGCAATAACAAATGCATATACAAGATGCGTCATCAGCATCAAAAACAGCTAGCCTCTGAATAAAGGACTGTTGAAAGAATGGAATTTGGTTGGATCATGTTAAAGGAGGCGCAAGAAAGTCTAGCTATTTTGCTTAGATCAGCTAATCCCATATATTACCAAAACTTAATGAATATGTATCACTACAACTAAAAGGTGAGGAAAAGGCAGTGGAAAGATAAGTGTTCCTGAGATTAGGCAGAATTTCACTTTTGGGGTTTGGCACTTCCTTCTTGGATAAGGGTTAGTGCCATGTGATCTAATGGTTGCTCAGCAGTATGGAAATGGACATGAAGCATAGTTATATGCTACACTGGACTATGGATCTAGTTGTGTTGTGCCTATGGAGTGAAATTAACAGCAAGACTGTTTGTGCCGCTCTTCATTCATTATGAACCTCTTTGTTTTCTTCAGTCAGTGATAAGTAAAAGTCATCAAGAAGATGCAGGGTACCATGTTCTCAAATGATTGATAAGGACACAAGAATACAGTGGTCTCCAGCATCAGTGCTCTCCTCCCTCATGTGGAATCCAACCGCCAACCGGTTATACTTTCAACTATTCTCCGTTGACGTTTGAGGAGCATTCATGTGATAATTGATCTATTATAAAGTCATCATGTGCCGCAAATGCATTTTCAGTAGCAACAGTGTTGAAAAGTAACCACAACCACCTCAAGTCGATTATGTTCCTGCATCTGCTAGTTACCATTTGAACCAATAAATACCACTGGAGCCTTCTTCTTTATGTGGATTTAAGATAGAATATGCAAAAGAGTAGGGACGCAACCCATGTGGATTAATCTATTGTGCTCTCTGCATTGCATTCAAATTTCAAAGTAGTGAATCAAAAGCAGCTTGTCTGACTAGGTCTTTAGCCGAAAGCAAATAATACAGTCACACCGGTGATAAGCTTGATGTTTATAATATGAACTTGGAAAAGTGACCTCGTATGAATTTAAGGGGGAAAGGAGAGTGACAAAGCTAAGAGATGAGCAGATTTCAATATATACAAGATATCGATTATGCGTCTTCAGAAAGAAATAATAATAATAATAAAAGATATCGATTATGTTGTTTTGTTCTCTTGCTCATAGAGAACTTTGGAATAGATTTTATGGATATTAACTTCAGCCATCGAAATTTGTATCTTTATAGTCTGCTTGGTAAATTGTCATTCGGGAGTACACTATTGAAGATTTGTGAAAATGTCCATATGAGTTAATTTTAAGGGGGTGTATTGTATTTGGATTTGTGTAGACTTTTTTTTAAATGACAGATTTTTTGAAAAGTCCATAGACTCTTTAAGAAGTTGATAGACTGCTATTGATTTCTAAAAACCATTGATTTTAGCCATGAACTTTTTATTCATTTATGAAATCTATATACTTTTATTATGAATGACTTCTACAGATTTCCAACACATAAAAATAAAAAATAAAATCAATCCAACCCAAACACAAAGCAAGATAATAGCTTGTTGCCTCTTCAATGGTCAAGTATCTTTTGGTAGACATTAACTCAAATGAATGATTATTACTCTGTCTAGCTAGTATGTTCTCATTCCTAATCTCTCACCAACATAAAGATACAATATAAATCACTTAATATTTATGGTTAATTATTCTCATCAATCTTGTTTTCGCCGATTAACATATATCATAACAAAATATGGGTCATTGACTTTACATATACATATATACATATATATATATATAAAGAGGATTTTTCTCAGGTGCGGACGTCTGTATCGAAATTTCGGTACAGATTTCTGATTTTCACCCACTTTCCGATCACATATTTTGATCTTAATCGTTCAATTTTTAGGTTCTAATGTATAGATCATCTCTATAAAATTTCAGCCAATTTGGTGATCGTTAAGACATCCAAAACTACAATTTATACGAACGAACCGAATCTGTCAAATCCGAACCGTTCGTGTACATTGTTGTAATTTGCAGTTTTGGATGCCTTAACGATTACCAAATTGGCTGAAACTTTGCAGAGGTGATCTATACATTAGGACCTAAAAACTGAACGGACAAGATATAAAAATGTGATCGTAAAGTGGGGAAAAAGGGGAAATTTGTACGGTCTGCACGGTACGGACGTCCGCGCTGTAGCAGGGTTGTGTGTGTATATATATATTCAATCAATTGAAGTTCAATTTTTCAAGCTTCATTTGAACCGTAAATATAAACTCAAATAAATGAAAATAACTAAGAAGACACAATCCAATATTTCATAGCAACACTATTCTAAGATTTTAGAATAGACCACAATATTTGGGTATCCAAAAACATTGATATCATAAACGATTAAAGAAAAGACAGAAAAAAAAAAAACAAGAAAGAGAGATGATGGAAGATCAACCTCTTCCCGCACAGAAAGAAAGTCTATCATAGACTTTTCCAAATCTTTGGTCTGGTGGCTGGAAAATTGTTGGAGTTTGGTTTGTATAATTTACACTACAAAGTCCATAATTATCCATGAGTTTCTAAGTCCTTAAGCATGAATGATATTTTGAATACCTCTGTACTTTCATTCATTTTTAAAAGTCCTAATTGAATACTCCTAGATTTTGGTGGAATTCATAAAGTCTTTTAAAATCCTGATTGAATACCCTGAGACTTTCATGAACTATTAAAAGTCTATATTGAATACACCTGAACTTTTAAATTCCATAGATTTGTTAAAAAATTCCACTAATTCCATATACAATACACCCCCCCTTAATGTGTTTGTCCACGTTTTTGAGAACATGTCATAACTCATGTAGGGATAGCAAAAATCCTCATCGGGTAAGGTACCCATCGGGAATTCGACCCTAACGGGGAGAAATTCAGGGGAAATCGGATAACGGGGATGGGGATCCCTATTATTCGAATTTTAAAATCGGGTATGGGGCGGGGATGGTATTGTAATCCCCATCCACATACCCACCCAATAAGAATTATCTGAAATATATATATATATATATATTATTTATTATATATATTTTTGATATTATTTGTAAATAAATAGTTATGTAAACTTCATTTTTTTATCAATATTTAAATTTTGTTAATAAATATGTTCAAAAAAAGGAAGATTATTTAAATAAAAGATCTTTATCAACATGTCAATTTTCCTTGATTGAAAGAAAAAAATTTATTTATTTTGATGTTTGATTTTAACTTCATATTTTACCATCCAGAATTATTTGTATGCATTTTTATATAGTAAATTAATAATATTGTTAACCGGGATTGGGACGGGTATATGGACCTAATCCCCAATGGGGACGGGAACGGGGAATCCCCATTATCTTATTACAGGGATTGGGGCGGGTAAGAAGATGGGGAATGGAGTCAGATATGGGGATGGTAATTTAATCCTCTTACTCGACCCTCCTCATTGCCATCCCTAGACTCATGCGAGACATGGGATGGGTTAGACATTGGAAATCAATCTGAGCATGCTATGAATTTCCCTTAATCACATTATATGAAATAGATTAGGTAAGTTACGTTTTATTGCTCTATCATATCATATGACAATCTCCGCTTTGCACTTTTTTTTTAATTTTTCTATACGAAAAGAGACCACAAAAAAAAATTAGGAGATCAAAACTATTTGCATGAGATAATATACTAGGAACTTAGAAAGTCTTCCAGTCCATGAGTTACTCGAGGCGAGAAAGCGTTCCATTTTGATTAGACAATTACCAGTGCAATTTGCATAAATAAATTGTCATTCGGGAGTACTATTGGAGATTTGTGAAAAGGTGCATATGGGTAATTTCAATGTGTTTGTCCACAATTACCCTACCGTTCTCTATTGTCAATGTATTTGTCCATAATTACCCTACCCTTCTCTGTTGCTGCAGTTGCAACAATACTCACATCGTTTGCAACTGCCTCACCAGAGGTGGGGGAGGACAATGGTGAAGTCCGGTGAGGAGGACAAAGCTGCATGCCAGAAATAGCTTGGAGTGAAGGCTCAGTTAACCTTCCGTTTTTTTTCTTCTTCTTTTCTTTATTGAAAAAAATACAATAATTAGCGATAATAAATAGATAAAAACATAATCCTCCAGCTCCGAAATCGTTTGGTCAAACTTGGTAATCCGACGTTTTGGATCATAACAGCATCTTGGGAGGAAAAGATATTGTGTACTTGGGTTGGTGGTGCTTGTCAGTTTGACCAAAAGAATTGTGTGGTGGCATCTCTCTCTCTCATAAAACAGTCAACCTCTCCATATAAGGCATGATCAGTGTGGAAATATTGTGTAGGGACTTAATGATGAAGAAGTTTGAAACTTTTATGATTTTGTCCCTTGGTTTGTTGTTTCTATTTGAGAGCACCATCAAAGCCGGTAATCTTTGTTGCATGAGGCTAATAAGGATAATGATGAAAATGTCATACGTACTACCACAACTTAGCCACCGTCAACCACTGATGAAAGGTAATTCTTTAATGAAAAATTCTTAGGTACGGGCAGCCGCACCACGTGTACGGTGCGGCTATCCAATCACATTTCAGAAATTTTTATCTTTGTTTCAAAATTACCCCGGATTTTTAAATGTGAAATACCCAAAATACCCCCCTGCTTGAGTCCTGATTGGACAGCCGCACCGCCACGTGGTGCGGTTGCCTCACGCAAGAATCTCTCTTCTTTAATTAATCGTATTTATAAAATTTTAGTTAAGTGAATTGAATTAAAGTCTAATTATTATTATTATTGTCTTTATGTGCTAGAGCTACTTATCAGAGTCGTTCAGAGCATAGTTCAGACACTATGATGTGGTGGCGGAGCTACTACAGCTAGTAGTACTCAGATGACTCCTCTTCCGAGCTTTTCAAGGATTGAGCCCAGATCAAGTTCACTCTCATCTAATCCAGACCATCCGCATCGTTCCCCCACACACCTCCCATAGCCTCACGCCACTCTTTCATCCTCTCCTCGTTTCAAGTTATCCAGGCATCATGACGATAACCTTGTAGAAAAACTTGTAAAAAATAGCAGCAAAAAATATTATAAATGAAAAACATACTTACTTTAGACCTATTTGAGATTGTTTTTTTAGAGACCCAAAAACGTTTCTGACTTAAAAAAATATTATAAATGAAAAAATAAGTTACAAAAAAATTTAAAAGTGAGTTGTGAGAAGCACTTATCCTCATACAAAAGCACTTTAGCCAAATTTGAAAAACAGTTTAGGTCTTTTAGAGCAATCTCAAATATACCCAAATTGTGCTTATTCCAAAAATGTAGGTGTGCTAGGGGTTTGCTTAGTAGTATGCTCGTGTTGGGGTGTAATTTTTTGTGTACTCTATATGATGCCTTTTTTTGACATCCTTGACAAGCAAATCATTATTGTACTATATACTAAAATGCATAATGTATGACATTTTCAACTAAAAAACAAAAGGAGTGTTCTCTGTTCTCTTTCAATCTTCCCTTGACAAACCACTTCATCCAAATTTACTATTTCTCTATAACCCGATCTCCCCCGACTGAACTATGCCAGCATTGTCACCACAGCGTCCCAGCTCGAGAGAGGAAGATGTTGAGTGTAGTTGCCATTTTTGAGCATTGGCTGTTGTTGCCTTCTAGGGTTTGGGCTTGTTTAGGAAGAATGGAAATGAGGAAAGTTGAGTTGCAAATCCAGTAGGAGTGTTCTAAACGTGGTCTCATTCAACAATTCTTAGGTCACCCACTTGTATGTTACCAAATTTACTTTTCTCTATAACCGGATCTCTCTCGGTCAAATGCTGCCAGCGTTCTCGCCGCTGTGTCCCGCCTCAGAAGAGGAAGATGTTGAGTGCATCCGTCATTATTGGATTCTAACTTCTATTGTCCTGTAGAGTTAAAACTTTTTTAGGAAGGAGAGAAGTGAGAAAAGGCATTAAGAGTTGTAAATCGAGCCGTTGTCAACGAGGGAGAACAAAATTGATCTGGCAGAAGAGGTTAGGTGTTCGCGTAGGGGTTGCGAGTCTTGATCCATATTCTTTCCTTTTGGTTAAAGCAGTGTGGCCATGTTGTTGCTCCGATCAGGAATTCTTGAGTTTGACATTGGATTGAGTTGTCAGATTACTGCAAGGGGTTGGAGTAGGCCAAGGCTTAAGTCCTGGTCCAAAACTGGTTCTTAATGTGGTTCCCATTTTTTGGCTTGTTTTTTCAAACTAGCTCAGATCTAAGTCCAACCTTGCTTGGACTGGGCAGCAACACTGTTTTTTGTTTATGTATTTTCTGTTTTTGTTTGTTTTGTTTCGGTTGTTGCAATAAGTCTGACCCTTCCTGGTCGTGTTTTTGCTTCATACAAAATAAGGCTGATGAATGAAGATAGTTTAATCCCTAAACTATCACGTATATTCACTGCTCAAGAGGCCGAGTTAACCTTGACATGAGTACTTCCATCGCAGGTTAGAGCCATTTCCTAATTGGTATGTCGACATCTTCTACCATTGATTAGTCGGATTTAGGGTCTCTATGGTCAACATGACCATCTATCCAACCTTGAGCCTTGAGGTATATACTGTATAGCAAAGATTTCGTAGCTCCATTATTAGCCTTCTGGACTAAGGAAGTTATGTTTAGGTTTACTGGTTTGTCTTTTGTTTTAAATTTCAGTAAATGACTCCGAATTGTATTGTTCAACTACTTGTACCAATTTCATTTAATAAAAAAAAAAGGTTATTATCACAAATGGTACATGAACAATTCCTCAATCTTATCGATGGTACATGAACTTTAATTTTGATCGCAACTAGTACCCGAATTTTTCAATTTCATTATGGTAATTAAGGTCACCTGCCGTCATTATTTCAGCCAAAAAAGCCAAATCTAAAATAAATAAAAAATTAAAAAAAAAAAAAAAACACAAGTTCAAGGCGAGTCTATTACCAAAAAGATCACTATATATGATCGCAACCCTTGAAATCATCAAAGATCATCACTATGATCGCCTTACATGTCGTTTTTAGTTGGAATAGTGACCGGAGGTGGCTCTAGGTACCATTTAAAATGAAATCAAAAGGTTCGGGTACTGGTTGTGATCAAAATTGAAATTCATGTATCATCGATAAAATTGAGGAATAGTTCAAGTACCATTTGTGATAATAATCCTAAAAAAAAAATGTCAACCACTTGCAATAAATCCTAGGGAGAAAAATAGTACCACACACCCAAGATTTTACCAATTTATCTTAAAAGGTCTCAAGACTAAATATTGATCGGTCGTGACCAACCTAAGGCCTCTGACCTTAGACTAACTTTCCACATTCTCTTGAAGAACAATAGCGTTAAACCATGCATGGTGGTGCTTGGTGCTCCTCCCGTCCTCTGTAGCGGCATGTTAAGCTTTAAAGCATGCTTTGCTGCACCATAAGTAGCACTATTACACAATCTGGGAACATAATCCCAGCTGCACAACTCAAACTCCCTACATAAAGACTTATTTCATTCATGAGCAGACCACCGCACTGAACTCTTCTAAATGTTTGCAAAGATTTGAATACACACAGGCATCTCCAACTTCAAAATATATCACAAACTAAGCAAAATCAAGACAACTAAACACAATACAAGCTTTGTCCTTCAGTATGCAAACCCTTTTAGAAAATTGCATCCATAGAGTATGAACTATTTCAAGTTGAGATGTATGCATAAATTACGACTAAGAACTGTTTCGAAACGATACACACACACACACACAAGGAGAGTCAGTGACATCGGGTTCACTAAATTCTAAATTTAGATTATCCTACCTAGTCCTAAAAATGAACAAGGCACTGAATTTTTGTTTATCTAAAGTCTAAACATGTACAATACAATGCCCTCCCTCAATTAGAACTCAACTATCACAACAAACAAACAAGTCTCCGAAAGAAGGATCAAAAAGTGCTTCTCTTGCTGACTGATATTGATCAAGCCGCTTCTTCAACGAGCGCAAATCTCTCTCATCCTTCGAAGTACGATCCTAGGGCAGAATTGACAAGTCAAACTTCAGTCATTATATTACGACATCTTACTTCAATTTCAAATACACCGGACATATTCAGAAAGCAATCCTCATTCTGACCCAGATCGTGATAGGTATATATATTAAAGACAGCAGTAACATGAGAGAAATTAAATGTACCACAAACAGTTCAACAAACAAAATAAAGAAACTAATAGTAAGCACGATGATTGCTAACCATTGAAGATTATAGATTCATGGCTGCTGCTCAGCTTGCTCTTGTAGCATTTGTAAACTTCCAACATGCTCAATAAGTAGTAGGCTCTTTTTTTTTTTTTTTTTTTTTTTTCGGGATTCTGCTTAATAGGTAGTTTAGTTAAAAGAGATACTTACAAATGATTTGTTTAGGAGTAATATGTCCACCAAGTACAGCAACCACAACACATTTGTCCTAGGGAAGCTGTAAAATATGAAATGTCAACAATGATAACACCAAATACCAACAAAAATTAGCAGAAAAATTAGCCAACTTTGATTTATAGAGAATTTTCAAAAGTTTCAATCTTTACGAGAAACTACCCAAAGGGGAGGCTGAAATATACATTCTGAAATTTGATTTTCAATAACATTACACTTGGTTTGAACAAATGAATTATACCTTTCCTTCCATTGGTCTTGTGTTACCTTCTTCATTTTCCGGTAAGTTTCTGACTGCAAATGGTTTTACTATCAGTTATGTCATAACAAAGATTGTTATTTTTTATAGCACAACTTTAGTTTCATTCCCTCACTTGTTTATCTCTTTTTGGACCATTAAAAAGCTCGGGATCTGAAGATAGGTCTAGAAAGAGTATGGCTTCGCCTGTGTATATTTCAAGATTGTTAAGCTTGCTACGCCAACAACAAATGTAACCGCTACTATAGCAAGCACATTACAAAAGCAACTTGAAAAAGAACTCACCAGTATTGATTCTTGAAAGAGTGAAATCAATGATTGATATTGCTAATCCAAATGTGCGTATGAGCATCTGCTTTCCTTCAAGAGTGAACTGCATTGTAAATGAACCACTCCTACTCAAAAGTATGTTTCCCCTGTGACAGAAGCATATCTCCAATTCACAAACATCGATTCACATGTTACTATTACAGACAGAAAATAACCATACCAGTGGAGATCACGGTGCTCAAATTCATACGCTGCTTCAGCCACAGCAAGGGCAGCTGTAACCTGGAATGATAGTACAATTATTTATAACAAATTAATGCTTCTGGAATCACCTCAGGAATGCTGTTTTAAAACATAACTTACCTGTACTAATAAACTCCTTGCCTCGTCAAAGTTCAGAAGTACAAAGCTTTCCAGATCTTTGCCACCATGCTCTAAAACAAACACGACATAGAACTGTACACAAAATTTCCAATTACATTAATTAAACCCATACAGGTATTATACGCAGCATAGAAAATAACTCATCTATGCATGAGAAGATCACCAAGAGTTACAGAAGCTCACTAAGACAACACAAAGTTCATATACCAAAAAGAATGAGTTATTATTCTTTTTTATTACAATGATCAAACTTTACGTGCAATACAGACAAAGCAAATATCAAAATAGACAAGGAAACCTGATTCTCTGGAAACGCCTCAGGGTGATCATTTTCTGAACCATGGTTTTCATCCCAAGCTTCCCATGCTTTGATCAAGGCAGCGTCATAAGAGCCTTGGCACACCCTCAAACTGCAGCGGAATCGGATCACAGAAAAATGACACATGAAAATCTTGCAACTGAATACAAAATATATAACGAGGATGATAGAACTTTAAAGTAAATACATACTCTTTTGTTTCTATAAATGTTGTGCATACATTCTGAACATTATCATCGTTTCCTCTCAAGTAATTAAGAGTGCGGGAAAGCACGACCTCCTCTAGCAATTCTTCAGATCTCTGAAGCACAGTAGCCTCATCAAGTCATCATCCGAAATCCAATAAACCCCAATACTAGAGACAAGGGGTTCTAGTAAGTACCTTTTGCACTTCCCCATTCACTCGTAAGTTGCCATCAATAGGAACTACTTTGCAAACGCAGTTGCCAACCTTGAAAGCTTCTCCATATGTCCCTTCGCCAACTTTTTCAATCTCTTCTGGATCACTGTTGCAAGAAAGTTTCATCCTTGATTAGCTTATGGAAACAAGATCTATCTTCAGATAATATTGCACAAAAAGGAAGATCAAATTGTAAAAAAAGTGGGACTGAAACATAAGTAATATAGAAATAACAAGTATATAAGAAGCAATGAACGAACCAATATTTGGAAAATACATCCTGTAATTTTGAAGGAGATGACTGCCCACAAACTTCTAACAGAGCATTAAATTGATCCAACTCCTCAGAAGTTGATACCAAAGAGAGTTCTTTTACAGCAGCATCTATATCTTCACAACCCTCATTGCCCACACCAGGAAGTGATTTGGGGGTGCTCCTTTCATGCACATTTCCATCGAGCAAACTCAAATCAAAACTAATTTGGCCAGAAGACAAGCGAGAATTGACTCTGGAAAATCTTTCTGGGGTTTTCAAACTTGAAGGTTCAAAATTGATACCACCAATGGGCAAGGGCCGCATGGCTGAAGATTGTAGGATCCTAGCCAATGTGTTGGAAGACCCTAAACCGAAATTCAACTTCTTGGATAATAACCATTTCTCTAATGCTGAGCATAACTTGGGTATTTCAACATTCCCTTTTGGGATTCCAGCAACCCATGTGCGGGGTATGGGTGAGGGGCTCTCCTCTATCAATTCTTCTTCATCAAGCTTCTCAAAGTAATCTCGTTCCTTTTCAAAGTTGTACTTGCTCTGGAAATTTTGAACATCAAAAACAGCGTAAACAAACCAAAGTACAATGCTTTCAGATACAAAAACAATACGCAGACGACTTACTTCAAACTTCAAAGGGTACATGCATTTGAGGCAATAAGTTAATAAGAACATGCAAAACAGAAAATGCAAGTCTCTTTCAAGAGTAATAGAGTCTCACTGTGGGACGAGGAGGTCTTCCTTTCCTTTTAGCCTTCTTCTGTGGAGGCTGATAGTCCAAGCAAGCACTAACAGCAATACTTGTCCTCCCTCTATTAAGCACCAAAATAAGTCAAACCTCGGATGAGAATGTATCTACAACACTTGAGCAAAAGTTGCAACACTAACTAACTAATCAAGCTCAACTCCATAAAACCAAAGAACCACAATGTCTGCAAAGTTATTAGAAACCAAGCAAATTTGTGCCAGCCAAACATTTCCACAACACTAATCAAACTCATATCACAACACAAAAGAACAGTATCATAAACCCAGATCCTAATTTCATTACTAATCCCAAAAGATAGAGATAAAGATAGAACCTTGTGGACAGAAAACGGTTCCAACTGATTCGCTTGACCGGAGCAGCAGCAGCCAAACTCAGCCTAAGCTTCTCTTTTCGACTCGAATTCGATTCCCTTCTGAAATCAACAAAAACAAAAACCCACTTAACATTTTGAGGACCCAAAAACACCAACTTTTTAATTTTCTCACAAAAACCATCTAAAGATTAGATTTTGAACATACAAGGGTTCTTCATCTGGAGTGGGCTTTCTGGGTTTTCTTCTTCTGTAAACCTCCTCAACTGGGTGTTCTTGATCGGTGAATTTCCCGCCTGAAATGTGATTCGAATTGAGAATGGGCAATAGGGCATGGAATTAGCTGAAGAAAAATTTGGGGTTTGTTTCGGTACCTGAGTTGGAGTACATTTTAGAAGCTCAAGTAGAGAAATGGGTTCGTCTTCTGCCTCGGGATGAGTGAAAGCTTCTTGGATACGATACTGAAACCCTAACCAATTGGGTTGGTTTCTATAGCAGCGGAAGTGCGCGGGAAGTCCTGTACTGTCAACCAGTTCAACATTTTGGTAACGTGAACGGGTAGAGCGGGCGGGTCGGGTCGAACAATGTGGTTGGGTCGACGCGGCTAATTTCGTTAGGTTACGGGGCAATGTATACCTCCTTTTTTTTTTTTTTTTCCCTTGCTTTCTTTCGGTGGAAGGAGGTCGGTCATTTTCATTTAATATGAAAAAAGTAATATTATACAGTGACCGATTCTAGTAGGGTCATCAGAAAGAGACACCGTTAAATATAATAGCACTTCATCTATTGAGTGAAGCATAGTGTATCGTAAAGTAACAAGAAACTGAAAATTTCGCTAACAACTTCAAACTAACAATCCCTACCGTTTCTCTCATGTATTGGTCCCAATAAAAAAAAAAAAAAGTGAAATCCACACTCCTAATTTTACAATCCACATTCCTCAATTCTTTTCTATAGTTAAAATTTTGATAAGGGGACAAAATTTAGGTTACTAAAAAAAGAAACATGAAGTGTGAATTGTAAAATGAAGAGCGTAGATTTCACTCCCTTGAAAAATTAGATACCAAAATGGAAAGGGTCTTGGATCCCAAATTTTTATTGAAAAGCCAACGGGATCCCAAATGCGGAACCAAGGGTTGGAAAGCCCAATTACTACTCCTCTAAACCACCCAAAAAGGCCCAAGCCCAAATATGAGAAACAGATCAGAGCCCAAGCCCTAAGAGGAGGTCCACTAGCAGCCAATTCAGTAACTATGTTGACCTTGCCGCCGCCACCACACCAAAGCATCACTGAGCCTCTAACCGGCCAGCGACAAGGGTCTGACAAAGAAAACCCCACAAAACCAGTTAACCTAACCAGACCAGCATCAATTCCTTTGACAATGGACCAACAAGTAAACAATACAGCCTCAACCCTTTTGCATCTCTAATCACCGCTACAAATTGGCTTTGCCAGATCAACATGGGACGTCAAACAGCCAAGGAAACTCCATGCCGAGATTGCTGCCATCTATGGAGAGAAAACACGAACCAACTCTAACCCGACCCAAACAATTACCATTTCTCCAAACGCGATTGCCATGATCCACCCATTTTTGCCATCACCTTTGACAATCCACCACTACATTTGAGTCTTGCTCGCTTTGGCCTAGAGAAGCCACCACCAAACGCCACCTCCAAGGATGCACTACCCTGTACATCAAGCGGCAATCGATCTGAAAAAACACAAACCTCCACACTTGCCAGCCATGATGGTATAGAAGACGTCTGCGAAAATGAAGACACCGCAATAACGGCCTAGATTTGAGCGACTCTAAAGAAAACACCATAGTTGTACTCCATTCAGGATGAAGATAGGTATAGAGAGGCCAAACCCGAAGGCGGCACTCTACCAACCCTAGCAGAGCTCTACTAGGTCTATGAGCTCTGTCTTTTAAACTCTCAATCTTAATTTGAGACGTTGGGATGAGGGCACATGTGGAATGTCATGTCAACCTTGAAATTGTTGAAGTTCTCTTGTACCATAAGATCATCATTCTTAGAGCATAAATTTTAAATGCGTTCCAACTGATGAAACACCAAGAATTTTTTTAATGATTTTTATTGTTTTCTTACTTTGAAAAATCGTAGAAAAAAAAAATTACGTTGTCATTTTACGTTCCGTCAGTTCGAGAAGTGTTTAAAAATCATTATTTGAATGTTTTGAAATTTTTTTATGATAAAATAAAAACATGCGATTTTGGCCAAGATCGTGTGCTATAGTCCCATAATTTGGGTAGAATTCATGGTTTTGGGAAAAAGTTATATATATACAGCGGTTCTCCACTGCGGACGTCCGCAGTTTTTCGATCCGTACGGATTTCCAGTTTTGACCCACTTTCCGATCACATTTTCACATCTTAACCGTTCAGTTTTTAGGTCCTAATGTATAGATCACCTCTGCAAAATGTCAGCCAGTTTGGTGATCATTAAGGCATTCAAAACTGTAAATTACAACAATATATACGAACGGTTCCGGTTCGACAGATTTGGTTCGTTCGTGTAAATTGCAGTTTTGGATGCCTTAACAATTACCAAATTGGCTGAAATTTTGCTGAGGTGATCTACACATTAGGACCTAAAAACTGAACAGTTAAGATGTGAATGTGTGATCGGAAAGTGAGGAAAACATAAAATCTGTACGTTTTTGCTTAGGTGCGGATATCCGCACCTAAGCAAGATTATATATATATATATATAGGCCCGTTCTAGAGATGATATTCTTACTGTAAGAATTTGAGGATTTTTGTTATTTTACACAAATATGTGACATAATTCAATGATCTCAACCGATGATCCTCTTATGCAATAATGATGTCTACAAAAACAAAAAAAATTCATAATCATTTGGTCATTCAAAATTGTGCAAACAAATGTAATCCGTTAGATAAAATTAAAACGAACATCGTGCTAATCAAATGGTTAAACATTTTCCGATTTGCCATTAGGTTCATATGTGTGTAAGCAACTAAAGAATGAGTGGTTGTGATCATTAAAATACATCCTAAAAGTAAAAATATTCTCACTTTAAGAGTTTAAGGACGTCATCTCTTGTTTTTCTACATCTATGTGTGTGTGTGTATTTTATTTATTATTATTATTATTTTTTTTTTTTTAAAGTGATCGATGAGGTATAGTTTCCACATAATTAAGGCTTGAACAATTATGTATAAATTATTAACCGGAGCCTAAGAAGCAAAATAAAAAATAAAAAATAGAGTAAGTCTTGTTTGGATACCACCAATGACTGGGATGGATGTTCTTAAACACGGAGGATCAGTATATTAATTTAAAATTTTTACCAAAATATTCTTATTAAATGAGAAAATAACAAGAAATACGCCGAAGATAGCAAGAACACTCATCCATTGCATATATTGGCGTACGTGTCTGAGAGTGTCTATTTGCGTCTGAATTTGTTTGGGACAGTATCATCAATATTTTGATAACCAATTAAAAGGGGGGAAATTTAGGGTTTTCTGATTAGATGAAGCAACTAACCAACCAGTAACAGTACGTTCAATTGCTAGTAACATCAACTGTCTTTATCCGAAGAATCCAACTTGTGAAAGCCAAGATCAATAATTTTACTCTTGCTTTTCTGTCCGATCTCTCTGTCCATCAAGTTCTGATAATATATAAAATCGCACCTTAATCAAATTGGGATCACTTAGAAGTTGACAATTAGACATTAACACTACCACCTAACCATATATATCATCGATAATGCTACATCAGCCATTACTTAATGCCTTTGTTGAAGTCACATAATTATCAGTGTCCATATCACATATAGGATGGATGTTGATGATGCTGAATAGTGTTACTTTTTATTTGTCTTGAAGAATCCAAGTTCCTCTAACATGTCAACATGTGGTACCAGCTAACACAAAACTTTAATATTGGAAATAATCCTAATTTGCACGTTCGGTTATTATAATAATACATTGGCAGTTGATTAATTGAAACTTCAATGTCATCGAAAAAAAATTGAAACTTCAAGGCTAGCTTCAACTTCAGGCATGCAGACGGTATCTTTCAAATCAATTTTGTTAGGGTTTCTTTATCAAATCTTATGGATTATGCAGACTAACCAACCTATATTTAGTGCTAGCTGTTTGTTAGTTAATGAAAACTTGATTGTGAATTATCTCTTTTTCTCGACGTGTACGACTCAATGCATTTATCTTTAGGCCTATCTTAGTTTTCACTATTTATTATTTATCATGTCTGGTACCTTTTAAGTTTTTGAAAAAGAATTGTCGCTACATGTCGAAACAAATCAAATTTCGTGCACTCAAAATAATTTGTACAATCATTTATCAGAATCACATTCGATGTTAATAGAAACACTTTTCTTATTGGATCAAATACTTTTAACTAACAAACTCTACTCACTATAAGAGATTACTTGCTTGATCGCTTGTTGAATCAACAGATTGATCATATCCTACCGACTAAAATGATAGAGAAAAAACATGTCTTTTAAGTTTTTGAAAGAAAAAAATTGTCGCTACTTGGCGAAACAAATCAAATGTCGTGCACTCAAAACAATTCATACAATCATTTATCAAAATCACATTTAATGCTAACAGAAACACTCTTTCGATTGAATTGAATACTTTAGTTAACAAGTTTTACTCATTAAAAAAATTTACTTACTCGATCGCCCGTTGAATCAACAGATTGATCATGTCATGCGGACCCAAACGATAGAGAAATCATGCCTCTTACAATAGTAGTTGAAAAGAGGTGAGCGCGACAGCCGCGACTCATAGTCATATACAATGAATGTAACTTCATTTTGTTTTACTGTTAATGTAGCCTATGACATCATATGAGAGGAATCCAGGCATTTAGCTAGCCGATATGTTCAGAAAATGGGAAGAATTGGAGTTTACAGATGTGTTTTGGTACGTGGGCTCGAAATTATTGGCTTAGGAGTTTGATCCTCAGTCCCCAAATTCTCTGCATGGATTCTCATGAATCACCGCATGGATTTAGCAATATCATGCCAAACTTCTTTTCAGTAATACGTGGACGAGTAGTTTCTATCACCCGATCGTCATAATGAGATCAGAATATACTTGATTATTCTCATGCAGACTGTATTTTTTTTTTTTTATTATTACATTTTAAAGAAATTGATTGACCTAGCCTGATTCTAACACAATATCTCACCTATTGGACAACGTAGGTGTGCTAAAGGAGCGGAACTCTTTGATACAACACGTGTAAAGTGTAAACGCATACTAGCTAGCTAGCTAAACATAGGACAGCTGATCCAATTTCAGAAATCATAATCACATATTGCGATCATTTATATACATAAAAGTCGAAGATAAATATAGTTTTTCAACATTTAGAGTCACAGATTATGTTGTAATGTTGAAGAAACATGAATAATTTAACCTATGCATGTATGAAGAAAACTAGTTAGGATACTCCAATATGTCACAACTCACATACATTATGCTCAATCAACGGGAGTCGTTAACATATATATGATGCATGCAATAATTAATTCTAAATCATTTGTATAGTTTAAGTAAATACAAATTTTATTTTCAATACTACATAATATATCTTACCACATTATATTATTGCACACCAACTTTACCATTTTATATTTTCTTTTAGATGTTAGGGGGTGAATCAATTACATTAATGAATTTAATTAGGTGACGAAAAAAAAGACAACTATTAATTATATATCAATTCAAGAGATACGTCTACAAATTCTTAATTTGACCAATATTTTTCTTCATTTAATTAAATTTTTTTTCTATAATTTTTCTTTCCAAATAGCATTAATATATTAGGTGTCATGAAATAGGCATTAACTTTTCTTTACAAATATTTATTAATTTCATCCAAAAAAATTGCATTAATAAATTGAATTTGAAAAATATGTATGTCTAAATTAAGAGGTAAGAAAAAATTCTATGTTAGCAGCTAGCCATTAATTATCATCTTTTCTCTCCTCTCTCTCTCTCTCTTTGTTTTTTTTTTAATAGAAGTTGATTACATTAGTAATCAAGCCATGAAAACATGACAGAGTCTAACAAAACTTACATAAGAACATTCGAATAACCTAATTAAGCTAAACTAAACTCATTAAAGTCTAATAGGACGCTTGCATGATGCAAGCCTAAACTAAGCAAGAATAGCCACGCTTTCTAAGGAAAAATCAATCATCTAGTCTAATTTAATGGCACGCAATTGTGGTACAAATCACAACTATAAATATCTTAGAAAAGCTTCTAGAGTTTACCCCTACCTAAACAAGACTTGCATCCAATTGTCTAATAGCATAAATTAAAATCTAGCGGCTAACAACCTCGACAACACGTTGGTTTTCTTACTCTTCTTTGAAATTTGCTTACTCAAATTGAGCCCAGGCCCAAAGACCCAAGCCCAAACCTGAGTTCTTAGAACAGAAGCCCAAACACAGTGTCAAGCAGTCACCGCAGGCTGCGGCGGCGGCTGCATCTGAACTTCCGGCGGTCGGCCTTTCCACCACTCCATCTTTCTTTAGTCAGCAAAGATCCAAAACTAGACAACTCCGGTCAAACCCAACCAGATCCGCGTACTAAGATCCAAATCCGGCGCCGATCCGATACCACCTCGACTTGCCCTTCGTCGACCTCGCCCTGTAAAGTTGACGACTTACCCCCGTCGATGGTCTCTGTCGCTCTGCAAATCAAAACGTTAGCCTCCGATCTACTTTAATTGAAAACCACCGATCGATCTGCTTCACGCACAGTTCCTCCTTGGACGCCGATGACAACCAAAGCCAAACCCGTCGACGGTGAGCGTCGACAATGAGCACGGCGTGAAAACCGCCTACGAGGCTAGGGTTCGCTCTCGCTCTCCCTCTAAATGACAGCAGTCCTCAGCAATTAATTATCATCTACAATATAAATATAAGGGAAAAACTAAATAAAAAATAATAAATTCAAATATAAAGTTTAATCCCTAGCTAGCTACATAAAGAGGGAAAAAATGAACAAAAGAATATATATATATATATATATATATAATCATACGAATATGTAACTTTCACATGATATTTTCAAAATTAACAGGAACTCAACAAATGTTAGATTCGTATACATGTGTTATGCAAATCTATTGATCGAATGTATGTGCAAATCTATTAACTGAATTACATTAAATTTTTTCTATTCTATTCTTAATTGAAGAAGAAAAAAAATTGTTGTTTAAATCTAAGCATGAGTGTAATGAAAAAAAAAAACCAAATATTTATTTTTTCAGAAGAAAACCAAAATAACTTAGAGTCATTAGATTTTAGAATGATAAGATAGTCTTTTTATCAATAATTACATGGCATGGTTTGACAAATAGATGATGTGTGCCATGTCACTTGAGATTGATGTCACAAATCTTAGGTCTCATTGAGACTATAAATTATTTTCCTGACGATTTCTATGATACGTATACGTAGGTATACACATGTCTCATTTACAACTTGAGAACCTCTCGTGTCTCGCCGTGAATAAATTGACAGCTAGAGACTAAGAGTGTGCCCAGTGACAATCAAAATCTCAGTGTAACACAAAGTCCTGACCGTCGGGTAGAACCAAGTCCTAGACGCACAATGCCGAATTGCCGATGCAAACCAGGTCTTATTGCGCATTATTAGATCAATTATTAGAACTTTAACCTCTATAGATCGACCACTTCAATATGAAACCATGAAGGATCTCCACAGTTGCTGCCACTTATGTCGTTGTTGTACGTACTTCAAGTTTTAACTACTTCCGGATTTTGGTAAGTTTCAAAGTGAAAATATACTTCATCGAAAGATATACAGGATTTAGGCAATTTAAAGTTTACCTAAAGCTTACGTTTCCTGTTTCTTGTCGTTCATCAAGAACACTGTCCAATATGAACCAATCGAGAGGACCATGCAGTGGACAGGACCACACTGAATCAGGTACGCATATGAATTCAATTTCGACAGTACTTTGTAGTTAACTAAATTATAAGCTCAATGCATATGGATGCGTTAGGCCAGTGCTAGCTGTATGGTAATCAATAATGATATTCATGATGATTGATCATCTGGATAAGGCTAAGTTTTTTATTTTTATTTTTTATTTTTTTAACTCGGCATGCTGGTGATTAATTAGCTTTAATTAGATCCATGCTTGCACGAAAAAAGGAAGCTAAATGGTTCCAAGATATGAACCTTCCACCATCCTTACATTAACATTAGCATTC
Source organism: Rosa persica (assembly GCA_025331145.1). Lineage (NCBI taxonomy): Eukaryota > Viridiplantae > Streptophyta > Magnoliopsida > Rosales > Rosaceae > Rosa > Rosa persica. Next base: position 5,693,998 of record WFKR01000003.1, on the reverse strand, counting down.
ACGCACCTAACATATATACATACAACTGTTAAGCTATACAATTATGATCGAACTTGATTATTCAGAGTTGATCAGATCGAGGCTAGCTTCATCTTTTTTCCAAGTTAGGAACAACATGCCCGGTACTGTTCTGCGCTGACACTGTAAAGCCATAGCTATATCAGCATGTATGGTTTTTAATGCATGCATATGAGAATCGCTTGCTTTGGTATCACATGAGCTTATCAGCCAAACTCTCTTTGATATTTAATAATGCAGTTGAATCTCCAACAGTTCCAACACCAGCAAGAAAGCAAGCACACTATTCACTATTATTGCTAGGGTTTGTTGATACCTGTAAAATACTGTCTTACAAAACGTCTTCTACGGCGGTCTTCGCACCTTTTAAACCTTGCTGTCGTGAGACTGGTTTTGTGTAGTGTTCGTATGTACGTGTATACACGTATATGATGTCATCATTGACGTACCATACTCAGAAAATATTAATTTAGCCTTTATGTGTGTAGCTAGCTAGGCTCCGATAACACCTTTGTAACGACCCAATACCAAAGTCCTGTTAGATCGAAAATCATTGTTGACTAGCTAGATTCTTTTTCGCTTAGAAAACTCGTCATATTAATTTCATTCTTAAATCACATGCATATCAATTTCACAAATCTATTATTCAATTCAAACACCAAGTAGATGTAACCGGCCGGGTATTTTCCCGGTCAGTACTCACCTACACAACTTTTTTCTTTTTTAATAAACTAACGAGGATTAGACGATATTAGCTCATCTGCAATGGTCAGAAAGGGGCGCCTAAGCACCCTACACAACTATATGAACATGCACAACGCATCGGATTGTCACACAACTTTTCCGAAAACATTGAGCTACCAGTACATTAGACAAACTATATATATGAATGACATGACAAGTATACAATGTTGAGTTTCCACTGTATACAAATTTGTTTGATCCATCGACATTGAACATTGATGGAAGTTAATGTCGATCTGCACAAGTGCATGGACCCCTTTGCAGATGGATGACATAGATGAAACCTATTAAATTATCTGTTGCGACTTGCGAAAAATAAAACCTTCCACGCACGTATCTATTAATATTAACTCATGCATTGAATAGTGGTCCTTCAATTCTGGTGCATGTGTTATGCTACCCTCTCCAGATCGAGAACCTCAATTTGGACCATCATGAATATCCATGTAGGAGAGACCTAAAAGTATGAAGAAACCAAATCAGTACTCCTATACTGGTCCTATTTTGTATTAATACACAGTTAAGGCTGTTTATCCAGGTACTGCTATGAAAAATTTGCAGCTTGCTGACAGCTTTAATCAGTTTTGCCAGCAGTATCAGACCAGAAAAATAAATAAATTTGCCAGCAGTCATTTCCGGTCAAAAAATTAATATTCTCTCTTAATTATTTTCTGGCCAGAGTATAACGTATTGTATCTTCCATACTTTATTTTTCTCATAGTTTCACTTTTTTTTTTTAAGGAACTATGGGTGGACATTCTGTTTTCTTAAATACTAGCCTTCCTTAACAATTAGGAGTTTTATATATGAGGCCAGGAGAGGAAGCAATACATGTTCTCTTTGGCTTTCAGGAAAGGTATCTTAATAAAAAGTGAAAATCGTATGAGAATCATGTAATTGTTTTTTCTTTTGCTTGAAAGGATGCTACTGTTTCATCATTTCAGTACTAGTATGGAGCTTTCGTGCATTACATGCATTTTTGTTTCATATTTTTTGTGAATTTTGTATTAAGTATTTATGGTGAACCAAATTTCCTAGTTGTGGCACCACATGCCTTATTGTATCGTCACCAACCCTTTCTTTGTTAGTTGAGACATGAGAGATTGTACGTAACTATGTATTGCTATTTTTTTGAGAGGTTACCCAATTTTCTCGCGATGAATCATGAATGTCAATAAAGAGTAATACAGTAATAAGATGTATAATGAAACAACGGTTATATGCTTATCGATCATTTTGTTGGTTAAAAAGTCTTAATTTAGTTCAATAATTCGTAATTTATAATGAGCAACGGTTACATATCATTGATTTGTTGGTCAGATAGTCTTATCTCGGTCAATAACTCATAATTATGATGAATAGTTACATGCTTATGATTTATTAGTTACATGCTTATGATTTATTAGCTAAATAATTATACTGATCGATAATCTTATTAATATACACAGTCACAGACTTATGATTTTGCTGGTGAGATACCCGTGATTTACTTGGCCAATAATATTTGTCATCTAAATGAAACCCAGAATTCCTGGGAACCTATGTATAGGAAAGTAGACATTTTAATTTTATCTATAAAATTTCCTTGTGATATTGATGGAAATGGAACAACATTGGCCTCCTTCATGATTGAAGACTCTACCATAAAAGGAAACAAAAGCTCTAGATGTTACTATCAAGGTGAGTCAGCTATGAACCAGAGGCCAGGGCCACAGTAATGACTATATTCTTCAATCCACTGGGTGTTTGCTTCAGTAATATGACATATCCAGTCATTCTCGATTGTTTATTTCTCACCAAAAATCGACAGTATATGAATTTATAGGTCTTCTGCATGTAGTACAACAATTATGCTAAAAGTTGGCTTTGATTAGATTGGACGAGCCCTAACTTTCAGGCAATCTTAATCTCATATTTTATGTCGGGTAAATATTTGGTCAAGTGCTGGTCATTTACGTGTTTAGTGATGTTGATATCTTTAATTGCACTACAGCCCATTACAATTCGAATATTTTTGCGTTTGACAGATGTTTCTAAACTATCGTCCGTTATTTACGATAGTATATCTATAACTTTTTTCAAAAACAAAATCATAAATTGATTCAAATCGTACTGATACGTAAATCAATACTTTAAAATAATTCATACGCGTATCAATAATTTATGAAGGAACTTGCACAGTTTTCTTGTTCATTTTTCGTTAATACTCGAGAGAAACAAGTAATGTTTAATGGAATTCTGGTAGCAATTCCTGTCAAATTCACCAAGACAACTGGTAACAGATGCATTCCAATTTCCAAGTCCATATCTCACGAAATGCCTTGGCTTGACCGGTTGACCAAGTAACCTACTGAGAATCACATCTTCCTAAACAAGCAGAGCTGTGCCTACAGTGACATCAACAGTACATAGCGCCCCACAGACACACCACAATAGCCAACAGGTATACCAATCAGTTCCAACAGAGTAATACTAATAATAATAATAATAATGCTCCAAAAAAAGAAAAGAAAAAAGTGAGAGGGAAAAAATATTAAAGTAAAATGACTGATAATCAGTCATGTTCATAACAGATCAAGGAAATCCCAATAAGGACATCACAGAATTCCATGCTTCTCTTTTACTGTATGTTCTTATGCTGTATCAAAGACATCATCCTCTATCTCAGTCTGAACTCACCACCTACCTCTGATAACTCCATCCCTTCTTCTTATATCCCCACCAATCACACACACAACTTCTTTTTCCATGTTTGCACAGCTGAGCGATCAAACTTGTTGTTTTTGGATTTGGGTTTTTGAGAAGGTTCAAGGCTGGTGCTTGAAAGCTCCATCTCCGCTTAGATTCAGATTTCAGAGGCACATTTGACCCACAAAGAGATAACCCATGTAGGTATCTATATATGTTATTTTTTTGTCAAGTGGGCTCACTTGGCTTTGTTTATTGAGGCTTACCTGACATAGGTTTCTGGGTTTTTTTTTTGTGATCAGAGATCTGGAATTGTGGGTTTGGTACCTTGGTTTTGGATAAGGAATGTCGAACTGGTTTCAAAGATCTGGCATTTCAAGGTTGCTGTTTTGAGACTCATTACACAGAGGTAAAGAAGATGAATATTTGTCCTTTGAATTATTGACATAGAATGATATTGTTCATGTTGCTGAGATGGTTAAGTGGAAGATGTGGTCTAGTTGACATTTGAGTTGTTATGGGTATATTTTTTATGATATGATCTGTTCATTTGCTTGTTGAACTGTTTTGGTTGCTTTTCTACTCTGATTTCTGGGATTTTGGCCTCCATCCTTGTTATTTGGTTTATGTCGTTTTTGCAAGTTCTCTCCTTTTACTGTTATTCGGTAGAATTGGTGAAAAAAGATTATAATTTTATCATTACTAGAGAGTAATGGATTTGAAAGAACAGATTTTGATATGATGCTATGAATGATGAAACAGAAGCAATGTTAATGTGAGATTTTGTTATGTGTAGGCATCTTGGCATCTGACAGAATGGCCTCTGATCTCAAAGCAGAGCTATCCAAGGAAGCTTTTTTTGGTCTGAAGGTCTGGGAAGTGATTGGCATAGCTGTTGCATTGTTTATCATAATAATCCTTACTGTCCTATCACTGTGCCTCACTTCGCGTAAGAAATCGAGAAAAGCTGGGGCCAAGATTCCCCATAGTCAAATCCCAACTGTCTCAAAAGAAATTAAGGAAGTTCGAGTGGAGCAAATAGCTGCCAGTGAATTTGTTCCCCGTGATGGAATTCTTCTTACCATTCATGATAAATCCAGTGACAGAGAATCCGATAAGGTTATGGTCCATCTGGGTATGGGAAAATCAAAGAATGGAGACAATAGTAGTCGGTCAGGTTCATTTAATCATTTAGAAAAAGATGGTGGAGGGTCTCAATCTGGAGAAGAAGGGAGTTCTGCCACGGGTACAGTGTATAAGCCTTCTTCATCGTATCCCGTAACTGCTCCATCTCCTCTAGTTGGTCTGCCTGAATTCTCGCACTTGGGTTGGGGCCACTGGTTTACATTAAGGGACCTTGAGCTTGCAACAAACAGGTTTGCAAAGGAAAATGTCCTTGGCGAGGGTGGATATGGAGTTGTTTACCGGGGAAATCTCATCAATGGGACTCCTGTCGCAGTTAAAAAGATCCTAAACAACCTGTGAGTTGACTGTTTATATCCTGATTCGATTGTGGTTTGTTCACTTTTGTTTCCATGTATTTGTATTAACTCAAACGTTATTTCTTTAGTGGCCAAGCAGAGAAAGAATTTAGAGTGGAAGTTGAAGCAATTGGCCATGTGCGCCACAAGAATTTGGTTCGTCTCTTGGGATACTGCGTCGAAGGGACTCACAGGTACCACTTTGTTTTGAAGCAAACAAGTTCATATTTTATTGAATCCATAAAATGGGTTATCGAAAGTACATGTAGTTCACTAGATTTTTTTTTTTTTTTCTGGTTCGTGGGGGCGATGGGGGAAGCATCTTTTTTGGCTTCGGTATATGATAGGTTGATTGATCATTGATCTCTCAGTGTTGTGCATATAGTGCCATACTCTTCTCAAAAGTTATATAATAGCATTGAGTATTTTGGTCATGCAAAAAGATTAGTTGGCCTGATTTGCCTTTTGAATCTCAGGATGTTGGTCTATGAGTATGTCAACAATGGAAACTTGGAGCAGTGGCTTCATGGGGCTATGCGTCACCATGGATATCTCACTTGGGAAGCTCGTATAAAGGTTCTCCTTGGAACAGCAAAAGCGTAAGTCGAATTATTTATGTTCTTTCAATGCCCAGGTGCTGTTCTTGTTTAACAAGATATACTTTTTGCAGTCTTGGTTATTTACACGAGGCCATTGAACCAAAAGTGATACATCGAGACATTAAATCAAGCAATATATTGATTGATGACGAGTTCAATTCCAAGGTATCTGATTTTGGCCTGGCCAAGCTGCTGGGTGCGGGGACAAGTCACGTGACAACTCGTGTTATGGGAACCTTTGGGTTAGTATTCTTTCTAGAGCATGACCGCTATTTGCCCCAAGAAATGATGTGTGTTTCAATGTTGGATGTTCACAGTATATATTTATAGACTGATTAGAGAATTAGTCATTCCTCATTTCCAATCCTTATCCCAATTTTTCCACAATTTTCTTCTTTCAGATATGTGGCCCCTGAATATGCTAATTCTGGACTTTTGAATGAAAAGAGTGACGTGTATAGCTTTGGGGTTTTGCTCTTAGAAGCCATCACTGGAAGAGATCCTGTAGACTATGGTCGCCCTGCTCCTGAGGTATTCACAAGCTTTAACATATACTATATAGGAAGTTAATCTAATCATCCTCTGATACCGAATTTGTGTCAGCACATAATCATAAAGGCACAAGATGCAAGTTAGATTTTGATTTAGTAAAACTATTAAATAATGAATGGTAACACATACATTTGGACTGTTTAACCACTTAATTTAGTTTGGAGTGCCGATCTGTCAGGTATAATTGGCCGGGTTATGGAGTTGTAAATCTCAAAAGTTAGTTTGTTTGCCTGACTACCTACCAAAGTGAGCCCACATGAGGAGTGTTGCTCTAGCGTTTACTTTTGATTTCTAAACAATACTTGAGAGGGAGAATGTACAATAGAATCTAGATATGCATTTAAGAGCCAGTTGTGCATACAAAGTTAGAAACAATGATTCCCACTGAATGGTTATTTTGACAACTCAACTATAACCTTAACAAAACCCTAGATATATATACTCTAGACAGTTGACGATACGCATGACTGTCCAACTGCTTCGGCCTGATCTCCTTGCCTGTTTTTAGTAACTACAAGTTCTGCTGTACTATTTTTGTTGACAAGTGCATTCTACGATCATAGTCCAGTTATCAGTCCAAGCTTCCCCAATAGCACTACTTTAGCATCTGCCACAGAAGCTAATGTTTAATGTCCTAGAAGGGGTATGCACCAGTAGTTTTTGACGTAGTTAGACTAGATAGCTCCCAGCAACATGACTGTTTGGCAGAGCTTATCCATAACTGTATGCATAAAGTCATAATTATACCCATGACTTGTTTCTGTGGTCAATCAAACAAGTACTAATTATCTAGCATGTTCTCATTTCATGTAATCTTCTGATCATTTTTGTTTTTTTTTTTCCTTGGCTGGATAACTGTCTGGAAGTTTTATTTAATGTTGACTCTTTAACTTTCACAGGTAAATCTGGTTGATTGGCTTAAAATGATGGTTGGAAGCAGAAGATCAGAAGAAGTGGTGGACCCAAACATTGAAGTCAGACCATCAACAAGAGCCTTAAAACGAGCACTCTTAACTGCTTTAAGGTGTGTTGATCCAGATTCTGAAAAACGACCCAAGATGAGCCAAGTTGTCCGTATGCTCGAGTCCGAGGAGTATCCTATACCAAGAGAGGTCAGTTTCTTATTCTTTGGAACACATATTCTCAGGATTGCAAGTTTAATTCATGTATGGGTAGAGTGTGAGCCCACAATATTTCCAATTTGGTATGCCTACTTTTGAATACCGGGAAGAAATCAAATTCCAGTTTCTAGCCATATTTGTGCTTAATTTGGCCTTGTTACTTCTTCTCGAACATTATATCTGCCTTGGGTGTTTCCTTTCAAATGAACGAGACTGTAGAACTTTCTTGCTTTGACTAAATTAATCAAATGTCAATCTAATGACCAATTTCCCCTGCAAAACATAACTGATTCTCTATAACCAATCTCTATCTCTTCATTTTGTTTTCCAATGTTCTAAACTGTTTTCTTTTCAAAGCTATATGATTCAAGGCTTTTTAGCTTCTACTGATCCCCAATCAGGTCTTTCAATTGTGAAAGGCTAGTTAATGACTGGATATTAAGTTTTAGAAATTGAGCTCAGAAATATATTTTCAGCTGTTTTTCTGAGTATAAGTTTTCTTCTTGCTGCTCAGGATCGAAGGAACCGAAGAACTCAAGCAGGTAGCATGGAGATTGACTCTCAAAAGGAAAATTCAGATACTGATCGGAGTGATTATCCTGTTTCAAGATCAGAGAGTAGAGACTACCAACAGCGATAATAAAACCAGTAATTGATTTCAGGATCTGATAAGTATATTGAGGGTAATTCATAATTTTTTTTTTCTACTCTTAAAATTCTTGGGTTTCTCGAGCTCATACTCTCTAGGACATGGGGGAGAGGGGCTCATGTGGGAGAGGAGATGGTCCTCATATTCTTTGTTTTTATCCTCCCCCCTCTCTTTTTTATTTCTTGTAGATTAAGAAATATATATTGTTTGTGTATGGAAGTGGTGGTATTTGTGAACAGTGGAGAACCCGAGACACTGTGTGTGTGTGTACAGAATGGTTGATCTTCAAATTTGTTGGATGCAATGCTTCTCTTTAGTCTGATCTTTATGAAAGCTTCTGCATGTAATTATTTAATGTAAATGATCAATATGGAAAAGATAAATAAGAAACTACAATGAAGAAGCATCTACCTCCCTACTAAGTCTTTGAAGTCTGAATCTCAAGGCACGGCTCTGTTCATATACTTCAGTGACAGAAAACCATAGGGTTAAAAAAAGATTGAAAAGTTGATTGGGTGTCTGTTGTTGCTTTCAAGAATCAATAACTATGAGCTTGTTAATGACGCCTTGAACTTTCAATCGTCTATGAAACTCTGGTTTCAAATTACATTATACTATGCTTCGCGGTTGTTTCGGAAGAAAAATAACATGTAAAGCATTTTAATTTTATTGTAAAAGCCATAGTAGTAACTCCATTGAATGACGGCAGGTAAAAGTTTGAAATGGGTACTTGGGTAATAGTTTCAAATGGGGTATTGATTATATAATTTTCACTGTCATGGTTGCCTATTGGTCTTAGTATTAAGTCAGGCACCCAATTTGTTCATATTGTTGCTAGATGAACGCTGAGCACTTGTCTCAGAAAACCCAGCAATGTTCTGTTCTACTGAGGTGAGTTTTTTTTTGTTTTGGCTGACACTGCAACAAAATTCTCAGCATTATGAATTTTCACCGCTTGTCGATCAATGCCTCTACCTGTTTGATTGCAGAGTAGGCTCTTCTTTGCACAGAATCTGCTGATCATCAGTTCAGCTATGTTCCGAGTCCGATGACTTTAAGGTAACAAATTTTTACTGCCCTCTACATAAGAACATGGTGAGCTATAATGTATGAAAAGAGGGATGGGGCAACAAAGAGTCAAAGACAGTGACAGATAGGTTCATAATGCATTAGTCATAGAACGATGCATGGTTATCTTGTATCTCTTACCAAGCAAGGCAATGCTTTGTTTAGTCAAATTGCTAATGATAATTACGTACAAATATATCGTCACCTTTCTGTTTAATAATTTCTAACATGTGGTGCGCAAGAAAGGGTAGTGATGCAAAACCTCATGTCATTCTTATTTCCCAAGTATTCTTCTCTGTTAAGACTCCATTGAATAAGTCAGCTCAATATTTTATCACACTGAGTTTGAACTAGCGGATAGCCAACCAAGGAACACTGATTTTGAGATATGGCAAGTTTGATCCTTGGCAGTACGTAGTATATCGTTACAATGGTTGCTTGGCCGGCTGTTTCATAATCCATAATCGAATATTCACTTGCTCGAAACTGTCTTGTTTGACTGAAACCCTGCTCAATCACAGTGCAGAAATGTGTTTATGAAGTAGTATGATTGAGCTATACAGGATATATTTGCTTACTGAAAGAGCCAGGGTTTAGAAATGATCCTGATTAATTAGTTAATATATCTAAATGCTCTTTAGATTATTATAGACCAATCCTGAACAAGTCAATGGTTCACCCTTACTAGCTGACATGTTTTTTTTTTTGTTTTTTTTTTTTTTTGTTTTGAATTTCTCTCCTTCAAGAATGTATTCTAATTAGCATCATTTTCAACTTTCTTGGACACCAAGGATAAGAATAATGCCAGCTTAAGTATCCTGCATATTTATATACTCCTCCAGTCGGTTATTCTTCAAACTGTCACGAAGTTAACAACTATGGCTCAGATGGTTGGCAGAGATGACATAGAGTCGCTAAGAATTGAGTTGGAAGAGATAGGAAGAAGCTTTAGGTCATCGATTCAGAGTCGTAACTCCAGTTTCCGAGCCAATTCAGCATTGAGTTCTGCCAAAGATGACACTGATGCTCAATATGCTGTGCAGTGGGCAGCCATTGAGAGACTGCCAACGTTTGAACGGCTCAAATCATCTTTGTTTGACAAGGGTGATGATGGAAATGAACTTGATGGTGGAGGAAAGCGGGTGGTTAATGTTACCAAGCTTGGAGCTATGGAAAAGCATGTCTTCATAGATAAGCTCATCAAGCACATTGAGAATGACAACCTTCGTCTCTTACGTAAAATCAGAAAAAGGATAGACAAGTAAGCCCTGCCTTCTCTTTTGCCTGCTTATAATATATGTGTCAATTCAAATGGAGTTGATGCTGCACTTACACGTATAGCTGAACGGTCTACTTTTAGTGTAGATGCCAGTGGATATTTGAATCCAGTCATTATGCATATAGAAACCTTAATAGTCAAGTCAGATAAGGTGTTGTGGATAGTTCTGAAGTGTTGTCATATCTCAATACCTAAACTTCCATTCTGATGTGCTGATAGTACATTCGATGATTGTATTCGTTCTGTTTGTCTATTCATTCATGTCGTATTAAATGTTTCCTTGGGGTTCATCCTTAACTGTTTTTGTAGGGTTGGAGTAAAGTTGCCCACAGTAGAGGTGAGGTATAAGAATCTCAGTGGTGAAGCAGTGTGTGAGGTAGTTCATGGAAAGCCCCTCCCAACTCTTTGGAACTCTGTCAGAAGCACGCTTTCTGTAAGTAGAAAAAAGTTCGCTTCATATATGCAATAAATTGTGCAAACAATATTGCTCATCTTTTTCTGCCTCCAGAGTACAGTAGCTTACAAGTACTATATATGTTCAACTGGACTTCAGGACTACTAAACATGATTTGACTTTTCTGCACAGCTCTTTGCCAAGTTTCTAGGTTCTAAGACACAAGAGGCCAAAATAAGCATTATCAAAGACTTTTGTGGTTCAATAAAGCCTGGAAGGTAGGCTACCGTCATTCCCTACTAAGTTCAACTTACCTAATCCGACTTCCTTTTAATCTTTGGGTCTTTGATGTATATGAACCAATTATATTAATGGACCTTTCGGTGCTTATTCATTCTATTGCAGGTTAACTTTACTGCTTGGCCCCCCAGGATGTGGGAGGACCTCCTTTTTAAAGGCTCTATCAGGAAATCTGGAAAAATCGCTCAAGGTTTTGCAGTATCTTTATACTTGAATATCTTTGTTAATGAGTTGCTTGGGAGAAGTTTGTTTTCTTACTTCATAGTTGCTTGGTTTGTTCAATGACTTTTTGTCCAATAGTTCTCTGGTGAAGTTACTTACAATGGACAGAAGCTAGCAGAGTTCGTCCCCCAGAAAACATCAGCTTATATAAGCCAATTCGACCTGCATATTCCTCAGATGACAGTCAGGGAAATACTTGATTTTTCAGCTCGCTGTCAGGGTATTGGAAGCCGAGCCGGTAGGTTTGTCGTGTTCTAGATGATTATTATTAGTTGTATACAACTTATTGATACAGGATAGTAATGGTTATTTGTTTTCTGCCTACAAAGATATTATGCTGGAAGTCAGTAAAAGGGAGAAGGAGGTAGGGATTATTCCACATCCAGATATAGATACTTACATGAAGGTACTTCAAGCTTTTTTTATATGATCGTTCCTTGTTTGTGAGTTCATTTGTATGTTGCACCTTGTGTTATCGGTCAAGGTTATGCTCCCTTTGTTATGACATTGAAAAAACTTGTAACAGGCAATTTCTCTCCAAGGACTGAAAAGAACCCTCCAGACGGACTACATTTTGAAGGTCACTCTGTTCAATTTTTAGTCTCTTTTCCTATAATTTGTGTCTGCATAAGTATTTCTTAGTTTGTTACAATTTATGGTCATCATTTTGCAGATCCTTGGACTTGATATATGTGCTGACACTCTAGTTGGAGATGCCATGCTAAGAGGTATATCTGGTGGTCAAAAGAAGAGGTTGACAACAGGTAATGCAAATAGAGATTGGTCATAATTAACATTTGCTTGTTGTTACTGAGGTTACTAATTTTCAACATCAACTTTGACCTATCTTGGATGTGAATGGTAATTTTTCAGCGGAGATGATCATTGGTCTCACAAAAGCTTTGTTCATGGATGAGATAACAAATGGTCTAGACAGTTCCACTGCATTCCAAATTGTTGCTTGTCTTCAGCAGCTGGTGCATATAACAGATTCTACTTTACTAGTTTCTCTTCTTCAGCCAGCACCGGAGACGTTTGAGCTCTTTGATGACCTTATTTTAATGTCAGAAGGGAAGATTGTTTATCATGGTCCACGGGATCATGTCTTGGAGTTTTTTGAGGATTGTGGGTTCAAGTGTCCTGAGAGGAAAGGGGTTGCTGATTTCATCCAAGAGGCAAGTGAATTGCAGCTTATAATGTTTTTTCATTTCTTCATATTAACGCATAAATTAACATCTTGGTTCTGCAGGTAATCTCTAAGAAAGATCAAGCACACTATTGGTACCACACGGAACCTCACAATTATGTCTCAGTTGATACGTTCTCGAAAAAATTCAAGGCATCTTCTTTTGGGAAGGAGCTAGATGAGGATCTCTTAGAGCCATTTGATAAGCTTCAAGACAATAACAATGCTCTTTCTTTTAGTGTGTATTCTCTTTCTAAATGGGAACTTTTTAGAGCTTGTTCATCAAGAGAACTTCTTCTCATGAAGAGGAATTCTTTTATCTATGTATTCAAGACAGTTCAGGTCAGAGTTTGTGACTTTGTGCTATTGCATTTATACCTTTAAACTCATTTTGGAGTTAAACACTTATAATTCCTATTTTTTATGTCTATATCGAAGGACTTGGGAATTCTGAGACATGCTAACATGTTTTTCACTGCAGCTTATCATCATTGCATTTATCACCATGACTGTATTTGTGAGGACTCGTATGGATATTGATGTTCTTCATGCAAACTACTACATGGGTTCCCTATTCTTTGCTCTTACCATACTTCTCGTGGATGGAATTCCTGAGTTGTCTATGACACTTCAAAGACTAGAAGTTTTCTATAAGCAGAGAGACCTGTGTTTTTATCCAGCTTGGGCTTATGCAATTCCAGCAACACTACTGAAAGTACCTGTTTCATTTGTGGAAGCCCTGGTTTGGACTTCTCTTACTTACTATGTCATTGGATACAGTCCTGAGTTCCAAAGGTGAGCTCAAGTGAACTATAAGCTCATGTTATTTGTACTTTGACTTTGCTTTGAATCATCGTCAGTTTATTGACTTGTCATCTTAATGTTTCTGGAAGTTAAGCGCACAAGATATTCACACTGCTAATTGTGGCTGAACTTTTGTTATGATATGATTTTCTTTCAGGTTCATCCTCCAGTTCTTTCTACTTTTTGCCGTTCATTTAACATCAATATCCATGTTTCGCTTCCTGGCATCATTCTTTCAGACCATGGTTGCCTCAATGACAGCCGGTAGTTTCGCAATATTGTTTCTGTTACTATTCAGCGGATTCATTATCAAAAAACGTAATGCTAGTTTACCTTCTCTCCCTTTCCTTTATTAAAATCAGCTGAAAAAACATATGTAATTAGTTATGTTGGTGCTTGCAGCTTCCATGCCTGGTTGGTTAGAGTGGGGATTTTGGGTTTCCCCCCTGACATATGGGGAGATAGGCCTCTCTGTGAACGAGTTTCTTTCTCCAAGATGGCAAACAGTGAGCAACTAATGTCATTTCTGCTAATTAGTCTTATTTGAGGAAATTGAAATTACATTCTTCAGTTTACTAATCATATTATCTTTAGATGCTATCAACGAACATTACTATCGGGCGTGAAACCCTTGAAAGCCGTGGACTAAACTTTGATGGATATTTCTACTGGATATCACTTGGTACCTTATTTGGATTCACAATGATTTTCAACATAGGATTCATCTTGTCCTTGAGTTTCTTGAAGTGTAAGTTAACTTTCCTTTCCTTTTCGTTTTTTTTTTCTTTTTTCTTTCTGTTATTCAAATTTAACTCGAGAACTGGAACTTAAAACACATTGGTTCCTCCCATTATCTACATTCAGCTCCCGGATCATCTCATGGTATCATTTCACATGAAAAGCTTGCTGAAATTCAAAGAACTGATGATTCCCTCAATGATGCCCAAGTGAAAGAAAAGTCTAGAATTCATCCTTCTAAAACCACCGGTATTGGTTAACCATAAGCTTTTTGTTCCCTTATTTGTCTCCTATGATCCTACAGATCAAATTTTACAGTTGCCTTTTTTCAATTAACAGGCAAGATGGTCTTACACTTTACTCCATTGACCCTGGTTTTCCAAGATGTTCAATACTCTGTTATTCCCATGGTAACCCTATTTAGTATTAATTAGAATAAAGTTTGATGTGTTTGTAGTGTTAAAAGCTTTTGACGTCACATGACGTTGTTTATTTCTTGCTGATATTCATGTTTCAGGAAACCAGGGAGCCAGGATTTAAGCAGAAGAAACTTCAAATTCTAAGTGACATTACAGGGGCATTTAGACCTGGTGTTCTTACAGCATTGATGGGCGTCAGCGGTGCTGGAAAAACTACTCTTCTTGATGTTCTTGCAGGCAGAAAGACTACTGGCTGCATTGAAGGAGACATAAAGATTGGTGGATATCCTAAGGTTCAAGAAACATTTGCTAGGGTATTGGGTTACTGTGAGCAAACCGATGTTCATTCTCCACAAATCACTGTAGAAGAGTCTTTGATGTTTTCTGCTTGGCTCCGCCTGGCTTCTCATATTGACTCAAAGACGAAAACTGTAAGACTGACATTTATAGAATATGGAATCAAATGTTTGGTTTTAAATTCATTTTTGATTAATATTGTCTAAAGATACTATGTCATCTGTAACAGGAGTTTGTCAATGAAGTCCTTGAGACCATTGAGCTTGATGGAATAAAAGATGCCTTGGTTGGAATACCTGGTGTTAGTGGTCTATCAAATGAGCAGCGTAAGAGGCTTACAATTGCTGTGGAGCTTGTTTCAAATCCCTCCATAATCTTCATGGATGAACCTACAACTGGTTTGGATGCAAGAGCTGCTGCAATAGTCATGCGAGCAGTGAAGAATGTAGCTGATACGGGAAGAACAATTGTTTGCACCATCCACCAACCAAATATTGATATATTTGAAGCATTTGATGAGGTAAAACCAAAAGGCTTTGTTTGTAGTTTGCATCATGCTTAGACAAGGTTGTAACAGTGAAGAGTGTTACAAGTTGCAGCGAGTTTTATCAAATCTTGAGAGTAATTTTTTATTCTTCAAATGAAGCTAATTCTTTTGAAAACTGGAGGGCATATGATCTACTCAGGACAGGTGGGTCAGCACTCGAGTAGAGTTATCGAATATTTTCAGGTTAGTTTGCTTCTGTCATCAGAACTGGGACATACTAGTTGCCTCAAGCAAAATAAGTTGTAACAAAATTTCGGTCTGCTGAACTTTCTTTCTTTATAAACTTTATGGCAGAGTATTCCTGGGGTTCAAAAAATCAAAAGTAACTACAATCCAGCGACATGGATGTTAGACATCACTTCTACATCAGCTGAAGCTGAACTTGGTGTTGATTTTGCCCAAATATACAGAGAATCTAGTTTATATCAGTGAGTACAGTTAATTAATTATCTAGTTACGTGGTATTGAATAATGTTGAAATTTTATTTGTTAAATGTTTGCATGAGGTGACAGCTTTCCTATAATACATTTGCAGGAATAATATAGAGCTTGCAAAACAGTTAAGTACTCCACCTCCTGGTTCCAGAGATCTGCATTTTGCTACACGCTTTTCACAAAATGGCTGGATGCAGTTCAAATCTTGCCTATGGAAGCAGAACTTGTCTTATTGGAGGAGTCCATCATATAACTTGATGCGCATCATGCATACGGTTGTAACATCTCTAATCTTCGGAACACTGTATTGGAACCAAGGGAGGAAAATGTAAGTACTTATCTGTGTTAATTAGTATATCTCTCTGTGTGCGTGTGTGCCTTTTTTTTTTGGGTAGCTTCATCTGTCTTCATAACTAACAGTGTTATACACTCATATCTAACCACCACTTTTTCCATTTTAATTTGGTTCAATATTCTGTTAGAACCAACCAGCAGAACTTATTCAATATACTCGGTTCTATGTATGCCGGTGTCATCTTCATGGGCATAAATAACTGCGCAACCGTTCTGCAATATGTTGCCACAGAGAGAACTGTCATGTATCGCGAAAAATTTGTGGGGATGTATTCACCATTGGCTTTTTCAGTTGCACAGGTACACTTTTCTTAGAAATGTCTACTTACAAATTTTAAGTACTTACAAGAACCTTAAAATTCTTATTGTGCTAAAGTTCTTGATATCTATAGGTGGTGGTTGAAGTTCCCTATCTATTTATCCAGGCAGTCTTATTTATGATAATCACATATCCAATGATTGGGTATTATGCTTCAGCATATAAGATTTTCTGGTACTTCTATGCCTTATTTTGCTCATTGCTTTACTACAATTACATGGGAATGATGCTCGTTTCGTTGACACCAAACTTCATGGTAGCTGCAATTCTATCTTCAGTGTTTTACACAGTGTATAACCTGTTTGCTGGTTTTGTGATTCCTAAGCCGGTAAGCCTGAGCCTACTAATTCTCATCAACATGTTTGGATCCAAGTAGAGAGCTACAGTAAGAATTAGGAAATATGACTGATATGTTGTTGTTCTTGCAGCAAATTCCGAAATGGTGGATTTGGTTGTATTACCTGACTCCCTCATCTTGGTCACTAAACGGTTTGCTCACTTCACAATATGGAGACATAAACAAGGAGATTATGATATTTGGAGAACCCAAAACAGTGTCTGCCTTCTTGAAAGACTACTTTGGGTTTCACCATGATCAGTTGGCTCTGGTGGCACTAGTTCTCATTGCATTTCCCATAGCTTTTGCATCTATTTTCGCCTACTGTATTGGACGGTTGAACTTCCAGAGGAGGTGATCTGAAGTCCTATCTTCTCATAGAACGAATGTGTTGCACGTATATCAGTATATACCATAGCCAGGAAGCCTTTTCTTTGCTTCGTTGTAGTTACTATCAGCAGTAGTTTATGGTTGTAACATTATATAACTAGCTTGTGAAATTAATTTCAAAAGCAGTCTTTTTCAAACTTTTCAAAGTTTGAAAAAGGAGAAAAAAAAAAAATGTTTAAGAACAAGAGGAATTGATAAACAGAAAAGGAGAGTAAAATTTCAGAGAGAATGGGGATTTCAATGTGTTTATTCATCTCATACAAAGGGGGTATTTATAGGAATACATTGAAGTGTGAAAGCTCAAAGAGAAACTCAAAATGATAACCATCTTGATGATGATTTTCTGCCATGCTTGTTGCCCTTTGGTAAAGCATGTTTACATAAGTCTTCATACACTCAAGTACCTATGATTATACACTCAAGTACCTATCTAAATACTTTTACGTATTTTGTTACATGATATAGACATATACGGTATATATACAATTTATACTACAACACTCCCCCTTGGATATTTCATGTTCAATAGTATTGTATAGATGGTGCGCATCGAAGTTACCTCGTTAAAAACCTTGCCAAGTAATAAAACCCTGTGGGAAAAAACAACCTTGGTCGAAAGGGAAAAAGAGCACAACGCGCGTTGAGTGTGAAGTATGTTTCTGGATACTCCCCCTGATTTAGACTCCTCTTGAAGTTTGTGGGAGTTCGGATATCCTCCTCAATCCGATGCTCCTTACATGTTTCTCGAAAGGGGATTTTGGTAGTGACTTAGTAAATAAGTCAGCTACATTATCTTCTGATCGGATTTGATTTACTTCAATATTTAGAAGTGTTTGCTGTTGCTGATTGTAGAAGAATTTCGGCGATATATGCTTGGTATTGTCGCCTTTGATGAAACCTAATTTCATTTGCTCAATACAAGCTGCATTGTCCTCGTAAATGCATGTAGGTTCATTTGTGGTGAATTTCAAACCACAAGTTCCTCAAATGTGTCTATTTATAGACCTTAGCCATATGCACTCACGCACGGCTTCATGTAGTGCAATTATCTCTGCATGATTTGAGGAAGTAGCAACAAGAGTCTGTTTTGTAGATCTCCAAGATATCGCGGTGTTTCCCATGGTAAAGACATAACCTGTTTGGGAGCGACCTTTGTGAGGGTCAGAGAGATACCCTGCATCAGCAAAACCCGTCAAAACATCATTTTGATGGAGGGGAGGAGGAGAACGTCGGTCACTATGGATAGTGTTGTCGGTGCTCACATTTCTTTTCTCTCTGTAGGGATAGAACAAGCCCATATCGATCGTACTTTTTAGGTATCGAAGGATTGTCTTTATACCAATCCAATGGCGGCGTGTTGGGGCAGAACTGTGTCGAGCTAACAAATTTACTGCAAATGAGATATCCAGTCTTGTGCATTGAGCTAAATACAATAATGCGCCTATCGCACTTAGGTATGGTATTTCAGCTTCTAATAAATCTTCGTCCTCATCCCTTGGACGAAACGGATCTTTCATGGGCTCAAGACTACGGTTGATCATGGGAGTACTCACAGGCTTTGCTTTATCTTCATTAAAGCGCCTTAGTAACTTTTGAGTATATGCTGATTGATGGATCATAATCCCATCATTACGGTGCTCGAGTTCTATTCCGAGACAAAACCGTGTTTTCCCGAGATCTTTCATCTCAAATTCAGATTTCAAATATGTAGCAGTTTCTTTTAACTCATCTAGAGTTCCAATTAAGTTCATGTCATCAACATAAACTGCTACAATTGCAAATCCGGATCTTGTTCTCTTAATGAACACGCAAGGGCATATTTCATTGTTAACATATCTCTTCCCAATCAAGTAGTCACTTAGACGGTTATACCACATCCGTCCGGATTGTTTCAATCCATATAGTGAGCGTCTTAATTTTATTGAAAACGCGCTCCGTGGTTTAGAGCCACTTGATTTGGGTAATTGAAGTCCATCTGGAACCTTCATATATATCTCTGAATCTAGATCCCCATAGAGATATGCTGTAACCACATCCATGAGCTGCATGTCAAGTTTTTCGGAAACTACCAAACTGACAAGGTAGCGGAACGTTATAACGTCCATTACGGGAGAATATGTCTCCTCGTAGTCGATTCCAGGACGTTGTGAGAAACCTTGCGCCACAAGGCGGGCTTTGTATCTAACAACCTCATTTTTCTCATTACGCTTTCTAACAAAGACCCATTTATGGCCAACAGGTTTTATATTTGGTGGTGTCAGTGTTATAGACCCAAATACCTGTCTCTTTGTTAGTGAATCCAATTCAGTCTGGATCGCATTTTTCCATTTTGACCAATCTGCTCTACGTTGGCATTCTTCAACGGAGCGAGGTTCGATATCATCGTATTCTATAATTCCTTTTGCAATATGATATGCAAACGCATCATCAATAGCCATAGAATTTCTGTCCATAATTACATGTATACTAGTGTAATTCATGGAGATCTCTCTATTCTCTGGAATTGGTTCTATTATTGGAGCGTCCTCCAATGATGTCTCTTGGACATAACCATAATCCGGAATTTTTTCATGAGATGGATTATTTATATCGATGATTAATGGATTATTTTGTGTCAAGCTCGCTTTCTTTCTTGGGCGAGAATCCATCGAACCTATAGGCCTCCCGCGCTTTCTAGCAGGAGTCATGGGTCTAGCCACTGCATCACCCATAGAGGGGATGTCATGTCCTTTATTTTTAGGAACATCAATCCTTGCAGGTACGTTTGCAGCAGGTATGTGTGATCTTGTCACTTTAGCGATATCAGAAAACGCATCAGGCATTCTGCTACGTTCTGAAGATCGAGAATCCTCCGCACCTCTATTTCAGACTGTGTGGTTCGGGGATCAAGATGAGACAAAGTGGGGATAGACCACGACAATTCTTGTCTTTTCTGTTGAACATTAATGTTCTTGTCTCCCCCTAATGACGGGAAGACTGTCTCATCAAAGTGACAATCCGCAAATCTAGCGGTAAATAGATCACCTGTCAAGGGTTCTATGTAGCGGATAATGCTTGGAGTATCATATCCAACATAAAGGCCTAAGCGTCTTTGAGGACCCATTTTGGTGCGCTGTGGCGTGCAATTGGCACATAGACTGCACACCCAAATATGCGTAAGTGTGAGACATTAGGCTCATACCCAGTCACCAGTTGGGACGCAGAAAATGGTTGGGTGGCAGTGGGTCTCAGACGAATAAGCACAGCTGCATGTAATATTGCATAGCCTCAAGCAGAAATAGGGAGATTGGTGCGCATAACCAATGCCTTGGCAACCATTTGAAGTCTTTTAATGGCAGCTTCTGCGAGTCCATTTTGGGTGTGTACATGAGGGACAGGATGTTCCACCTCAATCCCAATGGACATGCAATAATCATCAAAGGTTCTTGATGTAAATTCTCCAGCATTGTCAAGACGAATTGACTTAATAGGATGATCGGGGTGGTGAGCCCTTAATTTAATGATTTGTGCTAGGAGTTTAGCAAATGCAGCATTTCTTGTGGATAAGAGCATGACATGTGACCAACGTGTCGATGCATCAACCAACACCATAAAATATCTAAATGGTCCGCAAGTTGGTTGGATAGGTCCACAAATATCACCTTGTATTCTTTGTAAGAATGGTATATTTTCTTTAGTGTCCTTTGCATAGGATGGTCTTGATCCTACCTTTGCTAAAGAGCAAGCTTTGCAAAACGAATGATACACTTTAGAAGTAACTCTTTGGACCAATGTTTGGTTCGTACTTCTTTTCGTTTTGAAGAATGGATGTCCGTGTGAAGTTTTTAATATACGGAGCATCATGTCACGACCTGGATGTCCCAAACGGTCGTGCCAAATCTTGTATGTGTCAGGATCCCATAATTTGTCATTCATGACATGGTTGGATTCAATGACTCTAATAGTGGTTGCATACAATCCACTAGAGCGACACATAAGTTTCTCTAAAACTCGTGTATTTCCGTAGTTTTTAGAGGTGATGCAAATGAGCTCTTGTCCATTCTCACAATGTGTTTCCACATGAAAATCATTGGCTCTTATGTCTTTAAAGCTTAATAGGGTCCTTCCGGCCCTTGGAGCATATAGAGCTTCGGCGACATTAATATTTGTGCCATTTGGTAACAAAAATTGAGCTGGTCCTCGACCATGAATCAATTGTGATGGTCCTGCCATCGTAGTTACTGAGGATCGACTGGGTGTCATCCATAAAAATAATGGCCTATGTCGCAATATCGTATGTGTGGTGCCACTATCAAGAAGTCATTCAAATTCTCCGGAAAACATACTGAAAGGAATAAAGTTCGGAATATTAACACATGTCCATGACATTGAATGCGATACTTTATTAATAGGGAAAATAGCCAATGATTACATCAAAGTTATTCATAAGTCTATTCCAAATATCAAACTTTAGACAAATTGCTATCACTCAATCCGTTTGGTAATTCCAATGGAATATGACCAGGAAAGTAGAGAGATGTTGGTGGAGCGAGGCTCGCTTAAATACCCCGATCTCAATTGCTTTCCTAGACATCATACTTCATTGGGTACGCCACATAAGAAGGAGTTTAATACAATTGTTATTTATTGACTAACGCACATTTGCCATTCTTGGAAAATAGAAAGAGGATTATTCTAATCAAAGTCTGTGGCATCCTCGTGCTCTTCATCTACAGCTTTGAAGTCCTCAACAGTGAGATTGACATCTTCACTATTTTCATCTTCGGCAAGGTTAGCTTCTTGCTCTCTTGCTTCCCTGTACTCCTTGTAGCGTGCAGCTAATTGGGTACTTGCATGACATTGTTTAAACCAATGCTCGATTGATCCACATCTATGACACATGTCATTGTGGTTCCCTCCCTTCATTTGAGGTATAGGTTGTGCAGGTTGTACAGTTTGTACAGGTTGTGCAGGTTGTGCACGTTGTGGATATCCCCTAGGAGGGTTGCTGCTACTACCACGGCGCATGGTGCGACCTCCACGGTTCATGGTGCTATTTCCACGGCCGGTGTTGCCATATCTCCCTCTTCCACGTGTGGAGTTACCATCACGTGTGCCCGCTCTAAAGTTGTGGTTTCCTTCCCTGTTGGACCTGTTCGTCCTTCATGTCCCCTATTATTAGGGTACACATGTCCCCTATTGCTGGGGTACCGCTCCCTGTGCCCTCTCTTGGGTGCATTATAATTTGCCTCACGAACGCTCTTGGTTCCAATGGGTCTTGAATTATAATTCTTTACGAGAATGTTGTCGTGCTTTTCGGCTACCGACAAAATATTTATGAGTTCATTGAACCTCGTAATTCGTCCAGCATTTACTTCAGTGCAATATTGCTTTGATAGCAAAATTGCTGCAACTGGGAAGGTGGAGAGAGTTTTCTCAATTAGCTCTTCTTCTGTGAGGGGTCTTTGACAGAACCTCAACATGGATTTGAGACGAAGAGCTTCTGAATTGTACTCAGCAATAGACTTGAAGTCTGAGAAGCGTACATCGTTCCACTGAACCTTCAAGTCAGGGAGGAGAGAATCTTGGATATTGTTAAAGCGCTCTTGTAGTGCTTCCCATAAATCCTTTGCATCTTTGATGGACATGTACTCTAGCCTGAGTGCTTTGTCCATATGACGTCGCATCAAGATGATTGCTTGTGCATGCTTCTTGGGTGATCGAGGGAACACAAGAGCCGGGTTTGGTTCATGGATGATGGGCAATATCCCCTTCGATGTGAGATGGTTCTCAACGTCGGTTTTCCATCTATGGTACTCCGAACCTGTTGAGTCAAGGATTTGAAAATCGAGTCTAGGTTCATTCGACATCCTTGAAGATAAGAAGAAAATATTAGTTTCGGAGTTAAAACTTCCACGAAAAATAATAAGATTTCCGAGCTATGCTACTAAGAAATCAATTTCCAAGAATCATTGTGAACACTCTTAGTTCATTGATTACGAACGCTCTTAGTTCGTTTGGTGTGAATTGCTATAATTCCGCTTTTGATTGTAAGTTCCCGAGAAAAAGGAAAAAGGAGAGAAAATAAATAAAAACTCAAAAACAGGAACTTTTAGTAAAGAATACCTTGGAATAGTGTTGCCGGAAATTTTTGACCGGAAAAATTATCGGAGGTGACCGGAAGGATCGTTGGAAAAAGTCGAGAAAAATCGTCCGAAAAGTCGCCGGAAAAGTGTCGAAAAAGTCGCCGGAAAGTCGCCGCGCAAATCTGTCGACAGATGTGTCGACAGCTGCTCGGCAGCTGCTGCGCAGCGTCTCGGCAGCTGCTGCGTAGGGTCTCGGCAGCTGCTGCGTAGGGTCTCGGCAGCTGCTGCGCAGGGCTCTCGGCAGGTCTCGGCAGCACCTCGGCAGCTGCTGCGCAGCTCTCGGCAGCTCTCGGCAGCGGTCCGGTTTGGTTTTTCGGCTTCCGGCTGCCGGTTCAAGCCGTTTCCGGCCGGTTCCGGTGATTCTGAGACCGGTTCCGGGCTCCTGGAATCAAGGGCTTTAATCTGAGCTAGGGTTTGGGGATTTTTTGTAGGTTTTGAAAAATGACTTCGATCGATGAAGAACTCTTCTTTCGTCAATTTTTCGATTCTAATTCTAGAGCAACTTCGTGCTGATAACGTGTTTAAGAACAAGAAGAATTGATAAACAGAAAAGGAGAGTAAAATTTCAGAGAGAATGGGGATTTCAATGTGTTTATTCATCTCATACAAATGGGGTATTTATAGGAATACATTGAAGTGTGAAAGCTCAAAGAGAAACTCAAAATGATAACCATCTTGATGATGATTTTCTGCCATGCTTGTTGCCCTTTGGTAAAGCATGTTTACATAAGTCTTCATACACTCAAGTACCTATGATTATACACTCAAGTACCTATCTAAATATTTTTACGTATTTTGTTACATGATATAGACATATACGGTATATATACAATTTATACTACAACAAAAAAGTCTTTTTCAAACTTTTCGCTTGTACAGCAAGACTTTACATAAGCATACTATTAGCAAACACATTAGAGTGCACAAATGAGTCAGCAAAGTCTTAACATGTTCCTTCCAGATTTTCATTTTTTCGCTTGTAGAGGAAATCGAAACTCCTCTTTATTACCAAATCCGTCGCAAAGCATAGATCTACTACCCTTTCAGAACTTCATAAAAAATAAGGATTTTAAATGGATCCTCTTGTCCATTAGTTGCTTCTGCAACTTCTAATTTTTCCCTCTTAAGATTGCATCTAGTTAACAACAAATTCCTCTCATTATGTGGATAAAAATAGCCCTATTTAGCTCCAATGGCCCTTCTTGTACATAGGGATGAAGTCATGAAACAGGCTTTAACTTGATGCGGAAAAGGATAATTGCTGTATCAATTCTACTCCAATAATGGGGTCGGTGTTTGTTTTGAAACAGCTTTTGTTATCATACTTTCAGAGTTTCAGAGCTCCCCAAACAACTGTATTAGTACATTGATGTTGATTTTGCGGCTGGTCCTATCTAGCTTTTGCACAGAAATCTAATACAGAGATCAAGAGAGCTATTTTCTACTTGTTTCATTCACCAAACTAAAAACTCCACAATCTTCTTCAATATGATTCAACATGCCAAATAAAGTTATTTGATAAAATAAAGAAAAAGAAACATACATGCACACAATCACAAGCAAGCAATAGCAAGCCTCTTCCTGATTTGGAAGAAGCAAATCAATGATCAGCTGCTATAAAGCAGAGAGAGAAGCACATCCATTACCCTTTACGCCTTTTCCCACTTCAAGGACTTCACCGCTTCCCACGAAAAGTCAGGGTCATCTCTACCAAAGTGTCCATAAGCAGCCGTTTTCAAATACCTTCCTCTCTTGAGATCCAAGTTAATGGCAATCATTCCAGGCCTAAAATCAAAGGCCTCCTTAACTAACTTCAGAATCTCCTTGTCTGGAATCTTTCCAGTCCCATAAGTGTCAACATACACCGATAGTGGCTCAGGTACACCAATTGCGTATGAGACCTGCACTATGCATCTTCTAGCAAGTCCATTGGCTACAATGCTCTTGGCAGCCTGCCTAACAATGTAGGCACCACTCCTGTCTACCTTGGTAGGGTCCTTGCCGGAGAAGGCACCACCACCATGTGCTCCCCAACCACCATAGGTGTCAATGATGATCTTTCGGCCAGTTAGACCTGCATCACCATGCGGTCCACCAATCACAAATCGACCTGAAGGGTTAAGATGGAAAATAGTCTTCTCATCTAGGTACTTCTCTGGAACAACAGGCTTAATGACATGTTTCTTGAGGTCAGCTGCAATTTCGTCATTGGTAACAGTCTCATCATGCTGAGTAGAAATGAGAACAGTGTGGACACGGATTGGAACCATAGCACCATGGTCATTGTAGTACTCAACAGTGACTTGAGTCTTGCCATCAGGTCTCAGCCAAGGGCAGGTGCCATTCTTTCGAACATCAGTGAGACGAGCACCAAGCTTGGTAGCAAGAACATGGCTTAGAGGCATAAGCTCAGGGGTCTCATCAGTAGCATAGCCAAACATGTGACCCTGGTCTCCTGCACCAATCTCCTCAGGCCTCTTAGTGAGGTGGCCATGCACACCCTGAGCTATATCAGGGCTTTGTTGCTCAATGTTCACGAGGACCTTGCAGTTGTCAGCATCAAGGCCTACATCATTGGAAACAAATCCAATGCTGCGGCAGGTGTTGCGCACTATCTTCTCATAGTCCACTTCGGCTTTAGTTGTGATCTCTCCGAAGACCATGACCATGTTGGTCTTGGTGCAGGTCTCACAGGCAACTTTGCTGTCAGGATCTTGTTCAAGGCAGGCATCAAGCACTGCATCGGATATCTGATCACAGAGCTTATCAGGGTGTCCCTCATTCACAGACTCGGAGGTAAAGACGAAGGTGTCCATTTTTTTAGAAGCTGCAAAAGGACCAAATTAAGAATGAATAAAAACCTCAGATTTTTAAGTAACTAGTAGCTAAGCAACATATTGGAATCTAACTCTAAATGACCAAGCAATATTAAAGTGTTGGACTAAGACATCAAGTCCATGTGTAAGATTGCTTTGCTTGGAGCATCAAAACATGCTATCTTATTTTTCACAATTTCCAAAAGTAACTATACTAAAGGAAAGGGAATGAGGCAACCTAGCTTCTACCACACACCCATTAAAGGAAAAATCGGATCAAATCTACCAGAAGGAGAATCAACCCTATTAACCTTAATATCGAAATGGCCTAAATTCTTGACTCAGGTTCTCAAAGTAACACTTCACAGTAACATCACTGTAAGCAAGTAAAACATGCATTTTGGTGCGGAACTAAGAAATCCAATGAACACTATACCACAAGACTTTGAGGCAAAGAAACAAGAGCCAGAAGTCAGACAAGCCCAGAGTTGGGTGCCAAAGACATGAACTTTTGACTCATTTCTCTAACATGAACTTAGATCTATTCAAATGTCCTCCTTACTAACAAAAACAATGAAATAAAAATCTGACTGATATGTATAATTGCCGATTAGGCCTAATTGTTCATTTCGAATTGAACATCAGTGAAGAAAACAGTGAATTCAAAATAGTCAAAACTAATTGCGTGGCAATTACAACCAACAACTCAAGAAACCCAACAAAAAACGTGTTACAATCAGAAGACTAATTGAACTCCATATGAAGACCCCCTAATGATATTTCAGTTATACAAAAACGCAAAAAAAATCCAAAAAACGAGCCCAGAAGCAAACAAATCTCAAAGCTGAGTACAAAACCAAGTGAATTATAGCAGTTGGCCAAAAAGAGAAACAAGAAAGCAAATGGCATTGGCATGAAATATAATATGCATATAGTACTCACTGCTTACTTGCTACGCAAGAATCCTGAGCTGCCTATATTATCTGGGTGCCCAAAGCTGGAATATTTGGCTCTCTCACACTGAGACTCTGGCTCAGGGCTTTGTATTTATAGAGCGGACTTCATAAAGGTTATGCTGTACGTGCTTCATGAAGTTTATGGCCATTGGATGAGATGGACTGACGACTTGGATTGGAGGGAGTCGGTGAGTAAAAGCGACTGACCCGCCGATTTAGTTTTGAGGTTTTGTCCATGGAGGTTTGCATTTGCAGCCACTTTTTTGTCTACGTACCCACTTGAGATTCCATTATATTCGTCGATCAAAAAACTTGAGATTCCATTTCCCCTATTTTTGCTTTTTCAAGCCACTAGCTATGTTTTAGTATCGAACCCAGTACTTATTTTAGGGATACATCTACATCTCGAAATCTCGAATATTTGCTTCCAAAACTAGAGAAACAAAAAGCACCATGTGTTGTAGTATAAATGTATTATAGTATAATGGCTATATCATGTAATAGACATAGTACTTGAGTGTATAAACATAGTATTTGAGTATATAGATATATGTATGAAGATTTGTGTGACATAAATCTTATAGGGAGGTAACAAGCATGACAATTATCATCATTAAAACAACCATGTGAAGTTGTAGCTATGATGATCATAGTCATCAAATTGGATTTCTCCTAGAGCATTCACATCATCTTGTATTCCTATATAAACCTTTCTTTAAGAGAAGAATAAACACATCACTCTCCACTCTTTGCATCTAAATTCTCTCCCTCTCTCAAGTTATTTTATGTTCATTTTACAACACCATGATCTATTGTAGAGGTTTTTTGGACTCGGTTCAAATCTCGGTTTCATCTCAATCTACCAGTTACAACATTTTATCGACTCATTTACAGGTTGGGGCTGGGGCAAGGCAAGATCGTGAGCGGATTTTAAAGACATCATAGTAGGTAATCGCCCACATTCAACCTTATACTCACCAATGATCTACCAGTTTTTTGTTATTCAACTTCTTCTCTTATTTTCTTCTCAACAGTGATTGATATATGACCCGCAAAACAAGATGTTTATTAAAATGACTTGAAAGAATCTAAAATTTATAATTCCCCCACATATATCTTGAATCCACACCAACTTGGGGTTTGGAGTTGGTGAAGTATTCCTATGTCTACCAACTCCATTATGTGGGTTTGAGCTTAATAGCACATGATCATCATGATTCATAAAATTCACATTAACTCTCTATTTGCCTTGGCACTCCCATACATTATGCATATCTGTAAATTGATATTCTAAACTCTAAAGTCGTACTCGCACCAGCCAAAAACTTGCCTTAAATTTGATCATTAGATGAAAGATAACTGTCACCATGATAATATAATCATACTTAGAAGCTACGTACTTTGCTTCTAATCTCTTTTAGGTGGTAATGGGGGTTTTATATATGAAGTTTAACTCATGCAAACACATTGTAATTGTGGTCTGATCGACGTAGCTTAGATGCGTAAGAATCACTAAAACAAATCTACTGACAAAGGGTGCATCTCAATCATATATAATTAAGATCCTGGTAATGGGTAGGCCTGGTTAGAGCTCATAATTCATAAAAGTATTGGAGTCCACGTTGTTTGCACACCATGCAAATTGCAAATGGTCTCCACCTAACCTCTTTTGAATTTACTCTATGGAAAAAGAAATGTATAATGTTAAGTTGTTGGATTATGGTTGGTCTAATTTGAGTTGATTAAGAGAAAATATATGTATAACTCTTTTTGTTGAATCCTGCCATGATGTCACAGAGCAGTCCTATATAAGTCACATAGCATTATAAGAAAAGTTGAGCATTCTTTTTAAGTTGTTATTATAGGAAAAGTTGAGCATTCTTTTTAACTTGTTCATGAATTTATTTGGCCAATGTTTCATAATGTTCAGACTCTAAAGTAAAGCTTATATAAAATATGGAAGAGATTTGTCATCAGCTTCTCACTTATGCCAAGGAAGAGACCAAAAAAAAGCAAAAGACAAAAAATAAATAAATAAAAAGCCAAAAACCCAAAGCAAATTAAAAAAACAAATATGCGGTGAAGGTGGATCGAACACCTGACCTTCAGATCTTCAGTCTGACGCTCTCCCAACTGAGCTATCCCCGCATGGTTGTCCAACAAGCACGCATACATATATTTATCTATTAATTCTAAACCATCCATACAAACTGGCAAGGCAACAGAATTTGACTGGCACAAAAGACTCTTTAAGGACCAGCCTCACCGGGGCTAGCTCTCTCCAGAAATCAGATTAATTATCTCTCCGTGGCTACGAGCCGCCATTTCTTCCACCATAGATTTCTTCCATCTAGGATGATTGAGGCATTCTGCTTGAGAAATAATCCATATGGATAATCCATTTTTCCTAATAAGCAGCCCCAATGCCCCCAAAATACTAGACAATCACTAGTATAATCCATATACAAACCAATTAGACATTCGCGGTACTATGAAAGCTGTTTATGGAATCACGTCAGGAAAACCGTTTTTCCTCGACTTTCTTAAGTCCTGTAGTTCCTGGTAGATTAAAAGCTTTGCATAAGAAAACATCAGAAACAATCTCGCTCTTCCAATTTGCGAGAGAGATTGTCTAAACTCTAAGATACTCATTCACTTGTCTAGTTACTGCAAGTTGTTTTGGTACTACTGCAGAAAACATACAGACCATGTATCACACAGACATAAAAACATTCATACAAAAGAGATGGTCCATCTGGTGCCTACCCTCTTAATACTACTGGCTTCTGCAATAAGATCAGACAACTCCTCGTTTTGGAGGGTTTCTCATGGTCATTTTCACAAGTCTATGGCCACCTCCATTTTGCCAAACACCACGAACTGGCAACCCTTCGGGGGGATCCTTGTCTCTATCTGTTTTTTCTTCAATCAGGTCAGGACCGGTTTCAGCATCACCAAGTTCTGCAAGTGCTACAGCATCATCACCAAGACGGTTTCTAAGAAACTTGGGAACCTTCTTTTGTTGCTTGATAGCTCCTTTCCCCAAATTTTTCTTTGAGCTGCCACCAGCTGACTGAGAACCATTCTGACCCATCGGCATATGATTCCCAGAATCCAGGTTCATCTGTTCATCCTCAACTGATATCTTTGACTTTCCTTTGCTGCAGCGATGATCATTCTTCAATACGACCGCTGCATCTTCAACAGGAGGTTTACAATTCAACTTCAAAGCATCTTTTGAACTACTGATCCCATTACCTATACATTTTTCCTTGCCTTTCTTGGAACTGCTCTTTGACTTGCCACCACCAATACTCAAATTGATTCCATTAGAACGACTGCTCTTCATATTGAAATTGTAAGTCTCAACAAGCTCTCTTCGCTTCTCAGCATCAGGACACAGTTGAGCTAGCTCAAGAACCAAGTGTGACAGGCCAAACTGGTTCACACAGGCCAGATATTCCCCGGTGTTGATTAGATCCTTGCGGTACTTTCCAGATATTTCTTTAAATGCGGTGAATTTGCTCTCATCAAATTCTAAAGCATCACGGATTTGTTCTACTAGGGACTTGTTGGCAGTCTGAACATCTCCAACCTTGGGTATTATTGTCTGACTACTTGCAGGTTCTCTATTAGTTCGAGTAGCAGATACAGTAGGAAAATCAGAGTCTATAGATCCTCTCTCAACAAGGTTTGGAGCTGAAGTAGAGTGGCCAACCTTACTAGTGCTAGGTGACTTCCCTGTGCTAAGAAAGTTGGATGATACAAAACCATTAGCTGCAGCTTGTCTCACTGGACCAGTGCTTGCAAATCCAGAAGGCATAGTCCTATTAATAGTTGCAGTATTACTCTGGGAAAATACAGGAGAAATAGACGATGATAACTGGTGAGAACTACAGGCAGATGATTTAGGTTGATGCCTTGCTGTAGGCCAAGCTGAAGAAGAATTAAGGACATTTACGGTATTAAGGCGACGAACTCGAGAAGCCATTGTGCTACCATCCATCCGTTCAGAACCATTTCTAAACTTCTGTCGCCTGCTACTTTGAGCCAGAGGAAGTGGAGGGAAGGCTGATTCTTCTGCTAGTACATTACGAGAGTTTTCTCTTGAAGCATTAGAGCATCTTACAGATGACTCAGTTTCTGTAGTAGCTAATAACTCAAAACGGCCAGCAATAATAACAGAGTCACTTGCTCTTCGACGATCAAAAACTGCTTGGACACTAGAGGATGTATTACGAACCCTTTCTGCATTGGCTGTATCTAGACTAGCTTGAACAGTCAGGGAAAGTTGACTATCTTCAGCATCAACATCAGAAACATGTCCTCCACCATGGGGTCCATGATGATCTTCCTCATTACTTCTCCTACACCGGAAGCTTATTGGTATCTGGTTTAGACAAAAAAAAAAAAAAAACACATGATTACATTGGCATCTTAAACATGAATGAAACTTTGAGGATGCAAGTTGATGCAGAACATGGCTACAAAATACCTAAAATGTAGTAGACAAGAAAAAGCAGGCAAAAGTGAAAAAGAACCTATCAGCTAAACTTACAAACCTGAAGAGCAGCATTACGCCGGGAGCGAGACATGTTCCCTCCATGTTCTTTGGCATTATGCCTCTGCAGATATAAACTGAAGTCAGAGCAACCTTAACATAACAAGTATAAACAAAGTTCTGTTTACATCCTGTATTATAAGTCCAAAAGTAACAAGCAAAGACTAAGTACTAAACTGTCACCTTCAATTCAGATTCAGTTGCAAAAACAACAAATTTTTTTGTTAGGCAGGCATCATCCTTGCATAAGAAATGCACTTGTTGAAAATGAATCTGTAAATTAGAGTTTACGTCAACTATTGAGCAAATCTAGAGTATAAAAGTGTACTTGCAACATGTTATCTAGTTAATATAGTACTCATAATGAGTTATAAATGGAAAACCGGCCTCCAAGTTGTCATAGTTACTGTAGTATTCATACTGTCCTGGACGCTGCCTACATCAAACAACATAAAAAGTGTCAGTTTGATAAAGGTTTAAAATAAAGACTTAACCTTCTCATAAACAAAGCAGCTCACCTTTGGCATATATGACAAGTAAAATGCTCGGTAGACATATGCATGTACAGCTCATTATCTCCATAAAATGGATTCTTGCAAAACTCACACATAGGGTGTCCATTAAACCCACCTCTTTCACTCTCACTGCCATCTACCTCTGAATCAACTGTCTCTGTATGCCGATCCAATTGTGCTTTAGTATATAACTTTTGCTCACAGATAAATATCTGTATTACAACTTAATGTCAGAGACAACAGGGTACAAATAAATAAAAGAAGAATTTTGGCAAGATATCAAACTAAGTATAAACCCTTCAAAACAAGATAGACATATGACAACATTATGATGATATCTCATGTCTAAAGCAATATGACATGCTAAATGATAATGATCAGAGGCAGAAATGCATATCCTCAAAGCCACACAGTAATTCTCAAAAGATCTATTTGAAGTACCACATTATGTGATGAAAAAACATGTACGATACAAAGTTTCATCCAATATGTCTCACCTTCCTTCCCTCCAAGCACAGACTGCACATAAACAGCCTATGCCGATGAAACAAATGACTTTTCAGCTGCTCAACATTTTTAAATTCCCCTTTTTTCTTCAACCCCTCACTCCTTTGTTCATTAATCTTATTACAAAGACTACAGGATAGCCTGCACATGGCCTTTATCATGTTGTAGTGATCAACATCATCAAAAAAGGCTTGTGTTCCTTCATGGTACCAGTATGGTCCAAGTTGACCCTCCATTAGAGGAGTTGGCAAAACAGAAAAGTCATTTATCATCCTTGTATAGTCGCCTAACGCCTGGAGACATAAAACAGGAAGAGAAAGAAATTTTGTAAGAGCCACAAAACACATCCCAGTTATGCAGATTAGATGTAAAATAGAAGAACAGTACTCAACTGTCGATCTAGCTAACTTCACATCATTAATAATCATTTATTCTTTATTCCTTAGATGCATACTATAAGAACGCTAGAATAGTACTTATCTTCTTCAGTATCTCCACTACCAAATAATGGAGACAGATTTTAATCATGGAATATAGTTAAACTTGTACTATAGGAAACTGGTTATGAATTGATTGGATCCAACAAGATAGTACATTATAACCCTGGAAAGTACATTACTACATTAAACTTGTTTGGCATTATAATTCTACATTTCTACAGGACCAAAAACCATAATGTGCACTTTACTACATAAGCAGTGATGGTGTCTGACCTTGGTGACAAAGATGATCTTAGATTCACTCTTGCAGAGGCAGCAATGGGAATCTCCACAGATGAAACGGAGGCGAATAGTGCAGGTGGAGCAGACCTCTCGATGGCCACAGGGACCATATGCGACCCATTGAAGTGTCTCCGCACAGACAGCACAGCTATCGTCCATTGTTTTTCTTCTCTTTTCTGCCAAATAGTATGCATCAATTTCAGTAATGTTACAACAATAACCCACACAGTAAAAAGCAACAACTTCTAACATCTAACTAAGCTCTAAAGCTTAACACGAAACGCATTTTAGAGCCTAAAATCCTTCACAATTATCCATTTCTTCCTAAGCCTATGCATTTGATTGTAAATTAGCTAAAACCCAAACTAATTAAAAACACATTGTTGAAACCTCTTTCACAAAACAGCAATGCATTTATCTACAAAAAAAAAAAAAAAAAAAAAAGCCAAAACAAAGCCCACTAATCCCAAACCCCTAATCAAGATCATTTCACAAAACAACCAAAAGCCACATTTCCATTTCAAGCAAAACCCAGAAAAATTCCAACTCTTCCAAACATACCCAGATCACGAACATCACAAAAATCCAAACTTTCCAAGTAATTCATATAGATTGATACAGAAAACCAACCTCAGGACCCCCTCTGTTGACTCTTTGAGAACACACCAAACGATTTGTGGGAGGTAAATTGGAATCACTATTCACTTTACCCACCAAAAATCAAAGAAGAATTTGTATTTAAGGCGCGTGGAGCTTTCGTTTTCTCAGTAAACAAAGAGATCCATGTGATTAAACCCAGGGCTCTCTGGACTCACTCTCCGAGACAAATTAGGGGTGGAATCAAAGGCCAAACTGCTTTAAATGACGTCGTATAGGGTTTCATTGGGATGAAACGGCGTCGTCGGGGCGTGGGACGTTTGGTATTTAAATTCCTTTTATGCGCCTTATTAAAACCCCAAATTTGGTTTTCCCTCTAAAACGGATTTTTTTCCTTTCTTAGTCTTTTTCTTCTTCTTCTTTTTTTTGGTCAAATTTTTTTCATTGTCTACGATTCGTTCATTTCATAAATTTGGAAATAGTTGAATAAGTTACTATTTTCTCAAGATCAAAAGAAAATATATATCTCCACAACTTTCTATTTTATCTTTGATGATGACGAATAAGAATGACGATTTTATTACTTGTCATCTTGAGATCGCACAAGTCACAACCATATATCAACTAGAGAGAGGCCAGTCACCACTACTTGGTCATGGAGGCACATGGCGTATGGTTTAGAAATATTTATTTTTATTTTTTTCCTTATGAGTTGATAGGGATAAAATTGAGCTTATAAAAGTTTAAAGATCAGTAAAAAAGGTTTGATAAAAAGGAGACGTAAAAAATTTCTAAATACATTTCTCAATAAATCATTATAATGTATGTGTCATTGTTTTCATTAGCTGAGTTGTATAGAAGAAGTGGTAAGTGGTAACTAGTAAAGAGTAGGTTGCCACAAACATAAGTATCCTAACTCCAAAGCTTTAAATGATTAGAATAAGAGCATTTTCTCTTACTGTATATGCCCTCAAGGCTTGAGACTTGCGCATCATATGCTTGAGTGATTGAGACTTGAGAACATTGTCCATATGAAATCTTGAAGAAGCACCATCAATGAACCAAAGTACAAAAGCTCCAAACTCCTTAAAAGGCACTTGATGGCTTCATTGGCAGTCTCTGAAGCTGGTTGGTGACCAAACTCACAACTGCTTTGAAGGTAGACATAAATTGGTGTTTACGGGCCTAATTAATGGGGCTCATATAATCATACTTTACATCTTGAGAGATTCTTAATTGACGACCAACCAAACCATTTAGACTCATATGAGTCATATCATGCTTGTTAATATGGATGCCTGATCTACGTACTCACTGCTCTTGCTGCGAGGGCTGCTTCTTTCCTGGGATCTTGGAAAGATGCCCTTTCCATGTGGTAAATTGCCTAGGGCATATTAGTAAAGCTAATACTGGACTAGTCTTCAACCTCTTGTTAACAAGATGCATGCTGTACTGGGTTTAGCTTACTACAGTTGAGTTCTTTATACACCAGATTAAAGATCTCTCATTAACATAATGGTCATTTAACATATTAACAGAGGATAAGCTACTTATGCAAACTTTTCTCTGCACTTGCTAGTCTTTTAGAAATTTCAATAAGATCGTGATGCTTAATTTTCAAAACAAAATCAGAGAGAGAGAGAGAGAGGCATCACACCAAATATCACTTTTTATTAACAACTGAACCATAACAATATTGCTCAAGTACTCGTAGATGCACTTGTAGAAGAAGAGCATCAGTACTTCTCTAGAGTCTAGACCCAACAATACTTTAAAACCCTAAACATTAAAACAAACACCAACTGAGATCAGGAACCGACTAGAACTTTCACAACTAAAGCAAACACAGACCATAACTAAGACTCCAACTACTAGACCAGTACCAAACCCAAGAACCCTCCTCCGATCCATATCCAGCACGTCAAATCAGTCATGTGGTATCATTGGAACCGAACCACCGCCACTAGTACCAATAGAGCCACCAGGAATAGTGGGCAAACCTCCGGCAGTAGGGACACATCCACCAGGGAGTGTGCAGAAGCCTGATGGGCTAAACCCAATTCCAGTAGCAAAGCCTGGGCCTGAGCCTGGGAAGAAAGCACCTCCAGCTCCTCCATAGAAGTTTTGGGGGTGCTCAACTTGTTCTTTAGTCTTCATCACTCTTGCTTCAACACCCAAAGCCAGAACCACTGCAACAACGGTCAGGATCATCAGCAGGACCTTACTCACTCTCTCCATCTTAAAACACTCAGATCTCTCTTAACAATGACAAAGCTAGCTCTCACACTCTTTGGTATACAAGGAAGAGATGCCTAGCCATCTGCCCAAGGGCCCCTTCTTATAGTGCAAAGGGTTTCCATTTCAGGAAAAATTGCTAGCCCTTGGCTTAGCATAGAGAGAGCCGGAGAGGGTTTCAATTCCCTGCCATATATGGAACTTACTAATTAATTCAAGGGCATTTTTGGACAGGCAGAAGCACAAAACCAAGCTTATTAACTGACATTAAAATTACACATATGACCTTGTCCATGCCCTTCTATAGTTCTATTGATGATAACACTGGCATTCCAGCATGTAAATTTGTAACATCTACTTGCCTATTCCGGAGTTTTCATCATCTAAAGTTGAAAATGCAAGGGGAACTATGATATAGTTATATGTTAAAATGATGCTAACCAGGCTGTAGTAAAAGAGGTAAGAGTGTTGGGTAAACTACCTAACAGCATGAACAATATTTAAAGACAGTCATCAATTTGCCAGTTCAGCATATTAAACTTTTGTTACTAGGGCAGATTTGGGAATAGTAATGTCTTTTTACTTGGACGGTTGGAATTGCCAAAGTCACCGTCCCTGTAGTAAAAATGGAGTTGTGGAACTGGTGTAGAATTTATGACGGTAATACCTAACAAAAATTGAGAGGACTAAGTAAGAAGCAATGGCCCTTAAATCCCAGGACACTGACCTTTACCCTCCTTCACTTTATTACTTTTCCAGTTTCTTCTAGTGACATGTGCTGATTCATATATATGCCCCCTACATGGCTACTGATACATTTCTACATATATACAAGGAGTTTTAGCTGGTCTGTTGCAGAAATTAATTTCATCACCATCATACTGGTACCTACACTGATATTAACATAGAAAAGGAAGGGGGGAAAAAAAAACTAGCTGTGACTTGTCCACCTGCAAGTTTTAATAGGATTTCTATATAGATGATGGAGTAAACTAGAAAAAAAGTTTGGGGTCGGGGCTTCACACATTTGCACCTTCTACAATTACAATTTGATTTGAAATTAGCGCAGTGTAAAAACTAAAAAATGTTGCCTGTATTTTTGAAGCTGGGATACACAAATGTACGTAGTAGCAAATTAAAAGCATATGAATGTCCTGTTTTTGCTGAAATCCCTTGTTAAAATTAACCACTTATATGAATATATGTAGTCCCATAAATCATCCAGCCATTCATACCGGAATCCATTAAACTCTTTCTTCTTAGGGGTCCTCTAGATCAGCTTCTCTCTTTTCACAGTCGAACCAGTGTGACAGCAAGAAGGATTGCTAACACCCGAGACAGAAGGCTTGTAAAAACGATAACTCCCGAAGACCAGAAGTTAGTACTCTATATGCACCAAGAGCTATCATCCAGAGTCAACATTCACAAGAAGTTCCATTCAGAATCTTTTAATTAATTCTATTCTAATAACACCATAACGTACATATGGGACTCAACTT
Organism: Rosa persica; assembly: GCA_025331145.1. Classification (NCBI taxonomy): domain Eukaryota; kingdom Viridiplantae; phylum Streptophyta; class Magnoliopsida; order Rosales; family Rosaceae; genus Rosa; species Rosa persica. The sequence goes on along the minus strand of WFKR01000003.1, from coordinate 5,656,524 downwards.
CTAAAAATTTTCAATTGAGTGATATCATTTGGAAACTTGTATATCAAACAGATACTTATTAGCATATTGAACACATCAAGTCAATAACTTGATCCTTCATGATAGAACAAGGCAATTTAAATTGATGGATAACCTTTGAACATGATCTACTATTCTGTGTACGTTTAGTTGGCCTTTGAACATACTTGGCTCAAGATTGAATCCTTTTCCTATTTCTGGAATCATAACAAATATGTTTCTCCTTGAATCCAAAAGTAACAGATAAACCAAGTAAGAGAATGATCTCTGCCGATGAATAACTTAATCAAGGACCGACAGCTCTTTGGGGTTAGAGCGAAAGTGTTAAGCTAGCGATTGGAAAAGTTCAAACAGGAATTGGGGGTTCTTTATAGGGGTGCAAACAACGTCGTTTTGGTATATATTCACCAAACAAAGCGCCCGAAATATAAAAACTTAGGCATTGACAATCATCATTTAAATTACCTTTCAGTTACTTTACCCCAAACAAATTCCAAAACGATTTTGAGAACAAGTGATCAAACACAGGCCAACAAACAAGGATGTTACGTTGATTTAACATCAAGTGGCTAACGAAACTCCTTGTTTGTGCTGAATCGATTGCAACTGTTATCTTGAAGACTTGAACACATTTTATATCCATCCATCCAGAAGTACATTTTCCCAAATACTTATATCCGTTCCTACCAAAATCCGTGCAACCATGAGATCCGAATTCATATTCATCCATCAAAGTACAAACCAAAATTACATATTTATTCCTAGACCAAACACAGATAAGAAAAGGTTTTCATGCATCCATCAATGCATGTTCATTTTGGTGCAGCGCTGTCGCCCAATGACATATTTCCCCTTGCCCTACCAGTCGGAGCTGCGAACATGCATCTACATTAATCATATTCAAAAGTGTTAGTAGTGCAAAGAGAGATCAAGAAAGTTGCATAAAACTTCGGGGGATCAGAAGCTTTCTTAGTTTAGTTCCCTGACTCTCCCATAGGAACTACACTAGATTCAAATTGCACTTCTACATGTTTTACCATCAATTATGATTTTGCAGTGCATCCACGTACTAACCGGTTCTTAATTCAGACACAGATAAAATTTCAACCTCATCTTTTCTTGTAACATATGCTGCTGAATATGAAGTAGAAAAAGTTCACATGTGAGACGGAAGGACTAGTTTTGAGTATATGCATGCATGAACATAAGACGTACCGGTTTGGAGCTTTCTGGAAACAACATTAATGTTGGTTGAGAATTCTGCTGCAACTGTGGATCACCGTCTTGGATGGAATCCCTCAAAATTTCTTTTCCACTAGTTGCATTTGGGACCTGTAACACTTTATATTGTTAACATGTATCAGCATAATTCTCCCACCAAAACTAGATTTGAATTCCTTCTTTTTTCTACAAATCTTTACCATCAATATGATTTTGATGTGCATAATGTAAGCCAGAGTGAATACAAGTTCTGGACTTATGAACAAAATTAGAGTCTTATTGCACTCCATGTTTCTAATGTTCAGTTTAATTCCTACACCGGGGATCAAACTTCAACAGTTCAACCTTACATTTTCTTATAATGTTCTATTGTGGAGTACAAGTCCTAACATGTTCTCACACAAGTCAGCGTGAGAATGAATGGACTGGGATATTTGAGGACCGATATTTGGAGTTTTGTATGTGTGCATATGTATGCATAAATATGACATACCAGTTCAGATTGTTGGGCAGATATTAATGTTGGTTGAAAACTCTGCTGCAACTGTGGATCACCATCTTGACTGGAATCCCTCAAAATCTCTTTTCCACTAGTTGCATTTGGAGCCTATGACAGTTTATGTAAATGTTAACATATGCATCAACACAAATCAAGTGACTCAAATATCAATGATGCATATATTGAACTCTTGCATGATACCTTGGTAGATGACTCTGCATCACCCCCATGGGACTTCAGAGAGCGCATGAGCGTATAAGCATGTATCAGCTCATCAATCTTGTCAGCGAATTCCCATATCTTCCCACCTTTTGGCATCATAGGTGTATAAAGCCAAATGATCTCTTTGATGCATTTGTCTGTTACATTTCGATCACTTGCCTGCAGATCCATCAGTTCATTAATGAATCTGTGCACCGTGTATTTACAACCTGGATAACATGGAACCTGAGCATCTTCCACAAGTTTGATCAGCTCCGGAGTTAGTTCATTTGACCCTGCCGAGGGATCAGTTGTTGTTGGTTCATGAGTCGCAACACTTTTTTCCATCTTTTCTCAAAAAAGGAAGTTGATCCGAGTACAACTGAAAAAAAAGGATCACTTAAAAGAGATAGTATCAAGGGAAAATAGTATACGTAAGTCAAACAGGATTGCTAAATCTAAACCATAGGCTACTCAGTTACCAATAATCTACTTATTTGATCTAACAGAATGTCTCCAAAGTGAGATCCATCTTCAAACACCACTTCGATCTGATAAAATCACTATACAAGTTTAAGTGATATATGGAGAACCGAAAATAAATGAAGTAGAGGTAGGCTCCTCTTTGAGGTTTTAACATTTGGGAAGAAATCATTTGGAGATTGGGACAAATCAAATTGTTCAGCGCGCATCAACCATTTGGGGAAATATGATCATTCCCTCTTTAATTCAGATTCAACTTAGACGAAACACCAATATTGAAAGGGAAAAAAAAATTGCAAATGATGCTTGGGAATAGTTAGGCCACCAGTGAACCCCACAGTACAAGGAAAACCATGTTAAAGAACAGTGATTCTTTATTCCTTATGCAACAAGACTGACATCCAGAATCAAAATTCACAACATAAGGAGCATACAGAATCTGTTGGTTTGAAAATATAGTTACCCTATCGAATATCTTGAATGAAAAACATGACAAAATAGCATCTACATACCATCCAACAAAAGTACTTACTTGATCATCAACTTTTGCAAAGGTTCAAGTTTTTACATGTTTCAGAAGTAATCAGACACATATAACCATGCACGCTCAAAGGAATTGAAACAACCAAACACGAGAACTCTCACCAGTTCGCTACCAAACCAAGAATTTATATACAGAAATTATATAGGTAAACTGAAAAAGAAAAAGATGTCAGTGATGAACAACTTACTGACTGATCAAGGGCAGAGAGCTCTCTTCGGCGACGAGTGAAAAAGCGAAGGTGTGAGAATGGGAGAAGCGTAACTTAAGAAGCCACCACACAGGGTTTTCATACGTACGAACCCGCGCTAAATATACTCTAGGGAGTGGAGGAAATTTTTTTGGAACTATCAATCTATCATTGTACGTTATACGATTTATATTACTAAATAAACAATTTTCATATAGAAAAATATAGTTTAATAAACAAATTTTTATTCTATAATAGAATACATAACGATTAGTTATCCTGAGTAAACTTCTCTAATAAATTGTTGCTGTTTTAATTTCATTTTGACCTTAGCCATATCATCACTCTACCAAATGATTTATGTCATTGGAAATGGTTTTTTGAATCAACGTTACGTTGCTTAATTAGATGTGAAAGGTTTTGGATCTCTTTAGTTTAGGTGATATGCTTATATCTTTCTTCAGTTTTGTATAACAGACCTGATGATATATCTAAATCCCCAAACTCGATTACATCATGATTTTTCATCTGAGTCCTAAACTTTGTCAAACTAATTGCAGAACTTTTGACAGATTGTACTTCGTCCTGTCCATCAGTTTTTTCTTTTCTTTTCCTAATCAGCAATGACATTCACGAGAAAAATTGGTTTATTGTATAATGATGTTTAATTCATGATTAACTTGCCAAATAGGAAAAAAAAAACATAATTGCAATAGAGGGTAGTTAGGATAAGTTGTAAAAAAAAAAAATATATATATATATAATAATAATAATAAAGTAATAGATACACAGAAATTGTGTATGAATAGAGAAAATGGGTGTACATATAGCACACCCAAAATAAAAAAAAGAGTTCGACTTCCTAATATAAATAAACAAAAAAAATGGAATAGAAGAAGAAAACCATAGCATACTGTGTCCCTCATGTGAAACGTTTAGACCACGAGAGCTGTGATGTCCAGACGGAATTATGATTTTTACTCGGGGTGGGGGTGGGAGATGGGGCGTTCGAGTGTGGCAAGAGAGGGGACTAGATTTCTTTTAATTAACTATATGTGAAATCTAACCGTCTTTGTGGATCATTTTTCATCTACAAATTTATTAAAATTTTAATCAATATTCAAAAACAATACTCATGTAAGCATTTTAAAAAAGTGATGTTAGTAATAATGTAGGGCCTGAGTCTACAAAATCTTATAAAATCGTACTTTTTTCAATTGAGAATGAAAGAATTTTAAGAAAGAAATTAGTTTCACGCTGTTATAGTCACATACTCACAGTAGAAAAATATAGGTATAAAATTGACAAAGTATGTGATCATTTTGCTCTTTTATTGGTTATTCTTTGGTTTACTTGGAAGGAGAGAAATCAAAGGCTTTGGGCTGTAAGTTCAGATCACTAAACCATCTTTTTTATCTGATTCGTGATTATATGTCAGTTTTGAGGTCTGCTGCACCTAAACGTGTGAGTATTGGCAGACAACGCAAACATTGGGTGCTCCTTCCAGTTGGTTGGTTGAAAGCTAATTTAGACGAAGCCTTTGATCCATTGAGGATAGAAATGAAATCCTTTAATAAAAAAATAAAAATAAAAAAACCTCACTCACTGTGGAGGTATTGGTGTTATAGTGCGTAAGTCTTCTGGTACCATCATCGGAGGTTTGTGTTGTAAAGTTACAAACGTGCTCGTACGCGACATTGTGGAAGCATTAGCAAGTCGAGCCGATTGTGAGTTAGCATCGGAGTATCAATTGGCTCCTATTGTTTTTGAGGCAGATTGTCCCAAGTTGGTGGAGGCTGTGGTCCTGGTTTTGGTAGAACATACAAGATGAATATGAATGGCTCACTGTTCACTCGGGTTTTGAGCCATAATGATGGCCGAGTGGATTATTGAGGATGCCAGAGATTTGTTATCTTCTATTCCTGCTTCTTTTTTCACTCACATTTTTAGGGAGGCTAATATGGTAGCTCACAAGCTAGCCAGATAAGCTCTTCTCTCCAACGTCCATCATAGGTGGAATGGTCCCATTTCTTTTGATCTTCGTGACTTTTTAGTAGGGCTGTCAATTTCGACACGATCCGATAACATGACTCGAAACCTGCACGATTAAAAAGCGGGTCTGTCGTGAGTCAACCTGTCATGACCTATTTAATAAACGAGTCGGCTGCAGGTCAACCCGCCTATTTATTAAATGAGTTGGGTTTTATATTATATATAACTCGCCTAAACAACCCATTTAGAAATAGTAATATTATATGTATATAAAGGCTGAATAAGTCTTTTTCTCACTTTAAACTATGGTTTACCACTTCATCATTAACACTATAAATTCTCTTGTGAATTTAATCAATTTATGTATTTTTTTAGTTAAACGAGTTGCAATATTAACTTTTAAATAAGTCATTTTATCAAACACAACACAACATATTTATTAAATGAGTTAAGCGAGTTGGAAACGGGTAACCTATTTAATAAATAGGTTGAGTTTGGATTTAAATTTTCAATACGATTATTAAATAAATTGGGTTTTGATTTGTCTCTTATAACATAACAAATTTCTTGACCCAACAAAAACCCGACCCAACACAACCAATTGACAGTCCTACTTTTTAGGCAATAGTTGTACCCTTTGATCCTAATCAATAAAACATTAACGACTTGACGTTCTTCTCTAAAAAAAAAAAAACAAAACAAAAGCCCTAACATTTATGGCTTACTATATTATTTATTTTTATTTGTGTTATCAATTGTTAATCTTATTTAATTAACCAATTAATTCAATAAGATCTTGTGTCACATGGACAATGACCTTATTGTTTATATATTTAAAAGAATCTTACGTGAGCTGCCGCATAGACACGTGGTAGGGAGATCAATCACTGTCTAGCAGTGAGATATTTTGGGTATTGCAATTTAAAGAGTACGGGCAGTTTTGAAAAAGAAAAAAAAAGATTATTTATTCTGATTTGGTCGGCGTAAAGCCACGTGGTGGGATAGCCCCACCTAATTTCTCAATATATTTTTATTTCTTTTACCCCTCACTGGCACGTGGCAGTGTGTGATTGTTCATGTATTTACTGTCTCTCTTACTTTCATTACTGCACCTGTCATACTGAATGATGTATGTCAGAAACTTTGGGGGGCCTGGACCCCTTCCTTTTTAGGCTCTGGACCCTTTCGGACTGGATTAGTTTGCCACTGGTGACCTTGTTGTGCTCGTATTGGTGCCCAAGTGGCGGTGGTGCGGGTTCCTACACTCAATAGAGATCGAGTCATCTTAAATTCAATATGATTTTGAGGAAAATACAGTCTGATAGTCCAATAGGCTCCAAAATCAAATTCGTAATCGACTACAGTAGTTGAAATATTAGAAATATCGTCCCATTATTTTTATTTTTCATTATTTAGGATCTTTGACTCAGATGCATAAAGAAGATTTTACTTTCAATACATTCTTTTTTGTTCCCACCATTTTCTACCTTTAAATCTTGAAGCTCTACTGGTAGTCGAGGACTCTGTTACTACGGCATGGAACCAAAAACCCCTGTAGCCAATCAATAATATTACATGTAGTATAGTGAAAATTTTCGATTACATAATGGATGAAGAATAGAAGTATATAGAACGATATATACATTATACAGTATTACAGTACATGCGCACTAGGGTTAATCTCAGAGAACCCATGTGATGAATGACACAACTACAGAAAGGACTTGTTCGAGTACAATCGTGTCGAGTGATGAGACTGAACAGTCACTGATGGCACGCTCATCAGAGCATTGACAGAGCAGCGAAAGAACCTCTACATTTCTCTTGGGAAGACACGTCGCACTGAACAGTGATCAAACTGCAAAGTTACTGCTTTCTTTTCCTTCTTCCAATACAAATTTAACTTCTGCCAGCACTTTTGATTAGACGAGACATGCCAAAGTTACAACAAACCAGTACCGCGCATGCAAGAGTTATGACACACCAACTTGTATTCGTACGGTTAGGTTAGAGTGGGTATTTGCATGGTCTTTAGGGTTTTTTGTACACGATCTGAACCTCTAAGTCGTTAACTGCATTACCCTCTGTTAATTAGTCGGAGAAATTCAACCAGAAGATCAAATCGAGAGCTATAGCAAACTCGGACTGCAGGTTAGCAGAGGGCCAGAGACTGTGGAGAGATGATAGCATCACTGGCGTTGCTCTTTTGTGATTGGCAATTGGATTTTTTGTGATTGGCAATTGGATTTCACATCGCATCATCGCTCCCGCTGTAAGGACTGCAGTGAGAAGGTGTGCAACTTCTGCAGGCAGATGAAAGGATAAACAATTAATGTACGTACACCACCAATTAGGGTTTGGGTTCGTGTGGGGTTTGCGATTAGCTAGGGTAACCAGAAATTAATAGAACTGTGGATGTGTATTGGTTCCTCTTGATTACAGTCGTTTTTGTTTAGTTTTAGTGAATGTAGTATCGACCAGCTAATGGAATATAAATTAGTAGTTATGGTTCCAGCTTGTGTTCTGTATGGTGCTAAAAAAATCTTCTTCAATCGTCTCCATTTTAGGGCACTAGAAATGAAGTATCTAGTATTTGTGAACCATCTCATCAAATTAGTTTCTTTGAAACTTGGAAGTGATCGGGACTGTTGAGTGGTTTAATTTTCTTCAAAATGGGTGTACATCTAGCAAGGAGGATATGAGTTTGGTTTTTAGTGGCTCTGCTTACTAAGTTACGACTTAGCTATCCATTAATATCTTCGTGCGTGTGTGATGTCACTAATATGCTATTTCAACAGAGTTGCATGAAACTGTATGATTAGATTGGAGAGCAAAACTCACTAGCAAGGTTTTAATGAGGCACATATTTAGCATAGTCATTCAATTCATACTGCATCATCCTAAATATGTATTAATTCGATATACATGCATATGCTCATCTGTTAGTTTTAACCTTTTGTCCCCCTGAGAGTACTGGCTATTTGGTGGTGTATGAACTCTGATGCATTTCTCCCCCTTAGACATACTGTTTGCTTATAGTCCAGGTAAGACGACTTCAAGTCTTAAACTACTTTCAAGGTTCTTATGCAACTATAATTGTCTTTTTTTTTTTTTTTTTTGGTTCCCCTTTTTTTGTTATTATTTATTATTAATGAAAGTTTCCTCTTAATGGAGAGCAACCCTATTCTCTCTCTAACGGCGCTCCTCGTTGCGCTTACCCTAACGCTGCAACCTTGTTGCGGCATCGATCACAGCAGCTCCAGCCCTGTTCACATATCAGGACGCGTGTGTCCGGTCTTGCCCATTATCCAATCCTCATCATCAATTTCTTCTCAACTTCAATCCCAACAGCCTCGATCTACTACTGTTGATACTGGACATGGTGGAGCATCTGGCCTACCTCGGGATGGTAGGCTCCATCAGTTTACCTGTCGCCGCTGATCTTTGGCGATGTCCTAATGCAGAACTGGATTATACCCGGGTTGGATATGTTTGCTGCAATTTGAAAGGGAATTACGATGATTAGGCCGGCTCTTAATAGCGGTAGTTATGATGGCATGAAGGTGATCCATAGTGGCGGTGGCGTTGAACCTGGTGCAGCGGTAAAGATGGTTGAGATGCAGGTAGTTGTTGATCCGGCATCTGGCTAAGAGCATGGGTGACTCTTTTTGGGGAGCCCATAGTAAATTGGAATGCCTTTTTGGGCTCCTGGCATTCCACCCTCACAGCCCATCGATCACTCATTGAGCAGTGGGTGGGTTTGACTTTCCTGAGTAAATAGTTTCTTCGATCTGCGCACCATAAGGGGATCCGCGGCGGAGGTCGGCGAAGACTGCTGCAGGGTCAGGTTGGATTCTTTGGCCTCTTTTTTTTCTTTGCTGGCTTGGAAAACTTGATCCCGCTCAGGCAGTGCAACGGCACAACGCCAACGAATTTGGCTATGCCAACGAAGCCTCAAAATGGGCTAGGGCTCATCAATCAATAATCTGGGATTGGGCCTGTCTTAGCCCTGGTTCTAAACTTGGTGTGTATAAGTTCTAAGGGCAAGGAAAAAATATAGGTAATTGTGGTAGGGGCCTATTTACTATGTCTTGCTATTCTTCATAGTTTATAGGCTCGCTTTTAAATAAGTGAGCGGTTAGTTCGAATATAGGTGGTCTGTTCCTATGTATCACAATAGTTCTCTTACTACAACTTCTTGATCTTTCTAGTCGAAGGTAACATAAGGATATGTAATGGTCATCTTGACATGAGTTAATGAAATCCACATTCTTTCAAAAAAAAAAAATGAAAGTTTCCTCTTGTCAAAAAAAAAAACAATATATCGTTAACTGTCATATCTTATCGAGATGACTATTTTACTCATTTTCAATCTATTAGAGCAAGTCCACCTGTTGAGTCTTTGGGTTAGAACATTGTTCATTGCTTTTTTATGTTTGTTTTCATCCGTTGCGTAGGTTAAGTCACTGAGGCAGGATACGGTTCATTTAATATTATATTAATTTAAAACAGTAATTATGAAAATTTTGGAAAATCTACAAACAAAGTGTTTAATCACTTTAGGTGAAAAAAATGCACCTTAATTTGTTTTTTTAGACAAATTATTAGTCACCAAACACGTTTATTGTTCACCGAAATTTTCAAGACTCTTATATATGAATATCTTCAGTAATCCCCATCTTGTTCCCGCATGAAGATACTTCAGCAAGATCTAGGCCCTGTTCATCCATGTTGGTCGTTGGAAACACAAAATTTAGGAATGTGAAAGATTTTAGAAGGAGGAAAACAATTTACAACTATGAAAGAAATTTGTTGGGTCCGGAATGTAAAACAAATTGTAGAATTTTGGGCAAATTTCATTAAACAACTTTTATCTTTATATCCTAAATTATTTGTGCCTTATACTTTCAATTTCATCACGAATGCCCTTGGACTTACAAATTCAATCAATCTTGTCTAACTTTGACATTTTTTGTCAACTATTGTGTGATGTATTTTGAAATTGTAGTAACATACTATATAATTTTGTATATCACATTAATGAATCATCATCATGTAAGGGAGATCATTAGATGTGTTGTCCATAGATCGGCGCATCTTGCTAGTGTGTCTTACTGAAATGATTATTGGCTAGATGAGGCTCTGTGATTATCCAAGATATGCCCACCTCGCTGTACAATCATTATTTTTCTATTAATAATAATATCAGGCATGGGGTTGAGCCTTTAAAAAAAAAAAAAACGTTAGAGCAACGTTTCCAATTTACAAAATATTTGATGAAAAAACACATGGTTATATGTGACGAAGTTAAAAGTGTATGGATACAACTGATTTAACATTTAAAAGTTAGACAATTAAACTCAAATTAATCCCTCGCTCTTTTAATTTTTATCCTATAGATCAGCCACCTGAAGATGCTGAAGTTGGGATATGGGTAATGGATGATAAAGGCAATATCATTATATCAAGGATTCTTGGACGTTAAAGTTATCCTTTCGACCACATGCGATTAACATTCAGGGAACGTTAAACTTTTGGAAGAATGAAGAATGATTTGTGGTCGCCCGCTTGTCGTGTGATCTCCTACGACTTCAAAGCTAAAGAGATTAAGCCTTTTCCTCTTATGATTGTGTCCCCACAATATTATGAACTTCTTGTTCGAAAGAATAGCCTAGTTTTCCTCTGAGAGAGGCAACATGCTTTGATAGAGACGAGACTACCATTGTAATTTCTCCAGTCCAAAAGAATGATTTTGAATTATATAGTTATATGCTAATACGAATGTCACTCGTATTAGTTTACATGGTATTCCAGTCATTCCAATTCTCATGTTAGAAAACACATATCTGCTCATACTAATTTCAGTCTCTACTATTTTATTGTTTTGTCTTTAATTGGTAGAGTTAATATTGTTTTCTCGAGCTCACCCTCCATTGTACACTGGCTCAAGTCAGAGCTAAACTTGGCTTGGTTTTGCTCATTCCGTTCGAACTCATATTGAGCTCAAACGAACGTTGAATAATATGAGAAATTCAAATTAAAACAGTAAAAAAAAAAAAAAAACTAAGACGTTGATATTTCACCAAAAAAAATTATATATGTGGTACTTGTACCTTCTTACCTTTGCCTTGGTATGATTAACCTTTAGAGCGAAAAACTAGTTGCACATTTAGTTCGAGTAATCCTTCTTTCTTTTTTTCTCAAACTTTCCTCAAACATCATGTAAAGAAAGAATGATTACCTTTTCTTCTTCCTCTTCTTCTTCTTCTTCTTCTTTTTTTTTTTTTTTCAAATTAAAATGAACTATAGTAGCTTATTTTGCATTTTAAATTCTGGATTTACACACCTGTTCCAATGATCATTGGTTGTAAATAAAGTGATCAAACAATTTGATAAAAGAATGTAACATAACTGATGAAACAACGGCGACAACAAACAAACAAACTCAATATATATGATCAAACCAACAAACCCTCAGAGTTCTTCTAGCTAGCTAGTTCACAACCCTGCACTTTTTTCTGATCTCACCCTGTCTTCCTGTGAGGATATCAATGGAACCCATTTTCACCATAGCGGATGCAAACTTCTTAGCCCAAGCTGGACCAAGTCTAGCATTATTCCTCACCATCGCCGCCGTTGAATGGCTGCTAAGAAGAGTTTGATCCGACTCAAATAGGGCAAGATGGTTCATTAAGTTAGTGTAGTACTTATTGTCAAGCCTGTTTGGTGTAAGACCATCAAGTTGGACTACATTGTTTGATGAGGATGGCGGACACTTGGCTTTCAAGTCCCTAGCAAACTTGGGATCCAAGGAAGGGTCTTGTGGGTGAGTTTTATTGAAGGAATACAAGCGGTTCGAGAAGGAAGAACAATGTGACACACCAATGGAATGCGCCCCAGATAATGTGACCATTTCATCCAAGCTAAAGCCTTTGCGTGCAAAACTGGCCCCGAGCTCCTTGGCATTCGAAGAAGGAGAAGGAAGATCTTGGGAAGGGTCGTCAAATGATGAAACTCTCCCATCACGCCGCCCTGAAGGCACTTGGTAGTTTATGCCACCAACTGCCAAGGCACCGTCACGAGCTGCGAATGCAAGAATGTCAGCACATGACACAGTTCTCGGGCATAGAGATTCAAGTTCCGCCTTTGCCTCATCGATCACTTCAAAGCCTCTTAAGCTTGGGTTGTTTGCCGGATGTTCTTTTTCAGATAGCTTTCCAGGAGTTGAATCAAGTAGGACAGATGCATCACAACCCTGAAATAATACATACATTTAGTTATAATTAACTTAATAATTCAAAAGCTAAAACCATTAGTTTCATGAATGAAAATGAAGCATGTATGCATACCCTGACAAAGCAATCATGGAACTGCATTCTGATAAGGCCAGCAGCAATGCCAGGATTCTTCGCCACGGCTTTGGTCACAGCTTTTCTCACAATTGCTTCTGCAGAAGGACAACTTGTTCTATAGAAACCAACTCTGGGGGTTATGGCTGATGACATGTAGACCATCATAGACATGGTTAGGAAGATCAAGCACAATCGTAACATTGAGTTACTCATTTCAAAGTACAGTGCAGCCGGTGGTGATATGAAAAACTGAATGATTGATAACTGAAGTGCTGATTGAGAAAATTGTTGAAGTTACATTAATATTTATAGCTTAAGAAGAAAAGGTGAAGTATGGTTTTGGTGAAACGCGTATAGCTGCAAATTAAGCACAAACTGCAAAGCTGTCTAAGTTTGAAGTTTGAACAGTTCATATATTGCAAAACTTCACTTGTATTTTGAAAGATGTCAACTGGCAATGAAGAGGATGATAAGGAGTGCTCATTGTCCATTTTGGTAGTGGGTGTCCACTTCATGACAAAAGTTTCAACCTATATATACCTAGCATTGTTCCTAACGTTTTTTATAATATCATTTGTAGATCGTTTAACTAGGGTTTTGTAATGTATTAGTTGGCTAGCTAGTAATGGCTTCTAGTTTACACTACTCGAACAAAAGATAAGTTAAGCGAAAATGAACAAATTAACTTGATGCGGGTTGAAAACAAAATAACATAATCGATTTGGTGTTTGACCATGCACCATTTCAAGTTTCAGCAAAATGAAACAAAACAGTTTGATAGTCCTCATGCAAGAACACCAAAATAGAAAGCTTGACTTAGCCATGGCACTGCAGGCCTTCTTCTTTGTTAATAATAAATAGGCTTAAGGTGTAAGACAATTTTATTTGGTTGTTGACGTGGTAATGAAGTTAGTAAACAACCAAGCCTCTATATGACAAAGCCAAGGCATTAGAGCCAAGGCATTAGTGGCAGCCCTTCTTTTGTTTTGAGGAAAGCGTATAGTGTTAGACTTAATCCTCTAGAATTATTAGCCACTGCTATCTATCCATTTGGCATGTCCTGGATTCCTGGAAGCCTGGTTCCTGTCCATTTCTTAATCTCTACACGCTTAACTCCGAGACTGATACAAAGAGAACAAGAACAAAAACGTACTTAAGCTGGAACAAGTCTTAATAAGATTACTAATCAAGGCCAGACACATCATCAGCCATAGCCAACAGTCCCAAAATCCAATCCAGCTGCTGCAAGAGATCATGAAAACCTAGCTAGAATGCTGGTATGATCATATGAAGGGAAAAATCTTGAGTGGGGCTGTAGGATCACTAGGATGGTCTAATGCCCCAATCAAACTTTGATACGTTAGCCAACACACAAAATAATCTCAATATTACAAAGCCCCATGCTTCGTACATGAAAGTAGAAGTATCCCTGATTTTTTTTTATTGTCTATACAAATCTAATAGTAACACGGTCTAACACAAGACCTTCTCCATAGAAAGAACAATCTTCAAATTTAAAAAAACTCGGGAGGAATGTCCTAAATTTAACAATAGCATTGGCAGTTACTCCCTAGAAAACATGAGGTAAAAAACTGAAGTGATCAAATTTTGATCACATGAAAGTTACCAACTCAGCTAGTGCTACTCACGTTAGTCACGATGTTTCCTTTCGAGGTGTCAAACCTGTTGATGTCAATAGCATACTCGCATAGGGGGGTGTGAATAGCGTGTAAAAGTCAATTCCCTACTTTAAGCAGAAAAACAGGAAAAAGAAGCCCAATGCAAGGCCCAAAAGATATAAGAGAACCAGTTTTCCTAAAGCAGCACAAAATCCAAAACCATCCCAAAGCAGTATAAGGAATCTCTTCCATTCCCAAATCTCAACTTAGAAGCTATTTGTGGCTTTTGTGAGGGAAATGGAGTCATTCTAGGAGCATTTGGCTAGGTCAGGTTTCATCTTTGCTGCTTAATTTCAACCACATTTACATTTACAAACACAAGTAATGCATTTCAAAGTCTGATTTGGAGGGATTTTGTGTTAGAATTTTGCTGAAAGTGTGCCTGCAAATCATGCTTTAGTCTCTCTACTGGGTTTACAAAGCTGTTAGTTCTTGAGTAAGCCCATCAATCACTTTACTTAATGTTCTTGATTTATATATTGAGTGAACCCATTGAGCTGTTCAGTAGTTGGTTTGGTTTCACTTATCATTTCCTAGTTTATTGAAAATTTTGCTTCAATTGAGTACCATTGAGATGATTCTTTATAGATTAGAAGATAATGGTTTCTAGTTTAGGGATCATTTCACCAAAAAGTTGTCATAAATTGTAATAATTTTGTTTTATGTTCTTGATCATTGACTACTTATAGGTGTAAGGTGTTTAACAAAAGCAAAAGTATCATGGAACTCTTTGCAAGCTCTCGAGCTTCTCGAGAGAGAGTGAGAGATAGATTTACTAATCTTCCAGAGGATGTTGCTTGTCAAATTCTTTCCTTCGTAAGTTTTAGAGACAGTGCTCGTGTGGGATGTGTGTCCAAAAGATGTAGAAAGTTTTCTCTATGCGTTAAGAACTTGGATTTTGATTCGGCCTATGCAATTTACGTGCGGGATAGGTTGAGGTTGTTGAATTGTTTGGATAGGTTCCTGTTTCAACGCGGGGAGAAGGAGACAAAGAGCTTTCGTATTCATTGGATCTTAGAAGGAGAAAGTGCAAGAAACGATGAGCATTTTCGAGTAATGTCATGGATCAATTATGCAGTGAAGTGCAATGTTGGAAGTCTTAATCTTGAGCTCGGTATGTTTGGGGGGATGATGACATTAGAATTGCCGTCTTGCATCTTTCATTGCAAGTCTTTGAGGCATCTAATTGTGGATGTACTGAACGCAGGAGGGAAGATTCTTAAGACGCCCTCCTTTGCTTGTTCCAGTAATCTCCAATCCTTAAAACTGAAAAATGTTACCATTGAGGAGGGGTTTGGTAAATGGATCTCATGGTGTTGCAAATGCATAAAGGAATTATCACTTGAACAGGTATTCAAGACAGAAAGAATCAGCATTGAAAGCTCATCTCTGGAATTATTTAGTCTTGCGAGTGATTATCGTTTGTGTTCTGATGATCTCCTTAAGCTCTCCATCCTTAATGTCTCAGGTGAAAAACTGGGAAAAATACATGTACAATGGAAAACACGTAGATGTGGCATAGATTATTTGCAGATTTTTGCCCCTAATGTTAAAAATTTGACATTGATCGGGATTTTCATGAATTACTTGTCTTTGGGGAAATTAATGTGTTTAGAAAAGTCAATAATTTATCCACTAGGCATACATCATTTTGACAAGGCGTTTGAGATTCTTTGCAGTGTAAGCAGAGCTAAAGTTCTCGCTTTGATCGGAGACATCATAAAGGTAATAAGATGCCACTCTCTAGATGTAGTTTTCTATAAAGGATATTACAGGGAACAGATCTTGGTTATGCGGCCACGGCGTCACGACAATAATTAATCTATGTTTCTTATATTAAGCAATTTTCTTTTGCAGCAATGGTGAGACTTGCTATCATGTAAATTTTTATTAATGCTGCAAGCTTTGTATGTATCATACTGAAAGACATTAAGTTGAAAACTTTATAAATTGTCAGTTACAACTTACAACACTGAGTCCCAGATTTTGCAAATGATATTCATTGACAAACATGATAGTGATTACGATTTGGAACAGTTGATTGCTATTCATGTGTATTTTGGAAACATATTAGATCAACTTTTGTAACTGTTTTCTCAACTCCCAAGCGTTTTTGGTTTCTCATTCTTTTTCTATTTAACATTTTTCCTTTTAAAATACTGCAGGTTGTGTTCAGGGAAGGCATCATGACACCAACCTTAGATAATGTTTATTGCTTTTCTATGCTTGGGACGTTGACCGACGACCTTGTCCCACCTATGGCCAATCTTCTTAAAACAATGCCTAATTTGATTAGTTTGCGCATAAGTAATGCAGTCATCCCTCTCAACTCTTGTACTAATGTAAGTAAAGTAGTTCTCCTTCTTTGGCTTTGGTAAATTGTTTTTTTTGGTTATTTCAGAAAAGATAAATTGGTCTGTTTGTTTTGTTGTGTCTCCAGTCATCTGGATTCAATATCAGCTATTGGAAATCCCTGAACCTGGCTTTTGTTGATCATCTTGAGTATGTATCAATACCAATTTTCAATGGGGATAATGAGGTGGAGTTTGCAGCTTATCTGCTCGAAAATGCTAGGAATTTGAAGAGAATGGTCATTTATCACTCAGGCCAACATAGTGCCATAAAGTGGCTTCAAAATAAAAGCTTCTGCTATTCCACTGCCAATGTCATCTTTATGGAACCAGTCAAGCAGTTGATCAAGAAAACAAAGGAAACAGAAAGGAGGTATAATATTTTTTTACTTTCAGAAATTTTTATATCAGATTTCATCATATCATAACCTTAATTTGATGTTGATGGATGCAGTATGGCCATTCTATTGAAATGGAAAACTCGGATGTTGATATGTTTTGGTCAGACTCTTGATATATCTTGGTTTTAGACAACATTAGTTGTGCAGGGCATATTGTTGTGTTTATGATTATACCCTTTCAGATTTTTGAATTGCATTAATATATTTAAACACTATTTATCATGGCATGCATATAAATACTCATCCATAATCTGGTGTGTGGTTGATTACCTGTAGGCTGATGTTCTAGTTGATCGCAAGTCCAGAATGCTGACGAGAAGAAGCTATCCTTAGAACTCGCAGGAATTCTGAAGGTTTTGAAGAGGGTGAGGAAGATATATCAAAGCTTGTTTCCCATAGGAGTAGATTTACATGCAAGGGTTCTTCTACAGAAGGAGTACTTTGTGCTGTAATTTTTGCCTTTAGTTGGTTTAGATCACCTGTCAGGGTAATTTACCTGTAAGGTGGTAATTTTTTTCTTGTTTTGGGTCTAAATCAGTCTTAACCGAGCTAACATCTTACTGGATGTTTATTTTGCCTAGAGATACTCCACAAAACTCAGATATTTTATGTTATTAATTCTGAAGTTCTGATATTCATTCTTCGCCACAAAAGTTTTTAAATTCAATGGTTCATGAAGATTGAAGACATGAAGTAGCTATCTCTCTTAATTTTGCTAAACATCCACTTCAGATTGCTCGATTGAATTTTCGGAAGCACCATAGTCTACAACCATTTAACTAGAAAACTAGTAAATTTTATTGTTTTTCGATGGCCGGTAATACTACCGGCCGTTAGGCCGAAATACAAAGTTATTTACTGCAATCACGAACAACCTTGCATTTCAAGGTAAATCTTTAATCGGAATCACTGATTAAAATGGTTAGTGAACCCTAACAAGTACTTACATCCCCTCTAAAACCATAATCTTTTCCCGCCATATTTTCAACAAAGAAGAATCATTTTCCCGCCACCGCCCAACTCCTAAAGCCCAAGCCCAATCCCCCAATTCTATTTCCCTCTCAACCCAACGACGTCGTCTGGCACATATTCCCTTGTACTGACAAACCCAATCCGAACAACCCAAAATACCCCTCTCAAAACTCCCAATGACCAACAGTCTACACCCACAGAACAAGTCATAACCCCAGAACCTCAGGTCCATTTTCGTCACCCCAGAAAATCAGGTTTCCCTGCTCTTCTAGAGCCCTCGAAATCAAAAGGACCCCTTTCTCACTCTCTCTCTGTGTCCCTGAATCGAAACCCTTCCTCTTCTCTCTGTAATTTTTCTCATTTCGAAAATCCGAAGCGAAACCCTAATATTAATACCCACCTCCACTCTCTCTAATCCTTTCCAAAGAACCCAGCTTTTCTCTCTTTCTCTGAGCCTCTCTCTCTCTATTGGTTTTGTTTTTGGTTAGAATCGGGGGATTTGGGGACGCCGCCAGGGCCGAAAGCAAAACCCTAACCCTAATTCGCATTGCGGGCGCCGCGAAATTTCACCGCAAGGCAACCGCCGGAGCCACGGAAAGGTACGTTTTCGATTCTTGGGTTGATATTTATGGATTAATCGAGTAGTTTTGTGCTGTTTTTTGGGGTTGTATGCGGTGGACGATGACCTAATTAGGGTTTCGAGTTGGGGGTTTTGAAAAAACTGAAAAGGGGGTTATTATGTTGTGGTAGGGGTTTGGTGGGATTCGACGGTAGCTTTTGAATCTGGTGAACTTTAGCAAAACCCTAAGTGTTACAGTATATCAATTCGTTTGTAATTTTTTAGTAGATGAAACTATATGATTCCTCAGAAAAGGGGAAATATTTTTTTTTTAAATTTTTATTTTATTTTATGCATAACAGGATCATTAGATACTTTATTTTGGGATGAAGAGATTTATGTTTTTATATATATATATATATATATATATATATATTTTGTGGTACCACAATTCAATTGTGTTTACGTATGTTGCAAATTCTTTCATTTGAAGCCTATTAATGGACTATCTTTGTTCTGCAGCGTCAGTTCGTTATGGCTGATAATCGAAATGGAATTGGTAAACCTACAAAGGCAGCTGGAGCAGGAAATAATCCCTACTTCATTGATTTGAATGTCTTCAGTCAGAGATTGAAGTCCCTGTATTCGCACTGGAATGAGCAGCCTGAGTTGTGGGATTCTAGTGACGTTATTGCGATTGCAACACCGCCGCAATCAGATGAAATCCGGTACCTTAAGTCTTCAGCATTGCAGATGTGGTTGGTTGGTTATGATGTTCCAGATACGATAATGGTTTTCATGAAGAAGCAGATTCATTTCTTGGGTAGCCAGAAGAAGGTGTCTTTTTTCCAAGGTGTGAAGAAGTCTGCCAAAGAGGCTGTGGGTGTTGATGTTGTGACGCATGTGAAGGCAAAGAGTGATGATGGCAGTGCTCTGATGGATACTATTTTGGGTGTAATTCATGCCCAACGAAAGGCTGATGGCCGTGATACTATTGTTGTAGGAAGTATAGCAAGGGAGGATCCTGAGGGGAATCTTTTGAAATTGTGGTTTGAGAAGCTGAAGAGTGCAACTGTTCAGCTTGGTGATGTAACAAATGGGTTGTCTGACTTGTTTGCTGTCAAGGAGAAAGAGGAACTTGGTAATGTCAAGAAAGCCGCTTACTTAAATACTCTTGTTATGCAGAAAATGGTGGCGAAGCTTGAGAGTGTTATTGATGATGAGAAGAAGGTCACTCACTCTTCTTTGATGGATGAGACAGAGAAACTTATACTGGAACCCTCTAAAGTTGGGCTGAAGCTCAATCCTCAGAATGTTGATATCTGTTACCCTCCAATCTTTCAGAGTGGAGGAAAGTATGATCTCAGACCTGGTGCTGCCAGCAATGATGAGCTTCTTTATTATGATTCTGCAAGTGTGATCATATGTGGTATTGGATCCCGTTATCACAATTACTGCTCAAATGCTGCCAGGACTTTTTTGATTGATGCTAATCCCCTTCAGAGCAAGGCATATGAGGTTCTTCTCAAGGCCCATGCTGCAGCCATTAGTGAGTTGAAGCCTGAGAATAAAGCCAGTGCTGCATATCTAGCAGCACTGGCTGTTGTAGAGAAGGATGCTCCTGAACTATTACCTAATCTGACAAAATCTACGGGGACAGGCATTGGTATTGAGTTCCGTGAATCTGGGTTGAACCTTAATGCAAAAAATGACCGGGTGGTGAAAGCTGGCATGGTCTTTAATGTGTCACTCGGTTTTCATAACTTGCAGAGTGGTATCAGTGATCCAAAGCACCAGAACTTCTCTTTGTTGCTAGCTGACACTGTTGTTGTCAACAATGACAAACCAGAGGTGCTGACAGTAAAGGTTTCTAAAGCTGTTAAAGATGTGGCATACTCCTTTAATGAAGTTGAAGAAGAAAAGCCTGAGAAAGGAAAAGGTCCGGCTAATGGAACAGAGGCCTTGATATCTAAAACCAATCTGAGGTCAGACAATAATGAGAAATCAAAGGAGGAGCTACGAAGGCATCACCAGGCAGAACTTGCCCGCCAGAAAAATGAAGAAACAGCCCGTAGACTTGCTGGTGATGGACATGGATCAGGTAATAATCGTTCCACTGCAAAGTCTTCATCCGATTTAGTGGCCTACAAGAATGTAAATGATCTCAATCCTAAAAGAGATCTGATGATTCAAGTTGACCAGAATAATGAAGCTGTTCTTTTGCCTATATATGGGAGCATGGTCCCCTTTCATGTTGCCACCATAAGGACAGTTAGTGTCCAAGCGGAGTCAGCCAACACTAATCAGGCGTGTTATATCAGAATCATCTTCAATGTTCCTGGGACTCCTTTTAGTCCTCATGATACAAACTCACTGAAAAACTTGGGTTCGATATATTTAAAGGAAGTTTCATTTCGCTCCAAGGACACAAGGCACATAAATGAAGTTACACAGGTGATCAAAAACCTTCGGAAGCGAGTTGTGTCCAGGGAGAATGAGAGAGCTGAGAGGGCTACACTTGTTACTCAGGAGAAACTCCAACTAGCTGGTAACAAATTTAAGCCGCTGAGATTGAATGACCTCTGGATTCGACCTGTGTTTGGTGGACGTGGCAGAAAGATTCCGGGTACTCTTGAAGCTCATGCAAATGGGTTTCGTTACTCTACCACCAGGCAAGATGAGCGCGTGGATGTAATGTATGGAAATATTAAGCATGCTTTTTTCCAGCCAGCAGAGAATGAGATGATTACTCTCCTTCATTTTCATCTTCACAATCACATAATGGTGGGCAACAAGAAAACCAAAGACGTGCAATTCTATGTGGAGGTTATGGATGTAGTTCAGACCTTGGGAAGTAGTAAGAGATCTGCCTACGACCCAGATGAGATTGAAGAAGAGCAACGAGAGAGGGCTAGGAAGAACAAAGTCAACACTGAATTTCGGACCTTTGTGACTCGGGTACAGGATCTTTGGCAGCAGCCCCAGTTTGAAGGCCTTGAACTTATGTTTGATCAGCCTATGAGGGAGCTTGGTTTCCATGGTGTGCCTTACAAATCCTCAGCATATATCGTCCCGACTACAAATTGCCTGGTTGAACTGATTGAAAATCCTTTTCTTGTTGTCACTCTTGGCGAGATTGAAATTGTGAATCTGGAAAGGGTTGGGCTTGGACAGAAGAATTTTGACCTGGCGATTATATTCAAGGATTTTAAAAAAGATGTTCTTCGGATTGATTCGATCCCATCCACATCACTTGAAGGTCTCAAGGAATGGCTTGACGACACAGAGATCAAGTACTATGAGAGCAGGATGAATCTGTCATGGAAACCTATACTGAAGACAATTACTGAGGATCCGCAGAGTTTCCTTGATAATGGAGGTTGGGAGTTTTTGAATTTGGAGGGAACGGATTCAGACTCTGATCAGTCTCAGGAGTCAGACCAGGGTTATGAACCATCTGATATGGAATCTGAATCAGAATCGGAAGATGATTCTTCTGATAGTGCGTCACTTGTGGAGTCTGAGGATGATGATGGGGAAGATTCAGAAGAAGTCTCGGAGGATGAGGAGGGGAAGACATGGGAAGAGTTGGAGAGGGAAGCAAGCAATGCAGACAGGGAGAAAGGCAACGAGTCGGACAGCGAGGAGGACAGGAAGAGAAGGAAGATGAAAGCTTTTGGCAAGGGTCGAGCCCCTCCTGCTGGTAGCATCCCAAAGCGGTCCAAGCTGAGGAGATAGATATGTGGTTGTTTCTTGTCTAAGTTAGTTATTATGTCATGCTTTAATGGTCGGCTGACGACGTAGCTTGGAACTTTTATATTATTTTCTAGTAGATCGTTTTAAGGGAATTTGGTTTTCATTCCAATAGGTAATGTCATTTTGCTTGTAAATTGGTAGCATCCTCGCTGGAAGTAAAAGATCTGTCATTCTCTTTCCCATGGTTTTTGCTTGTACTCGTTGAGTTTTGTTCTTTTGCTTTTGAAACAAAACAATTCATCATCTCGAAACAAAACTACGATTAATGATACAAGATAATGAGTAGAAGTTCAGGTGGAGTGGCTTCATTTTTACTAAATGGCTCTAGTTTCGTCGGACTACCATCTTGCTTCTTTCTTTCTATCTTCTCTTTATAGGCCAATCCTTATCAAACCTCTCAATTTCGTTTCAAATCCATACATGAAATTCCCACGGATTAGCTTTTAGCCTTTTACTTTTGGAATGAGTTTCAGGTACTCAATTGCCAAACACACGCGCCACTGGATTCTTGGCCAAACCTAGTGATACTTATTATTTATCCAACTGGGTTTTGTCTGTTTCTTCATGGTTTAAAGATTTGAGAACAGAGAGTCTGGCTTTAGTATCATGAATAATTCGATGCTTGTGTTTAAGTTCTGCATCCAAAGCCAGCACGTGGTATCTGTACACATTAGGAAACACTTCACTAGGTTTGGCACTATCATATGGGGTCCGTAGGGATACCCAGGTACCATATCATGGGTCGGGTTCTCAACCCATCGTAAAGGTACTCATCACAGACGGCACCATGGGCACCAGAGGCCCTGGACCAGATCAGCATAGCCCCTCTAATGGCACACCACAAGGCTGATAATAACCACAGGGGACAAGTTGTGTCCCACATCGAGAAGATGAAGAACATCCTTCCCAGACTCGAGTATTAAGGGATCAGCACAACCACCTTTTTGGGGTAAGAACTCCTTCACTTACCATTGTCGTATCCATTAATATATTATAGTATCTTACTCAAGTATCGGAGATGTATAAACCGTCCGGTACGGTTTATTCCTCTAACGTTATGTTCCTGGTACATGATTTAGTAGTTGGATTGGTAACCTAGGAGGTATAACATTCTGAGTGAGAAACCCGGAGAAAGCCACCAGAAACAGTATCCAATATGTTTCTCCTAGTGGATGTGGATATTTTTGGTATTTATAGAGAGAAAGAAGCAAAGCTTAGTAACTTGGCAGTAATCTGTCGTCGGTATCACGTCAGGTATGAATCGTATGATGTACACACTGCAGCATGAGGTTTAGTAGTGAGAATCAAGAAATTAGTCGGAAACAAATTTGCACTTTAAGAGATTCATGATGGAAATGTTGATTTGATACTTATAAGTTATTCTTTGTATTTGTAGACTGGTAAATGGTAATGGATACAAAGCATGAGTAATGTCAAGCTTGAAAACAGGCAGGCATTGATAAAGAACCACCAAAGTGACCAGGAGTGAATACATGTTTGTTTGGTTTACTCTCCAACAGCCTCCCTTAAACCAAGTCATTGTACTTCTTCATTCTCATCATCCTCTTCAGCTTCAGAAAGACATTTGCTTTAAGAGACTTTGTAAAAATATCAGCAGCTTGATCTTTGGATCGACAAAAGCGAACTTTAACCTGTTTCTCATTCACCAAGTCACGAATATAATGAAACTTCACATGAGTATGCTTGGTTCTTCCATGAAACACTGGGTTCTTTGAGAGTGCAATTGATGCCTTGTTGTCACAAAAGATCTTTATAGTGTTGTAGTATAAATCGTATATATATACCATATATGTCTATATCATGTAACAAAATACGTAAAAGTATTTAGATAGGTACTTGAGTGTATAATCATAGGTACTTGAGTGTATGAAGACTTATGTAAACATGCTTTACCAAAGGGCAACAAGCATGGCAGAAAATCATCATCAAGATGGTTATCATTTTGAGTTTCTCTTTGAGCATTCACACTTCAATGTAATCCTATAAATACCCTCTTTGTATGAGATGAATAAACACATTGAAATCCCCATTCTCTCTGAAATTTTACTCTCCTATTCTGTTTATCAATTCCTCTAGTTCTTAAACACGTTATCAGCACGAAGTTGCTCTAGAATTAGAATCGAAAAATTGACGAAAGAAGAGTTCTTCATCGATAGAAGTCATTTTTCAAAACCTACAAAAAATCCCCAAACCCTAGCTCAGATTAAAGCCCTTGATTCCAGGAGCCCGGAACCGGTCGGAAACGGCCTGAACCGGCCGCCGGAAGCCGAAAAACCGAACCGGACCGCTGCCGGACCGCTGCCGAGAGCTGCCGAGGTCCTGCCAAGACCTGCCGAGCAGCTGCCGAGGTGCTGCCGAGACCTGCCGAGCAGCTGCCGAGAGCTGCGCAGCAGCTGCCGAGGTGCTGCCGAGACCTGCCGAGGTGCTGCCGAGTCCTGCCGAGACCTGCCGAGAGAGCTGCGCAGCAGCTGCCGAGAGCCCTGCGCAGCAGCTGCCGAGAGCCCTGCGCAGCAGCTGCCGAGAAGCTGCCGAGGCCCTGCGCAGCAGCTGCCGAGACGCTGCCGAGACGCTGCGCAGCAGCTGCCGAGCAGCTTCCGAGACGCTGCCGAGCAGCTGCCGAGCAGCTGTCGACACATCTGTCGACAGATTTGCGCGGCGACTTTCCGACGACTTTTTCGACACTTTTCCGGCGACTTTTTGGACGATTTTTCTCGACTTTTTCCAACGATCTTTCCGGTCAACTCCGATAATTTTTCCGATCAAAAATTTCCGGCAACACTATTCCAAGGATGTCGAATGAACCTAGACTTGATTTTCAAATCCTTGACTCAACAGGTTCGGAGTACCATAGCTGGAAAACCGACGTTGAGAACCATCTCACATCCAAGGGGATATTGCCCATCATCCATGAACCAAATCCGGCTCTTGTGTTCCCTCGATCACCCAAGAAGCATGCAGAAGCAATCATCTTGATGCGACGTCATATGGACAAAGCACTCAGGCTAGAGTACATGTCCATCAAAGATGCAAAGGATTTATGGGAAGCACTAGAAGAGCGCTTTAACAATATCCAAGATTCTCTCCTCCCTGACTTGAAGGTTCAGTGGAACGATGTACGCTTCTCAGACTTCAAGTCTATTGCTGAGTACAATTCAGAAGCTCTTCGTCTTAAATCCATGTTGAGGTTCTGTCAAAGACCCCTCACAGAAGAAGAGCTAATTGAGAAAACTCTCTCCACCTTCCCTGTTGCAGCAATTTTGCTATCAAAGCAGTATCGCACTGAAGTAAATGCTGGACGAATTACGAGGTTCAATGAACTCATAAATATTTTGTCGGTAGCCGAAAAGCACGACAACATTCTTGTAAAGAATTATAATTCAAGACCCATTGGAACCAAGAGCGTTCGTGAGGCAAATTATAATGCACCCAAAAGAGGGCACAGGGAGCGGTACCCCAGCAATAGGGGACATGTGTACCCTAATAATAGGGGACATGAAGGACGAACATGTCCATATAACCGCCCCAACAGGGAAGGAAACCGCAACTTTAGAGCGGGCGCACGTGATGGTAACTCCGCACGTGGAAGAGGGAGATATGGCAACACCGGCCGTGGAAATAGCACCATGAACCGTGGAGGTCGCACCATGCACCGTGGTAGTAGCAGCAACCCTCCTAGGGGATATCCACAACGTGCACAACCTGTACAAACTGTACAACCTGCACAACTTATACCTCAAATGAAGGGAGGGAACCACAATGACATGTGTCATAGATATGGATCAATCGAGCATTGGTTTAAACAATGTCATGCAAGTACCCAATTAGCTACACGCTACAAGGAGTACAGGGAAGCAAGAGAGCAAGAAGCTAACCTTGCCGAAGATGAAAATAGTGAAGATGTCAATCTCACTGTTGAGGACTTCAAAGCTGTAGATGAAGAGCACGAGGATGCCACAGACTTTGATTAGAATAATCCTCTTTCTATTTTCCAAGAATGGCAAATGTGCCTTAGTCAATAAATAACAATTGTATTAAACTCCTTCTTATGTGGCGTACCCAATGAAGTATGATGTCTAGGAAAGCAATTGAGATCGGGGTATTTAAGCGAGCCTCGCTCCACCAACATCTCTCTACTTTCCTGGTCA
Source organism: Rosa persica (assembly GCA_025331145.1). Lineage (NCBI taxonomy): Eukaryota > Viridiplantae > Streptophyta > Magnoliopsida > Rosales > Rosaceae > Rosa > Rosa persica. The sequence continues at coordinate 5,630,143 of WFKR01000003.1, read as the reverse complement.
TATTCCATTGGAATTACCAAACGGATTGAGTGATAGCAATTTGTCTAGAGTTTGATATTTGGAATAGACTTATGAATAACTTTGATGTAATCATTGGCTATTTTCCCATTAATAAAGTATCGCATTCAATGTCATGGACATGTGTTAATATTCCGAACTTTATTCCTTTCAGTATGTTTTCCGGAGAATTGGAATGCCTTCTTGATAGTGGCACCACACATACGATATTGCGACATAGGCAATTATTTTTATGGATGACACCCAGTCGATCCTCAGTAACTACGATGGCAGGACCATCACAATTGATTCATGGTCGAGGACCAGCTCAATTTTTGTTACCAAATGGCACAAATATTAATGTCGCCGAAGCTCTATATGCTCCAAGGGCCGGAAGGACCCTATTAAGCTTTAAAGACATTAGAGCCAATGATTTTCATGTGGAAACACATTGTGAGAATGGACAAGAGTTCCTTTGCATCACCTCTAAAAACTACGGAAATACACGAGTTTTAGAGAAACTTATGTGTCGCTCTAGTGGATTGTATGCAACCACTATTAGAGTTATTGAATCCAACCATGTCATGAATGACAAATTATGGGATCCTGACACATACAAGCTTTGGCACGACCGTTTGGGACATCCAGGTCGTGACATGATGCTCCGTATATTAAAAACTTCACACGGACATCCATTCTTCAAAACGAAAAGAAGTACGAACCAAACATTGGTCCAAAGAGTTACTTCTAAAGTGTATCATTCGTTTTGCAAAGCTTGCTCTTTAGCAAAGGTAGGATCAAGACCATCCTATGCAAAGGACACTAAAGAAAATATACCATTCTTACAAAGAATACAAGGTGATATTTGTGGACCTATCCAACCAACTTGCGGACCATTTAGATATTTTATGGTGTTGGTTGATGCATCGACACGTTGGTCACATGTCATGCTCTTATCCACAAGAAATGCTGCATTTGCTAAACTCCTAGCACAAATCATTAAATTAAGGGCTCACCACCCCGATCATCCTATTAAGTCAATTCGTCTTGACAATGCTGGAGAATTTACATCAAGAACCTTTGATGATTATTGCATGTCCATTGGGATTGAGGTGGAACATCCTGTCCCTCATGTACACACCCAAAATGGACTCGCAGAAGCTGCCATTAAAAGACTTCAAATGGTTGCCAGGGCATTGGTTATGCGCACCAATCTCCCTATTTCTGCTTGGGGCTATGCAATATTACATGCAGCTGTGCTCATTCGTCTGAGACCCACTGCCACCCAACCCTTTTCTGCGTCCCAACTGGTAACTGGGTATGAGCCTAATGTCTCACACTTACGCATCTTTGGGTGTGCAGTCTATGTGCCAATTGCGCCGCCACAGCGCACCAAAATGGGTCCTCAAAGACGCTTAGGCCTTTATGTTGGATATGATACTCCAAGCATTATCCGCTACATAGAACCCTTGACAGGTGATCTATTTACCGCTAGATTTGCGGATTGTCACTTTGATGAGACAGTCTTCTCGTCATTAGGGGGAGACAAGAACATTAATGTTCAACAGAAAAGACAGGAATTGTCGTGGTCTGTCCCCACTTTGTCTCATCTTGATCCCCGAACCACACAGTCTGAAATAGAGGTGCGGAGGATTCTCGATCTTCAGAACGTAGCAGAATCAATGCCTGATGCGTTTTCTGATATCGCTAAAGTGACAAGATCACACATACCTGCTGCAAACGTACCTGCAAGGATTGATGTTCCTAAAAATAAAGGACATGACATCCCCTCTATGGGTGATGCAGTGGCTAGACCCATGGCTCCTGCTAGAAAGCGCGGGAGGCCTATAGGTTCGATGGATTCTCGCCCAAGAAAGAAAGCGAGCTTGACACAAAATAATCCATTAATCATCGATATAAATAATCCATCTCATGAAAAAATTCCGGATTATGGTTATGTCCAAGAGACATCATTGGAGGACGCTCCAATAATAGAACCAATTCCAGAGAATAGAGAGATCTCCATGAATTACACTAGTATACATGTAATTATGGACAGAATTTTTTTGGCTATTGATGATGCGTTTGCATATCATATTGCAAAAGGAATTATAGAATACGATGATATCGAACCTCGCTCCGTTGAAGAATGCCAACGTAGAGCAGATTGGTCAAAATGGAAAAATGCGATCCAGACTGAATTGGATTCACTAACAAAGAGACAGGTATTTGGGTCTATAACACTGACACCACCAAATATAAAACCTGTTGGCCATAAATGGGTCTTTGTTAGAAAGCGTAATGAGAAAAATGAGGTTGTTAGATACAAAGCCCGCCTTGTGGCGCAAGGTTTCTCACAACGTCCTGGAATCGACTACGAGGAGACATATTCTCCAGTAATGGACGTTATAACGTTCCGCTACCTTGTCAGTTTGGTAGTTTCCGAAAAACTTGACATGCAGCTCATGGATGTGGTTACAGCATATCTCTATGGGGATCTAGATTCAGAGATATATATGAAGGTTCCAGATGGACTTCAATTATCCAAATCAAGTGGCTCTAAACCACGGAGCGCGTTTTCAATAAAATTAAGACGCTCACTATATGGATTGAAACAATCCGGACGGATGTGGTATAACCGTCTAAGTGACTACTTGATTGGGAAGGGATATGTTAACAATGAAATATGCCCTTGCGTGTTCATTAAGAGAACAAGATCCGGATTTGCAATTGTAGCAGTTTATGTTGATGACATGAACTTAATTGGAACTCTAGATGAGTTAAAAGAAACTGCTACATATTTGAAATCTGAATTTGAGATGAAAGATCTCGGGAAAACACGGTTCTGTCTCGGAATAGAACTCGAGCACCGTAATGATGGGATTATGATCCATCAATCAGCATATACTCAAAAGTTACTAAGGCGCTTTAATGAAGATAAAGCAAAGCCTGTGAGTACTCCCATGATCAACCGTAGTCTTGAGCCCATGAAAGATCCGTTTCGTCCAAGGGATGAGGACGAAGATTTATTAGAAGCTGAAATACCATACCTAAGTGCGATAGGCGCATTATTGTATTTAGCTCAATGCACAAGACCGGATATCTCATTTGCAGTAAACTTGTTAGCTCGACACAGTTCTGCACCAACACGCCGCCATTGGATTGGTATAAAGACAATCCTTCGATACCTAAAAGGTACGATCGATATGGGCTTGTTCTATCCCTACAGAGAGAAAAGAAATGTGAGCGCCGGCAACACTATCCATAGTGACCGACGTTCTCCTCCTCCCCTCCATCAAAATGATGTTTTGACGGGTTTTGCTGATGCAGGGTATCTCTCTGACCCTCACAAAGGTCGCTCCCAAACAGGTTATGTCTTTACCATGGGAAACACCGCGATATCTTGGAGATCTACAAAACAGACTCTTGTTGCTACTTCCTCAAATCATGCAGAGATAATTGCACTACATGAAGCCGTGCGTGAGTGCATATGGCTAAGGTCTATAAATAGACACATTCGAGGAACTTGTGGTTTGAAATTCACCACAAATGAACCTACATGCATTTACGAGGACAATGCAGCTTGTATTGAGCAAATGAAATTAGGTTTCATCAAAGGCGACAATACCAAGCATATATCGCCGAAATTCTTCTACAATCAGCAACAGCAAACACTTCTAAATATTGAAGTAAATCAAATCCGATCAGAAGATAATGTAGCTGACTTATTTACTAAGTCACTACCAAAATCCCCTTTCGAGAAACATGTAAGGAGCATCGGATTGAGGAGGATATCCGAACTCCCACAATCTTCAAGAGGAGTCTAAATCAGGGGGAGTATCCAGAAACATACTTCACACTCAACGCGCGTTGTGCTCTTTTTCCCTTTCGACCAAGGTTGTTTTTTCCCACAGGGTTTTATTACTTGGCAAGGTTTTTAACGAGGCAACTTCGATGCGCACCATCTACACAATACTATTGAACATGAAATATCCAAGGGGGAGTGTTGTAGTATAAATCGTATATATATACCATATATGTCTATATCATGTAACAAAATACGTAAAAGTATTTAGATAGGTACTTGAGTGTATAATCATAGGTACTTGAGTGTATGAAGACTTATGTAAACATGCTTTACCAAAGGGCAACAAGCATGGCAGAAAATCATCATCAAGATGGTTATCATTTTGAGTTTCTCTTTGAGCATTCACACTTCAATGTAATCCTATAAATACCCCCTTTGTATGAGATGAATAAACACATTGAAATCCCCATTCTCTCTGAAATTTTACTCTCCTATTCTGTTTATCAATTCCTCTAGTTCTTAAACATATAGGAAATTCTTGTTCTTGCTGCAGGAAGCTAAGCATTCGACGCAACCATATTGCTTAGTATCACAACTAGTTGCTGCGATGTATTCTGCTTCGGCAGTAGAAGGAGTCACCACTTGTTGCTTGTTTAATGATCAAGAGAAAACTCCAGAACCAATATTAAAAACATATCCTTAAGTGCTTTTTGCATTCTCAGAATCATCACCCCAATCACTATATGTATGACCAACAAGCTCAATTGGATAGTTTGCAAAGTAAAAGATACCATCACCTTGAGTGCCTTTGATATACTTTAAGATCCTTTTTGCTGCCATCAAATGAGATTGTCGTGGTGACTCCATGAATCTGCTAATAAAGCCAACACCAAATGTAATATCTAGTCCGATGCTATCGTGTTAATTAGATAACGCAAACTTCCAAGTAGGATTCACAAGTTCTTTAGGGCCATCTTTCTCCAACTTTAATCTTTCTTGAACTGGAGTGAGAATTGGGTTGCAAGACTCCATCTTGAACCTTCTGAGAACATCTCTTGCATACTTCCTCTGTGAATAAAGATTCCCTACTCAGTTTGTAACACCTCAATTCCAAGAAAGTAAGACATCAAGCCCATGTCAGTCATCTAAAATTGAGAAGTTAAGGCCTCCCTGAATTCAGCCATCAACTTTCTGTTGCTGCCAGTAATTATGAGATCATCTACGTACGGACACACAATGACAACTTCTCCCTGCTGGTTAGTTTTGACATACAAGGTGTGCTCATAAGGACACCTTAGAAAATCATGCTCCATAAAATAAGAATCAATTCTAGTGTACTATGCCTGTGGTGTTTGCTTAAGGCCATATAAAGCCTTTTTCAACTTATAAACCATGTCAGCTTGGCCTTTCTTCACATATCCTATAGGCTACTCAACATACACCTATTCCTCAAGATTTCCATTCAAAAAGGCAGACTTCACATCCATTTGCAATATTTTCCAAGAATTTTGAGCAGCAAGAGTAACAATCATCCTCACAGTATCGAGTTTAGCAACTGGAGAAAAAACTTCAAGATAATCAATACCTAGCTTTTGTTTGTAGCCTTTCGCCACCAGCCTCGCCTTGAAACGATCTACTTCTCCATCTGGCTTGTACTCTGTCTTGTATACCCACTTAACTCCAATGGGTGTTTTTCCTTTAGGAAGAGAAGCCAGCTCCCACGTATCATTTTTCTCAATGGAATGTATTTCTTCATCTATCGCCTTCAACCAATGTTGATGCTGTCAAGCTTCATCAAATGTGAGGGGATCATAATCAGCATAAAGAGCAAAATTCACAATTTCTTCATCAGATGCTTCATTGTCATTATTGATGTGATAGTCTTAGAGACGTGCTGGCAACCAGTGATTACGTCGCGGGCGACCAGACTCTTCTTCATGAGATGTTGAGCTGGAAGATTGAACCGGGGATTTGAACGACAGTAACTCTTGAAGATTGAACTGCTGGGACAATTGGACTTGAAATTCATCATCGATTGGGATAGATGCTCCTATTGTGCTTTCTTTTGAAGACCAATCCCACTTGTTTTGCTCATCAAAAATAACATTCCGGCTAACAATCACTCTCCGTCTTGAGATTATATAGCTTGTACCCCTTTGTAACATCACTATAGCCAATGAAGATGCACTTTTTGGCCTTGTCATCAAGATTCTTTCGACATGTGCATATACAATGCATCCAAACACCCTCATATGTTGGATATTTGGCCTCTTTCGACTCCATACTTCATAAGGAGTTTTTTCATCAACATTGCTACTGAAAGATCTGTTCAAAATATATATAGCACAAGCAACGACTTTTGCCCACAAATACTTTGGCAAATTCTTAAGTTTCAGCATACACCTTACCATATCCGTGATGGTATGTTTTTTCTCTCTGCTACACCATTTTGCTGTGGTGTGAACTGGGCTGTCAATTGACGCTTAATTCCATTCTTCTGCAAGGAGTTGATCAAAGATGCAGTTTTCCAGGCGTTTGATCAATACATGAATGAGTTTTGCTTAATGATTTTGCCAACACGCTCTGATATTGAAGATACTTGGTCATATGGCCAATTATAAGATATTTGATCAGTAATGTTTTAAACAAATTTTTTTTTTCCTTTAATTCTTAAAAAATCATAAGATATTGAAGATATTTGGTCATATGGCTAATTATGTTATCTGTTAGTTGAAACACATTAAAGATATTGGTAATACATTCTACATATGCATATTCACACTGTGTGTACATATTTACATACTATGTACGTATGCACAATCCTTCATACCTAATATGGATGCGTACATATAGCGTGTTGACATACTATTTATATTTATATCTTAAAATCAATTTTCAATTAAGTTATAAGTTAATAGCTAAAATTGTAAGGAATAGTTAGATATGTTGTTTAACAATTACTCAGGTGATATAAAATATTTTGTCAAATAATAAATCAAGAGGGCTTCTCCGAGGGTTTTAAACTGGCAAATTAGGGTATTTTAGTTGCGAAATTTCTTATTAGATCTTGTGAGACTACTGAGCACTTTGTCAAGCCGATCTGCCGGTGTTGGTGCCAATATGGAGGCAATATTACGCGGTAACGTATGAGTACATTTATTTCAATGCTTATCATGACCGTAAGCTGTTCTTCTCCCAGCTACTGCGTGCTGTCTAGACCCTGCATTCGCATGGCTACGTGGACAATAGAATCAACACCAGATGCATATTGTTGGATTTTCACAATATTAAGTTGGGGCTTCGAAAAAGTCAGTAAAATAGGTTAGATAGTTCACAGTATGAATGAGAACAACTGGTATCTCAGTTTCCTAAAAGAGGAGCAGATTGGGCCTATGTGTTACTCGGCCACTGAAGGGGTGGATATATGGGCATGCGGAGTCTTTTTCTGTAAGTCTTAATTCTTTTTTGTTCCTTAGTTAATATTGAAGATGAAAATAAAATGAAAGGTTATGTTAACTATCATTATTATTGTTAATGTAGTGGAACTATTGGGAATATATCTGTTCCGGTTCACAGAGGAAGAAGTGAGATTATATGAAGAACAAGGTCAACTAGTTGATTCGCATCTTCAGAGACATCACGTTAATTGGTAATAATATCTCTCTTTTTTTCCTTTTTTTATTTTGGCAAACAGAGAGTCTATACTTCATTCTCAAACATCATTTGCTTCAAGACTCAGTATATGAAAAGTAAGAGTGTGATGCATTTTATACCCATGTATGTGATGGGATGTTTTGAGCTGCCTCTCCATTTATGTGATGCTATGCAGCAGGTTATGGCTAGATTTTGGTGAGGTTCGACAGAGGGGAATCGAAAAATACATTGGGTGGCTTGGGAGAAGATGTGTGATCCCAAAAGTGAATGAGGGTTAGGGCTCTGGAACATGAAGGCGTTCAACCTTTCCCTCCTGGCTAAGTAAGGCTGGAGGCTCCCACAACTACCCGAATCACTTCTTGCTAGAATCTTTAAAGCACGGTACTTTTTGGAGACCTCCTTCTTATATGTTGAGGTTGAAACTGGATGCTCGTATACATGGAGGAGCTTGATGGATGGGATAGATGTACTCAAGGCTGGGTTGCGTTTTCAGATTGGGAGTGGACGAGACGTTAATATATGGGAAGACCCATGGTTGCCTCTTCCTCACAGTTTTCATCCGTTCTCAAACTCGATGAGGGGGTCATAAGACTGGAATGTGGAAGCCCTAATTGATCCTGATAGTCGGAGTTGGATGGTGCATCTAATGGATGTGTTGTTCACAAAGTATGAGAAGGAGTTAATACTCAGTTAACCTCTTAGTTTGAGTAGGCTGGCTGACAGGCTCATGTGGCATTTTATGAAGTCTGGGTTGTATAAGGTCCATAGTGGCTACCATGTAGCCTGGTCTACTTGTGCTGCAAGACGTATGGCAGCCTCAGCCTCATTCTGGATTGTGGTTATGTCCAAGAGACATCATTGGGGGACGCCTCAATGTTAGAACCAATTTTTGAGAATATAAAGATCTCTACAAACTACACTAGTATACATGAGGACGTGGAATTATCAAGACCAATGACATCGAACCTTGCTCCATTGAAGAATACCAACGTTGAGAAAATTGGCCTAAATGGAAAGATGCGATCCATGTTAAATTGGATTCACTAGCGAAGAGGAAGGATTTCAGGCTGGAGATGCTGATACTTCCCTGTTGACATAAATAGGTCTTCGTTAAAAAGCGTGATGAGAAAAAAGATATTATAGGCTCCCCTCATGGCTCAAGGCTTCTCGTAACCAGCGCAAGATTTCTCGTAAACGTCCTAGAATCAACTACGAGGAGACATATTCTCCACTACTTTGTCAGTTTGATAGTTTCCAAATAACTGAACATGCAGCTTACGAATATAGTCATTACGTATCTTTATAGGGATCTAGATATGAAAATATACATGAAGGTGGCCGGTGGACTTCATTTACCTAAATCAAGTGACTCTTGATCCCGGACCGCGTTTGCAATGAGGATGCAACCCTCACTAAAGTGACTATTTGATTGGGAAGGGATATGATGAACTATTCCTCTGCATTTCCATTATAAGTTCCGGATTTGCAATGGTCGCTACTTATGTTGATAAACATAATTGGAACCCTAGTGAGTTAAGGGAAACAGCAGAATACCTGTTTGAGATGAAGGACCTTAGGAGAACACGGTTTTGTCTTAGTTTAGAGCTTGAATACCGTGTCAATGGATGCTTAGATATTTTGATAAAATCAAGAAAGCACTCACATTTTCGTCCGTATTCTTGACCCTAAGAGGGATACGTTTCGTTCCAAGGATGATGACGAAGACATGTTAATTGGCATAAGTGCCTTACCTAAGTGCAATAACTTCTAAAGATTGCAATAAATCAAATCCGATCAGAGGATAATGTAGCGGACATATTTACTAAGTTGTTACCTAAATTCACTTTCAAGAAACATGTGAAGAGCATCGGAATGAGAAAGTTATTTGAACTCCTATGGTTGTAGCAATCAGGGGGAGATGTCAACATCATAGGGAGGCATGATATCTACATGTTCGATCTTGAAGTGTGAAGGACGTGTTGTACTCTTTTTGTCCTTCGACCAGGGTTATTTTTGTCCCATTGGGTTTTTATTACCTGGCAAGGTTTTCAACGAGGCAACTATCAAAGCGTCATCACCAAGTTTGAGCGGCACAAGGGGGAGTGTTGAAGAATGTTAACATTTAGTGTGCCTTGTCAAACTATGGTTAGTTTCATTATAGTAATAGGAGAGAAGATTCTAGATTCTCAAATCAAGTTAGATTAGGAACCCTTGTACTCCAAGAAATTGTACTATGTAATCCCTATATATAGGGCTCCTATTATCGATGAATACACAACAATCTCTCTCTGTATCCTATTTACTTAAACAGTAATTACATTCTATACTAAAGGAGAATAAGGGGGTACTATGATTATGAACAATACTCCCCTTATAAATAGTAAGCATGCATTGCCCCTACATTTTTTGGAATTTTACTTGATTACCCTTACATGTGTTTGTTAGCTATGAGCCTATGACACCGAACCACCACAGGCGGTCGAGTGTGTAAGAGCCTCCAGATGTGAAACCCCCACACCAAGGTTCGAATTCTTTCGAGGCTGATTGGAGTTAAATCTCAATCTATTCTTGGTGGCCAGAGGAGGAGGAAGTATTCTAACATGATTCCCTAGTACGGATTAGTCTCTGAACCTAGAAAGCCCTTGAGGAACTGTGTGATCTTGATAAAAAAACTATAGCGCCGAGTGATTTAATCCTGGCTACATATTTACTCCGCAAAAAGACAGATGGGGTCGGATAGGAGTATGCAGTTGCCAAAAAATGTGAAAAGCTGCGAAAGGTTGTCCATTCCATTATAGAAAACTCCAAAATTACAAGACAGGATAGCAATGTTTTGTCATCGTTTTCAAGTGGAGGATCGTAGTGTGGTTCAATTGGTGTTATTGTTTGTTTAGGTTAGATGAACTTTACCAAATGATGAAGTCCGTACTTGTACATACTATATGTGCATATTCACACAGTTTCTTACCTAATGTGGATGCATACATATACAGTAGTGTGGCGACATGCTATTCGTATTTCACTATTTCTATTTTAGAATTATATGATTTTTCCGATGAACTTAATGGCTAAGATTGTGAGAAATAGCTAAATATGTTGTTTAACAATTACTCCGATGATATGAAATATTTTACCAAATAATAAATCGACAAATATATATGGACCAAGAGTAAAGAAATGAGGTGAGGAAAATATTGCATGAAAATATGGACCAAATAATAAATCGACATATTTGGTTAGTCATTTAACAAAAAGTGAATTTTAGTTGGTTTTGACTAGTCTGTTGGAACCGATTGCTGTTGCAAACCAAATTTAAATGAAATCAAAATGAGAAAATGATTGGTTTATTGGAGATGCTCGGGCTTGATAGTACAGTAATTATAGTATATTTATATAAGTTTAGGGGGATGAAAGAGGAGTTTCTCTAACCATGTATTATTAGTGACAGAGATTTTTTTTTTTTAGGGGAATGAATTTAATTCATAGATTAGAAATCTCTACAATCAAAGTTCATAATTTCCCCCACCTCACAGAGGTAATTTAGAAAAATAAATAGATGTGGTAGACAACGCGTACATGTTGTAAGAAAAAGAGATTGAGGAGAAAGTAGGTGTGTATTCCATTGATAATAAGGACCTCTATTTATAAATGAATACTAACGCAATATCTTTGAGTAAAGGAGTCATATTCTACTTAAGACTAGGATATCTAGAATAATCTACCCTTATTACAATTAGGATGAGGAAACTTGTTTCGGTCAGGCACACTAAATATGAATTTCCTTCAACAGAAATCAATATAGAAAAAATATCTATTAAATTCTCAACCTTTGTATAACTCATGATGAGATCACTAAAGTGTAATTTACTCAATATTAATGAGTTCTAACTTAAATAAAGCCGATAAAATTACGGTTTCCAACTTTATTCAAGATAATAGCGTTATAATTTGCAACGAGGCAGGCAAGGATTCATCTTTGCCTTCAATGATAAAATCGTAAATGGTGCCTACTGTTAACAAGCTATTTGCCACACACCACATTGACAAAGACTAACTTGTTGGGGCTTCCTTCTTGTACTGAGAGACAGAAAACTCTGCAAGCTGCTTCATCTTTGGGTGTGTGGCAAAAATGAGACGAAGAAAGAGAACAAGAAGGGTGATGAAGCAATGGGTAGACATAGTGATTAATGATTTTTGCTTAAGTTACTTGATTTTATACTAGGATCACGAGTGTAAGACTTGTTGGTAAACGATTTATAGGGCGGCAGTTTGGAGGTTTGGATGGAGCAAACAATTGAAGAACGAAAGTTCCATATAAAATAAATGTAATCAAAGATGCAAAGTACAAGGGAATCACTGTCATTGATTTTTTAGTCGTACAAGAAGAGGCATATATGGCACTAGCACCCGTGGCCCGCTAATGTATGTTACATGTAGTTTTTAGTTCTCACAGATGAAGCTCGTGAACACTAACAAAACTTCACTTCACATTATGCTGACAATTACTACAGGCAATACAACACAAAATTGTGTCAGTCTGATAGAAATTCACCATATCATGTAGAATATGTTGCAGTTAAAGAGAAAGGTAACTTTCAAGTTTCATGTATCATGATTAAAAGTAGTTGTATCTCAAGACAAAAAAAAAAAAAAAAACAGAGAAGGTAATCATAGTCTCATAGAGTACATCTCCCTTAATTATCGCATCCAGTGATGAACCAACAAATTGTCACAAACTCTGCCTGAGCTATTCTTCAACTCTACCTACCACACTCAAGGGGATAATGCCATGGCTGAATTTATTCATCACATTGAACAAACTGGTCCCTCACTTTTGCCTTCTTTGGCAAATATCTGCTCCACCACCTCACATCTGTGAGATGCAATAACTTTGAGAAACAACCTGCTGCCTTGAAAGTAAAACAGAAGTTAAAAAGGGACTCATCTTGACAGGAACAGAAGTAATTTATATGCACACGGACAGAATAGCAGTTTCGGGAAGTATCTTTAAACACAATCATTGAAATACCAGTTTGGATACGTACTTTGCATTTGATCAACATATTCTGAAATAGTCTTAGGCCAAAATTTAAATTAAGAAATCATTACCTCTATATTACAGATTTTGCTGGACTTGCCTGGTGTACCTTAATCAACATAACCATTGGTTCCCCCCATCTCTAAATTGGCAAGTATCCTCATTAGCGTCTTTGACATTGATCATCACGCTCACAAAGGGAATAAGAAAGGATACCAGTTGAATATGTAGCAAGTAATGGTAAGTTTGCTGATAAACAGAGGAAATAAATAGTTCTTGAGACAGCCATATTAGAAACTTCAAGAAAGTTCAGGTTATAAAGAGCTCTCTAACAGAATCTAAACCAAAGGCTAATCATTCTAGGAGAATTCAATGCCCAAGAAAAACGGAGCTGTATGTTTAAATTCCATGAAAAGCAATTGAACTAAAAGTTCCAAGTGCATCAAGCAGGAATCAAACCACTTATTACAGTAGTCATACAGCTAGAACTGACTCCTCCAAATGATATAAGGAATTGACAGTGCATGTCATGTGTATAATGTAAGGGAAAAAAAGGGGGAGAATCATCAAGTGAACCTCTAAAAAATTGGTCAGCTGTGCATAAGCCATTTAGAGAAGTATCTGTTTCTCATCCTTTTCCATCATGCAGACATATTATAGTCTAGCATAAATGCTAGCCTCAAAATATCCTGTCCATTGATAATCAAAATTGCATATGGAGCAGTCATAAGCTTATCCAATTATGTAATATACACTGAAGCCCCAAGGATATCTGGAAACCTGTGGGCAAATTGAAATCCAAACAAAACTAAATCAAAATTTTAACATACAAATTTAGAATACTCGCATATTTTCAACATCCCTAGCATAGAGTTTCAGTTACCCACCTAGCCTGGGAAGCAAGGTGACAATGGTGTCAGCCTGGCGATACATCCGTCTCAGATCTGTAACGACAGGTACTGCTGCTTTATGTACTCTAATACGCCTTTCTTCACAGCATTCAATGTATCTTTAATATGTTAAAGGACACTTGAGCCATTAATAACCTTCAGAATACCAGTGTGACATTACTCCTAAGCAACTTAAACTAGAGAGTCACATATCCAAAACAAGGATAAAGAGTGATAGGTATTTGTTATGTAGATCAAAAAAGAACTTGGCAAATGGTTATCAGCATAGTGGAAATTTAAATATATAAAGAGAATAAAATAGTACTTTTAATAATTGATATGGACAGCACGATATGTGAATAACCAAAAGAAAAACAAGCACCATACGGGCTGTCTATGTTGAGCTTAAATAAAACATTGAAGCTGAAGGATACAGCAAAGATATCTAGGACTGGCCTTTCCCTTTCACCAATAATCTCCACAGGAACAACATCCATCCTTGAAATGATGGAAACGCTTTGCATCCCTGACAACGATCTCCCTGTTGACAAGCTTAGATATTAGCTTAGTTGCTGCATGACAATTCACACATGCACGTAGGTTTTTAGTTATTCTTAGTGTAGTTCCAGGAGCAGTACTGATGAGGCCATAAGCAATTGCCAGCCTCTCACTATGATTGCAAAGTGTCTCCTCTGTCTCTTCATAATTCAAATCATGCAGGACAGATTCCGTATGCGGAACAAATCCAGCCTCCTTCAACCTCCTCTCTAGACTCTCAAGCTCTTCATATATTTCCTTAGACCTTGGATGTGACTTGTCTCCTACATGAAATGCCTGAAGTTTTCCATTGATCTCAATCAAACTATGTCCAAGGCCCTTAATCAGTCCTTTCTCCCTCATCAGTACTCGCACATGTGCAACACGATCCCATAATCGGGCTGAAGCATAGAGATTTGACAGTTGCACATAATGCCCTATCTCATATGGATCTAATGAGAAAAGCTTTTCTGCAGCATATTCTCCCAAAGTCACATTGCGATGGATCTTGCACGAACTAAGAAGTGCTCCCCATACACTTGTACCAGCTTCAATTGGCATCTTTTTTATAAAATCATAAGCCTGTTCCAACTGGCCTGCACGTCCCAGAAGATCAACCACACAAGAATAATGATGGTTTCCAGGCTCAATCCCATAGTCTCTCATGTTGTGGAAAAGCTCCCATCCTTCATGTACAAGGCCTGAATGGTTGCATGCAGTAAGGAGTCCAAGAAAGGTAACATCATTTGGTACCACCCCAGCCTGCTGCATAGAATAGTAAACATCAATGGCTTCTCGTCCTCGACCATGCAATCCATAGCCCACAATCATTGCACTCCAGACGACAACATCTTTATTAGGTGTTCTATCAAAGACCATGCGAGCAAAATCTACACTACCACATTTTGCATACATATCAATTAGGGCTGTGTTAACAAAAACATGATTTCTATACTCACTTTTGCTGATATAATCATCCATCCATTTCGCTAGTTCAAGAGAACCCGCCTGGGCGCATGCTGAGATAGCAGACCTCAGAGTAATTGAATCAATTCTAATGCTTCTAGAAATCATCTCACGGAATAGCTCTACAGCTTTCTCAGCATGACCATTCTTTGCATAGCCAGAAATCATAGCATTCCACATCATTACATTTGGTCTTTCCATCTTATCAAACAATGATCTGGCAACCATCACCTGCCCACTTTTAGCATACATGGCTGTGAGTGAAATGACCAAGTCAGGTTCAAACTCAAGTCCCAATTTAACTAAACAACCATGAACAGACCTCCCCTGTCCCAAGTCCTCTACATCAGTATACGCTTTGAGCACACTAACCAAAACAATCCAATCCGGTTTTACACTCAACTTTCTCATCAGACTAAAAATTCTCAGAGCTTCCAAGGACTGGCCATTCTGCGCATACCCTGAAATGATCGAAGTCCACGAAACAATAGACCTCTCACCCAACCCATCAAACACAATCCTAGCGCTTTCTACTCTACCACATTTGGCATAAAACGCCACGAGACTGTTCTGCACAAACACATCCGACTCAAACCCATGTCGAAACACCTGGCAATGAACCCGGCGGCCCATTTCAAGCGCCGGCAAGCCACTGCAAGCTTTGAGCACATGAGGGAAAGTAAAACCATCTGGACTCACACCCATCTGCTGCATCCTACAATACATTTCTATAGCATCAGCAAAGGCATTGTGCTTCGAATAGGCCCGAACGATTGCATTCCACAAGAACACATTCGGGTCAGTAAATTCGTCGAACACCTGGCGGGCATAGGAAATGTACCCAAGGTTTGAGCTGCAGTTTACTAATTTGGTGATTAAAAAGCCACTGTCTTGGAAACCAAGTACAAGCAACTGTGCTTGGATTTGATTCAAGTGGGCCTTGTGGGTGGAATTATCGATAAGAGAGGCGAAGAATGTCTCGGAATCGTAGGTGAAATGGAGAGTGTGGTCGTCCGAGAAGTATGAGTCTAGGTTGAGAGGAAAGGAGCAATAGTGATTGGAGGAGGTGAATGAAAACTGAGATAGGAATGGTGTAGGAGACGAAGTTCGGAATTTGGCGGGAAGAGGAAGCAGAGAGACTCTCTTGATCAGAGTCAAACTCACACCCATCACCACGCTTCAGAAAATTAAAGAGCAGCTATGAGCAAATGTTCTATTAGTACTAGTAGGCTTGATTGCTTGAACTTCAAGGAAGTGAGCCCCTAAAAATGCAGAGATAAATATTTTTGTATAAAATTTTTTAAAACTACACAAGAAGCCCATCTTTCACTCTTAGAAATGTAATTATTTTTCTTTTACCATATGTGATAAAACAGTTATGGACTAAAATTAGTAAGTTTTAAGAAGTCGCATTTCTTGTGATTCGCCACAGTTTCTGAAAGCGGGATTGCGGTGCCTTTGTGGGAGTACTAGAAGAAAGCTCTATCGACACATATATGTTCTTTCCCTCAAGGTTGCATGAAGGGGGCAAAATGAAATTTGAAAAAGTATAAAAAGTTTGGGAGGTACATATATGGGTAGAAAGTACAAAAAGTTGTTCATCAAAATGGGAGGCCGGAATAGAACTATTCAAAAATATGGAAAAGGCGTGTCAACTGCAAACACTTGGAAAGGAAAAAACAAGGGGGGGAAAAAAAGAATTGAAGAAGGATATCACATACAAAAAGTTTCTCAACATTAAAGATGGAAGGCACAAGAATATAGGACTACAGTACATATATAATTATCGCATCCTGTGATGAACAAACAAATGATCCCCAACTGTGCATGGCGACGATCTAATCTTCAATTCCACCAACCACACTCCGAGGGGATGATGCCATGGCTGAATTATCCACTGTTCATCACACTGAACAAATATTTGCTTCACCACTTCACAGATGAAGCATGCAATGAGTTTCAAAAACGTCCTGCTGCATTGAAGTGGGACAGAAGTTAAAAAGGGGCTCATCTCCACAGGCACAAAGGTAACTTGTATGAATTTGATCAACACGTTCTGAGAGAATCTCAAATGCCAAATAAGAGCCACAATTTAAAGTCAAAAATCATTACCTCTATATTACGGATTTTGCTGGACTTGCCGGTGTACCTGAAGTATCCAATCAACATAACTGTTGGTTCCCCCCACCTGTTCCTCAACAAGATTGGCAAGTAGAAGATGACCTTCTCGTGGCTGCTCACCTTGTCTTACAAGATAACACAACTGATGATATGTAGGATCACTGTCTCTAAATTTCTTAAGTATCCTCATTAGCTTCTTTGACATTTCATTATCACGCTCAGAAAGGGTCACCTGATTGGCCAAGACAAAGTAAGAATGCAGCATTTAAGGGAATAAGGGTCGATAAGTAGCAAGTAAAGGTAAGTTCTCTGATACACAGAGAAAACAGAGAGGTCTTGAGACGGCCATCTTAGAAAATTCAAGAAAGATTACAGAACCAGAACCAAGGGCTAATCATTCTAGAAGAATTCAATGTCCCGTAAATAAGGGGAAGCTATATGTTTAAATTTTATTACTAGCAGTTGAACTGAACGTTATAAGTGCATCCAGCAAGAATCAGACCACTTATTACAGTACTTTTTTCTTTTTTCAATTTTAGTTTTTGCCGCTGAGGGGATTTGTCATACCTTTGATAACTCGGCTGCAAAATCAGCCCCAAGAAGGTTCTTCGCTATATCAGGTGGAAGAACTCTACCAAACCATAGAACAAAGCGAAACCCATCATCATATATATAAAGGCCTCTGGAATCTAAGCTCTCAGCTACTAGTGGTAATCTATTCTCTATGCTGTTGAAGTCATCAGCATCAGCAGAAGGCTACACATAGAAGAAACAGATGAATTTAATAATTTGTGAAAGGAAATTACCATGGAAAAATTTCAAGTGAATGGAAATTCATACCTTTAAAAGATACTCATCGAGCCGTATTAAACTGGGGTATAGAAGCTTCAACAATTTTTTAACCGGTAGAGTCATCATTGTGTGGCCTGCCGCGCACCGTTCATCAAGTGATACATCTGCATACCCTCCACGAATAGGTGCTGACTTACAAAGTGCTAATCCATACATAGGCAAGAACTTCAGAGACTCTGGATATATCATCTTCCCTCCCAAGCGGTGTTGTACAGCATAAAGATTTCTAAATTCTTTAAGGGCCTTGACAATTCTTAGCTGCAAAGAGTTCCGAGCATCTTCCAACTTACTCGACAAAGTCTTTTCTATTGCTGCAATTATTTCAGCTACAATAATAAGAAAACAGAAATACTAACATATTTACAACATCACCAGCAAGAGTTTCAGTTACCCACCTAGCCTGGAAAGCAAGGTGACAATAGCACCAGTGTCAGCATGGCGATACATCTCTGCCAGATCTGTAACAACAGGTACTGCTGCTGTATGTACTCTAATACGCCTTTCTCCGCAGGACGCAGTGTATCTTTAATATATATGTTAAGGACACTTCAGTCGTTAATAAACTTCACGATACCATTGTGGCATTGCTCCAAGCAAGTTAAACTAAACATATCCAGAGCAAGTATAAAACGATAGGCATTGTTTTTGGGAGGGTCTGTGATAGCCATTGTTATGCCACTCAAAAAAGGTAATTGGTAAAGTGGAAATTTAAAGAGATACAGAGAGTAGAAAAGTACTGTTAACAATTGACATGGACAGCACGATATGTGAATAACCAAAAGAAAAACAAGAAAGATACAGGCATGTCTATGTGTATCTCAAATAAAAATATTGAAGCTGAAGGATACAGTAAAGCTACTTGGAAGTATACTGTCTGAATAGTTAGTAACGTCTCTTCAAGAGAGAGCTGCATCGCAAATGCTTTATCACAATCTACAGCTGGAAGTGCTAATAAATCGGTGGACCTCAGCATAAAGTTCCCGTGATAAGATGTAAAGCGGACTCCTACAGGTATAAACGAGTAACAAAACATCAGCAAATTTCCAACACAAGCAAATAACATATGTATGTGCGTAAAATGGGAATTACTTGGGAAAATCATCTATAGCATACCTTTTCCACATCTTATGCGCATGACTGCCTCCCAGGCAGTTTCCCTAGTAAGGTCTCTGGCTAACTCATGTCTCAACTTCTCTCCATGAATGGTAGATTGAAAATTTGGGTAATAGTACACCTGACCCCCGGTATATTTTGCCAGAGTACCTACATTTGAAAGACCAATAAGAATTATAGCATTCAAACTTCTGCTGCATAATTAAACAAAGTTCAGTAAAATGGGACAGTATATTGAAAAATCATAACCATTATCTGTAAGCTCGTCTTTCTTCAAAATACCAAGTACTCGGAAAGAGACATGACAGTTTGTAGGAAAAACAGTTAAATGCAAGTATGCAACACATCAGAAAACAAATATTTCTTCACAACTGCAAAAGTCTTTGATTCTATGAAAACAAATGTGAAGAAAATGATAAGAAACACATCTACCTAATGAGGCTATATCAGTGTACTTGTCACTGAAGGCATATACGTTTACTCCTATCTGGAACTTGGTAAATTCTGCAGCCATCTGCTTGTAGAAAGGATCTTCTGGTAGTCTTAGAGGATGTTCTTTATCTGTTCCATAGACACGAAGATCATCTCCACGCAATTTCAAGCGGCCAACACCAAGTGATGGAAGTGTATTTTGAAAAATCAACAATTTTCCACCAAGTTGACTCTGCACGAGCACACACATCCCCAGAAGTTAATGCAAAGTAACTGAAAAATCAAACTCACAAAAACTGCATCAGGTAATTCAGTAACCACATTACTCGAGAAATACAAAACTACTCTATGATTTATTGAATACTCTGTCCAAAGTTCAAAATACTGGGAGTGGAAAAGCTAGCACACCATAAGCATAAGTGAGGCTTTAAGAGCTGGACCAAAAGCAGACTCCACATTTGAGTTGTCCTGGAACATAGACGGCAAGCTATCTAGGAAGGTCTCCACAACACTTCTTGATTCAGATAAATTGACCAGAAGATCATCTGGCAATGGGACAAATACGTCATCCAAATCTGAGACGACCATCATTTGAGGCTGAGTTAAAGAAGACTGCACAGACAAATCCAACAGAAAAGAGCACATACGTTAGGGGTAGGATAAAACACAAAAAAGTAACTTATGTCAACAGGCCCGAGAAAACACATACCTTCATATTATAAAAATGTATTGTGCTGTCAAAAGTTGCAAACCCTATTTGTGTTCTGGGGTGGCCAGGCAGATCATCCAAGCATGACCGAATAGTTTGGGCCACAACCTGCAAAAAGCCCGCCTTGAATTTCATTCATTCCAACACTTGAAAGCAATCCTTGAGAGTAATTTATCAAAAGTATAACAAAATTACCCCAAATGACAAAAGTCCAACACGCAGACTATTGGTTACATTCACTTTATAGAAGTAAATTTTAAATTTTAATATTTCCAACGGGGAGGATGTGGGCCCTAACTAGTAGAACTTATCAAAAGAAATTAAAAATTAAAGCAAATGAATGATAGACACCCAGCCAACAGTTACATTGACTGTATTAAAGCCCTTACACAACAAAAAAAGTTATATAAACATGAGAAACTCAATAACAATGCTACTCTGGCCACTGCAAAACCCTATTCTATGAGAACAATTCAAGAAAACATGCCCAACGCCAAGCACCTGAGACACCTACTTATATCACTTCGACAAAATAATACAAAAAAAAAAAAAAAACATACTAGACACAATTTCCTAAACTAAATCAAAGAATCTGTCATTATACCAGCATTGGCAACCCAGAAAGAGATGACCTATGAATCCGGCATAATAGTCTGCAAAGGTTTTGCAGTTGTATTACTGTATTAAATGAAATACCAGGTTTCCACCATGCAAAACTCAGTTTCGTAAAAACATTAAAAAGGAAAACCTGTTTACCTCAATCATACCACTTCTCACTGCAGATGAAGAAACGTCGATGAGAAAAAAATACAGTGGCGGCATAGGAGCCCGCACCATATATTCAGTTGGAGCAACAAATTCCACACTACCATGTGTAAGCTCAGGTCGCTGGTCCATATCAATTCTTCTGCCAGTGGCATCCAAATTGGCAAAGTAATCGCCTGGAACTGAACAAAAGAAATACCGGGTCATTTTACGCGCCCAATAAAATTATTAATGTAAGATATAGTTTCCAAAAACCAAACAATGAAACAAACACCCACTCTAGTGGATTCAATTAGTAACCGAAAGCATGTGGTCTCTAGCAAGAAACTTGATCATTTATCATGATATTGAATTGAGAACTAAACTCTGCATTATTCCAAACAGTACTTAGTTAAAAAATAATGCAAAAAATTACCTGTAGCATAACGGGCCAATTATCTGCTTTATATACTAAAATGAGGGGCAGAATGCAAAAGCTTTCAACATTGCTATTCTGTGTGAAATATCCCATAGATGTGGTGCAGAATATATTGCAAAAGCCCTACTCAGGGTATTACAATTGACCAATATGAACAAAATTGCTGTCCTCAGCTGCTTAAAGTACACGTAGAGATGCATGATGGTGATCTTAGACAAATATTGTGCCTACATTGGACCTTAACTTTTTTTTTTCCCCCAAAAAGAAGAAGAAGAAGAAGAAAAGGAAGTTATGCTTTTGGGGGAAAGGAGATGAGAGTTTTACCATCATTAAGTAGAGCACAGATATTGCAACGCCACTTTCTTCCAGCATCTGTAAATGTCACATATGGGTTTACATATGTCCGACATCTTCTACAGCGAATAATCCCAGCAGCACCAAAATTAACCACTGGCACTTCCTCCTAGATGAAACAAGAAAAATAAAAATTACAGCAAATCCAACTTCAATCAACTTTGATTATTCTGATGATAAGAACACTTACCCCATCAGGTGATTCCGCAAGTGGACAAACAACAGCACCCAGAGGTAGATGCCACCTTGAAGACAAAGACTGAGAACTTGGTATTGCACCGGTTGTAAGCCTTAAGAATCTAGGACTGCAATTCAAGGGGAACATCTGAGCAAGTGGTTTTGGCTCCACATCACCACCCAAAGGCCTCGGCAGAGCTTTAGGGTTAATTCCAGGTTCAATTGATCCAGGACAGATCCAACAGATAGTGAGCTGAAGTCCTCTGTCAAGGCTTGGACACCACCAAGTGGGGGTCCAGAGCCAGGATGTTGCATTTGGTCCCTTGACTGCAGACCCAGTGGAGCTGCCACTGGTGGAGGTACACCATAACCTCCTTGCTGAGCAGTGAAAGGGGAAGATGCAGCAGGTGGAGCGGGAAAGCCTCCTTGATGAGTAAGAAATGGAGACTGAGCTGGTGGGGCTTGTAAATTTGCACGTGCATATCCCGGGAAAGATGTCTGAGCATTTGGCTGAGGAACTGGGAAGGACGAATCTGATGGAGACTGATGAACACCCCTACTTGGTGGAGCAGAATTCATAGCTTGAGGTGGAGATCCCATTTGTACAGAAGGAATCTGCTGCTGTGGTCGTTGAAATGGAGCTTGACCTCCTGGAGGTTGAAAAGGTAGTTGGCCCATAGGTGGAGGACGGGAAGGGGGTGGTGGCGCTGTCGAAGGAAACTGTGGTGTTGAAGAAAATGGTGGAGTCGGGAAATGGGAGAAAGGTCCAGCGGTCGGTGGGGCATTTGCTGTTGGTGGAGGAGGCACGGATGGATCATTAAACCTAGCTGGTGTGCTAGGCCTAAAAGGAGAGGCGTGTGGTCCACCTGCAGGCCCAAAAGATGAGAAAGGCATGATAGCCTGTGGAGGAGCCGGTGGAGTAGGTCTGAAGGTAGAAGCATCTGATCCAACCCCAGGCCCAGACGAAGAGAAAGGTGTCTGTGGAGGTGGTCTAAAACCAGATGCCTCTTGTCCAACCACAGGACCTGAAGATGACAAAGGCGTCATGGTCCGAGGAGGAGCAGCAAAAGGTGTAGTGGTAGGTCTTGGAGTAAAATTTGGTCGACCAGGATTTTCAGTCCCCATAGGTGTCTCTATAATCACTTGCTATTTCAGTGGTAACAATGCTCTCATGTAATAAACCTGCTACTGCATGCAAGAAAAGAGGTTTGATATATCATCCGAGAAGAATTACCATGTCACTACATCACAGCCCAGACTGACACTCAAGCTATTGGAGTGTATGAACTTACGCAAAGAAAGAAAAGAAAAGTTCAATTATTTACTTTTTTTTTTATAGTGTAAGAAACTAAGAACAGATCAAGATACCCTATCTCACTGCTAAAGCTCGTCTAGTCTAACAAAACTCGTAAAGCAGCCCATCCAGCACGTCGTGTTAAATGCATACTCTTTAGCTTTTCATATCATCCCAGAAGAATTACCGTCACTACATCACAGCCTAGACTGACACTCAACTATTGGAGTATATAAAGTTAAGAAGACAATGAAAAGAAAAGTTCATTATTTACTTTTTCTGGATGTATAAACAGATCAAGATGCTCTTTCTCACTGATAAACCTCGTCTAGTCTAACATATCTCGTAAAGCATACTGCAGAGGCTATCGTGTTAAATTCATACTCTTTAATTTTTCATAATTGACTAGACCCTAGCATCATTGATCATTCCACTAAGTTTCCATTAACAACACAATTAAAATAGTTGGGCAAGACTAAAAACCCACGAACAAGCGCAATTCGAACTCTTAACTCTTTAAAGTTTAAATCCCACATGTTCAAAACACAAACTGTGCACAATGGATCAACATATACTGATACTAACCCTTAACCAATTACGAATCAAATACGTATCAACAATGTGCAAATTACTAAACTTACAACCTAATACTCCAAAACACTGCATTCGAAATCCTAAAAAGTACAACTACTACAAAGAAGAACGTAAATTGACAAGTATCAAAGTAGCAGATCTTAACGATACGATCAAAACTAGAATACTAAGCTATCCAAATTCCATCTTCAGAGCAAAAACCTATAACGATCAGATAGGAAAACAAAACCTGGATGAAAAATTGAGCCAAATTTGTGCACTATGTTGAAATCGTATGTTGAAATTTGGAAACTGAAATAGACCCAAGTGCGATTGGGAGTTCAATTTTGAAATTTTTACTGGAAAAGAATGAGTTTTAGGGTTTGATTAAATCGGCGAGGCGAATCGAGATTCAGAGAGAGAGAAGAAGAGAAAGCTTACCTTGCTAGAGAGAGAGAGAAAGAAAGAGTTTCAGAGAGAAATCGACGATGAGAGAGAGAGAGAGCGAGAGAGTCACTGGGTTAATATGTTTCGTCGATGAGAAAACGACGTGTTGTTTTTCAATTTTGGCTTTTTATTTCTCTCTCTTTTTTGGCGTGCCGCCCTTCCGAGTTAGTTTTTTTGGCTGGAAGAGGATTAGTACTTGGACAGTTGGGCTTGGGCTAGGGCGTTAGGCCAGTGATCCGAATAGCCAGCAAATATCCGACCCAAACTGTGGTAGGTTTGGTCAGATTTTTGCTACGACAGTCGGATCATCTGTTCATATACAAACATATTAGTGTAAAATACAAGAAAATCTTGAGTTAGACGGTTGTGTCACGTGATATATCTGATCCACCAATCAAATTTTACAAGTTTAAGACTTTAAATTAAATCATGTTTCTGACGAAAAAGACTGAAAATACCTCACTCTTAAAGTTGCAATGGTAAGCTAGTCGAACAAAGGTAAATGATACGACCGCCTCACTGAAAATCTACTTGGTCGGTCGTCAAATACATATTGACTTGATAATCCAATTACCTCGTTTACTCTACTCATATTATGCAAAGTTATGTACAAGCCGTGTACGATCCTTTTTCAATAATACTTGATCCAAAGTTGGATCACTCAAGACTTCAACGAGATCAAAATGTGTCCTCATCACGCTTCTTGGTCTAGCAGCCTTGCCACATATCGACGCTCTTTTATCTGTTTTTCGAAGCCCATACAGAATACTAGATGTGTTTGCGATCTCTAAAAGGACACCAAATCAGCCACGATGAAGTTGATCTCAAGAGTAGTGTGGTTTTGATCAAGACTGCGATCCCTAGCTATAGCCAAATATGAGTCGTTGGCTGCGCACTCACTACGAGTTAGGAAGATGGTTGTTAGACTAGATTTTGGGCAAAACTTAGATTTTAGATATGGATTTTATACTTATATTATATTGCTTGTTTACTGGTCCGTACTTCCATTTAAATCGATTTGTGTACGTATCATATATATGTTCATATGTATATCGTCAATATTTATATAGAAGCATGGATCTGACTTAATCTGAAGCTCAAGTACTTCCACTTCTCTGGATCTTGGTTCGAGCTAAATTAAACAAGATAAGAGACGAAACTTATGATCGAATAGAGATGGAGGTTGCACTTCAAATACTATATGTGATGCCACGTACCGACTTTATCTGAGACATGAGCTGTTTTTTAATTAGCTCAGATTCTTAATTAATGTTCTCTTGAAAGGTTGCAACCTGAAACCACATGCAAATCCAAATATTAATACACCAAATCTATCTTTTCTATTTTGAGAATACACAGAATTGTCCTTAAAAAATTGCCTATAATGCAACAAGCTGCTCCCTATAATGGTACACGAGCAACTTGGATTCGAACTGCCAAAATCCAGTCGAGAAACTCAATTCAGAAAAAATAATATATATCACAATGCATTTTCGTTGCTTCCTATCACTCTTTGCTATGCTCCTTCCTCTCGTCGTCGCTATACCAGAAAGACGCTCTTTGATCGGTTTTGTGGCATCCAATACAGAACACTAGCGACCCAAAGGTGATAAACCTTGCAAAGTTTGCAATCGCTGAGTACAACAAGGAAACCACAAAGAAGTTAGTCTTGGAGAGTGCGGTTTCGGGCAAGTACGGGTACGCGTCAGGCATCTTATATGAACTAGTCATTGCAGCCAAAAATGAGTCATTTGCCCACCCCGGCTGACAATTATGTAGCCAACGTTTGGGCTAAAGGATTTTATCAAAAGTTGGAATTTCACGGCTTGTTTAAACTTAAAAATTAATATCGAGCCACGTGATTTCAGCATTTTTTTTTATTTATCTGCAATATGTGAATTTATGTTGTGCGCTTTATCTTATTTCAAAATAAAATAAAAGTGGTATGTTCTCATATTGATTTGTTGTGTTCGAGTTCTTTTGTAGTTATGTCTACATATCTAAAGACAACCAATATATTAAGCAGAGCTGGGAAGTGTACGAAGTAAACAGTGTATTATTTATTAATTAGGTTTGATAACCGTGAACATTATGAGAATCAACAACCAGTACTTCAACATACTTGCGATGACATAGTTCTGAGAATCAACAACTCAACAATTCTCGGGTGCAAAGGATAATTTAGAAGCACCTACATCGAAAAAGAATCTATGATGTATCTGTTGAAACCCTCCGAAAATATTTAGATGGGAACTTGGCAAAAACATTAGGCAAAATTCATTCACTAGTTCAAAAGTTTGAAACGTTGAAGCTTTCTTGAGCTCGAGGTTTGCTGACCCTTCAAAATGAAACTTGATTTTTGGGAAGGCAGAGTTTCCAAGTCCTTTAATATCCTCCATCACCGGGTAACATAGGTCGAAATGTGACCTAGGTTGGTCCAAAGGGCTCCAATCATATCTTTCTAGCTAGAAAGTATGTGACGACAGCTTGTCGCAAATGGTCATAAGCTTCTTGATCGATTAAAGTGTATGGAGTTCCTGAATCAACTATCATCCCAAGATTATCTGTTATTAAGCTTTTTGGATCTATTGGGAGAAGTTTCCCATCAAAACTTATATCTGTTAAGTTTATGAAATAGTTATCATCATCAGTACCATAGATTGGTGTTGTTTGTACACCAGAAGCTCTAATTTCTGCATTATTACCGAAAGCTAGCAATGCATGGTCATGATGGTGGTCATGGTCCCCAAAGATGTGCAGTGGAAGGCAATAAGAGAACTTGAGAAGGGTTATGGGACTTAATTGATAAAGAATAGATGAAAAATCAGATTTCCCAAGACCAACAATACCAGATATTGGATTACCTCTAGTATCATTTTCCCAGTCATGATCGAAACGCTAGTTGTAGATCCCACATCCAAATGCCACATTGGGAACCGAATGCTTGATGGGCAGTCCTTCCTTAATGGATGAGGAAATCTATGTGGTGATTTACCACATGAGGAAAGCATGGGTTGGAAAATTCAAAGAAGGTAGATAGCAAACCATCTTTGAAGTTAGGCATGCCAAACTTGGAAGAAGACTTGACTTTGCTTCCAATTGCATGCCATATCTATGAACCCAATTGCCTATAAATAGGCATGAAAGGTTGTAGCAAAAAAAAAACCAAGGCAAGAGTCATTCCAAACTAATAGAGTTTGAGATAGTAATGAGATCCTCACTTGAGAGATTAGTAAGAAGAAAATTCCTCTTGAGAGATACAGTGTGTGTTATCACTTTGGTGAATTTTAGTCAACAAAGTGAGATTGCCTTTTAATCCCATTATTTATATAGTGGAAGAGAGATTACTACTGCCCCGAGGACGTAGGCACATTTGCCGAACCTCGTTAAATATTGTGTCTTCTTTTATTTATTTGTTGCTATTCCGCAAATCACACGAGAGGTGGGAAAAGTTAGATCATGGGATAACCAATTATCCATTGGCCTTGTATTAAGGCAGCCCTTCTTTCCCTACAAGTGGCATCAGAGCCCGGCGCTCATTGTTCGTGGCATCTCGTGGTGATCAAGATGGCAGAGTCGTCGTCATCAGCAGCAACAATGGTTAAGTTGACATCGTCGAATTACTCCATTTGGAAGCCCAAAATGGAAGACATCCTTTACTGCAACGATATGTACGAGCCTCTTCAAAATGGTGGAGAGAAACCATCAGGTAAGACTGACAAAGACTGGAGCATCCTGAACAGAACAACTGTTGCAGGAATTCGTCAGGAGGTTGATGAAAGTGTTTTTCATCATGTGGCACAGGAAACCAATGCCTACTCAATGTGAACAAAGTTGGAGTCCATGTACAAGAGAAAGACCGCACAAAACAAAGCCTCGTTCATTCGGCGATTGGTGAACACAAAGTACAGGGATGGTCAAAGTGTTTCGAAACACTTGAGCGACTTCCAAGGCATGGTGAATCAATTGATGAATATGAAGATGGTGCTTGATGATGAGTTGCAAGCACTATTGTTACTAAGCTCGTTGCCAGATAGCTGGGACACGTTGGTGGTGTCGTTAAGCAACTCTGCTCCTCAAGGCATTCTCACACTGAGCACTGTAAAAGACAGCATGTTCAATGAAGAAGCAAAGAGGAAAGAGCAAAGAATATCGATCGAGTCAGAAGCCCTCGTCACCAACAATCGTGGAAGCAGTAGAAAATTCCACAACCGAGGCAAAGGGAAAGATCGGTCAAAAGGCAAGTTCAGCCCAAAGAAGGACATCGAATGTTTTCACTGTGGTGGAAAAAGGCCACATAAAGAGGGATTGCATGAGGCACAAGAGAGAGCAGACTGAGCAAGGTGGTGCCAGAGACACAGCTTTTACTACCTCATACGAAGAAGATGTACTCATGATTTATGGATAGGGTCATGTTAATTGACATCTCAAGATACGTGTTGGATCATCGATTCTGGAGCATCATTTCATGTAACCTCACGAAGAGAGTTCTTTACATCCTACAATACTGGAAATTTTGGTAATGTCAGGATGGGAAATGATAAGCGGTCCAAGATCGTGGGAAGGGAAGATATTTCCCTTGAAACCAAGACAGGCCACTGCTTGGTTCTCAAGGATGTGAGACACGTTCCAGACATGCGTCTCAACCTGATCTCCACAGGATTACTTGATGATGAAGGTTGCATAAGTGTCTTTGGTGGTGGAAAGTGGAGGCTCAGTAATGGTCCAGAAATTCTAGCCCGAGGGAGGAAAGAGAACACTCTCTACATGACTTATGCAAAAATCTGTAGTGGGTATGCAGTTACACTCGGAGAAGATTCACCGGTCGAGCTATGGCACAAGTGGCTCAGTCACATCAGCGAGAAGGGACTTACTGTTCTAGCCAAAAGAGAGGTATTAACTGGTGTCAATGTTAAAGATATGCCTCTAAAACCATGTACGTATTGCTTGGCTGGAAAGCAACATAGAGCTTCATTCCATCGTTCTCCTGCACCAAGGAAATCCAATGTTTTGGATGTTGTACATTCTGATGTGTGTGGTCCCATGACCACCAGTACTCTAGGAGGTGCAAAATACTTCGTCACCTTCATTGATGATCATTCCAGGAAGGTATGGGTTTATGCACTGAAAACTAAAGATCAAGTGCTTGAAGTATTTAAGCAATTTCATGCCAAAGTTGAATGAGAAACATGCATGAGATTGAAATGCATTCACACAGACAATGGGGGAGAGTACATGGGGGCGTTCAGACACTATTGTAAAAGTAACAGAATCAGGCATGAACGATCTGTTTCAAAGACTCCTCAGAACAACGAGTGGCCGAGAAGATGAACAGAACTATTGTTGAAAGAATCAGAACCATGTTATCTCATGCTAAACTGCCTAAGAGCTTTTGGGGTGAAGCTCTAATGACTGCGGTTGATGTGATCAACCTTTCTCTCTCAGCTCCATTAAATGGTGACGTGATAAACAGGTTTTGGACCTGAAAAGACGTCTCGTACAAACATTTGAAGGTATTTGGCTGCAAAGCATTTGTTCATATTCCCAAAGATGAAAGATCAAAAATCGATAGCAAGTCGAAAGAATGCATATTTCTGGGATATGGAAATGAAGAATATGGGTACAGGCTGTGGGATCCTGTCAATAAGAAGATTGTCAGAAGCAGAGATGTTGTCTTCTTTGAAGACCAGAACATCGACGATACTTAGAAGACTGAGAAGCCAAAACAACCCAGAGAATATCCGATGAATCAGGATAAAGTTCCTCCGCCAACAAACCAGGATGGATGGAGAGATACCGAAGATGTCGGTGATGCAGCAAATGACCCGATGATTAATGATCCAGTTGATGATGCAACTAATGATGAGGAAGAGGCACCGACCCCTCGAAGATCAGTCAGGGAACGTAGACCCTCAAACAGATACCCTCTACATGAGTTCATTACTCTCACAGATGGAGGTGAGCCAGAGTCTTATGAAGAAGCTCTGATAGATGACCACAAGGGGGAGTGGTTGGAAGGCATGCAAGAAGAAATTAAGTCGTTGCATGAGAACCAGAGTTATGAGCTGGTGGAGTTACCAAAAGGTAAGAGAGCACTCAGAAACAAATGGGTGTATAGATTGAAAACTGAGGAGAATAGCTCACGACCCAGATTCAAGGCAAGACTGGTCGTTAAAGGTTTCAATCAGAAAAAAGGAATTGACTTTGAAGAAATTTTTTCGCCCGTGGTGAAGATGACATATATCCGGGTGGTACTTGGTTTGGCTGTAAGTTTAAATCTGGAGATTGAAAAACTTGACTTGAAGACGGCTTTCCTTCACGGTGACCTTGAAGAGGAAATCTACATGGAGCAGCCAGAAGGATTCAAAGTCAAAAGCAAGGAAGGTCTAGTCTGCAAACTGAAAAAGAGTTTGTATGGACTAAAACAGGCGCCACGACAATGGTACAAGAAGTTTGATTCCTTCATGATTGAGCAAGGATATCAGATGACAACTTCAAACCATTGCGTATTTGTGAAGAATTTCTCAGGAGGTGACTTCATCATACTACTCTTGTATGTTGATGACATGTTGATCGTAGGACAATATGGTGACAAGATTAGCAAACTGAAGAAAGAGCTCAGTAAGTCTTTTGCTATGAAGGAGTTGGGACCAGCAAAGCAGATTCTTGGTATGAATATTACCCGCGATAGACAGAATGGGAAGTTGAGGTTATCACAAGAAAAATATATCCAAAAGGTATTGGAGCTGTTCTATATGGAGAAAGCAAAGCCAGTTGCTACTCCACTTGCTAGTCACACTAAGCTTAGCTCGAAGCAGAGTCCTACAAGTGAGAAAGAGGAGGAAGAAATGGTGAAGGTGTCATATGCCTCAGCGGTAGGAAGCCTGATGTATGCAATGGTGTGTACAAGACCAGACATAACACACGCGGTTAGTGTTGTTAGCAGATTTCTGTCTAATCCAGGCAAAGAGCATTGGAATGCTGTGAAGTGGATTCTTAAATATCTCAAAAGTACTTCCAAAATGGGTTTATGCTTTGGAAGTGGGAAGCCTGAATTCATAGGCTATACAGATGCAGATATGGCCGGAGATGTTGACTCAAGAAAGTCTACATCAGGATACCTGATTACATTTTCAGGGGAGCTGTCTTATGGAAATCAAAGCTACAAAAATGTGTTGCTTTGTCAACTACAGAAGCAGAGTTCATAACAGCAACGGAAGCCTGCAAAAAAATTTTGTGGATGAAGAAATTCCTATAGGAATTGGGCCATAAGCAACAAAAGTATATTCTGCATTGTGATAGTCAAAGCGCAATTCATCTGAGTAAGAATTCGAGTTTTCACTCGAAATCAAAGCACATTGATGTGAGGTATCACTGGATACGTGATGTGCTAGAAGCCAAGCAACTACAGCTTGAGAAGATTCACACAGATGATAATAGTTTAGATATGATGACGAAGTCCTTACCAAAGAACAAGTTTGAATTTTGCAGAAGCGCGTCAGGGTTGGCACATCCCTCCATCTAAGTCGGGAGGGGGAGATTGATGGGCAGTCCCTCCTTAATGGAGGAGGAAATCCATATGGTGATTTACCACATGAGGAAAGCATGGGTTGGAAAATTCAAAGAAGGTCGAGAGCAAGCCATCTTTAAAGTTATGCATGCCAAACTTGGAAGAAGACTTGACTTTGCTTCCAATTGCATGTCATATCCACGAACCCAATTGCCTATAAATAGGTATGAAAGGTTGTAGCAAAAAAAAACAAGGCAAAAGTTATTCCAAACTAATAGAGTTTGAGATAGTAGTGAGATCCTCACTTGAGAGATTAGTGAAAAGAAAATTCTTCTTGAGAGATAGAGTGTGTGTTATCATTTTGGTGAAGTTTAGTCACCAAAGTGAGATTGCCTTGTAATCCCATTATTTATATAGTGGAAGAGAGTATTACTACTGCCCCGAGGACGTAAACACATTTGTCGAACCTCGTTAAATATTGTGTCTTCTTTTATTTATTTGTTGTTATTCCGCAAATCACACGAGAGGTGAGAAAAGTTAGATCCTGAGATAATCAATTATTCATTGGCCTTGTATTAAGGCAGTCCTTCTTTCCCAACAATGCTGCCTTCCATCTTTGGACTCGAGAGTAACTCTGTCGATTCCCAATATACCAATTGTCCTTTCTCCTCCAGCGTACGTTATCCCATACAAGCAAAAACGGCCAGAAGAAGCAGCATAAGGAGGAACGCAGAGAGGGTGATTGTAAGGCATTCTTTGATATGTGCTTGACCTCATGGGATCGAAAACTGGGACCGAGACAGGAAAACACAGTTGGCACTGTACACATTGAGCCCATGGGGTAGTGCTACCCGTATCCAAAGCCAAATTGACTTTAACCGGAGGTGTACCAATCTTCATTTCCACATAAAAATAGTCACTAAATGAACGATGAATGGGGGCTCCTGGCATAGAACTAGTGTTTCTGTTTGTGAGGCGGCGTTTTGAAATTTGGAGAAGATTCTGATGTTTTTGGAATAGGGAGAGGTTTGGTGAAGAAAGGATGGTGTGTTTCATCTTTAGAGTGAAGCCAGCATGGGATAAAGAACTATGATTACTACCATGCACCCAACTTAGTGGGTGTTGCCAAGGCAGAGGCTGCTAGTACTACAACAACAAGTACACTGGTGAATAAAAAAGCTGGATTCATTGTCTTCATGCTTCTAATGAAGTGCAGGCTCATGGATTGGTTTCGATGAATGGACTGAAGGCAATACATTCATGTATATATATGTAGCTGAAATGGTTTCCGGTTGCTACTGTTGAAAGCGTGTTTAGGAAGGTCTAATGTATATATGACACATATCTGACTAATCCACATATAAGAGACGTGTCTATATACTGTACTCCCAGATACAGAGATTTCTTACCCAATTAATACTCAATACTTGTTCCTAGTTTTCTTGCATCTCAAGCCAAATTCTGATGCATCACCACCAACCCCTCTACATCGATCTGAGTAAGGAACCACTAACTATTGTTCTTTATTATCGACTCATTCAAACAGGTAGCTGCATCACTGCAGACTATGATCGATCAGATGCCAAAGCAAGTTAATGCCAACTCATATCCATGTACTAATTAAGCAGCCCAAAATTAGGAATTAAAAGCATACCACTACAAGTTGACAAAGACTTCGCTTTATTGTGAATGAATTTGACAAATTGCTCAAAAACACATTATCGATTTGATCATTTAATATAATTAAGAACTATACCACTACATTTTTATAATTCTTAGGGTTAACAAGTTTATATAACTCGTAGGGTTAACAACATTTTAGCACTGAGTCACTTATGATATACGTACCCCTCCATCTTTCTAATTTCTACCCATTGTAACCTCTTAATTTAAAAAGCTTGATTATAACCATTCCGTATCTGTTACTTTGACCGCCAATCTCACTACAGCAAGTGAAATAATAGAAACAGTTTTACCCAGCCTAATGGGATGATGTGAATAGGCCAACAATAAACACAAGGCAGTTTTAAGTGTAGGAATATTGCAATAAAAGTTTAGTTTTGGATTAATTCTGATATAAAATCAATTGCAGAAAAAAACAGAAAGTGAAGAAGAAACTCTACTTCATTAGTAAACTCTTACTAGCTAGAAGGCAGTTTGATCTTGTCTTTGCTACTGAATCTGAAGATGGATCTGATCACTTTCGTCATTCTTAAAATGGCACAACACTGAACTCGATTATCAATCACCTCACCTCAAGACACCAACCATAACAGACCCGGGAGCATAAACCATGCAAAACTTTGAGAAGTTTACAACTCTAAACTATCTCATGCGCGGTCCTTATTTCTTCAATACTTAATCCAAAGCTCGATCATTCAAGATTTCAAGACTTCAACGAGATCAAATGTGTGCTCGATCATCACGCTACTTGCTCTCGCAGCCTTGCCACATATCGACGCTCTTTAATCTGTTTTTGGAAGCCCATACAGAATACTAGTGAAACAAATGTGTTTGCGATCTCTAAAGTACACCAAATCAGCCACAATGAATTGAAGTTGGTCTTAAGATCGAGTGTGGTTTTGATCAAGACTGCGATCCCTAGCTATAGCCAAATATGAGTCGGTGGCTGCAGCTGCACTCATTAAGAGTTAGGAAGATGGTTGTTGGACTAGATTTTGGGCAAAACTTAGATTTTAGATATGGATTTTATACTCATATTGCTTGTTTACTGTTCCATACTTCCATTTAAATCGACTTGTGTAGTATATATATGCATATCATCACTATGCATATAGAAGCAAGCATGCATGGATCTGATTTAATCTGAAGCTCAAGTACTTCCACTTCTGGATCTTGGTTAAGCTAGATTAAACAAGATAAGAGACGAAACTTATGATCGAATAGAGATAAAGGTTGCACTTCAAATACATATGTATATGTGATGCCATGTACTGACTTTATCTGAGACATGAGCTGCTTTTTAATTAGACCAGATTCTTAATTAATGTTCTCTCTGGAGGTTGCAACCTGAAACCACAAGCA
Source organism: Rosa persica (assembly GCA_025331145.1). Classification (NCBI taxonomy): domain Eukaryota; kingdom Viridiplantae; phylum Streptophyta; class Magnoliopsida; order Rosales; family Rosaceae; genus Rosa; species Rosa persica. The sequence continues at coordinate 5,595,443 of WFKR01000003.1, read as the reverse complement.
AAAATCCAAAAATTAATACACCAAATCCATCTTTTCTATTTTGAAAGTACACAGAATTTGTCCTTAAAATTGCCTATAATGCAACAAGCTGCTCTATAAATGGTACACCGCCTGCAACTTGGATTCGAACTGCCAAAATCCGGTCGAGACACTTAATTCAGAAAAATTAACATATATCACAATGCATTTTCGTTGCTTCCTACCACTCTTTGCTATGCTCCTTCCCCTCGTCGTCGCTATCACAGAGAGAAGCTCTTTGATCGGTTTCAGCTGGCAGCCAATACAGAACACTAGCTAGCGACCCAAAGGTGATAAACATTGCAAAGTTTGCAATCTCCGAGTACAACAAGGAAACCACAAAGAAGTTAGTCCTTGAGAGTGTGGTTTCGGGCAAGACCGCCTCCATGTCAGGCACCTTATATGAACTAGTCATTGCAACTAAAAATGAGTCATTACCCACCACGGCTGAGAATTATGGAGCGGATGTTTGGGCTTTAGGATTTTATCAAAAGTTAAAATTTTACGCGTACGGCTTGGTTAAACTTAAAAATTAATATCTAGCCGAGTGATTTCAGCATTTTCTTTGTCTGAAGAATATGTGTGAACTTATGTTGCTTTATCCTATTTCAGAACAAAATAAACGTTGGTACTCATTGATTTTCATGATTTGGTGCATGTGTTCAAGTTCTTCTGTCTACGGGATCTAAAAACAACCAAGCCAAAATTAGAGAGAACGTGACACACGTACTAATTAAAGCTGGGAAGTTGGGATGACGTACATAGTTCTGAGAATCGACAACTCTACACTTATCAGGTGCCGAGGATAATTTAGAGGCACCTACATGGAAAAAGAACCTATAGCGTATCTGTTGAGACCCTCTGAAAAATATTTGTACAGGAGCTTGGCAAAAGCATCAAGCAAAATTCATTCACTAGTTCAAAAGTTTGAAACGTTGAAGATTTCTTGGGCTCAAGGTCTGCTGGCCCTTCAAAATGAAACTTGATTTTTTGGAACGCAAAGTTTCCGAGTCCTTATTGAACATCCTCGAGCCACCATCTGGTAACATAGGTCAGGGTCCAAAGGGTTCCATTCATATCCTTCTAGAAAGCATGTGACGACAGCTTGTCGTAAATAGTCATATGCTTCTGGATCGAAGAAGTGTTTATATGGAGTTCTCAAATCAACTATCACCCCAAGATGATCTGTTATTAAGCGTTGTGGATCTGTTGGGAGAAGTCTCCCATCAAACTTATACCTCTTTTAAGTTTATGTATTAGAGATCATCATCATCATCATTACCATAAATTGGTGTTGTTTGTACAACACTACACCAGAACCTCTCATTTCTTCGTCATTACCAAAAGCTACCTAGCTAGACTACAGCTAGCTATAGCAATGCATGGTCATGATGGTGTGTTTCATCTTTAGAGTGAAGCCAGCTTGGGGTAAAGAAGTATTGATTACTAGCACCCAACTCAGTGGGCCGGTTGACGTGTTGCCAAGGCAGAGGCTACTACAGCAACAAGTACAGCACGGGTGAATAAAACGGCCGGATTCATCGTCGTCATGCTGCTAATAATGTGCAGGCTCACGGATTGGTTTCTATCAATGTACTGAGGGCATCACAAAAGTTGGTGCTCATATTCAGAGCATCATTGATATACAAGATTGAACACACAAAAGTTCGTTTGTCTGGAGTTGTTGGACATGTACTGTGCATTTCTTTTTGGAGGGGGGCCTCTTTCTGTGAATCGTTTACTAGGATTAGGTCAGTTTGGTCATATTTTGGAATCTCTTAATTCCATAAGGAACTATACTTGTGCTGATCGTATCGATTTTTGCTTCTTTTAGACTCTGACGGAACCAAAATTTAGTCTCTAATAACACTGCGAAGATTATAGGAAAAAAATAAGTTTTATTGTCCAAAAATATAAAACTATAACATTTTGTTACAGGACCAACTAACCACTATGGTAAACTAAAACAATTGCAGTTGTATGAAATTGAATCATATTTATTTAGAAAGAATATAAAATCAGATGAGGCCTGGAACTCATCTGGTCTCAATGTGGCTCCACCACTGTTTGGGCTTGTTCATGATTCATTCTTGCAGGTTACATTGCAGCAATTGGTCAAGTTTCTTGGTGCACGCCTTTACTATGTATTTATTTATTTTTATTTTTTTGACAATTTCTTGTAGAAATTTATAACCACAGATGGTGCACGCCTTTACTATGATTTTTTTTTTGACAAAAACACATAATATATTGCTTAATTTCTTGTAGAAATTTATAACCATAGATAATAAACATAGAGGGTCTTGAAACTGGTAACATATTCAGACTCGGTACTTGGTAGGAATGAGCAACAAATACTCTAATAGGCAGCATCACATAATATATTGCACGCCTTTACTATTTTTTTTTTTTTTGGCAGAAACACAATATATCGTTTAATTTCTTGTAGACATTCATAGCTAAAAATAATAAACACATAGGTTAGTCCTTGAAACTGGTATCACATTCACACTTGGTACTTGGTAGGACTAATATATAGGCAGCATCACAGAACAATATTGCATATGGTCACATTTCTTCATCACATCTTCACATTTTTCTCAAGCCTCACTCATGATCAGCAATTCGAGAGTCTAGCTAGAGTTGCTTCCAGTGGCCCTGTAATTGGGTAGAGCGACTTCACCAGATTCTATATGCATGAGATCCTGCACCAGAATCTCATAGTGCCTCTTGACTTCCTCGGCTGATTTTCCACCCACAGCCTTGGCCAAATTGTGCCACCGGTCCTGCGTGTCCTTGTCGTACACTGCCAGGGCATTCTCGAACAGCTTGTTCTGCTTCAGCGTCCAGGAGGAATTGGAATTCCGCGACGAAGTCAGGGATGCCATTGCTCGATTAGGCGAAGAAATGAGCCAAAAATAATTAGATCGAGAAGCTGGGATAATGCTTGTGGAGTTTGAGAGTGGGAACTGGGAAGGCGCAAGAATGCAGAGAAGAGCTCTGGCTTGAGTCAATGAATTAGAAGACTGAAGTCAGGGAAGATGATGGTATGTGAAAGAGGTCGCCATGCTCTCCTTATAAGCAGGAGAAATGGCTGCTTTTACTTTGTGTTGCTTTTAGACTACTCTTATTAATTTGTATTGGACGCCTCAATCATACATGACGCATCAGTTGCTTTATTTTTTTGTTTTGTTTTATCAAATATGCATTTCATTGAACCAACAACAATACAAGGAGAACGAATATCTAGCTAGTGACCCCATCTTCGTGGCTGATGCGATCACCTTCTTTGGCCATGCCGACCAGCATCCCCAGATTTGGAGGAATTGGCTCCCCTTCCCTGCCCTATATGCTTTTAATTTAGATTAGTTTGATAGTGGTGTTGTTAAAGGTTTTTCATTGTAATTTTTTTTCTTCTAAAAAAAATAAAAATAAAAATAAAATCAACTTTTCTCAAAAAAATTTAGAAAGATCGAGCACCACACTCACAATGAATTAATTATGATTTCGATGAAGCTATATACAGAGGCCTCAACTGTAAACAGAGCAAAAGCTGATCAAGCTGGAGTGCTTCTCTTGCTAATCGATGTGCAACTTTATTACAATCTCACCTGATGTAGCTCCAGCTACACTGATCGAGTTGCCCTAATCATGCACGAGTTTCTTTTGTTCTTTAGATTGTCTTGAGGGTCTCCTTCCTTGTCTTGTTTCATGTCGAACTGGTTAGAGGGTTGATTTTTCCTCTTTCTTGTTGCTGTGTTTTTTGGTCTTTTTTGGGCCTTCCCCTTGGGCTTTTCCTTGGGTGTTTTATTGATTGAAGTCTTTTCACCAATATATATATATATATATATATATATATATGTTCTAAAGAAACGGAATTGAGAGAGAATTGTTGTGTATTCTCATTGATAATATGAGTCTCTTTATATAGAGGATTACAATGCATAGTATCTGAATCATACAAAGAAAGTAATTTTACATTGAATAGGATTTCTAAATCCTTCTATTATAACCCTATTACCACTAGGTCAAGTAACCTAGAGTTTGGGCCAGACACATAATCTGGATTTCCTTGAACACTCTTCCTTGTGTCGCCCAAACGTGGTGCTTCTCTCGTTGCCTCATTAAAAACCTTACTGAGTAACAAAAACCCAGTGGGACAAAAATAACATCGGTCGAAGGGGAAAAAGAGCACAACACACCCTTCATGTTTCGAGACCATACATGTAGACATCTCCCCCTGATGTCTGCATCTCCCCCTGATGACTACGATCATGGGGATTCAGATAACTTCCGCAAACGATGCTACCAACATGTTTCTCGAAAGTGAAATTTAGACAATGACTTAGTGAGCAAGCCTGCCGCACTGTCCTCAAATTGAACCTAGTACACTTTAATCTTGAGGAGAGTTTGTTGTTGCTGATTATGCTTGGTGTTGTCGCTTTTGATGTAGTCTTACTTCAAAACAAGCAGTATTATCCTATATGCTCGTAGGCTCATCTGTGGTAGACTTCAAACCATAACTGTTCGAACATGCGTAATTATGGATCCAATCCATATACATTCACGAACCACTTCGTGAAGAGCAATAATCTCTGCATTGTTCAAAGATATAGCTACTAGGGCATATTCTGTAGACCTCTAAGATATCACGGTCTTTATCTATGGTGAACACTTAACCAGTTTGGGAATGACCTTTGTGTGGGTCAGAGAGATACCCAATATCAACAAACCTTCCAAAACACATGTTGTTTTGGGGTGGGGATAGGAAACGCAGGCCAGCGTTGGAGGCGTTTCTGGTGTGTGATGGGTCCGAATCCATCATCTCTCTGTAGGGATAAAACAAGCCCATATCGATCGTACATCTCAAGTATCGAAACATATCTTTTACACCAATCCAATGGCGTCGCGTTGACGCAGAGCTATATCTTAGCCAACAAGTTCACAACATATGAGATGTCCGGTCTTCTGCGTTGAGCTAAGTACAATAATGCGCGCATTGCACTTAAGTGGGGCACTTTTGCCTCTAGCACATCTTCACCATCATCCTACGGACAAAGAGGATCCTTTTCAGGATCAAGACTACAGACGATTATGGGGGTGCTTGAAGGCTTGACCTTGTCAAAATGCCTAATTATCCATCGACACGATGCTCAAGTTCCAAACCTAGACATAATCGTGTTCTCCCAAAATCTTTTATCTCAAACTCGGATTTCAAGTGTTCAGCGGTTTCTCTTAACTCTTTAAGAGCTTCCAATAAAGGTCATGTCTAACATGAACAGCGATAGAATCCGAAACTTGTTATGGAAACGCGTGGGCATATCCCTTCCCAATCAAGTAGTCATTTTAGTGAGCGTTTCAACTTTATTGTAAACGCACTCCGTGGTCTAGAGCCACTTGACTTGGGTAGATGAAGTTCACCATGAACCTTCATGTATATTATGTATCTAGATCCCCATATAGATACGTAGTGACCACATTTGTAAGCTGCATGATCAGTTATTTGGAAACTACCAAACTGAAAGGGTAGTGGAGTGCAATGACATCCATTACGAGATAATATGTCTTATCATAGTCGATTCCAGGGCGTTTTTGTGAGAAGCCTTACGCCATAAGGCGGGATTACCATATCTTTTTCTCAACACGCTTTCTAACGAAGACCCATTAGTAAATAGGTTTTATGATAAAAGGTGTTGGCATCACTGGCTCAAAAACCTTTCTCTTCGTTAGAGAATCCAACTTAACCTCGATCGCATCTTTCCATTTAGGCCAAATCTCTCTACGTTGGCATTCATTCATTAACGGAGCGTGGTTCGATATCATCGGACTCGACAAACTCATGCACAACTACATCATCAATTATGATGGAGTTTCTATCCCACTTCTCATGTACACTAGTGTAAGTTTCATAGAGCTCTATATTCTCATGAATAGGTTCTGACGTTGAGGCGTCCCCCAATGATAACCATAACCCGGAAGATACTCATGAGATGGATTTTGAGTGTCGATGATCAAAGGATTTGAATGTGCCAAAGTATCTTTTGAACTCACGAGCCCCCCACGCATCCTAGCTAGGGCCATGGCCTATGATGCCAGAGTGCCACTCTCTTTGGCGTTGGCACCATGCCTACCTCCGTGTAGGATGGCGCTACGTCCTCTTGTAGGGACGTACTTCCTTGCAAGCATATTTGCAGCACATGTGTGATCTCGTCACTTTTAGTAGGGATCGAGATGAAATATAGTGGGGACAGACCATGATAATTCCTGTCGTTCCTGTTGAACATCCATGTTCTTATCTCCCCCTAACGATGGGAAGACTGTCTCAGCAGAGTGACAACCCGTAAATCTAGCGGTAAGGAGATCGCCTAGCAAGGGCATTAAGTGGCGGATGATTGTTGGAGTCTCAAATCCAACGTAGTTACCTATTCGTCTGTGAGGACCCATCATAAAACGATGTGGCGGCGCAATTGGCACATAAAGGCACACTCAAATATGCGTAAGTATGATACTTGTACCCAGTCACTAGCTGGAACGCAAAGGTAGGTTGAGTGGCGGTGGGTCGTAGACGAATTAACATAGCTGCATGCGATATTGCATCATCCCAAGAGGATATAAGGAAATTAGTGCGCATTATCAATGTCCAGACTACCATCATAGTCGTTTCCGCGAGACCAATTGGGTGTGTTTATGGGAATATAATGTCCAACATTAGTCCCAATGTAATAACCATCGAAAGTCTTCGATGTAAACTCTCTAGCATCGTTAAGTCCAATTGATGGAATATGATGATCCGGGGAGTGAGCCCGTTGACATATGGTATTTGCTAGGAGTGTAGCAAAAGCATCATTTACAAGTGGACAATGGCACAACACGTGACCAGCGTGTTTGCGTGTCAACCAACATCATGAGATATTTAAACGTCCGCAAGTTGGTTGAATCAGTCCACAGAATCCCCACGGATTCGATGTAAGAACATAATGAGTATTTTCATATCCTTTGCATAAGACGGTCTCAGTCATAATTTCCCGAAGGAACAGGCTTTGCAAAATGAGCGAGAGGCCTTGGAAGCAACCAATGAGGATTTTGGTTGGGCCTGAGCGTCTGTAGCGCTATTAGAAGCAAAATGTGTGACTACATCTCCCATCATGGCGTTGGAGCTATGAGAATTAGTATGTATGGCGTCATGGCCATTAGGAGGAACAACCATGGCGTCATGCTCATGGTTGGCACCATTTATGGCGTTATCACAAGGGATGTTGGCGGCCTAAGACAGCTGCAGCACCAGAGGCTGCGATTGTTGCGGTCTTGCTAAGTCCAAGAATCAACTTTTGATTCATGCTTCATTTCGCTCGAGAGAAAGGATGTCCATGTGAAGTCTTTTGTAGACGGATCATCATATCATAACTAGGATGACCTATCCCGTCGTGACAAAGCCAATATGTGTCTAAATCCAAAAGATCTTCTCTCATAACTTTTATTGATTAATAGCTCGAATAGTGACATAGAGTCCACTAGAGAGACACATAAACTTCTCTAATATGCGCATTTGTTCGCAATCATTAGAGGTATTACAAAGGAACTCATTTCCGTTCTCTACATGCATTTTCGCATGGTATCCGTTGGCTACTCATAGGTGTGATTTGCCCTAAGAGTGTAGAGAATTTCTGTGACAGTAATCAAGGTGCCATTTGGCAAGGGGAACTTGGGCTATTCCATGTCCTTGAATTAATACTGATGGCCCAGCCATCGTAGTCACAAAGTTATATACTCTGAATCAAAATGGAGTCATAATGAAAAGAACTCGAAATTGTATTCATAAGCCAACAGAGTTACATCATTGTCTCTTTGACCAAAGAAAATCTAATCCAAAATGCTAGCTAATGCAAAACAATGGTAGTCGTCTAACTTCTTTCGGTAATTCCAAAATAAATGTGACCAGGTAAGTAGAGAGATGTCGGTAGAGCAAGACTCGCTTAAGTACCACTAATCTCAGAACCTTCCTAGACATCACAGTTAGTTTGGGTGAGCCTACTTTGAAGAAAGATGAAACCATAGGCATTTACTACAAAAATAATATGGCGATTGCCTATTACATCTCTTGGAAAAATAAAGACTTAAACAGAATTGGCGATCTATTGATCCCAGCCAGATTTGCAGTCTTTAACCCTTCATTCTAGATCATCATCTTGATCTTCTTGTTCCACGTTGTGAGCTTCTCTTGCTTCACAATATGCTTTGTAGGCGGTGACAATTTCTTCACGAGCTCTACAAATGTGTGCCCAATGACCAGATACTCCACATCGAGAACATACATCTCTGTGCTCAGACTCTATTGATTGAGGTGCTTTAAAAGCATCATTTAGATGGCTCTTAGTGTTGGTGGCGCCACCGACATGGCTAGAGGCATTGCCTCCCTCTCTCTTTCCACGTTGACCTATTCGGTTCCGTGTTCGCCTATTTTGGAGGTCACCTTCCCAAGTAGAGCGATTATATGGACTAGAACGTCCAAATGTATCCCTAAGATTAGGGTTTCGCTCTTGACGCCATTTCTTTGGGGTGCGACTATAATTGGATTCCGAAATATACTATGTTCCACGGATCTCGAATTATAGTTCTTTATAAGGATGTTGTCATGCTTTTCAGCGACATTCATAGCTCCAATGAGCTCATGAAACCTTGTGATTCGTTCTACAACAACATCGATTCGATAGTTCTTAGAAACCATCAATGCAGAGACAGGGAAGATAGAGAGCGTCTTCTCAATCAACATCGCCTTTGTGATCTCTTTACCACAGAATTCCATTAAGGATTTAATGCGAAGTGCTTACGAGTTGTAGTCAAGAACTGACTTGAAATCACATAAGCGAAGGCTATGCCATCTCACTTCTAGGTCAGGAAGCAGGGAGTCACGGACGTTGCCAAATCTTTCTTCGAGTGAGACCCACAGCCTTCTCGGGTCTTCTTCATTCATACACTTATACTGGAGCGAATCATCCATATGACGAGTCATTAGGATGATGACTTTCGCCTTATTTGCCTCTAAGGCTACTCTATTTGCTTCCAAAGCTTGAGCTTGCTCAACAGTTAGCACGTCCTAGCTAGGCTCGAGAATCGTATCCAGGATTCCATCAGCCTTGAGATGCTGGCGGACATCACGAACCCACCTGTGATATCCAGAGCCAGTTGTTCCCAATGGAGCAAAGTCCAATTTGTTCAGGTTACTCATCCCGAAAGAGAACAAGAAATTAGGGTTAGTTTCGGAGCGTAACGTAAAAAAAAGGCTACCACGAAAACATGTAAAATTTCTGAGCGTAGTCTTCCAAGAAATTTAGGGATTTCTGAGCGTAGTTGCGTCTAAGAAATCCAATTCCAAGAGGATTTGGATTAGATCGAAACAATGATGTGTTTGCGGTTGATCATAACATCTCAACAAACTCTAAGTTTGGAGGACTTTACAAGCTCCAAACTTGGAGTGAGCACGAAACCCCACAGTTCGGGTTTCGGTCTCCCCTATAAAGAAGGAAGGGGGGGGGGTAGAAGAAGGGAGGTTAGAAGTCCCCGAGAAAAAGAAGAAAATCAATGAAAAACTTCAAAACGGGGAACTTTTAGAAAAGTTTACCTTGGAAAGATGTCAGAAATCTTGGCTGGAAAAGTTTTTGGCTTGGCAGTGCATGGATATTGCAGGGTCGCTGCAAGTATGTCGCTAGGCCGCTAGGACGCTGTAGAGATGCCGCGAGGACTGTTGTGGGGATGCGACTGCTGCGGGGATGTCGCGAGGTCGCTACAGAGGCAGCTGCGGGGTCGCTGCGGGGGCTGTGGAGATTAGGGTTTTGGTTTTTAGGGCTAGGGTTAAAGCTCGTGCTGATAACGTATTTTAGAGAAACGGAATTGAGAGAGAATTGCTGTGTATTCTCATTGATAATAGGAGTCTCTTTATATAGAAAATTACAATGCATAGAATCTGAATCATACAAGGAAAGTAATTCTATATTGAATAACATTTTAAATCCTTTTATTATAACTCTATTACCACTAGGTCAAGTATCCTAGAGTTTGGGCCAGACACATAATCTAGATTTCCTTGAACAATATATGTATATATATATATATATATAAATGAAAAACAAAAAAGAATGTAAAGAACACGGGTCGGGTCGGTTCACGCTGACGCGACAAACAGTATAATAACCCCGCGAAACCGATTAACAGAACAGTTCTCTTTCAGAGAGAGAGAGAGAGAGAGAGAGAGAGAGTGCTTCACTCCCAAATTTCAATTCAAATTTACCGGAACCGAAAAGAACCCTAAACCCCCAAATCACCATCTGGAAAAACCAATTCCTCTGTAAAATGGAAAAGCACAAGCATCAGAATCCATCGAAGTCAGTGAACGACGCAGGTGTACAAACTCCAGCTGGCACTCCTCGACGGCGTCAAAACCCTAGACCACCTCTACTTAGCCGGCTCCATAATCTCCCGCTCCGACTATAACGACGTCGTTACGGAGCGATCCATCGCCGAGCTCTGCGGTTACCCTCTCTGTTCCAATGCCCTACCTTCCGAAGCTTCCCGTTCCCGCAAGGGTCACTATCGCATTTCGCTTAAGGAGCACAAGGTGTACGATCTCAGAGAGACGAAGCTGTACTGCTCATCAAAGTGTGTGATCGACAGCAAGGCGTTTGCTCAGAGCTTGAGCGAGGAGAGGTGTGATATCTTGGATTTCGGAAAGGTTGAGAGGGTTTTGGGGCAATTTGGGGATAGAGATGAAGAAGGGAAGAAGGAGATTGGGGATTTGGGGATGTCTAAGTTGAAGATTGAAGAAAAGAGTGAGACTTATAGTGGGAAATTGGAGGACTGGGTTGGTCCTTCGAATGCCATTGAGGGATATGTTCCGAAAAAAGATAGGGTTTCGAAGCCGTTGGGTTCGAAAAAGAGCAAACAAGGTATGGGCTTGAGTGTGTTGTATCTGCTACTATGTTAATATTTGAATTGTATGCATGTTGAATTCTAGTCTAATGCATTGTGAGGTTGCTAGGATTTTATTTGTTCTTATTGTTTTCTGTCATTGTTCCTGAAAGTGAGTAAGGATGCATGTTACAGGGTCAAAAGGAAAAGATACGAAGCCGAGTGGTGGTGGGAAACAATTAATTTTGAATGATATGGATTTCATGAGTACACTATTAGCTTGTGATGAATATAGTGTGTCCAAAATGCCGCCAAGTGTAGCGGAGAATAGTGTTGATACTGAGTTAAAAAAATCAAAAGGAAAAGTTGGTGGTAAAGATTCAGAGAGTGGATTTAGTGTGTTGGAAACCTCGGCTGCTCCTAATAAGAGTGAAGTGGATGTGATGGATGTTGGGGATTTAGGTATGTCTAGGTTGAAGATTGAAGAGAAAGAGGAATCCTTTGTTGGTAAAGCAGAGATATCGAGTGAGGCTAGACTGAGGTCTTCTCTTAAACATTCAGGGACAAAGAAACTTAGTCGCTCTGTTACTTGGGCTGACGAAAAGATTGATAGTACCGGGAGGAGAAATCTTTGTGAGGTGAGAGATATGGAAGATGGAATAGAAAATCCTGGTGCATTTGGCAACTGGCACAAACGTTCTACATCAAATGAAGCCGGTTCCTCTTTTAATTGGGTTGATAAGACGATTGTTAGTACTAAGAGTGAAAATGTTTGTGAGGTTAGAGAAATGCAAGATGCAAAAGATGTTCCTGAGGTATTAGACAGTTCAGTCCTGCAAGATAATGAATGGTTTGAGTCGGCAGAAGCCTGTGCATCAGCATTGAGTCAGGCAGCCGGAGCTGTTGCAACTGGAGAATCTGATACTAATGATGCTGGTATGTCATCTTATGGATTAAGTCTTTGTTATAGGTGAAATTCATTTTTAGCTTCATGGGTTAGTTTTAATACGTTAAATGCTTCTTTTTATGTCCTCTCAACTCCCAGTGTCAAAAGCCGGGATTATTATATTGCCACGTCCAGATGGTGTGGATGAAGAAGAGTCCATAGTGGATGATGTGTATGAAGAAGATTCCATAGAGGATAGTGTGGATGAAGAAGAGTCTGAAGAGGATGTTGACATGCTTGAACCAGAACATGCTGTTTCAAAGTGGCCAAGAAAGCCCGAAAGTTCACAGTATGATTTATTTAACCCTGAGGATTCTTGGTTTGATGCTCCACCAGATGGTTTCAATTTAACTGTAAGAGTTATTTTTGTTTTTGGGAGGCGCAGGGGAGGTTAAATATGGTACTGGTCTCATATTATTTCTCTTTCATAGATTTATACTAATAATATGCAATCTTTTATGTATTCCAGTTATCTCCTTTTGCAACAATGTGGAATGCACTCTTTTCATGGATAACATCATCGACATTGGCTTATATATATGGAAAGGATGATAGTTCCCATGAAGAGTTTCTCTACATCAATGGGAGAAGTTATCCCCATAAGATTGTGTTGGCAGATGGTCGGTCTTCAGAAATCAAGCTAACTGTGGGTGAAACTCTTTCTCGGGCTCTACCAGAAGTTGTTGCTGAACTAGGGCTACCAGTATCCAGTTTAGAGAAAGGAATGGTATGGATTTTGAACCTTCGAAAATCAAATGAAGGGACTTGCATTAGTTTCTCCCCTATATATCAATTTATGATGATGTGCTGATAGTTGTGTTTAGTGCTCCTTTTTATAACCTGTAGTTGAAACATTTATGTGTTAAAATCATAACATCTTCTAAGTAGAACTTCTGGTCACTTTCCCATATTAAAGCTGTTCATCACGGTATTTCTTATCTTGAAAGTAAGGGAAGTATCTGTTCTGTAATTGTGGGATAATGTGAAGGCTTAACAAGAATAAACAGAAGTAATAAAAGGCTTTAAGGACATAAAGCGTTTGGGCTGAGGACATTACATTTTCTTTAGGTGCCTGTCATCAAGTGTTTAGGTTAAGTTGAGTGCTTTGATATTAGACTGATACATTTAAATTCTTGGGGGGAATGTCTTCTCAAAAAAGTTCTGGAGGGAAGTGCAAGCAGGTTTCCACACTGTTCCAGTTCTAGATGAAGCTCACCTGCATTTGTGTTGAAGCTAGTAGAGGGTTTCTTTTCTGAAAATTAATTCCTTCCTTTTACATGGATGCTTTCAAGCGGTTATTATTAACCATAAGAATTCCATATCTAGTCTCAATTGCATTTAGTGGAGAGGTGACGAGATTCTAATCTTATCCAGGGGTATGTTTGTCAACCATAAGAATTCTATATCTAGTCTCAATTGCATTCAGTGGAGTCGAGACTACATTGTAATCTTATCCAGGGGTACGTTTGTCAGAAGTCAAAACAGTAGTTGGGAGATTACTCATGTGATGTGAAATAACGAGACTACATTGTAATCTTATCCAGGAGTACGTTTGTCAGAAGTCAAAACAATAGTTAGGAGATTACTCATATGATGTGAAATAATCAAGAGTGGGAAATATGTTTCACCTTTCTAGTTTCTAGGAAAAAAACTTTGCCTAGTTTTGTGTACTACTATGTACTGCTACACTATTGTTATGACATTTGCTTTTGTTATTGGTACTTGGCTTCTATGTCCTTGCATGACCTTTTATCCATGTTCATTTTTCAGTATCAGAGAGCTTTGTTTACCTTAATAAATCTTATTTATGGTTTTATGCCCCTAGTAAGCATATTTAAATGGACAATCTATTGTTTACTCACTGCTACTTTGAAATTTCTGTACAGGGCTTCATGTTGAATACAATGTCCTTTATTGAGGCGCTACCAGCATTCAGAATGAAACAGTGGCAAGTGATTGCTCTTCTTTTCATTGAGGGCCTCTCTGTTTGTAGGATCCCGGCACTTACTTCTCGCATGACAAATAGAAGGGTACTGATTCAGAAGGTAGGCAACTTTCCTTTGCTGTTGCATTGTGCTATTTATTTCACATACAATGAGAAGAGAGATGAGAATTGAAAACTCTTCAGACAACTGTGTCTTAGAATATAAAAGTTAAGTTCAACAATTAACCTTGTAATGGGGATCTTAATTCTTGTATATAACAAAAATGTTAAGCTGTGCTTATGGTTTTGGTATTGACTAAATAGGTGCTGGATGGTGCCCGTATAAGTGTAGAAGAGTACGAGATTATGAAGGATTTCCTAATACCGCTTGGCCGAGCCCCTCAATTCTCATCCCAAAGTGGTGCTTAATGATAAGGAATACCAAGTGCTGACTTCAAACCCTGTCAACAATTGTGCCTGGACGTCATATGCTATAACTGTCACTGTCTTGAAAATTTGTAGTTCTGATTTCCAGAATGAGCTTCAATTATGCAAATCTTAGACTTGTAATTATTGAGTGTTGACTGTGAAAGTAGTAGTTGGGCACCTTGTGTATGAAATCTGAGAGGAAAAAAGGCATCCCTGCCTGGTTTGTAGCCAAACCGAATGACTTGAAGCTGCGAGATTCATTGTACATGTTTTCCGAGTGCTTGTATGAACAGAATGTGTTTAAGATGGACTCTTTCTATCTCATCGGATTCATGAATGCATATACTTGTAGAAAATGATTTCGTTTTCATTTTGAACGGAAATTCTTCTAACATTTAATATGCGATTTCAGGTCCTCATATGTGTTTTGTACAAGTGTACGTCGGTTCTCTAAAATCTCCTTTGTCTTTTGAAATATCGTATCAAATTACTGAAATAGTTGAAGTATCAGGTGGGTAGGGATTAAGGAGTAAATAATAAGATGACAGCTGGGGCTTAGAATAAACCTTAAGGGATTGTTGATTAGGTTTGACCCATATTAGGCATGAACAAGAGTCTTTGATTCAGACACGTTTGGTGGTCCGAGAGTGGAAAAACTTCACTTCTTGCTGTCTCCTGTCGTTTTCACGGGATGGGCTTGGGCCTAATCTTTTTACCGGCAAAAGGCGCTGTACCTACAGGCATATTCGAATCTTTTTCACTTTCAATCTGGGCGCTCCCTCTTTTTGACAACAGGGGGCAACCCGGCAGTAATTAGCAATTAGGTGAAATTTCGGTTTCAAGTTTTCTCTTTTTCTTGAGTAAAAGTTGGCTCAAGTTGAACAACCAACAGGTGGGAACTGGTATTTTTCCTAAGAATTATGATTCATAGTTTCATACTTAACAACCCTTCCTGTTTTGTTGGATATGTGATTTTTTATTTTTCTGACAGAAAATTAGTTCAGCTAGAATAAGAATTGTTAAATTAACATGTACAGAATAAATATGATCATAATTTGTTTTATTACTGATAATGCACGTATTTGTTTCTAATTTGAGTAATTTTTAGACAAATCTTTTGTGTTTTGTTTAATTTCGTTTGGATTTTTTTTCGAGCAAAAATTAGTTTAATTCATTAAACTAATAAGTGGAGAACAATAAAAATGACTATAATTTAACTTGCTCCCGATAGTCTTATATTTTTAATTAACCTATGTTAAATATTGGTTTGATTTGACTTCCTCTTTTGTTGAGTCTTTTTTAATCCAAATGCACACTTCATCAAACTAATAAATCATAACTAACACAACATCAAACAAAGCATACCACACAATACCATTCACCGAAAGACACTAGTAGCTCATGTATAATATTTTTTTTTCAATTGATAGCTCATGTTTAATATTATATATACGGGAAGAAATTAGACTTTCCTAAGAAAATGTGGGGTGCCCAATAACGAAAGGCGCCAAAATCAAATCACTTTAAACAAATTTGTACTTGCCTCCCTTTTTAAAGCTCCAAAGAGAAAAGAGAAACTAAAAGTAAGTTTGAATGGTCAAAAAAGCTAGCCAACAACACACAAAAACCAAAAGTACTTCTCTCAACAACATAAAATTAAAACAGAAAAAAAAAAAAAAAAAACAAAAAAAAACTAATTAACCAATTTTTTTTTTTTCCAATAACTTTGAAAAAATAAGAGCTCTAATAATATGGGGAGGTTGGGTTTGGGTTTTCTTCCTTGACTGTCCCCCAGCGCATCAAAGGCAAAGCATCACCACACAAAAAAAAGCAAAACTAAAACAAAAACTCAGATACCACCCAAATCCAAAAGAGGAAACACGCCTAGATCCTCTCCTTCTCTGATCATGGATCTGAACCTGTGATTCCCCAATACGCCGTCGTTTCTTCTCATGATCCCTCCCTGATCTTCCCCAATTTCAGCTTCTTCGGTAAAAAATTTCCTTCCTTTCTTTGTAAAGCTTGTTTCTTTTTTAGTTTTCAAGCTTTTTCTGTGATGGGTTTGTGTTCGTTTTCCTCTTGGGTGTGTGGATCGGCTTGTTTCGGTATTTGGGTTTGAGTCTCTGACCCTCTTTTTTTTTTAATTTTTTTTCTTTCTATATTTATTTTTGGGGAGACAAAGATTTGACATTTCTGGGAGGTGTTTGATTTTGCAGCTATTTTTGCTTGGGGTGAATTTTGGGTTGGAATTTTGGGTGTTTATTGTTGGATCTCTATGTTAGTGTGTTCGTGGTATATATAGGAAGGTCAAAGACTGGCCTTTTATGGCTTCCATCTCAATTTAGGGTTCATTTATGACCATCTTTTTTGTGTTCACGTGAAAATTCCCTAGTGGGTTTAGTCTACAATTATGATTTCTACCTGAGTAAATTTGTTTATTTTTCTACTGAAAGTGTTTACTTTGGTCTTGAGCTTGAACTGAGTTGATTTCTCACAAAGTTCCTTTTTTATTTTATTTTATTTTATAAGGTGCTCTAGTTTTGGGTTTTAGAAAATGGGTGTAGAGATTGTGTTCAGATTGTACATGTGGCATTTTCGAAGTGGAGATGTTAATTATCATTGGCTAATTGCTTTCAGTAGGTTGATGGTTGGTTTATCAAGGGGAAAACAAGAGAGAGCGGAACAATTGTGGTAAGAATGGCTTCTGTGGGTGTGGCGCCTGCATCAGGTTTGAGAGAACCAAGTGGTCATGCTGTTGGCGTGGATAAGTTGCCCGAGGAGATGAATGACATGAAAATTAGGGATGACAAAGTATGTGAGCCTTTGGTTAAGTGTTTTCCTGTTCTCTTATTGTGGTTTTGCCCTCGCATTTGTTTTCATTATTTAGGTTATTGAATTTTTGCTAGTGGATAACAGTTGGCTGCCTCACTCATGCAGGAAATGGAAGCTACTGTTACAGTTGTTGATGGTAATGGAACCGAGACGGGCCATATAATTGTGACAACAATTGGTGGTAGAAATGGTCAGCCAAAGCAGGTAGAATATCGTTTGCACTTTAGTCTCCAAATGATGCGAATGACTAATGTTCTTCTCTCCCAGCTTTTCTTGTTGCAAGTCTCCTCTAATGGAATGTTTTGTCTTTTGTAATTTAGACAATTAGTTACATGGCTGAGCGTGTTGTCGGGCATGGATCATTTGGAGTTGTGTTCCAAGTAAGAATCTAGTGTTTTGCTGGACAACTCGCTGTTTGAATTTAGGACCCTTACGGTCGTTTGCAATTTCCATACTGATTGCTGATTCTTCATGCAGGCAAAGTGCTTAGAGACTGCTGAAACTGTTGCTATAAAGAAGGTTCTGCAAGACAAGAGGTACAAAAACCGTGAGCTGCAAACCATGCGTCTGCTTGACCACCCAAATGTTGTATCTTTGAAGCATTGCTTCTTTTCAACAACTGAAAAGGATGAACTTTATCTCAACCTGGTACTTGAGTATGTTCCTGAAACAGTTCATCGTGTGATTAAACACTACAACAAGTTGAACCAACGGATGCCACTCATATATGTTAAGCTCTATACATACCAGGTATAGTAAGGTTCTTGTGGTTGCAAAATGAACAATCTTTCATCTTTAGAAACTCCTCAGTTGAGAGCATGTTGCATAATTTTAGATATTAGAATTGAAACTGTATCTCAAGTCCAAAGCTTAGGTTAATTGAGTCTCAGAATTGTAAGTCATGTATTTTCTTTGTTCCCTGTTCTTAAGGGTTTATGTCCTGGATTGTGGGGATTCCTCATTTTTTGTTCTTATTTGGCAGATCTTTAGGGCATTATCCTACATTCACCGCTGCATTGGTGTGTGTCATCGGGACATCAAGCCTCAAAACCTTCTGGTATGTACTTTAATACTCTTAGATGTGTATGCCTATTGATATTTTCTTAAAAGGGAAAGCCTGGTCTTTCTCTGTGTGTGTGTGTGGAGTTAATTATGTGGTAAATAGGACAGAAAGTGCTTGTTAAAATTTAAATTCATTGTTTCATCTTTTGTGCAGGTGAATCCACATACCCACCAAGTAAAGTTGTGTGACTTTGGAAGTGCAAAAGTTTTGGTATGCTTTATTAATTTTAGTGTCTTTTTCATTTTTGCGTTTTTGTGCTGTTGTCATGCAATTGTATTCATCTTGGCATTTTGTCGAGCAGGTAAAAGGAGAGCCAAATATATCTTACATCTGCTCTAGATATTATAGAGCACCAGAACTCATATTTGGAGCAACTGAGTATACTACAGCTATTGACGTCTGGTCTGTTGGATGTGTTCTTGCTGAGCTATTGCTTGGACAGGTTGGTGTTTTTTGGTGTTGCATTTTCTGAAGTATTTGCTTAGTACAAAGCTAATAGAAGGAAATGTTCTATTTCATCAGCCTTTGTTTCCCGGTGAGAGTGGAGTCGACCAGCTTGTTGAGATTATCAAGGTAATTTTAAAATCTCTTACCATTTAAGTATTTGTTACATCCCAGTGTAACTTAGATTGCAATTAATAGGGACAAGAGGATTGCTTAGAGGGTTGCGTTTGACATGCATTACTATTTTAAATAACTTTTTCTAAAGTTAGATTTCAGCTTATGTTAAATTATGAGGCTTAAACTGTCATGTTTGAGGCAAATTAGGGCAAAGCTGTAAAATGACGATATGGATCTAGATATCTGTTAAAATTACACTTTTTGGGTACCCCGATTGCTGAAAATTGTGAAAAAAGAATATTACTCTTGGTGAACATCAATGAAAGAGGGATCTGTCTGAAAGCTTGAGAGAGCAGCCTACAAAACATGTATTCTGCTTCACTGAGAGCAGAACAACAGTTTTTGTGAAGGTTATTTTGTCAGTAGCCTGGAACCGATTGTTGTGTGGTTGGATAATTAATGATCTAAAATTATATTGTTTGGATGTTTAGTTGTATATTTGGCTGGGAAATGACCCAGCGTGCCTAGTATTCCCTTCCTTGTAGATTCAGAGTCAGGGAGGGTGGTGTTGTCAATTTCATTTGTCTTGTTATTCTTGTGCAACGATGTGAACTCAGACCTTCCATCATGGTGTTGATTCATTTCTTGCTTTATCTCTAAATAGGTATTGGGCACACCAACAAGGGAGGAAATCAAATGCATGAACCCTAACTATACGGAGTTCAAATTCCCTCAAATTAAAGCTCACCCATGGCACAAGGTATTAGGAAGGAAGATTTTCTTTTTATTTGTTTATTTATTATTTTTACACTAGACAACATATTTATATCTGTTATTTCCTTAGATTTTCCACAAGCGTATGCCTCCAGAAGCTGTTGACCTGGTTTCAAGACTATTGCAATACTCTCCTAACTTGCGGTGCACAGCTGTGAGTATATGAGTTTTTTTTTCTCTTCTTTGTTCTTCTTAACTAGTAAGCGTTGTGTATTTCAATTACATTTTTGTATCTCGTGCAGCTGGATGCCTTGACCCATCCCTTTTTCGATGAACTTCGTGACTTGAACACCCGCCTGCCAAATGGACGTTTCCTTCCACCTTTGTTCAACTTTAAATCTCATGGTATGATGCTGGTTTTTGCACAAAATCTATATTTCTCTTCTTTCAAGCATCATACAAAGTTCTAACTCATTTTTACTTCTGTTGCCGTCCATTAGAATTGAAGGGGGTCCCTGCTGAGATTTTGATGAAATTGGTCCCAGAGCATGCAAGAAAGCAAGTCCCATTCTTTGCGTCCGACTAGTGTGAAATGTAAGAAACCGCAAGCTTGGTCCGAGATATGAAAGCTATGTGTTCTCCTCGCCTGCAACCTATTTCCATTTTATTTAATGCATCTCTATGTATGACCTTGTTATGTAAAAGCAGATTTAGATGTATTCTATTTAATCTCGTCTTGTCCAGACCTCAACGGGTATTATTAGTACCTTCTCCCAGTATCCTCAAGATTGTAACATCCTGTAGAAGACGAATATCAGCACTATCTATATGTTTATCTGTATCGGTGTTTCTAGAAAAGACAGATGGATGTCCTAGTGTTCCTTTGTATTTCAATGTATTGAGGTCAGTTTGGCAGAGAAGTTTATTGAAAGGCAGCATTGCTCCAATGATAGAACGAAGCCTGCTATGTTTTACTGGTTGTGCAGATCATGAAACTGGTGTAGAATTGTAGATATACTAATGGCAAAATGGCTAGCAAAATGTGATTAGATAATACTATTACTACCAATGCTTTGGACAACCATTCCAAGTTCCATTTCCTTTTCCCATGAAAGCTTTGAGTTCTGATCTCCTGTTATCCAGTCCGATCTGATCAATGTATCCGGTGCGTTACAAAAACCGTCTATTCTCAGATCGGAATTGAAAATGGGAAGTTTCTCTATCTCCGTTAGGTCCCAATCCTCGACTTACCCCCAAATTATATTTTTAATGTAGAGATATATATCGACACTACTCTCAAATTATATTTTTAATGTAGAGATATATATTGACACTACTCGGTTTGCATGAATGACTAAATGATTCGTTTACAGTATATTAATGTATTAATATATCAAATATATTAATTTGACATGAAATAATTTAATTTGAGATCAAGTTGAACTGGTCTAATTTGAAATCAGTCAACAAACACCAGGACGAAACAAAGAATTGGATTTTTGGTTTTTTTTTTTTTTTATTTATTGCCCGAAATCTATAAATTAGGCCAACTGAGCTCGCTCGCTCGCTCGAGAGAGAGAGAGAGAGAGTTGCAATGCCGTTGGGGAAGTACGACTGCGAATACTGCGACAAGCAATTCCAAGACACTCCATACGCTCGCAGACGCCATCTTCAGAGCCTCCAACACCTCCGAGCCAAAGCTCAATGGTACGACTCTTTCAAAGGTACATGTACCCACCATCTTCTTCTGGCTTCTTTCAGCTACCAAACACCTCCATCTGTAATTCTCTGTATAACCAGCAACTCCATTTTTGTTTGATTGCAGATCCCAATGATGCTTATGCACAAAGCTTGGGAAGAGGGGTCTGCAACCGCTTTATCAAAACGGTAATTGCATTTTCTTTAATGACCCAAGTGATATTATTGCTTGCTGAATAATGGGTTGGAGCCAAAATTTGATCTTTCTTTGATAGAGCAAGTAATCGCACATTTAACTATTGGGTTGGAGACAGAGTTTGCTTTCATATTTGGGTTAGAGTTAATCTTGGATTTGGATTTATATAGGGATTTTGCCAATATGGGGATGCTTGTAAGTATTTTCACCCCAAGAACAATCAGCAGAATACAATTACTCAAGGGGCATCAGGTAAATGTATCTGAAATAATATATATGCCTGTGTTGTCGTTTAATCATGGCATTCTCTATCTAACTTTATTGGAGAAGTAATTAAATATGTTTATGATAGGTGTAACTGATAATAGTCAGTCTTCAACTTTTCAAGGGAATCAAACGGCTGCAGGCAGCTCTTTGCCAGGTAATCATGTGTTGCTTAGACTTCATTGCTGTCTTCGCTTTTAGTTTGCAATGGACTTTAGTTCTGCTTTCGAACAGTTGTAGTTGGATCTGTACATTAGTTGTTTCTGCTTCAATCTTGCTGCTAAGTTGTTCTCATGTTGCTTGGCAGATGTGGTGGTGAGAGATAACATGGGAATGTCATGGGGAAATCTACCTCCATCGCTAATGCCTCCTCCGGAGGGTGGATATCCTCCGCTTCCTTTTGTGGACTGGGGATGAGTCCTCTGTGTCTTTCATCCACCATTTAGGTAGTGCTGTACCCATACATGTTACTAGCTTAGCTGCACAATGAAACGTGGATGTCTCTCAGCAAAATGATGTGATATGGAGATTTGTCTTCAAGCCATGTAGGGTTGTAGCTTTTGTTTTGTATCAATTGACAATTTCACAGAAACATATTGTTCATGTCCTTCTCTGTTGAAGAGAATGTGTTGCACCTTCTACTATAAGCTCATATTATAACGAGGGTGCTCTGTCTATATTGTTCTCAACTGTTATGCCTGGGCCTATGACTTTGCAAGACTTTTGCAGTGCCAAATAGTTTAAAGGAACAGCTTGAACATTCCTGAAAATATGAAATGTCTCTAGTTTTGTACAAATTTCTCCTATTAACATCTTTCATTTCGGTCAATGACAGACAAACTGATATAAACCTGGCATACATATCTAGTCCTCTGCTCTTCCCCCTACCACGACAAAACTATGGCTATGCATTCGCACCGTACAATAATTGTATTACTCATTTGCTTGTTCCCCTGAAGAAGAAGGGGTCAAAATTTCGATCAGAAAAGGTCTCATTTGGTTTGGGGAGAATAATCTAGCTCTAGTGTTTGATCGCAAACTCAGGAGGAAAAAAATTCTGTACGAGACATCCAGGAAGAAGGAAATTGTAACCTGCTCGGGTTGCTAAACTTTTACTGTTTCTATTATATTTCTCTTTCACAAAGCGCTTTTGTAATGAAAGTTAGCGTTGCAATAACTTGACGGATTGGAAAGAGACTGACAAAAAATTATGTGATTGGAGATTGGAGAAGTTTGCTTTCTTCCTCAACAAGAATGCACGTAGATTTACTATATATGCAATAGGGTACAAGAAGAAGGTTGCAGATCGACCATGGTGCCAAAATCTCAATCACTGCATCATACAGTTAGATCAAAAGGCTAATTATAACCAAGGAACTATAACAGCATCAAGCTAATGAGGTACTACTGGACCAGTTTGGACTGCAGGCAAGGTACTCTCGGCACGGTGCTTTTAGAAATTCCATTGATGTTGTAGCATGATGCCTGTATCCCCTTATTACCACGAACATCCGAGGTGATGTTGATGCGCTCCATTACAATGTAGCGACAACCCGAAAACTGATTGCAGTCTAATCTTATCGCCTCCTTTTTTGCTGAAGTACCTTGGATATTCCTGTATCTCACATCACTCACCTTGACAGCTGAGGTCTACAACACATGCACCAATTCTATATGTCAATTAAACATCTTATATATATTTGTCGGGTATAACTGATTGCATCAACAATATATAACTGCGTACCATCATATATACATCTTAATTGAAAGCAAAAATTACCTTGTTTTTACAATTGTGAGCTCCATTACAATAATATTGGTCGATGATAATTGGGTTTTTAGTGGCATGAAGTGTGATTTGTTCAAAGGTTATATTCTTGGCGTACCCAGATCCACCCTATAGAAAATAATGATGGAAATTTAGAGAATTGATAAACTACAATCAGCTAAAATAGACGTATATAGTTCTGTATTTTGCATCACCTGCCATGTCTTGATTCTTACTCCATTTTGAGTTCTACTGAAACTACAATTTTTCACAGATATATTTTCTACTGTTGCGTAAGCCCCATTTTCTCCCAAGCTTCCCACGCTGTTTCAAAATTGGAAGAGAATTTAACAAAGTACATAGTTCAAATTAATCAGCCTTTCAGTTAAGTGTATCAGCCATTGATGTTGGCAGCAAATCAACAATGATGCATACAACACACTTAATTAATTATGTGGTTAACTTGAACGTTTCAATTAGTGAAATTTTGGACAAACCTAATTCCATGGCCTGGGCCACATGCAATGTTTGTAATGTTGATATTAGAACATCCAGAATTGATAGCTATGCAATCATCACCTGTGGTAAAGGAAAAGGTAATTGTTTGCCTGCTCAATAATTAATATTAAAGACACTGAAAAACAAATGATTGTATGACTAAATCAATTACCAGTTCCAATATAAGAGGCATGAATGTTGACATGGTTTGAGTTTGAGATGTCAATTCCAACGGTGCTTGGACTCTCTTCAGGTGCAGTTATAGTGAGATTGGCGAAATATACATAGCTGCAGTTGCTTATACTAATATGACCTTTTTGGACTATTTACATGAGTAAGTACTCCAGTTAGTAGAAGATTATGACATCCATGGAAGTGTAGAGCCTTTGGCCGTTGACACTTCTTCTTCTCATCTATGTAGAGCTTTTGTTCGTTAGCCTTGCTCCACCAAGATGAACCCTGTGTTGGCGTGAGTCATACTTACCTTATTTATGTAAATATTCTGTAATATTCCGTGATCTGTAATATTATGTAATATCTGTAGTATTATTAGGTTTACTACTTACTTTAGGAATAGTACTTGTCTTATTAGGTGTAATTGTAATTTGTATATAATTCCTTCTTGCAAGGTGAATGAGATATCTGAGTTATTCAGTCAAAATTATCTCTTGTTTTTCGTTATATTTGACTTGGTATCAGAGCAGAGATCCGACCCTGGACTCTGACTCATTGTTCTTTGATCCTTGACCCTTGTTCTTTGTGCTTGGATTTGTTCCTTGTCCTTTGATCCTTTCATCACCGTTGCCTTCTTATATTTCCAAGTACTTTGTTGTTTTTACTTCCGCTGCGTATTCACCATGGTGAAAGATCAAGACGTTTCGACGTGATCAAGCAAGATGGAGATGGTGAGACTTTTCATGGTTCCAACCAAATTTCTGTCTCCGTTAAAGATGATTCAACTGGAAGTTATAAAGGTGTCAAGCTCAATGGCTCTAATTACCGAACCTGGAAGAAGATGATGGAGGCTCACCTTTGTGGAATCGATAAGGTGGGCTATGTTGATGGTTCAATTACTGAACCACCAATTGCAGCCAACAGTTATTCAAAATGGAAGACTGCAAATGGTTCTGTAACCACTATTCTTTACAAATCCATGACTGAAAATGTTTCACAGATGATTATGGGGTGTAATACAGCTGAAGAAATTTGGGCAAGCCTTAAGGAGATCTACTTTAACGGAACAAATTTTGCTGAGGTTTATGAGTTGAGCACTCAAGCCTCCCGTATGACACAAGATGGAAAACCAGTTGCCATGTATTTTGCAAAATTAAAAGGGATTTGGCAAGAAATTGATCAGATGCATCCATGTCGCATGAAGTGAGCGGATGATGAGATTTATAAGGAGGAGCAGGATCTCATGAGAGTTCATGTTTTTTTGGCTGGCCTAGATCCAATATTTGAGAATGCAAGAAGCGAATTGCTTCGCGGGACTACCACACCAACCTTGCAGCAAGCCTTTGCTTATATTCGCAAATATGAGACCCAGAGGGCTGGAACTAGAGTAGTTACTTCAGAAGTTGCAGGCCTTGCAATACAATCAAAGCCATCCAATCCCTCAAGTAATCGGTCACTCTCAGGCAATCGACCTCCTTCTTCTCTGCGTCCCTCTTCTCAAGGTCCTCATCCAGGGTTTTCCTCAAGTCTGACTTGTAATTACTGCAAGAATCCAGGCTACGTCAAAGCAAATTGTTACAGGTTAGTCCGTTTTCCAGCAGGCTACTTTGATAGGCCCCGACCTTAGGACAACAAAACCAAGGGAAAGGTTGCTGTTCATCTTGTTCAAGACCAAGATTACTATGCAGTGACAGAACCAGATTACACCAACTTTGCTGGTAAGGATACCGCATCCGTAAGTCGCGATGGTAATGGTAAGATTGGAATTGCTTTAAAAATTTCTAGCTTTACTGGTGGCAATACTTGGATAATTGATTCTGGAGCATCTGACCATATGACTTATGATCGTAGTATCTTTCTTTTTCTCAATCCACCCTCTATTTCCTCTGTTGTCAATACCAATGGTGATTCTTTTCCTGTTTTAGAAATAGGGTATGTTCGTCTCACCCCGTCTTTGACACTACATGATGTTCTTTATGTCCCTGATCTCTCTCATCATCTTATATCTGTGCCTAAGCTTAATACTCAATCTCTGTGTTCTGTAACATTTTTTCAGTTGTATATGATTTTTCAGGACCTCCTCACCAGGGAAATAATCGGCAGGGGTTATCTGAGGGGTCGACTATTTCATCTAGATTGCATGTTCGTCGGAATGAAGCCAGAGAAGGCAGTCCAAGCAGCGTTGATTTTATGACATCGGAGATTGGGACATCCTTCCTCTAGTGTCATGAAGAAATCTATGCCATCCTTGTTTCTGGGCATTGATGAGTCTAAGTTGTACTGTGAGTTATGTGTCTTAGCTAAAAGTCATCGTACTAGTTATCCTTTGAGTACTACTAGGAGTTCTTTTCCTTTTGAGCTTATTCATTTTTATGTATGGGGACCTTCCCGTGAGTCAACCTTGTCTGGAAAACATTGGTTTGTTTTGTTTATTGATGATTATACCCGCCTTACTTGAGTCTCTTTATTGAAACACAAATATGAAGTCTTCTCTGCTTTCCAAGAATTTTTTGCTCTTGTTCAAAATCAATTTGGAGCCCTTAAAGTCTTTCGTTCTGATAATGGGGGGGAGTTTGTCAATTCTCAGTTTCACCAATTCTTTCATTCTCATGGGATTATTCATCAAACTACTGCCCTCAAACCCCTGAACAAAATGGGGTGTCAGAAAGAAAGAATCGTCATGTTCTTGACATAGCCCGGTCCATTCTATTTAGTGCTCATATGCCTAAGTATCTTTGGGGAGATGCAATTCTCACTACTTGTCATCTCATCAATAGTTCCTCTGTTCTCAATGGTCAAACCCCCTATGCTGCCCTTTCAAATCATGTGTCTGTCCCTTCATTTTCTAATCTCCCTGCTCGTGTCTTTGGTGTGTTGAGTTCGTCCATGTTCCTAAGAATCAACAATCCAAACTCAATGTCAGGGTATTAAAGTCTATTTTTTTGGGCTATGGTGTTAATAAGAAGGGCTACAAGTGTTTTCATCCTCCTACACAGAAAGTTTTTGTTACCATGGATGTCACCTTTTATGAGGATGCATGTTACTTTTCTCCCATCAATCCTTCACTTCAGGGGGAGAAACACATTTTTTTGGAAGATAAATCTTGTGGGATTAAAATTCAGCCCATTGCAGCCAACGACACTCCTGCAGAAACAGAAAAGGTAGTTGTCGAACATAGCATTATGAGTTCCGAAACGGAAAAGGCAATTGCCGAACAGAGCATTGTGAGTTCCGAAACAGAAACGGCAATTGCTGAATCGTTTACTCTTCCCCATGCAACTGCCGAACAGAGCATTGAGAGTTCAGAAACAGAAAAGACAATTGCCGAATCATCTACCCTCCAAGAAGGCCAAGCCCCTCCACCCCTCTTAGATACAGATAACCCTTGTCAACCAATCCTTGAGGAGCGTCCCAATCTTGAGGTTAGTGGTGTTTCTTCTAACTCTGATATTTTGCCTCCTAGGTCCACCCGTGGTAAACCACCTCGTCAATATGAACCAAGTTTAGATGTTAAGTCTAAGTACGCCATAGCTAACTTTGTATCCACCCACCAGTTATCAAAATCCCATGCTTCTTTTGTGAATCAAATATCCTCTGTATGTGTTCCCAGTAAAGTGCAGGATGCTCTCAAGGATCCCAAATGGTCTCAAGCGATGAATGAAGAGATGGAGGCATTGGAGAAGAATAATACTTGGGAGTTGGTGCCACCTCCACAAGGAAAAAGAGTCGTTGGATGTAGATGGGTGTACACTATCAAACACAATGCAGATGGTTTAGTGAACATGTATAAAGCAAGACTTGTTGCAAAGGGATATACTCAAAGCATATGGCGTGGATTATGAGAAGACCTTTGCTCCAGTAGCAAAGATTAATACTGTTCGAGTGTTGATGTCTCTAGCAGCTAATCTAGATTGGTCCTTGCAACAGTTTGATGTGAAGAATGTCTTCTTACATGGAGAGCTATTTGAAGAAGTCTATATGGATCTACCACCAGGATATGAGGCAAGCACAGGAGGTAGATTTATGTGTAAGTTGAATAAGTCCTTGTATGGACTCAAACAATCACCGCGAGCTTGGTTTGGAAGATTCTCTCAAGCTATGCGTCGTTTTGGGTACAAGCAGAGCAACTCTGACCATACATTGTTTTGAAATGTTGTGAAGGTAAATTAACTGCCTTGATTATTTATGTTGATGATATGATAATTACTGGTGATAATTCAGAGGAGGTTAAAGATTAAAAGATCTGCTTGCATCAGAGTTTAAGATAAAAGATCTTGGTTCTCTTAAATATTTTTTGGGGATTGAGGTCACCAGGGGGAGTTCAGGAATTTTCTTGTGCCAAAGAAAATATATGCTTGATTTGTTGACAGAGACAGGAATGCTAGGGTGTAGACCTGCTGATACTCCTATTGAGCATAATCATAAACTGGCTGAGTACCCTAATCAAACTCTTACAGAGAAGGTTCGCTATCAGAGGTTAGTTGGCAGATTAATATATCTCTCACATACTCGGCCAGACATTGCATATGCAGTTAGTGTTGTGAGTCAATTCATGCATAATCCAAGTGAAACTCATATGGAAGCTGTGATCCGTATTCTGAAGTATTTAAAGTCTGCACCTGGAAAAAGCTTGATGTTTTCAAAGCATAATCATATGGATATTAGTGGTTATACAGATGCAGACTGGGCAGGTTGTGTTACGGATAGAAAATCCACTTCTGGTTACTTCACTTTTGTAAGAGGTAATCTTGTTACTTGGAGAAGTAAGAAACAAAAGGTTGTGGCCAGGTCAAGTGCTGAAGCAGGGTATAGAGATACGGCTCATGGAGTTTGTGAATTACTTTGGTTGAGAAATTTGCTTTGTGATTTGCGATTTAAACCCAAACGAGCCATGGATTTGTATTGTGATAATAAGGCAGCGGTGGATATTGCTCACAACCCAGTGACAGAACTAAGCATGTTGAGGTTGACAGACATTTCATTAAAGAAAAGCTTGATGCTAAGTTTATCTCTTTTCCTTTTGTCCACTCAGAAGAACAGTTAGCTGATGTTCTCACAAAGGCAGTATTGAGTAAGGCATTTCATGACTCACTTGACAAGTTGGGCATTCGTGATCTGTATACGCCAACTTGAGGGGGAGTGTTGGCGTGAGTCATATTTACCTTATTTATGTAGATATTCTGTAATATTCCGTGATCTGTAATATTATGTAATATCTGTAGTATTATTAGGTTTACCACTTATCTTAGGAGTAGCACTTATGTTATTAGGTGCAATTGTAATTTGTATATAATTCGTTCTTGCAAGATGAATGAGATATCTGAGTTATTCAGTCAAAATTATCTCTTGTTTTTCGTTATATTTGACTCCGTCAATTATTCCTGAACCGCCATTCATTCTGAGGTTTGCCACATTTGAAAAGGAAATCCAGTAATTTGATTCACACTGTTTCCAAGCATCGGCTGCTTTGGGTGACGCCACCTTCCCCAACAACTGCCAAAAACACCAGGAACCAATTAACAAGGATTTCAAGAGGTTAATGATGACGAAATACTATTAACTACGTACACCTCACCAAGATTTGTTTCATTGGAGTTGCGTACAGGTTGCAAACCAATGTCTTTGCGAACGTAATACTTTCTTACCTGAACATGGACCTTTAAATTTCGTAGGCTGCAATAAGAATGTTTTCCCCGCCGGTATCTGAAGTGTTGGTACATCATAAGTTTCAGATGCTCCACATAAATCTTCCCACGCTCTTACAAAAGCCTATGTTTATGCACAAAGTAAAAGAAACCTTAAACCACCATACATAAATATGCACAGTCTAAATTGACAATGTGGAATATTAACAATATGACGATGACTGTGATATCCGAGAGACACATTATGAACGGGAAAACCAAAGGAAGAAAGAAAACTTACTTTTGAATCATCAGCTTTTCCATCTCCAACAGCACCGTAACTAAGAACATCATATGTTTTTTTTTCATATACAATGTCGCTTAAATGAGATGAAGATATGCAAAATATCAAAAAGCTCACAAGGATGTACTGCATTTTTGTGAATGGAGGAAGAAGTAGTAATCTACTACTCTTCAATCAATGGTCAAGAAGAAATTTTATGGATATGATCGATTCTATCTAGCTAGGTATGTAGAAGTAGCAGAGAAGCAGAACAATATATATAAGAATGGAGGAGGTTTTTTTTTTCCTTTTTTTTTTCCAACAAATTAATCTTATACATCTTCTTTAAGTAGACTATCTAACATGTTACATGCATTTTACAAGTATGTCTTTTTTTGACGTTCTTGTATCTTGATTAATTTCATGTATAGCAATCTTTTTGGTCAACGGAACTAGTATATGGCTTAATACAGTGAATCCAAGTACTTTTGCTAATTAACTAGGAAGAGATCGTCTAGTATAGGTACCCGGTTCTTCAAAATTCAAATTAAATCATGAAAGAAAAAGAGAGAAAGTTGTTCCATGCCACAATTTATATTTTGAGAAGTAATACATTAATTTCTTGGCGAAATGGTACAATAGAACTAACTCAATTTCATTAGTCCAATTAGATATCTGAAGAGATCGATCAAACACTTGCATACAAATTCCGTATTAGTAATATTGACATTATATGCATGCATGCCACTTCTACTACAAAGAAGAAACGGATCAAGCCCTTACAAATCCCATGTTATTGAATATTTGACCACATATGCATGTCACGTTTACTACAAGAAAAAAAAAAAAAAACTCTAGGACGACATTAGTTTAACAACGTGTGCACTGAAAGTATGTCGTCAAAAAGTGTATACGGCAACGTGCACAGGGATTCGTTTTTAAAAGACAGTTAGTCAACAGAATGCGTCATTTGCATGTGGTGAATTAGGTTTTCTGCAACATGCATCGATTCATTGAATAATAGTTGAATTCTGGGCACGTTGATGAACTCTTGGTCCAAAAGGAAAAGGAAAAATACAAAGTTTTTTTCTTTTGAAATTGCCGCCAAGTTTGGCGCACAGCCTTGTAGTGCTGCCGATCAATGAGATAGCAAACATGTTAAAGAAAACGCCGACTCAATCTAGTCTCTCCGACTCTCCTCTTTCCGTCAATCCCTGCTTTTAGCTTCTGAGCCTCTCACAGCCTCAACCTCTTTCCTCTGATCTGATCTGACCTCCCACCCCTTTCTGAAGCCCTAAATCTTTCGGGTGGAGAGAGGCGATCGGACGAAAACTGAAGGACCGAGCAGATCTTCGTTTCCTTTCTTTTTGCATTCCAGTCACAAGAAATGAATGAGTTTACTTTCCTAAGGCTCCAATTCCGTGGACCAAACGAAGCCTATATGGTAGTGCACTCATCCCATCTTTAACCCTTGACGACGAGGGCGACACTTTGAATGGTTCTCTTTTTCCCTTTTTGTGTTCTCACACTTCTACTAGATAGAGGCATAGCTGTAAATATAGTCCATGTATTCTAGTCCCCAAAATTTCATGTGGGTACTAGTGTTAATTAGAGTAGGCTGTCCTGTGTTTGGATGTTGATGAAGTGTAGTAAAGAGTGAGGTGTAAATCTGGATGTTGGGAATGTCAACAATCACTGTCTCGGAAACCTGGCAAAAGGAATGTAAGTTTTGACTGTGTTTATTGTTAGAATTGCAGGTTGTAAAATTACGTGCGGTTTGTAAAAGGATGAGTTTGCTACAACAGAAAGGTTCCCCTGATTTATATGTTTCTTATTAGCCCTTGTATTGCATGTGCTTGTTTATCTCTTGAACAGATTAGCTTGGTTCTTTCTTTGAACAGTGCGTCTGTTGAATTAGGTATTTTGGGGATTAGGATTGGATTCATTATTTATTCATTTAGTATGTTGCATACTTTCTGGATAACATTGTTTATATTCTTATTTCTCTTATATAAGAATTTTTCTTTGCACCTTGCTTGGTCAGGCCACTTCTTCATGTTTATAGTGACAGCAATCAAGGTGCTGCGACTTTGTCAATTTTGAACTCTTTCAATTATGATCGAAACATCGAACATAATTTGCCACAGAATCTTGCTTAAAAGTTAAAACATAGAAATGTAATAAAAGAATCACGAAAATGGTGTCCAATTGGTAAATGATATTTGATACTCTTCTAATAGGCCTGAGTTGAAATTTATCTGGGCACAGTATATCTCTTGAAAATTTCAAATAAATGTCTTCGTAAAGGAGCTGGAACACAGCTAGATTCACCTTCCATCAACAAAGACGCTATTACAACATCCAAAGCAGAACCCTACTAAAACATAGTCTTGGGACTTAGAAACGCAAAATACAAACTGCCAAGACCTCCAAATCACATCTTGATAAATTCCACTTGACAAGTCTTTTGAAACATAAGAAATTTCGTAAGTAACCTGTTCTCTTCGATATAAGGAAGGTCTTTTCCTGTATAAATTGTCATTTTCTTCAAAGCTCGACCATTCTTTAGAAAATACTGTGCTGCTTCCATCTCGATTTCCCGTCCCTTAAATTCCATTATGGAGATAGTCTTCAGGTGTGACGAGAGAGAAACAGGCACAGAATCTGGAAGATTCCATTGATGCTCTATACACTCTTCAACTGATTTGGTTCCCTAAAAATAATTCAATAATAAAATGAGAACAAGAGTACTTACATAGACAGCATAGTAGTATCAAATAGCACGAATTTAAGAACATCTTCCTTACAACTTCTAAAACAAGATCTTCCAAATTAGGCGCACCTTGAGAAATACTGCTAGCAATTCCCAGTCATACAGCTTCAACTTCTTCAAATTACCAAAAGCAGGCAGATCACAACTCTTCATGAAAGATACATTGATCAAAGAAAAACTCATGCAGACATTGAACATTAATTGGAACATGTCTGTACATGATATACTATTCAAAATCACGAGGGTTCCAATCCATTCGATCAGTTAGGTCTAATACGTAGAAAGAAAGAACAATAAGAACTAAATAAGTTGATAATGGAAAATAAAGGGATGCAGGGATACGTGCCTCTCACTAAGTCACTATAATGAAGATGCATGATTGCATAATACCAAAATATCCACTCTTTCTCCATATGAAATAAGGGCATATTTATACCACAAATTAGCTTTACCTATACACTGAAAAAGAAACACTTGCAATCTTTTCGTCCATTTTCCTCTCTGCATAATCCTCTCTAGTAAACATACTGTAAATAAAGAAGTTGCTATACTTACCTCCAAACAAGAAGCTGAAAGAGACAGATGTTGAACACCAGAAATTTCTGCCAGAAGCACATTTGCGGTCGACAAAGGCACGTTTTTCGGATTCAAAGGATCTTATTTTAGATCCAAGGCCTTCAGATGAATATCGGCTTTGACTAAGGATTTTGGATTGCCCAAATAATAATGTGTAAGTGTCTCCCCTAATTTTAATGAAACGATCTCACTGAGATCAAGGTTTTCGAGCTTGGGGGATTTGACAAAATATTACATAAACCCCAATTACCTGACAAGCTTATTTTTAGACTCTTCAGCTCAGGCGCAGAAACGCTAAGATCTTTAGGAGCAAGACAGTGTTGTAAATCTATAATCAAATGTTCAAGTATCGGGCACTGAGAAAAAAGGTTGTCTAACATTGCAGGTTCTGATAAACTAGTAATTGTAACATCGAGGAGCTTAAGACTCGGGAAGCGCCCTGATTTAGGAAGATGGTAGGTCAAAGAATTTGAATACAATCTCAAAATCACCAATGTCTTGCAGGTGAAAAGGCATTTAGGCAACTCAAAGTCACGGGAGTGAAAGAAATTACTGATAGAAAGATCAAGTTCAACTACATTAGGTCTAATGGCAGTGCGTATCCAAGTATCAATATCAGCACTATTTTCGTTACGGCAGTAGCACTCGAGACGAAACTTTCGAATGTCCAATGAGTTGCGAAACAAGAGCACACGATTAACAAATGTGCAAAAACGTGACTCATTCTTGTTCTGCTTTGATTTCGACAAGTACAGATAGCTAGGTTTCGAGAAGTGTAGACTAGGAACAGAGGCCCATATGTTTTTCCATTTTGTAGACAAAATGCTGGTCCTCACAGCATACTTTGTTTCGATTAATGAAAGGATGTGACAACAAAGTGCATCTCGTAATGCACTTATTCGATCTTCAACAAGTGGTTGCTGAAGTTTTAACTTCTTGAATTCCATTTGTACCCTGATAATAATTTTCAGAAAACTAAGGCCAAATGTATTTCACTGTTTCATGTAAAATCTCTAGATCTACGGTTTCTCAAATTTTGAATCCAATAGAATATGTTGCCTTGGAAAAGCAAATCCCTAAAATACACATGACACATTTATATATCAAATTCTACCATGTCGAGAAAGAAATTTCAGTAGAAAAAACTGGAATCAAATACTGCATGTCCTTTTTTTTTTCTTTTTTTTAAATACTGCATGTCCTTAGCAAGACACGGAAAGGAAGCCAAAAGTAGTGAAGAAAAGTACCTGATACGTGCCAAGAAATTCGAAGCTACCAATCTCACCTTCCTTGAGACTTCAAAAGCCAAAATATAGTTTTCTATTAAACTTCAATGTAACTAGGGTTCCGGTATAATTGGGCCGGCCCAAATAATATGAATGCAACAAAAGAAGTAGTCGGAAGAACAGGAGAAGTCTTTCAACAAATAGAGTGAAACCCGGTAGTCTTTCCTAGGCTGGCTGATAATACTTGGTTTTCTTCTTTCCTTTTGAAGAAAATGATGAAACTAAATTGTTGCAATTGAATTTGAAACAAAATAGAACTTTGGTCTACTTTAAGCCAGCCTGCCTTGCCGGCCCTATAGTTCCAACTATGCATGACTAGTTGTCATCAGAATTCAAAATTTTTTTTTTTATCACATCAACAATTCAATAACTCATACAACAATTAGCTGGTTACGACCTCCCACTAACGAATGTGAAACTTATGTCAATAGACAAAATGAAACTGGGATTTAATTCTTATGCTTAAATCACCAGAATTCAACTCATGTTTGCTTGATTGAGAGACTTTTAGTTATTCATCTACTAACCTAATTATAATAATGAGGTATGCTTTGTAAACAGTTAAATCTTTACAGTCAATTTCTTTCTTATAGTTGTATATTGCAGATTTGATAGGTGAATTAGAAAGTTTGACTGTGAATGCTTATTGTAACGCTTCAAGCAGTAATAGAGGCACAAACCTCTCGATGCTTATTGTAACATTATGTATTCATTCATAAATAAAATGCGGGAAATTGAGGTAGTGGTGGAACAAGGATTTTTTGGTCGCAAGGTCAGGATAAGTGTATAAGATAAATGGCTAAATACTGGTTACTATCCTGTGGTTTAGATCCAACATCAATTCAGTCTCTGGACTTCTAATTTCATCAAAAACACTCATGTATTTTTAATTTTGATCTAATAGGTCCAATTCGTTAATATTCTGTTATAAGTTTAAGTTATAATTGGATTATTTATTCAAAAACTATTTATTTAATAGATTTCTAATAGTGGGACTCACTCCTAAATTGACCATGCAAGTCACCTCAACACTAGATCATAAAACATAGGTCATATATGAGCCACGTTAACAAGTTAAATAACTCAATTGTTGAAATACTAATAAATTGGACCTATTAGATCAAAATTGAAAGTGCATGAGTGTTTTTGATGAAATTATAAGCTCATGGACTGAATTGAATTTGGAACCAAACTACAGAGTAATAATAAGTATTTAGCCCTAAGACAAAATATTAATTTTAGATTTGGATGGTGGGGACTTGGGGTATTTTCTCTCTTGCTATAATGCTTTCTTAAAAGAAGATGTCATTTTGGCAAGGTCCTTTAATTAAGAACTTATTAAGTGATTAGAATTATCGAATCACACCTTTATTGTTCTCATGAGATAATATTTTCTCTCTTTGATAAATTGGGGAACAAGCATGCATGTTCATAAGTTGAACTTTTTTGCTGAATTAGCAATTCCTCCCCACCCAGACAACAACAACAACAAAAATTGTTAAAATGGAGCTAAGGATCAATATTGATTGCTTACCAAGAAAAGGAAAACAAAATTAATATTAACTTCTTTCCTAATCGTAAATGGAATTAGTTGCTGACAGTGCACGTTTATCATGTCCTATCCTTATCGGAAAAGGAGTCCCTTATCTTCTATAAAATAGGTGCAGTAAAGCAATGACAATTTATTTCATTCCATGCGTTCAATTCAGAGATATTGCGTTCATCTACCAATATGAAGAAGAATCAGAGATCAACGAACAAAGATCACATGGATGATTATTCAGAGTCAGAGGATTGGTGCTTCATCTGCAAAGACGGTGGGGTTCTAATTCTATGCGACCACAAGGGCTGCTCCAAAGCCTATCACCCTCGCTGCGTTGGAAAGAAGATATCTTTCCTCCAAAAACAAAAGCGCTGGATTTGTAGTCACCACTCCTGCTCAGCGTGCGGTGTTGCCGCCCCTGGAACTAAGATCCTCTCTTGCCTTCTTTGCACTTATGCAGTGTGTGGTAGTTGCTGCAAAAGCAGCAATGCTAATTCGGAGTTTGCAGTGGTGAGAGGGAAGGAGAAATTTGGCCTTTGCAATGACTGCTTAGGGCTTGTTAGGCTTGCAGAAGAA
This sequence comes from Rosa persica, assembly GCA_025331145.1. Lineage (NCBI taxonomy): Eukaryota > Viridiplantae > Streptophyta > Magnoliopsida > Rosales > Rosaceae > Rosa > Rosa persica. The sequence continues at coordinate 5,558,795 of WFKR01000003.1, read as the reverse complement.
AATGGACACTTTGGAGTAGATGGAAAGAAATTAGACTTTGAGGATCCGGAAACATTTGATTACGGATTCAAAGAATGTTGGGAAATCATCAAGGAAAAGGAGAGCTTGACCTTGGATGATCTCTACTTCCCATATTCCAAAGGGGTAACAGATAGTCATGACAGTGAAGACACAGAAGCTCACAAGTCAACATTGGGCAGACGGAAGGCAGAAGCCGAAATTTGTGATGATAACGAAGAAGAATTTGGTAGTGACGATCTTGCTGCAAGCAACCACAAGAAGCATAAGTTAGTGAGCTCAGCAGAGCATATGACATCAGAATCTGATTTGCACGAGGAAAATAACTCCGAGGAAAAGGAGGAAATGATTCCTAGTCCGACTAGGAATCATGAATCAGAGTGCCGGTTTGCATCGATAGTTGCCAGTAATGTGAAGCTTGTCTACTTGAGAAGGAGCTTAGTGGAGGAGCTGATATCCAAGCACCCTGATAGTTGGGAAAGAAAACTAGTTGGAAGTTATGTGAGAGTGGAAAATGAACCCGAGGACTATTTTCAGATAAAATCTTCTTACCAACTTTCACAAGTGAAAGGCATAATTAGGAACCACAACAATGGAGAAGAAATTCTCCTGCATCTGCTTACAAGAGAGGTACCAATTTCTATGCTATCGGATTGTGACTTCACTGAGGAAGATTGTGAAGATTTGCAAGAAAGAGTGAACAATTACCTGATGAGGAGACTGACGGTTGTTGAAATTGAACAAAAAGCAAGAGAGCTGCATGAATATATAACCAAGGATTGGATTGAGAGAGAGTTGGTCCGGTTACAGAAATGCATTCATCACGAGAAAAATCAGCATGGATGGATTAGCAGAGAGTTATGTGAGTATTTGAAACAAAGAAATATTCTAAAGCAACCATCTGAGCAGGAAAGACTCCGAAAAGAGGTGCCACAAGTCATTGCAGAGGACTTGGACTCCAGCAATTTATGACTTACTCATATGTATGTCAACACGGAACCCGTACAAATATTAATGTTGCCATAGTTATAAATCGTTATTGGATAAATTCGAGATTCCAACGTCTACTCCATATATATATATATATATATATATGCATATTAATGTTGATTCTTAAATTCAGTGTATGAAATTAAGGTTTCCATCCTGTTTGGTGAATATGTTGAGTACAAGTTTTACAGTCTTTACGAAGAAATTCAATTGGCTTAGTTTATGACTTCATACTACCCCAGGTCCTTTACAAGCGCATTGAGAGCAGAAACCCACATTGCTAGCTATCAGATTTAGCTAATTAGTAAAGTTTGGAGGTAAACCTGTTGAAATCAAAGCGAGAAAGTACTGTAAAAACCCTCATTCTTCAGTAATATACTGTACGTGAATATGGACTATGGACCAAGGCAATCCCTAGTTCACATAGAACAGAGAATATGGCCATAAAGAAGTGTCTGCTGAGCAAGAATGGAGGTCACCAACCACAAGCTAATTGCTGTTGGTCAATAATTGAATTCAGTTTCTTTGAAGCATGAATGTACTAATTTGGGAAATTTTATCATACACCCAATTTTCTAATCACATATTAAATTAAACCCACCCATAAGATTAATAATACTACCAAACCTATTAATTAGGTTTATCTCAAAAAAAATAAAAAAAACCTATTACATAGAAAAAATAATAAAACATTTAATTGTTAAAAATTACGAAAGATGCCACAAGCTCTAAATATATAGTAGATGAAACTGACGCTCACATACATCTCCCATAACATAATCAGACTCTTGATTTAAGCAGTATGAATCAACACCTATTACTTAGATAGGAGGTTATTCATGATACTCAATTGTTAGGTAGATATCCAAATTATAGATATATAAATAGGTATGTAAATTTGATTCAGTGTATGTTAATTCCTCCTCAATAGGTATTTGTGATTTGTGTTTTGTCTTTTAGAGTTTATGCTAGAGAAGAGGTTAGGTTATTTATAATACTAGGTTGATACCCAAATTATAAATTTCTAACACACTGTCCAAAAGACCATCGTTTTGGGCACATCCATTAGCTAAAAGTAGACCAACTTCAGGCTTCTTGAAATGTCCATGCATACACGTCTCTGTTTCTTGTTGCTCTTGGAATTAATACCGTGGCCCTTTTTATCTACGAATAGCGAGCATGCACGCTTGTCATCCACTGACTCCGTGAACTATTCTGCTCCCCCCCCCCCCCAAAAGAGAAGGCTAGAAATCTATTAGGATTAATTAAAGAACAAAAAGTGTAATTACAAAGTGTCCCTCATCCACCTCAAAGGTTTTTTTTTTCTTTTTTTTTGAAAACTAAAGCGTTTGGATAATGTATAAATTGCCTAAACACCAAGCAATCCCTAGTTCACACAGACAAAACAGAATGTGGCCGCACTGCAAAAGAAAATAACCAGCTGCAAGAAGCTATTGGCGGCCGGCCATCACTGGATTGAGTTTCTTCAAAGCATTAAACCTGCTTTCTGCATGACCTCATAATAAACCCTAAAGAACACAATATTTATCTGTCTTCTTCAATACTTCAATTCCCACATTGGGGGATATTATATTTTAATAACTGAAAAATGTAGTGGGAGGCTGCAACCTATAGATCTAACAGCTAGCTTTCGCAAAATGACCATTCCTCTAATTCCTCTCAGCACCTTTACAATCATGCTATGCAATTCTTGGTTCAACATAAAGATCTATTTTCCATAAAAAAAAACATACAGATCCATTTTAAAGGTCCTAAAGTACCAACTTTTCTTCAGTGACGTTGTGTCTATAATTATGCCAGTGCTCGCATGCATTCTCTCAGCAAAAGAAGCCAAAGCCATATATAGCTCTAAATGGAGGTGGTCGGTTTCTCAACACTGTTGTATCTGTTAGTCAGGCGTGAAGCGACCTTATAAAAGTAGCTTCCCACTAAAAATTCCTAGTACGAAAATGACTTATAACACTCCTAAGTCCCAACTGAATGTCCTGTAACTCTAACAGCCTCTGATATTCCCAAAGTTCCCAAAGTTTGTAGTAGGGTTTATCTCTTTGCAACTTGTTTGGTGGTGTTGCTGATCAAAGTGGTCACATAGTAGCTTTTTTAACTCTTATGGTAATGTTCAACTTCCTAAGATCGTGGGTACCTTGCTTCTATTTAACCCTATAAAAGCTAGCTGATGAATGTGGAAAAATCTCAGTTGCATTGTTTGAAATTCAATACCTAGAGAAAACTAAGGGCTAGCCTACTCTAGGTCTTCTAGGATAATAGAACTTGTTCTATTATAAGTACCCAATAGTCTTTCATTCCATTTGCTCCACATCAACTTAGTGAAAGCCATGCTGATCAACTTTGTTCTTACTCAAATTTTCAACTTCTTTTTTTGTTTCTTATTTCTTCCAATACACGGCAGACTTCACTACACTTCTTCGCTTTCACTGTCTCAAATTTCAGTGCCTCCTTCTCCTGCACCCACGGCTGCTGTTATCCCTAGTTACAATGGTAGTTCTACTCTTGGTACCACTGTTCTCAATGTGAGAACTTTTGGTGCAGTTGGGAATGGTATTACTGATGATACAGAAGCATTTAAAATGACTTGGGACAGTGCTTGTCAAACTGAAGATTCGAAAGTTCTTGTTCCAAAAGGGCATTCCTTTATGTTACAGTCTACAATATTCACAGGGCCATGCAAATCTGGCCTCAAATTGCAGGTTGAAATGTATTTGGTAATTTCTTTTTGTTTTACTACTTTTTTCCTCAACCAGAATCTGATATGTTCTTGTTTGGCTTGTTGATGAGAAAAGATTGATGGGACATTAGTGCCTCCAAATGGACCGGATTCATGGCCCGAAAATATTAGTAAGAGACAGTGGTTGGTTTTCTACAGAATCAATGGAATGTCAATGCAGGGAGGTGGTGTAATAGATGGTAGAGGAGAGAAATGGTGGAATCTTCCTTGCAAACCCCACAAAGTACGTAAACCACGCCTTTTGATATTGGTCCTCATCACCATCTTACCCAATTCAGTAGAAGAAATATCTTCTTCTGAAGAGGACTTCCTAGAATAACAGTGTATCCGTGTAGTAGCAGTCATTATTTTTGAAATATATATAGAATTCTCTCAGAGATCTTTTTCGGCACGGTACTGATCTTGTGCTTATGGTCGTTTTGGGTTTGGGGTTTAGTATTTAGGATTTAGAGCATGTTTTGTAGTGCTTTTGATGTGTTTAGAACTTCTTTTTGGTTTATAGAAACACCTGACAGTTTTGTTAAAAAAAAAAACACCTGATAGTGTACTCGGACATGAAATATTGTAGGATTATATGTGCTTACGGTAAAAGTATAATGGGCAGAAACACTTCACATCATGCGCTATATTAGGAAGAAAATTAAGTGGAAATCTAAAATGACATTGTTTTACACATAAGCACATGATCAAACCCCAAAAAGATAAGCATGATCTGAATGAAATCTTTATTTTACTGTTCCATCCCAATTCTTTAACTGTTTCGTCTATATGTAATGGAACAGGGAATCAATGGAACAACACTGCCTGGACCTTGTGATAGCCCGGCTGTAAGTTGCACAGACACAAAATTCTTCTGAATTGTATCTAATTTCTAGAGTAATGAGCACTACTATTTGAAATGTTGTTTACAGACTTCATTTTCTGTTGCAGGCTGTAAGGTTCTTCATGTGCTCAAATCTGAAACTGCAAGGACTCAAAATCAAGAATAGCCCCCAGTTTCACTTCAAGTTTGATAATTGTCAAAACGTTCTCATAGAATCACTTACCATAAATTCACCTGCTCTAAGTCCCAACACAGACGGAATTCACATACAGAACACAAATAATGTGAAAATATACAATTCACTCGTATCCAATGGTAATTAACTATTCCACAGTAGCCTCCAATATATTAGACTTGTCTTCTCCATTTCACAAAGCTCACCTTGCTCTTTGGTTTTCATGTAGGTGATGATTGTGTATCAATTGGGACTGGTTCTTATAATATAGAAATTAAGAATATTACTTGTGGTCCAAGTCATGGAATAAGGTACATCCACTGCCTTTTTTTTTTTTCATGGTTAAAATAGGATTGGAAAGGTACATCCACTGCTTTAAAGCTTTGTACGGATGGTTTCTAAGAGTTCAGTTATTATCAAAATTTGATTCAATCCAAATCCTTTTTCTTGGTACAGCATTGGCAGTCTTGGAATTGGCAATTCCCGAGCATGTGTTTCAAATATCACAGTTAGAGACTCGATCATCAAGCACTCTGACAATGGGGTTCGGATCAAAACATGGCAAGGGGGATCAGGATCTGTGTCAAGCATAACATTCCACAACATTCACATGGACACCGTACGAAACCCCATTGTGCTAGACCAATATTACTGCCTCACCAAGCATTGCCCTAACCAAACCTCTGCAGTTCACATATCAAATATCTTGTACACCAACATAAGGGGTACTTACGATGTGCGAAGCCCGCCTATGCATTTCGCTTGCAGTGACTCAATGCCTTGCACAAACCTCACTCTCTCTGAAGTGGAATTGCTCCCTGCTACAAAAGGACGCTTGGTGTCGAGCCCGCTTTGCTGGAGTGCTTATGGAACTATGCAGACAATCATCATTCCACCAGTTTTGTGCTTGTTAGGGGGCATCCCAGAACTGTTGCCCCAGAATGATAATGATGGGTGTTAAATGTTAACCAATATGGATCAGATTATAAATACATATATATAGAAGATAATAGCTATTCTAAACAAAACTCCACGTAACTGAGAGTCTAAAACTCTGCTATATATGGGGTACATGGTTTGGATTGTTTAAGCTTTTGTCTGTGTTTCTTTCTTTCTTTCTGTGTGTCGAAGTATTTCCAATTTTGTTCTTGATATCTAACAGCATCTCTGCTCTTGGATAGAGAAAGCAAATGCATATCTTCTACATATAATTCTCTATTTGTTGTATATATGCATCATGTTGAACCACACCCATGGTGACTGATTAAGAACTGTCCAATTGACTTTTTGGTTGAGCTGGTTTGATTGACTACTAATAATTTGAGGGCTCTCGTTGCATTCAACATCATTGTTGACACTTGACAAGACAGTAAAATTTTCCTTCGAATGGGTTTTATTCCAATTTGGTTCAATCCAAGCACATTACCAAATATAGCATATTGCATAGGTCATGAACAACTCACCAACATGCATCTCTATAGAGGAGTGAGAGACTTCTTATTGATACAAGCAGTAGTAATCTTATCTTCAGCTGATCTCGACCTTCTTATTGATACAAGCAGTAGTGCGGCACTGCTAAGACAACACCATTTTGGAGTTCGTTTCATCTTCATCATACACGTGTTCAAGCTCATTTCAGATATTGCTTAAATTTACATCCTTTTTCTACCTAGAAGGAACGGAACAAAGGGTGGCGAAGATTGTGACCATTTGAAAGTGATACCCCAACAGTGACACTACCAATAATGGGGTTTGGAACCCTACAGATTGTTTGTGAGAGAGCAAGGCAAAGAAAAGTGAGAAAATAAAGCAAACAGTAGCATCACTCCAGGCTTCAGTTGGATTTCAACACCCAGAACGTTCTTCTTTTGCCTCAGCTGGATTGCAGCAGAATTAGAATGTCTGTATTGCAGTTTTGGATACAACTAATTAGGGAATCATACATTTACTTCACATTTGAGCCTTTCATGATAAATTCAAGTTTCATTGCAGCTGAAGTGAATAAACGAACGAACTTTGTTGCACAGTTCTCTGCCGATGATATATCTCCTCACTTTGTCGCTCTGTTTTGGAGTCTCCTCCTTTTTCAAGTTTATTGAATATGGCCATATGGATGGTTAATCCAGTCATTTCATACCAGTTCATTTTATTAAATAATAAGAGTATTAGCAAGCTCTAACAGCAAACTGGGATAACGGTTCACAACTGGATTTTGAAAAATTTCAGCTAGTTACCGAAACCTTCTGGAAAATATTTATGAAAATACATCATAAGAATGTTCATTCAATGCAGTTTATCTTAGATTACAATTTCTGATTATTCAAGCTTTTCCATGTACGAAGCATACATCCACCTTAATAAACGTGGTGACTTCATACCAGCATACACGCGCTTTGGCATACAGGTGTGGTTGATGATGATAATAGGAGTACTAACATAATGATGTAAGTACCTCTAGCAAGGATGCAGCAAATTTCATTTGGGTGTCCTCATCTATAGTCAAGAAGAGAGGCACGTGCACAAAGAGCGATTTGATCCCATTTTGCTCTGCAAACCGAAGGGAATGATAGTAGACATAATTGCATACAAAGCGCCCTGCATCATCCGAGGTCATCACCTCATAACCCTTCTTTGCCAAGGCCTTGGTTATCTCCTCAACTGGTAGAGAAGTCTGGACAAAGACAGAACAAGAAATCTCTGAAATACTAAATGAAAATTATGAATCATTGCAGTCATGCAGTTTGTCATCATACTAAAGATAACTTATCAGTAATTACAATAAGAATATTTGAGGTCAAGATATAAGAAACATAAATAAAAGAATGATCATGATCTCCCATTATACCTCTCTTATATATGAAATTCCACCATCTGAAGGAATGATAGGGACTTTCTGCAAAAGGACCGTAAACATTAAAGTAAAATGTGAACAATTTAGAAGGCCATGTCAAATAAAATCTCAATACACGACAGGAGGAAAAAAAAACCTTAGAACTTCTATCTAACCTGAGGCTTCCATCCCATCTCATCAGGACAACGAAAAGTAGCTTCATTGACAGCTTGATGCTCAATGGCAAACTTAGTTGCACCACTATTAACTCCAAAGTGTACCTAAATAAATGTGGTAAAATTAAGAAAGAGTGAGGTACGTGACACATAAATGTGAGTACTCAGCCTACTAAATCTCTCAAATTATACTCATTCTAGTCAAACCTTTATTCTATAGTGCGCAGACATTATTGTTACTATGTTTGATATTGATACTGAATAGTTTCTAAAGATGTATACAAACATAAACCAAGATGGAAAAGGGCCACTCAAGATATCCTTATGAACTCTTATACCTGCATTCAGTTCCTGTATGGAACAAATAAAAAACTTTCTTTGCAGGAGAAATGCAAAACATATTTTAGTCTGAAATGCTGAACCCAGATCATCCTAATGTGATTATATATGTAGGGTTTTGTGACTCAACGACTAATTATACATGCTTTGGTCTTTAGCCTAAAGGTGCAATTCAGCAATGTGTGTGTATACTAATAAGTGATGAACTAGAATTGAGACCACTGACCCAAATAATTCTGCTGGAATTTGTAGAGTCCTTCTCACTTATTGCAGATCGCAATGTCTGGTATAGGCGAGGAAGTGCTCCTTGTCCTGCAGTCTCAAGAATGCTGCAACTTCCAATAACCAGACCTTTTGGTGAACCATTCTTCTTCACATAATCGGTGAGATTACTGACAATTGTCTCAGTTGGATTCTCTGAAACTCCATGGAATTTCTTAAAACCCGTCACATGAATTGTTATTGTTGCAGGACCTTCGGAACCCATTTACACGTTATTAGAATACAATTGAGGAATGTGTTATAGCATCAAATCAGAAGATATCTAAGTACCTGACCAAACAAAAGGAAACGAGTGAACAAAATGCAGAGCCATAAATACAAGAACGTAGGCAATTTATGAAATTTCTATGTCTACCATCACCATCCTCCTCAATGTGGTATGCTATCTATGAAATTTCATTTTACATCAATGAGGAGACTTCACACTTATTAATGTTTATTCCCACACAATCGAATTGCTTTTTCAAAAGGGAGAAGCTGATTTTTAACTAATTTAGTATCAAGAGTCCAATATCATGGTGCCAGCTGAACACTCATATGAATTGATACTGTTCAGAAATTAAATTTTTTTAAACTTCAGCAATAAGATTCGGCAATTGCAACAGTAACACATGATCTATGAGCTCACTTGGAATATCAGAGGACTGAACCGCAATTCTTTTCATTTCTTTTAAATATGCATCTTTCTGACTATGAGATCATGTAATCATCATGTTTTGGATGTGAAAACCCAAAGGGCATATAAAACTGGGAAACAACACAATTTATGGATTGAAGAGGAAGATAATCTTCCATTATCTGATACAGCATGGAGATCAAGCAAAAGAAGATCATCAAATTCTAATACAGTGGCGTACAAAATCAGATTAGACCCTCAATAAGCATCAAGTTCCTAAAAATGAACCCATCAGAAAATAAAAATGCAAAACCGAACTGATTCCACACCCAGAAGGTGATATATATGGAAACCCATTAACCAATCTTCCAAAGAAGAGAGTTTGAAAATTAAAAAACAAGTCTTTGGGAATTAAAACATGTTCAACGATTATGGAAGGTTAATACCAAAGAAAGAAGAGAGCTTCTGTACGTTCTTGCCTGAAATCTTCACAAGCCCTCAATCACTGGTCTTATCTGCTCGGAGTTGATTTTATTTACAACTGGAGAAAGATTCCAATCAGATTAAGAGAGAGAGAGAGAGAGAGAGAGAGAGGTTATGTTAAGGAACGTGGTAGTGGATGAGGGTCACTATCCAACAACAAAAACAGAGTGTACAAGATTAGATACATGATGTATTTATGGTTTATTATAGTCGTTCATGTCGATATAAAATTTGGCAATGACATAGCTTTTTTGGATTGGATATATAATAGGATGCAAACCAGGAATTGGATACATTCTCTATTGGAGTTCGCAACTGTTCCTTTTGTTTATCCAATCATTTGTTGTTTATTGTTTGATTATTGCAATTTGGTCCTACTAAAGAAAGACAAACCCAAAATACCAAACCTTAAGAACCCATAGTTTCCCTTGTCAAAAAAAAAAAAACAAAAAAAACAAAGAATCCATAGTTTTCATGGGGTCATAGTTTCCCTTATCAAAAAAATAATCCAGAGATTCTATTGGGGCATAGTTTTCCTTGTCGAAAAAAAAAAATCCATAGTTTCCATTGGGTCATAGTTTCCCTTGTCAAAAAAAGAAAAAGAAAAAAGAATCCATAGTTTCCATTGGGTTTCATTGCAATTTGCAAAATGTCATCTTGCAAAAACTAGTGAATGAGAACGAGCAACCTAAAGGGAACTAGAGGTGTTGAGGAGTAACAACGATCTCAAAATGAGGAGAAACCAAGTAACATTAACTATAGTAGTATTCAAATAGTTTATGCAAGGATTATATGTGATGGTTTGTAACCAAAGGGAAGAGAGTTTCAATTAAAGGTCGGTGAAACTAATGATCACCAGTTGGTAGGCTTTGATTGCTACTTTGAACCCACCCTTAGTGTTGTCCCTTTCAAATAAACCTGGCCTGCATTCATTGGATCGGGAAACAAATAGTACTGGAAAGAAAGAAAGAAACATGGGAGTAACTAGTTGTTGAAAATTCTTGTCCAATATGAAATTGTAATTATCTTTAACCATTACATGGCTGAGTGTATATCTACGACTTTCATAGTTTTATAAACTTGTAATTTATTAGAATTTAAAGTAGTGTTTACCATTTAAGAGACTTTTAGTCTTTAATGAGTTTTAGTTTCACAATTATTTATGATTAAAAACTATCACACGCCCGCATATAATACAACACGATCTTTTATTGATGCTAATACTGGTTTCTTTAGAAAATTGTGCTCCATTTATTTGGCATGCAACTGGTAATTATTAAATTTATATCAATATTTTGCTTGCTATGCATTGTTTGTCCCCTAAAATTGTTTACTAAATGATAAAACAAAAAAATAAGCAAAGCAAAGCATCAAATTTAGGGTTTAGATGATGATCAATATCTTCCACTAAAAAGTTGATGATCTTGAACAATCAATAGAAAGAGATCAAAGAATTCTAATACGTATAAGTTAAAGAACTTTTGATAGTTGTATTCCAACATGGCAACACGGTTATCAAACAGTACAATATAACTGAGCAAGCAATACTCGAGCAGCAAATTTACGTTCCTAAAATGCAAAAATTCTATTATAGACCAAGATATAGGTGGGTCATAGACAAAATAAAAAGTAAAATGAGGCATTTGAGTGGTTATTTTACCAATTTTTTACCTTAGTGCAAGTGGCCCAAGGAAGGTTTTCCCACCGAGCCAAAATCCAAAATTATTTTTCTTTGGATAAGGACAGTCCGACAATTCCCTAAATTCAATGGTACTATCAATCCAGAGCCATGTAGACACACCATTATCTATGACGTACTAGTTACCCTAAATTCAATGGTACTATCAATCCAGAGCCATGTAGACACACCATTATCTATGACGTACTAGTTACCAAATCCAAGTCTCTGAAATACAATCAAATTCTGTCACTCCCATCAGAACCGTTAATTTTCAGACACATCCAATCATGGTCATCATGAAGTCCTCACTAGTTTTGTTCTGGTGCACCCAAAACCATAGTCTTTGGTTACAGTCGTCCGACTCGGTAACATTCTTCCTAGTCAGAACAGTTTCAGAAGCTTAAAGCTTCAAACTTTTAGAAGGATCTTAGACCTGAGTTGAGAAAGATATCAAAGGATGTCGGTGTCATTTTCAGCTGTCTCTGTACCCTTTATGGAACCCAAAGTTTCAAGGCCAAGCCATCTCTGCTCCCGTGCTTACCAGTTCTCTTTTGGGGTGTGTTCTCAGTCATCCTTATATTTCTCGGCTTGTGTTCATTTATAATGCATTCTACTTCACTCTTAGTTTGTATAGTGTTAACTGTTAAGTGTGTGCTTCTGAAATAGGGTGTGAAAGTCTGGGACTTTTTAAGTTGAGTGTATATTATTGATGGGGAAGAAGCAATTCTCTCAAATGGGTTCAAAGTATAAATGGGGTGAATGATGAAATATTGAGTCTATGGACCAAGAGTGTGATCTCTTTAGTTGAAATTGAAGTTCTATAGTGTTTCAAGTATTGAATTTGGCATATGGGAAGTGAAATTTGAACTTTAGGCATTGTTAATTGTTGTCCATCTTCCTCTTTATTTTCCTTTTTCTGTTTAAATGTAAACGAATCATATGTGGGCATCATAGCCTGTAACTTTAATGGTGTGGAGTTTTACTGGTTCTATTGCATATTTTTTTCCCATATGCTCTAGTGGCCTAGTCTAAAGCAATGACAATTCAGACGCCATGTTCAACAATGCTATAATCTAGTCACTTTCTTGCCCTCCTCTTCTCCATTTAAATTTTTTAAGAAGTATTGCTTGATGGTAATTTTGATGTTGGAGGAGGGAGGATGGTGGTGCTGGTAGCATTCCTTGTAGTTTTTGATGCTATAAATGGTAGTTTTAGGAGAGTTGGGGAATGTGAAATGGGGCAGGGGGATGAGGCTCTTTCTAACTTTTCAAGCTTAGTCCTGGCCGGTTTTCATCTGTAATGTACTTGATGCTTTGTTCCCTTATGTGTGAAATGAGGAAAGACTCATCCTTTTCTGGGTTATATGTAGGCTCCAGCAAACTACTTACATTCTGTGTCAGGTAGGCGAGTTCTGCTCCATGGAGGCCCTGTACATTTCTGCCGAAGATTTTGTGGCTTAAAACAATGGATAGTTGAGAACCTACACCTACAAAAGCAGAAGCAAAAACTTGGACCTACTAATGAGTTTAAGAGTATTAAAAATCAACTCAAAGATCGCCTACAAGAAGGTATGGTGCATCAAAAAACTTCTCGATGGGTACTAATAACTACCATAATTGATTCGTTCATTAAAGAATTGATGTTTTCCGATCACTGTACTTTTTCGTTGTATATAAATGTTTACAGATTCTAAATGGTGTATCTGCAGATTCAAATGATGAAACAACAAAAACAACTTCGCAGGTCGAAGAAAGTTCTGTGCCAAGTTTCCAACCACATGTTTCTGTTGATGTTTCAACTACTTCTGCGGAATCTCCTTCTATGCCACAAACTCTTTCCTCCAAGTTTCCCTATGAGTGTGGTGAAGGACCCACACTCTGCATTGCAGTCATAGGAGCAACTGGTGAGCTGGCGAGGGGGAAGATTTTTCCTGCACTTTTTGCTCTCTATTACAGTGGCTTTCTTCCTGAGGTAGGAGTAAGATGATTGTCATATCTTCATCCATTTGGATATTAAGGGCATTGCTGTTGTGAAAATGTCATCAAACAACGGTAGAATGGTCCTAGCATGAAACTAAATCTGGCTAACATAAGAACGTACAATGAACCTTTCATGTGATACTTTCATTAAGAAAAGAGTGTAAGCTTCTATATGTTTTAATGTTTGACTGCAGAATGTTTGTATCTTCGGTTATTCAAGAAAAGATATGACAGATGAAGATCTGAGAGCCATGATCGCTTCCAATTTGACTTGTCGTGTCGAGCATCAGTATGCTTCCTCTGCCACCTTAAGTTCCATGAGATGCCTTCTAGTTTATAATTCCTTGTTTTTCATTGCATGTGTTATCAAAGGGCCTTAAGTTTCTCTTGTAGTAAAGACATCTGATGTTGAAGTTAACTATCTGATATACAAATACCTCTCAGGCAAAATTGTGGAGACAGAACGGATATTTTCCTTAGGAGAACATACTATATCAATGGAGGTTATGACAATAGAGAAGGCATGTTGAAACTAAATGTACTTATGAAGCAGTTTGAGGTAAATTGAATGCACAGACATTTAGACAACATTTCCCTTTATTAGGTGCTCATATTTAATTTTCGAGCGTTAGCTAGATGCTTTAGATAATTGATTCTGTTGCAGCTAACCTACCTCAGGGAAACTCTGAAGCAAACAGGATATTTTACCTCTCTGTGCCGCAAGAAGCACTTATAAATGTTGCATGTTCTGTTGCTGATAATGCCCAATCCCTGAAAGGCTGGAATCGCGTGATCATTGAGAAACCTTTTGGCTTTGATGTATTATCATCTCATCGGTTGACACAGTCTCTCCTTTCTAAGTTTCAGGAGAAACAGATATACAGGTCTCTAGCAATCTGTTTATACTTGCAAAACATATCAAACAGCAGACATGTAGTCTATTTCGCATAATTGACACACTCTTCTTTCAGGATTGATCATCTTTTGGGACGGAACCTTATTGAAAATCTCACAGTTCTAAGGTTTGCTAATCTAGTATTTGAGCCACTATGGAACCGTACATATATACGAAATGTACAGGTAACTCAACTTTATGTTTCGTATGTATACAACAAGATCTAATGTACCCTTTTAATATATGTAGAAATGTTACGTATCACACTTAAATTATGATGCAGGTCATTTTGTCAGAAGACTTGGGTGTCCAAGCAGGAAGGTATTCCTTCCTGGTGGCTGTATTATTTTTCTCAGTGGATATAGTGAATCCAAAAGGAATCTCCATGACATTTATGTTCTTGCCCTTTTATGCAGGTACTTTGATGGTTATGGGATCATTCGTGACATAGTACACAGTCATATACTTCAAACAATAGCGTTGCTCGCCATGGAACCACCAATAAGTCTAGATGGAGAAGATATCCGAAATGAAAAGGTATTCTTGCATGTTATACCTGTTTGCAATCCCTATAGATTTTTTTTTTTTTTTTTTGTGATGAGAAGCTTCTTTCCAGGCCAAGCTTCTGAGATCAGTACAGAAATTGGAACCTAGTGATGTTATTCTTGGCCAGTATAAAGCCAGGGCTGGTGATAAGGTTGATACATATATGAACAGCCTGACCCCCACATACTTTGCTGCTGCATTGTATATTGACAATGCACGCTGGGATGGTGTGCCTTTCTTGATCAAAACTGGCATGGGTCTCATCAAACACAGGTTAGATATTGGACTAGTACTTTATATGGGCAAAATTGTTATGCCAGTTGGAGTTTATTGCCCCCTTTTTGCTTTAATGATTGCGATAGCAACGGAAAAGATGTGGTCTAAAATAGAACACAATCGTGGAATAAACTTCTCTGCTTAGTTTACATGCATCTTTTACAGTACAGTAAAACGGATTAGTGATTGGAAAAGGTTGGTTTAAGTTAAAAATTGTTCTTGCTTAACAACTTACAATCTACATGCTAACCAAGTACAATGCAGAGTGGAAATACGCATACAGTTTCGTCATGTCCCCGGAAATGTTTATCGTGAGCGTATGGGGCATAATGTAGACCTTGCTACTAACGAACTGATTCTGCGTGATACACCGGATGAAGCCATCCTCGTCCGGGTAAACAATAAGATTCCAGGATTGGGGCTGCAGTTAGATTCTCCAGAACTAAATTTGCTTTACAAGGACAAGTAAGCACTTTAGGCAAAGTATACTCCAATACATAAGTTATCTGCAAAGTAATGTCAAAATACTTGTTTTTGCTTGGCATAAATGTACTTATTTGATGTCGATATATATGGCAGGTACAATGTGGAGGTGCCTGATTCATACGAGCAGCTTCTCCTCGATGTTGTGGATGGAGACAGTCATCTTTTTTTGAGAAGCGATGAGGTTGCAGCTGCATGGAATATTCTAACTCCGGTTCTGAATGAGATAGACAAGAAGAATATAGCACCTGAGCTGTACGAGTTAGGGGGTAGAGGTCCAGTAGGAGCATACTATCTGTGGGCTAAACATGGGGTTCCATGGGCTGAGGACTAGAAAAGCCTTCAAAAGTTGTTCATCAACAGTAAAATGAGTGCTTTTCAAAAGAAAAACAGTAAAATGAGTGAGTTCTAGATTTGTTTCATCATGTAATGATTCATTTCGATGCGGTTCCTAGCAGTCGTAGCTCTGTGTTTCTGCTGACGCATTATGTAAGATTGATAATGCAGGTGTCTCCATCATTGAATCATATTCATAAGTACTGTTTTCCATATTTATGTGAATTGGGGGGGGGTGGGGGGGTCCCTTCTGAGATCCTACCAATTTTGAATCGGGTCCAACGGCTAATTTCATGAGTTGGGATTTGATAATGAATTTGAGGCAGGCCACATGTTCTTAAATCATGGAAGAAGCTTAGTCTTTCTCGCAGAGCATTGTTGGTTGCAACTTGCAAGCCACACCTTCCATTTGGCTAATTATTTGATCGACCCTTCTAAAACTAGAGACTTGAGCTCAATTATTTCACTAAAAGCAATAATGCAGATATTACTTTTGCGGATGCGGATGATTTATTGACCTTATCACCAACGGGCGGATGATTTATTGACTTTATTACCAACGGGTTTCATGTGATACCTCAAATTAATATTCAAAAAGTTAAATAATTCATATTCTAAAGATATTTATAAGCTCTAATATGCAAATGTTCTTAATCATTAGAGTTATAAATCTTCACAACATTTAAAAGTGCATGAAATTGCAACTCAATCGGGGCTAGAAAACTTGAGAGTGCTATATAGACCCTATTTTTTAGTTAAAGTTGTGATCAAGTTACTTCTATATGCGAACATAGATAAGTCCTCATTCTTTTGGGAGATGCGGTTAGCAATGTAAACTGTCTTATTCAAACTCTAACTACTTTGAGACATGGTAACAAACAATTGAGATCATTTAAAAACACATTGCACAATGGTTAAAAAGAACAAAACATGATGCACACTTTGACTCACTGGACTGTTCGGGGCAAGCAAACAACACACGACACCCTTTTATGATGTATGAATGACTCGATTTATGAAGGAATCAAAACCCAGGAAGAAGATGTCAAATTATCCCATGTCATGATTCTAGGGTCACGCAATAGTGGGTAGAAGCATTACGTTATGGGTCTGACGCAACCAAATATTCCACACTACCATCAAAGTGACCTATGTACCCATTGCTTGCTCTTACTTTACTGAATCTAGTTCACTGGGGCAAGTGGGCATTCTCGTCTACAAAAGACTTACGTGATTAAACAAGGGAGACTCGGCTCTATATAAGAGTCGGTAACAAGCGATTCTCTATATAAAAGAGTCGGTAACAAAAGCGATTCTCATCTCTCTAACTGACACACAACTCCTTCAGCAATAAGCAATATACAGAAAACAAATTCTAGTTTGCTTCTCTCTCTCTTTCTAGCTTTCTTTCTCTCTCTTCTTTATGGAAGGAGACAGAAAGAAGAGGAAGATGGATTACGAAGAAGAGGATGAAGAGGAAAAGATTGAGAAGTTCTTTGCTCTGATTAAGAGTACAAGGCAGGTATGTGAGATACTCAGGGGCAGCTCGAACTGGCCACTGGAGAAGAAAGATCAGAATAAGAAGGAAGAGGATCGAGAGAAGAGAACCGGCGGTGCTTGGAATCCGGCATTCCAACCAGAAGACTTCCTTGATCAAGATGATAAAGCCACTAGTGATGGTCATGGTGCAGGTCCTTCGAAGATTCAAGAAGAAGACAAAAAGGAAGAAGATAAAGGAGGTGACGGTTTAGACCTGAAGCTTTCTCTGTAGGAAGTTAGGAACTGTGAAAGTGTAGCATGTGAAAACTTGGAAGGCAGGTCGAATATTGACCTAACAGTGAATGAACCTTCCTCTAGATACTTCAGGTTTGACTTGTATTCTATATTTTAAGAAATTAAGCACTCATTAAGCTACTAATCCTCTGTAAATTGACCTGTGTGTTCTCTATCATCTAATCCGATGGAAATTACAATGACAAAATCAGAAGTCAGAACTTAGCATATAGCAGTTCTTGAAAGAGAGTTTAATTAGTTTACCAGAAGAAAAAAAATTCTTATTGGTAGGTAATGATTAGTAAATATTAGGAGTAACCACCAGCATAAATTATGACGAAAGAAGAGAATTATGAGCGATGTAGTAGCATGGCATCAGCAAACCAAACCATCAAATTATGATCTATTGCAAGTTTGAAAATGAACAACTATAGTTGATGCACATCACTATAATTCCTAAAAACAAAAGATGGATTACAAAAGTCAAGAGGAAAAGCAAAAACAAAAGTAATGAGGTCCAGAATGTTTGATTATAGGTCCTATATCATATACACAAAAAAAAAAAAAAAAAGGATTAAAACATGGGGTTATATATCTGCCAAAATGCATTAGCCACCATTATTCAAGGATTATTGCCTAAAAAAAAAACCAACATTCAAGAATCTTAACTATATCCAGTCCAATTAGCCTGGATTCCTAGGACCTGAGCAGACTTGGCCTTACCTGGCTTAAGACCAGCAATAGTGAAATCGTTGTTCTTCAGCTTAATCTTTTTCAGCCTGTTCTGTCTCCCTGTGACGAAAAGCCTTGACAAGTGCTCTGAACCTCACGTCACCAGCGTCCATAGTAGTCATAGCCTTCTTCCCTTGATACCAATGACCGAAAGAGTAGTTGACTTCCTCAAGGATTATGTAAGCTTGCTTCAGAGTCTTGCTATCATAAGGAGCTTTCAGTTGGCTTAAGCTCAACTATCTTAAAATCATCAGGAACTTGGTCACCAGCAAACGGATCGACCTCACCAGTACAGTAGGCACCCAATGGACCCAAGGCAATTTGGTCAACTAAACCTGCCTCATCAAACTTCCTATAAGCAGCCAAAGCATCAGGTTGAATTCCAGAATCTGCCTGTACGGTATGGCGTTAATTGCTACCCTAACAAGAGCAGGGGAAGACAACCTTTTCAGCCGGTACTGCAACACTTTTCTTTCCGATCTCACGCAGGCCGCAGCCAATAGTTTCCAGCTTGCATATAGTGCTGATAGCACCAGAAGATATGATAAGTTTCACAACATTCTGAAACCTAGCAGCAGTCAAGTATGCACCTTTTGCTGCAGTGTAAGAGTCGTACCATCTTATAGCTTGCCTCCAGGATCCCTGGTTAAAACATGAAGAGCGACAACCAACATTGACTTTGCTCGATTCAACACGGCCTCACTAACTAATCCTACATCAGAGCCGGTATTCTCGGTACTAGCATCGGTATCAGGTACTACAAGCTTTAAGGATATAAGCTTAAACACAATACAACCGTATACTACATCCTTCATGTTATTTGTCTGCCTGTCATTATCTTTCAAAAACTTGGCAACACCTCCAGGAGTATAAGGATAGTCCTTCAAGGTGAGGGAATCCGTATAGATATCTAGAAACTCAAACTCTGGCAAAGCCCAGAGAGCCTTAAGACTGTCTTCAATAGTAATCTCCTGGCGAACAAAGTCCATGCAAACACCCTCTTTCTTCTTTCTCTCGTAAAACTCAGTATGAGTCTGGATAACATTCTCATCAACGTCACTATCTTCATATTCATCATCTTTCTTGTCACCTTTCTTCTTGGGATTATAACCCTCTCCATGCTTAGCAATATGCTTACAGCTTACCCTTCTCTTCTGAGCTACTTGTTTCTTCTACAGGATCAAACACATTTCAGTATGTACGAAATTTCCCTCATGGTCACGAAATGTGGCCACTTTGTCAGCCACATGAAATTCCTCTCCATTGCCTATTCCATTCAAAAGTTCTGGAATTCCCACTTTCACTGCAAGAAAAACAGCAGCGCAAACCAAGTTTTTAGACGAAAGTTCTTTTCCTACAAGGGGGTTGGCACCTCTTTTTCACAAACAACACCACCAACCCCAACACCACCCAGCGCCTCCCCCCTCCCTACCTCCCTCCCTCCTCCTCTCCGGCCTATTCTCATACCTGCATGGCATTGAAAAACACAATTGAAAGTAGAAGAGGGGGTTGTGGTTTGTCAAAAAGGAGGATTGAAAAACACTGGAGAAAGTAGTGAAATTCAATTCTCATGCATTCAATTTCACTACCCTTCCACGAAAAGTTGAATTTCATTTCTATCTGCCATTCTAACAGAAGAAAGCATAGACAGCCATTTTAGCCTAATACAGTCTTGTACAGGCAACAGCTAACTATAGGCCGAGCTACACAAAAAAACATTAAGTTTCGAAATCTCTACAATTCTCAGTGTTTAAACAGCCAGATGAGAGTAAAGTACAAATTTCTAGTTGCAAAAAAGTCGAGCTGCTAAAGAGAACCCAAATGGGATGTTTCAATAGTAGAGGCAAACTCCTCAAAATTAATAGACGCTTACATAAACATTAACTTACAGAAGCCAAGATTAACATCCCCAACATCCTCAAGCAAACAAAAAGTGAAACATGCAGGTGAACAATAAGTTTCATACTTCTATCAACCCCTATATAAACAAAAGCAAATAAACCTAAATTCATTCCTCATTTCTAACCGGTTCTTCAGTTTTCAGCATTCAAATAACTCAAAGCATGTGGATTCATCTTTACAGACCCACTTATGTCTATCCTTTTGTTTTCTTGGGAACCATAGAGAATTGGAAAAACAAATGAGTCAAAAAAGAACGTTTGCTTACCTGCAAATGAATTTGACTTGGTTGAATAGGATTCCATATTCCACCTGAAATGTGTGATGAGAGCAATCAGAGCATACAGAAGTTAACTTCACTACCTCTTGCCTCTTTGGAGGCCAAAGAGACGATAACTACGTGGCCGTTTCTTTGGGTCTGAGTCGGAGTACGTGTACGCTTCTTTGGGTCAGATTCAGAGTACGTGGCCGTTTGGAGTGAAGAGGTGGAGGACTCGTGGCTGTTCACAAAATTTTGGAGCGCAGTTCTCATTGGAATTCTAAATTTGATATTTAAATCTCTCATATTTATTAAATCTTCAAATTACTTTATAAAATATTTAAAAAAACTAAGTGTATCTCTTCAATTTTATCAAAACATCTTTGAACAATTAAATATGTATTTTCAATACCTTCATTGTTTGAGCATATTGAATGGCTTCATAATTTCACTTGTTTATTGTTTCAGCTATTACATATATATACAGTAGATTGGTTAGCCATTATATTTTAGAGAAGAAAAATACCGATTTCGTCTTTCTTTAATTATTTATAGTCATATAGGATCATATGTAAATTTTCAACTTTTAATTTTTCCATCAACTATCCTTCTATTGGAAGCCTCAAAATTGAGAGGCTGAAAAATCTTAGATCATGGGGTGACTCACAGCTTTATCAATTGAATTGAGTATATTTTTTTTTCTCTTTATCCTTATTTGTCTTTTTATTTGAGTTGATAAAATCTATTTACAATTAAAAAAAGATGAAGTTCCAAATATCAAATTTAAATGTCCAACTATAACCGCCCAATTAATTTTATAATTTTTTTACATAAGGCAAAGCAAACGACTTTCATAGACTTTCGATCAAGATCATGGTTAGTAAAATAAGGAACATGTATAGGTAAAAGATATACATTTATGGGTGGGGCTTTAATGAGAACCATTACAATAAGGATTTTATGTAGACTTTTGAATTAACGATTGTTAAATCTGCTTTTCAAATGCATTTCAACAAATCAACCATTAGATATTTATATATTCACTAGTAGGTCATTTTTGTAAGTTTTCAACCAAATTGAAAATCATTAAGGTACTTATAATCCTGATTATGTTAAAAGAAAAACACATTATGTGCCTTCGTCAAAGTAAAGTAACTGACGAAGAGGAAATTAAGGAATTACGATTATAGCTCAATCATCATTTATTATTGTAATTAATGTTTCCATTGTAATTCTCTCCCTTATAAAAAGGACTATCAAATGAAATGAGTATACCAATTCTCATTTACTTTTACACGTTATCAGCACGAGTCTCTAGCCCTAGTTTCGAGGAAAAAAAAAACATAAACCCTAGAAGAACAAAAAAAATTGTTCTTTCTGCCACCACCCTAAACCAAAAAAAATAAAAAATTATTCCTTCTACCGCCAGCCCAAATGGGCCTCGCCTAGCCTATGCGCCCCCTGCTGCAACACCCCACCACCACCCAACGCAATGCTGCAACAACCCAGCCCTTGCTGCTCAGCCTGCAGCCCAATCGCACAATAGAGCCTCGAAACCTGTAGCACAGCGCAACCGATAGATCTCGCCTCCACCCAGCGTGCCCTGCGCAGCCTCCCGCTTGCGCGCATCCTCACCTAGCGCATGCGTGCGTTCTCATCATTTATGAACATGAAAAGTTTAGGCTTGACAGATTTAGTTCGTCCATTGATTTGATCTAATCAGGTACCTTAACTATTAGTAATTTAGAAGAAAATTTTCAAAAGTAATCTAGTCATGCATACCTAAACATCTAACGATTGATTTACGGGCATGAAACCAAAAAGTGGCTCACAACCGTTGATTAAAAAGTCCTCATTTTTAAGATCCTCATTAGAGCATCTCCCCCATACATTTATTACTTGGACAACTTCATCTAATAGTTTTTTAAAAAATTAGGGAAAATATTTTTACTTAATTAATTAATTAATTTTTAATTCTACATTATTCATTTACATTTATTTTCATTCAATAATACATATAAAATAAGGGGAAAAAGTGGAAGAAAAAAATTGTATATAATACTCTTGAATTCAAAAGTACATTTTTTCAATAAAAAAAATTTGAAATATCAGAAATTTAACAAGTCTATTTCACTATTCTACCACAAAAAATTTTGATAAACATCTACACAAAATTGGCTTTTCAGAAAATATGATTGAATGAGATAAACTCAAAGAAACCAACCAAATTAATGGTCCTAGTTAGTACAATTTCAATTTTTCTTCATTTCTCTCAAAAGTTTGTAAAACAATTCAGTTCAAGTGTTTAGTTTCTTAATGTTCTTAATCAATTTTTTAGTTATAAAAATTTTGTTTCTTGTAAGATGAGGAATTTAACCTAGATTTCTCAAGAGAAGTAGTATTGGATTAATTAACTCTTGCATTTATGGTTGTATTGCACTATAGTAAGAAATGTTTCACTCATTCCTATGTTAGTAGCTAGTCTATTTTCAATAATTCTCTATTATTTTAGAGACTCATGCACTTTTATGTGCTTTTAACGAATCCTATGGAGTAGCTTTGAAGGAATAGACCTGTTATTTCAATGATTTGATGTCTAGTTAGTGGATCTAGTTCTATGTATCACTGTGAATACTAACACATCTTCTTTTCTATCTGGATGGCAGCGAAAGGGTATGTAATGATTATTGTATATTGCTGCCTGTTGTGGGTTTGATTCAAAAAAAAAAAAAAAAAACCATCCGGGTGATCAATCAAAAACTTTTAATTGCATAAAGCAATGTTCAATACTACTATGGGATGAAAAGATAAATTAACGTGATAAACAACTTATTATGTCAAAACTAGAAGCCAAACACACCATATGGGTGTGGATAACTACGTGGGTAGTTATTTGACTTATTTCACAAAATGTGGAGAATACTGCTCCCACTTTTTTGTTTTTTTTTTTTTGCTAAATTTCTGTTCTTTTTCTTTTATTTTATGGATTGGTTTTTTTTCCTTCTTGAAATATTTGAGGTTTTCCAATTTAGAGGTTTTTAATGTTTGAGGAATATTTTGGTTAAAAAATTATGTCTTGGTTGACAAACTCTTCTCTTAATAATAACTAATTTTCTGCTCACATGCCCTGCATGTGTAAAATTGTTATTGTTGTTATTATTATTATTATTACTAATATTATATTAATAAATAGAAGTTATTTGAGAAAAAAATGAGAGGTTATCTGGTGGTTATTGCAGACATGTATAATTAACCGTTTGAAAAATTATTTAGTTAATTTTTCTATTTACCATATTACCACTCAATTATTAAAAGTTATTTAACATTAATATAAGATCTAAGAGTTTTATTGTCTTTTCACACCCACTTTGACTAACAAAGCCTCTTTTCTTAAATATAGTATAGATATAGATAAATAAATGAAAGCTAAATTATTTTATTTTAACCCAACTACCCAAGAAAATAATAACATTTGGATTAAGAATAAGCATGTTACGCAAGTACCATTGCATTTGGTCCGTTTGGACTAACGAAATATTTGTGGTATTCATCTTAGTAACTATTAATTAATTAAAAAAATTATGTTTAATCGGTCTTGAATTTACATTTAATGGCGAAAAAATAAAATAATTCAACTTAAACATTAATGATATGGATATTTAGGTTTAGTACATATTTTGTCTGTGCTTCATGATATAAAATATTATTTGACTACCAATTTGTCTGTGCTTCAAGTTTTGTACATACTTTGTCTTTTGTTCTAGTTTTCCTTTTGGATATTTAGGCATTCTTCTTGCCTCTGTTTCTTTGGTTTGGAATTGCCTTTGTTTTGTTATTCCCAGGACATATTGGTCTATTGTTTCTAATGATTTTTTTACTTTTCTTTGCATGGTGCATGGGTGAAAATTGAGGAAATGAGATCGCATGATGGCTGAGTTCATCGATTAGAGAATGTTGCTGTGGAAATTGTATTGGGATGGCAGGAGCGGTTGCAAGCTGTTTCTTTTAGAATATACTAGCGTTATACATGTGCGATGCTCGGAGTAATAACAAAAACCTTGATACATTTTGGTCTCAAATTTCAGCCACTAAATAGAATAAAGTTAAGAACCTACCTGCAACAATTTATGGATTGAAATTAGAATATGTGATTCTAACCCACTCTTTTCTTCTTCTATGATTTTTTTTTATTTAATTTTGATATTTTACCATAATGACATTTTAGATGGGCATATATGTCAATTTAAATTTTGATGAAGCTTTTGACACAAAAAAATGGCTTCCATTTATATTAACTAGCAACATGCCCACGTTTCTCGCGGGTGACATTGTGTTAAGGGAAAATTATCGACTAAAAGGAATAGTTTTTTTTTAACATAGAATAGTGGTGGTTTGACTATTTTTAATTTCAAGTTACACTTTTATCTATTTATATTTTATTGACTTAAATTTAATAATTATTGTATGAAAAGGTATTATAGACACTTCAAAATTTGGTGAAGCCCTTTAACACCAAAAGAGGTCCTCCATTTATAGTAGTAGAGATGTGGGTAGTTTTGACATTGGATAAGGTGGTTGTTACCTTATCTGATGATAGTGGATAAGTTGGTTATCACATCTTATCCGATAATTAAGGTGGTTTGAGATATATATTTTCTAGGCTTAAGTTACTTTGGCCCCATGTTTTATTTGTAGTTGTACTATTTGGTTCTCATGATTGAAATCGGGCAACTCAACTTCATATTTTTTAAGTATCAGATTCCCCTTTCATGAGCGAGTGTCTTATGCACCATGTAATGTACTATCAATATTGAGGTTTAACCTTAGTGCAATTAAACTTTCTGTTCTAACAAAAAAAAATTAAACATTAATTTTTAACAGATATATTTACATGTAATAATAATTGAGATTTAAGCATAATTTTTTTAGTCCTCTAATCCATCATTGATCAAATAAACATTATTGAGTGAGTTATACGTTTACACTAATTACGGGTAAACATTATTGAGTGAATTATACGTTTACGGTCCGGATGCATTATAATTTTCCTTAATAATTTATGAATGACCCAAGCATGATGGCATAGTATCACATGTCACAGTACGGTCACGCAATCGTCGGTACAAACGTTACGTTATGGGTGTGACGCAAAACATCATCCCAAATTCCCAATAACGTGAAATGACCTATGTGCCACTGCCTGCAGCTTACCATTTGGAGTCTTGTTTCCTGGGCATTCTTGTCAATGAATGCGACAGTATACATGACTTTTTTGGGCGCCAAGACTCGATAAAAGGGCTAGAGCCTAGAGTCACGGGCTCTAGTTCATGAATCCAGAAGCAAAGCCAATTCCATCTCTCTATATCTTGAGTGACACAGCACCTTCAGCAATAAGCAACATCTCTGTCTATCTTTCTCTCAATCATCAAACACATAACTTCAGAGGATAAAATGGAAGGAGAAAGAAAGAAAAGAAAGATGGAATATGAAGAAGAGGATGATGAGGAAAAGATTGAGAAATTCTTCGCTCTGATTAAGAGTACGAGACAGGTGCGTCACCTACTCGGGGGAGGCTCGAAATGGACCAAGGAGAAGAGAGATGAGAATAAGAAGGAAGGGGATCAAGAGAAGGCTACCGCCGGCAGTGCTTGGAACCCAGCGTTCCAACCAGAAGACTTCCCTGATCAAGATGATAAGAGTGCTAGTGCTGATCATGGTGCAAGCCCTTTTAAAATTCAAGATGATAAGAGTACTGGTGCTGGTCATGGTGCAAGCCCTTGTAAAATTCAAGAAGAAATGGAAGAAGATGCAGGAGTTAATGGTTTAGACCTGAAGCTTTCTCTGTAGGAAGTTAGGAAGTAGAAACTGTGCAAGTGTACTAAGTTGAAACTTGTAACTTGGACGGCAGGTCAATGTTGACCTAACAGTGCATGCGCCTTCCTCCATATGCTCCAGGTTGACATGTATTCTATATTGTAATGCATTAAGAAATTCTTAATATACTGAAGCTCGGTTGAATTTTACACCATTCATCTTGGCCCGAAATGGAGTGACGATTTTGCCCTTATTACTTTCCTCAACTATGGAATTTAAAATTCTGGGTGTATTCAATATAGACTTTTAGCAGTCCATGAAAGTCTTGAGGTATTCAATTAGGATTTTTAAAGACTTCATGAATTCCACCAAAATTTAGAGGTATTCAATTAAAACTTTTAAAAATGAATAAAAGTTCAGAGGTATTCAAAATATCATTCATTCTTATGGAATTAAAAAATTATGGATAATCATAGACTTTGTAGTGTTAACTATACATACCAAACTCCAATAATTTTTCAGCCTCCAGACCAAAGATTTGAAAAGGTCTATCAAAGTTTCCTCTTAAAAAAGAAAAAACTATCAAAGTTCTTCTCTCTGTGCGGGAAGAGGTTGGTCCTTCATCATCTCTCTTTCTTGATTTTTGGTTTTTTCTCTAAACTTTTATGATATCGACATTTTTTTGATATCCAACATGTTCAATGTAGTTGTTGAATGTGATTTTTTTTGTTTTTCAATTATGATACTTCGAACCCTAATAGCAATAAAGAAAAATTTATGAAACCCTGAAACCATGTCACGCCCCGAATTTTAGAATAAACATTCAAAATCCGAAACATGAAATTTACCATAACTCAAAATAATCATCCTGAAAATTTCTTTTCTTAACAACCTCACCACCCGAAATAAAATCAAAACCGAATTTAGTCTCGGTTCATTATTACAATTCAAATACAAAATGAACTGTAAAGCTCTAAATGAGCATACACGCCTCACAACTAAATGAAATAACAATAACTGTTGTAACACCTAAGCAGCTCGGTCACCTCCCTGATTATCCTGACTTGCAAGAATATCCGCTACACCATTTGAATAGTGTATCGGGATGGCAACAACACAAAACCTGGTAAGCTTATGAAAGCTCGTATGAGTAAAGAGAAAGGACTGTTGTTTAATTTAATCATAATTAATTACACTCAATTCAACACACAACAATTTCCACAACCACGAAGTACTATCAATCTCAATCAAACACCAATTCAATAAATCAAGACAAACCCCAACTCACACATTTCTTCACAAAACCTCAACATCATATTAATAGAAATACTGTACTTGACAGACTAGAGCTCTAACTGAATCGTAGCCCGTCACCTAGCCTAGATTATGGCATCCGACATATTTATCATTATCGTATTTCATTAATATGTATACTTATATACATATTTAGAACGTCCGATAATTTCACATACTTAACCAATTGTATCCCATATCCACCCAGGATTAGAGCGTCCGATTACCCACACACCGGTCACTACGTTGACCTAAACCCATAAATGAGCACAACATGTAATATCACATACTGAAATCAACCCAACCAAGATACACAATATTATTATGAAGTTACACAATTGAAATATAATCAATTCAACAATTCAACTCAATCATATCATCACTCCACAATCCACTCATCAATATATATTTTCCACGTAAATATATATCTACGTAATCATCCACTCAGGAATGACTACTGATAACATATATAGTTCACACAAGAAAATCGTGAAATTCATTTATATAATTAAAATTCATTTTACTTACCTATGGACCGTGGTGATTCAAGTTCATGAAATTTTAAAACAAATATTTAATCCGCAAATATTTTTCACACAATCACCAAAGATAAATAAATTTAAAACGCTCGGTTCGTAATATGAACCACGTGAGTTTTACTCACCTCGATACTTCCGCTGCGTCTTCAATACAAATATAAATAATGCTGAAATAGCTCACTCAAATACAATCCGTCAATCACCTAATCAAATGTGATTCGAATTTAGCTAATAATTCCAAAACATAATTGAACTACCATTTAACGGCCGGATTCTAATTTATAATAAAATCTGACGAGGGGATTCTCACGAATCGCTCCCCTAATTACCGTTTTGCACATATACGAAGATCCAACGGTCGGATCTTCGCCCATGACCACACAAAGCCTCTGGGACAGTCATATGATCATCATATCAAATTTACAAGTTCATCGGACGGTCCTAATTTCACAGATCAAAAATCTAACAATCGAAATCGATCGAAATCACAAAATTCATAACTAATTCATACGATATCCGAAAAATGCGTATAATACACCGAAATGATCGTATTGAAACATAGAATCATAAAATGGATAGAAACCAAATTTTAGATCTCCGGAGGTGGCCGGAAAGGGCCGCCGGAGTTAAGGACAGAGCCACCAATGACCACCACCAATGGTGTCGGGGCCGAGCTTCTCCCCTTCATTTCATCATTATGAGCAACTTTCATAACTAGCACAAGACCAAAAAATAACGGGAAGGGATCGAAAATTACCAAATACATTCGGCGGCCGGAATTTTTCCAGAATCCGGCGAGCTTGAAAACCGACGTGAAAACTACAACAACTCGCTTCGATCTCTTCTGGAAACTTGTTCAGAACTTCATTGCGAACTCACCAAGCCAAGAATCACAAGAAACAATCATGTATAACTTGAGATATTTGGATCGATATGTGGTTTTTCGATCCACACGGGGTCAAGCTCCGACGAACGTGAAAACAATCGACCCAGTTCCGGTCCTTCTTGTGCTTGTTTAGGAAGTTGAGGCGAGTTCAATGAGCTAAGAATAAAGTGAAATGGTGACCTATAGCTCGAGATATTGAGATCGAACTGAAAACGAGCCTTTTCAGTTCGTGCCGTGCCGCCGCCTCTGCCGGCCGTGTCGCCGCGCAAGGCTGCCTCTAGCAGCTGCGCAAGGTCGAGGCGAAGCTCTTGGAGGTGGTTGCAGCTTGAGAGGTGGCCGGAGGAGAGGGTGGGAGCACGGTTTCTCCGTGCTCTGTTTTTTTTTGCTTTCGGCCGAGAGAGAAAACGCGAGAGAGAGAGAGAGAGAGAGAGAGAATGAACAATGTTTTCGAAAAAAAGAAAGGGAGGTCGGTGAAAAAAACATAGGGTTTCCAAAAAAATATCTAGGGTTTTTTCCTATATATACATGTCAGAATTTATTTTAAATTCAATAACTAATTCAGAAAAAATCCGATTTTTGTGTTCCGCACGTGTACGGACTCGTATCGACGAGCTCTACAACTTTCATGAAGGACGTTTCTCCAAATTTTGTACGTAGAAAAAATCGATTTCTCAAACCGAGTATTTCGAGCTTTTCGTTAAAATAATCGTTTTGAACCTTCGATAATTCAGAAAGTGAAATATTATCGAACAACATTCGTGAAATCGCAAAATAATCGTTCAATACAATTACTCGAATTTAAAATGAAAATTGCGGGTATTACAATCTACCCCCCTTAAAGGAATTTTGTCCCGAAATTCAAGTACCCAATTCCCCAAAGAGCTGTGGATACCTCGCTCTCATGTCAGATTCTAACTCCCATGATGCATCACCCTCGTCATGATGACTCCACAACACCTTCACGAGATCAACCTCTTTCCTAGAAGCTTCTTTGTAGACCTATCCAAGATACGAACATGTTCAACTACAAATGTCACATCTGTGTTCACTTCGATCGCGCCTTGATCAATCACGTGCGACTCGTCTCGAACATACTTCCTGAGCATAGATACATGGAAGACATTGTGCACACCCGACATGCTAACAGGTAAAGCAAGACGATATGCCAAGTTACCAACCCTTTCCAGAATCTCAAAGGGTCCAACATACCTCGGTGCGAGTTTTCCCTTCTTGCCAAATCTCACCACACCTTTCATAGGTGAGACCTTCAAGAACACATGATCGCCTATCTCAAACTTCAAAGGTCTTTTCTTCAAGTCTGCATAACACTTCTGTCTACTCTGAGCGGTTCGGATTCTGTCCCTAATAGTAGTAACCTTCTCTGTAGTCTCCTGTACAATCTCAGGACCGATGAGCCCTTTATCCCCTGCTTCCGCACAACAAATAGGAGTCCTACATGGCCTACCATAAAAAGCCTCATATGGAGCCATACCTATACTGGAGTGATAGCTGTTGTTGTAGGCAAACTCTACCAATGGCAGATGATCCACCCAACTACCCTTAAAATCCAGAACACAAGCTCTTAGCATATCCTCCATCACCTGATTCACTCTCTCGGTCTGCCCATCTGTCTGTGGGGGGAATGCAGTGCTCATAGCAAGAGATGTATCAAATGCCTTATGGAACCTACGCCAGAATTCTGAAGTGAAACGAGCATCACGATCAGAGACAATCGTCACAGGCACTCCATGAAGCCTCACTATCTCGTTCACGTATAACTTACACAACGCATCCCCTGAGTACGTTTTTGCCACCGGAAGGAAGTGTGCTGACTTAGTCAACCGGTCAACAATCACCCAATTCGAGTTATAACTTTGCCTGGACCTAGGCAATCCAGTCACAAAGTTCATAGAGTTATCTTTCCATTTCCAAACGGGAATCGATAAGGGGTTCAGCATTCCTGCTGGTCTCTGATGCTCTGCCTTCACCTGTTGACAGGTAAGACACTTCGACACATGTTCTGCCACATCCCTCTTTATACCATACCACCAAAACTGCTCTCATAGATCCATATACATTTTAATACCTCCTGGATGTATAGTATATTAAGTCATATGTGCTTCCCGCATGATCTCTTCTCTGAGGTTATCAACACTCGGTACATACAATCTCCCTCGAAATCTCAACCCTCCATCTGCCCCAATCATCCACTCGGAAGGACCCTCCACATCCGGGTCAGCGGTCATCTCAGCAATCCTCGCCTGAGCCAACTCATCAAGCATCTGACCCTGAATGATCCTGGAGATCAAGGTGGGCTGTAAGGTGATACTACCGAGAAAGATTCTATGTCCTGCTCCTGCGGGCATTAGGTCAAATTCTGATGCAGCTTCTAACATGCGCCACTCGAGTACCATAATCGACGCCATGATTACCCGAGGTTTCCTACTCAAAGCATCCGCCACTACATTCGCCTTTCCGGGATGATACTCCAAGGTGAAATCATAGTCCTTAATGAGTTCCATCCATCTTCTATGCCTCATGTTCAATTCCTTCTGGGATAATAGATACTTCAAACTCTTATGATCAGAAAAGAGTTCAAATTTCTCACTATAAAGATAGTGCCTCCAAATCTTCAAGGCAAACACCACTGCTGCTAGCTCTAGATCATGAGTGGGGTAATTCCGCTTATGTACCTTAAACTGTCTAGAACCATAAGCAACGACACTACCATTCTGCATCAACACACACCCCAAACCCTGATGAGATGCATCGTTGTAAATGACTAATCCACCACCACTAGTAGGAATAGTCAACACCGGAGCTGTAGTCAATCTAGTCTTCAGCTCATTGAAAGCCTTCTCACACTCATCCGACCATACGAACTGAGTGTCCTTCCTGGTCAATTTAGTCAAGCCGAAGCAATACCAGAAAACCCTTCAATGAAGTGCCTGTAATACCCTGCCAGTCCAAGAAAGCTACGGATTTCTGTAACCGTAGTAGGACGACTCCAACTCATCACTGCTTCAACCTTCGAAGGATCCACAGAAACTCCATCCTTCAAGACCACATGACCAAGGAACTTGACTTCACTCTGCCAGAAATCGCACTTATCGAACTTGGCAAATAGTTTATGATCTCTCAAAGTCTGTAGTACGATTCGCAGATGCTTCTCATGCTCACCTGACGACCTTGAATAAATCAAGATGTCGTCAACGAACACTACCACAAACTGGTCCAAGTAGGGACTGAACATGCGGTTCATCAAGTCCATAAATGCTGCAGGTGCATTCGTGAGACCAAAAGGCATGACAAGAAACTTAAAATGTCCATACCTGGTCCTGAATGCCGTCTTTGGAATATCTTCATCTTTCACCCTTAACTGGTGATATCCAGACCTCAAGTCAATCTTCGAGAACACAGTAGCTTCTCTAAGTTGATCGAACAAGTCATCAATTCTAGGTAAAGGGTACCTGTTCTTGATGGTCACCTTGTTCAGCTGTCGATAATTCACACATAGCCGAAGTGAATTATCCTTCTTCTTCACGAACAGCACTGGTGCGCCCCACGGAGATACACTAGCCTGAATGAACCCTTGTGCAAGTAAGCCCTCAATCTTAACCTTCAACTCCTGAAGTTCAGCTTGAGCCATTCGATAGGGTACTTTCGACACAGGTGAAGTACCTGGTATCACATCAATGGAAAAGTCCATTACCCTTTTCGGAGGTAACCCAGGGATCTCCTGAAACACGTCTACATACTCTGAAACTACAGGAATCCCTGTAATCTTTGAAGTACTACTTCCTGATTCAATATGGGCCAAAATCCCTGTCCTCATAGCGATGTTAGACTTCAGACAACGGTAATGAAACACCGGTTGTCCCGGAACATGGAAGGACACAATCATCCTAAAGCAATCAATAACAGCATGATTCGGGCTCAACCAATCCATACCCAAAATCACATCATACGTGTGATCCGGAATCACAATCAAAGATGCAGAGAACTCTCTGCCACCAATCCAAATAGGGCAATCATCACAAAACATGCTAAGCTCAAGAGACACACCGAGAGGTGATGTAACACATAATGATCTAGTCAGAGGCATAGCAATCAAACCCGAAATATCCACAACCGAACTAGATATGAAAGAGTGTGACGCTCCTGTATCAAACAGTACTCTAGCAAGATAGTGATAAACAAATAATGTACCTTCCACTCCCGTGCCTGCCTGACCGATCGCAAAGACTCTAGCAGGTGCAGGTGGTAGCTGCCTCTGCTGGTTACCCTGCACTCTATCCTGATTTCGGGGACACTCCCTAGCCTGATGCCCTGCTTGTCCATAGCTGTAACATATCCTACCCAGTGGTTTCGTGCACGCACGAGAGATGTGGCCCCCCTCACCACAGTTAAAGCACTTCACCGGAGCTGCTGGTGCTATCTGCCTAATAGGCATAGCCTGAACAGGAGGAGCTACTGCTGCCCTAGCTGGAGCTTGATGCTGGAACTGAGTTCTCTGTCTCTTCCAGAACCCACCCCTGAAGTCTCTAGCTCTACTGCTACCTGCTATGGCCTTTCCCTTGCCCTGGAAGTCTCTCTCAGCAGACTCCTTCTCTGTACGAATCAGATTCTACTGCTCAATGATCTGTGCCTTAGCCAAGATCTCTCTCTTGGTCTTCAGCTCCAAGATGGCCACATCACGCTCAATCGAAGGACTCAACCCTCTCTGAAACTTCTTGGCCAAGTCTTCATCCTCCATCTGCCTCATATACTTGTATAGTCTGGAGAACTTCGCATCATACTCAATTACGGTCATCTTCCCCTGTACAAGTGCAAGGAACTCTCGTTCCAACCTCTCCTTCACTGCTGGTGGAAAGTACTTCTCCCTGAACAGCCTCGCGAAGCCGTTCCATGTCAAAGTAGACACCTCTATGCTCCTCTGTGTGACATTCCACCACACCCTAGCCTCATCCTTCAGCATGAAAGTGACTAGCTTCCTCTTGTCGGTCTCAGTACAATCAAGCAGATCAAAATAAGTCTACAAATCATCTATCCATCGATCCGCCACCATATAATCAGTGCCTCCTCCAAACTTGGTTGCTCCCAAGCGAGTAATTTCCCTTGCCAGCATCAGCAAGCAAGCAGGATTATCAACCATGGCCATGGAAGGAATAGGCTGATCCTCATAAGGTGCCTCTACCTCCGTCTCGGATGCTTCTTCGACCGGAGGGGCCCTACCCCTTCCTCGGCCTCTAACCCTGCCACGAGATCTACCTTTACCTCGACCTCTGGCTTCATTTCCCTCAATCTGCATTATCTAATAAGCATGATATACTTGATTAATATAAGCATAACACTTAAACAATGCATAAGTCAAATGCAAGTCCATATTAACCAAGTACTAAGCATACAAGACAACGCCTAACGTTCTTAAGACATGCTAATGTTCCTAGCCACCCTAACGCTCTCACATACCCAATGACATTGTCAATACCGAAGAGCACATGATGGGAATCCGCTGCAGACGGGCCTTCACTCGGTAAGTATTGACATATCACCAAATATGTACCTTACGCTCTGATACCAAACTATCACACCCCGAATTTTAGAATAAACATTCAAAATCTGAAACATGAAATTTATAACAACTCAAAATAATCATCATGAAAATTTATTTTCTTAACAACCTCACCACCCGAAATAAAATCAAAACCGAATTTAGTCTCGGTTCATTATTACAATTCAAATACAAAATGAACTGTAAAGCTCTAAATGAGCATACACGCCTCACAACTAAATGAAATAACAATAATTACT
Organism: Rosa persica; assembly: GCA_025331145.1. NCBI lineage: Eukaryota > Viridiplantae > Streptophyta > Magnoliopsida > Rosales > Rosaceae > Rosa > Rosa persica. The sequence continues at coordinate 5,524,091 of WFKR01000003.1, read as the reverse complement.
GTAACACCTAAGCAGCTCAGTCACCTCCCTGATTATCCTGACCTACAAGAATATCCCTACACCATTTGAATAGTGTAACGGGATTGCAACAACTCAAAACCCGGTAAGCTTATGAAAGCTCGTATGAGTAAAGAGAAAGGACTGTTGTTTAATTTAATCATAATTAATTACACTCAATTCAACAATTTCCACAACCACGAAGTACTATCAATCTCAAGCAAACACCAATTCAATAAATCAAGACAAACCCCAACTCACACCTTTCTTCACAAAACCTCAACATTGTATTTATAGAAATACGATACTTGACAGACTAGAGCTCTAACTGAATCGTAGCCCGTCACCTTGCCTAGATTATGGCATCCGACATATTTATCATTATCGTATTTCATCAATATGTATACTTATATACATATTTAGAACGTCCGATAATTTCACATACTTAATCAATCGTATCCCATTATCCACTCAGGATTAGAGCGTCTGATTACCCACACACTGGTCACTACGTTGACCTAAACCCATAAATGAGCACAACATGTAATATCACATACTGAAATCAACCCAACCAAGATACACAATATTATTATGAAGTTACACAATTGAAATATAATCAATTCAACAATTCAACTCAATCATATCATCACTCCACAATCCACTCATCAATATATATTTTCCATGTAAATATATATCTACGTAATCATCCACTTAGGAATGACTACTAATACCATCTATAGTTCACACAAGAAAATCGTGAAATTCATTTGTATAATTAAAATTCATTTTACTACCTATGGACCGTGGTGATTCAAGTCCATGAAATTTTAAAACAAATATTTAATCCGCAAATATTTTTCACACAATCACCAAAGATAAATAAATTTAAAACGCTCTGTTCGTAATATGAACCACGTGAGTTTTACTCATCTCGATACTCCCGCTGCGTCTTCAATACAAATACAAAAAACGCCGAAATAGCCCATTCAAATACAATCCGTCAATCACCTATCAAATGTGATTCGAATTTAGCCAATAATTCCAAAACATAATTGAACTACCATTTAACGGCCGGATTCTAATTTATAATAAAATCCGACAAGCGAATTCTCACGAATCGCTCCCCTAATTACCGTTTTGCACATATACGAAGATCCAACGGTCGGATCTTCACCCATGACCACACAAAGCCTCTGGGACAGTCATATGATCATCATATCAAATTTACAAGTTCATCGGACGGTCCTAATTTCACAGATCAAAAATCTAACGATCGAAATCGATCGAAATCATAAAATTCATAACTAATTCATACGATATCCGAAAAATGCGTATAATACGCCAAAATGATCGTATTGAAACATAGAATCATAAAATGGACAGAAACCAAATTTTAGACCTCCGGAGGTGGCCGGAAAGGGCCGCCGGAGTTAGGGACAGAGCCGCCGCTGACCACCACCAATGGTGTCGGGGCCGAGCTTCATCATTCTGAGCAACTTTCATAACTAGCATAAGACCAAAAAATGATAGGAAGGGATTGAAAATTACCAAATACAGTCGGCGGCCGGAATTTTTCCAGAATCCGGCGAGCTTGAAAACCGACGTGAAAACTGCAACAACTCGCTTTGATCTCTTCTGGAAACTTGTTCAAAACTTCATTGTGAACTCACCAAGCCAAGAATCACAAGAAACGATCGTGTATAACTCGAGATATTTGGATCGATATATGGTTTTTCGATCCACACGGGGTCAAGCTCCGACGAACGTGAAAACGATCGACCCAGGTCCGGTCCTTCTTGGTGCTTGTAGAGGAAGTTGAGGTGAGTTCAATGAGCCAAGAATAAAGTGAAATGGTGACCTATAGCTCGAGATATTGAGATCGAACCGAAAACGAGCCTTTTCGGTTCGGGTCGTGCCGCCGCCGCCGCTGCGGGCCTTGTCGCGGCGCAAGGCTGCCTCTAGCAGCTGCGCAAGGTCGAGGCGAAGCTCTTGGAGGTGGTTGCAGCTTGAGAGGTGGCCGGAGGAGAGGGTGGGAGCACGGTTTTTCCGTGCTCTGTTTTTTTTGCTTTCGGCCGAGAGAGAAAACGCGAGAGAGAGAGAGAGAGAATGAACAGTGTTTTCGAAAAAAAGAAAGGGAGGCCGGTGAAAAAAAATAGGGTTTCCAAAAAAAAATCTAGGGTTTTTTCCTATATATACATGTTTCGGAATTTCTTTTAAATTCAATAACTAATTCAGAAAAAATCCGATTTTTGTGTTCCGCACGTGTACGGACTCGTATCGACGAGCTCTACAACTTTCATGAAGGACGTTTATCTAAATTTTGTACGTAGAAAAAGTCGATTTCTCAAACCGAGTATTTTGAGCTTTTCGTTAAAATAATCGTTTCGAACCTTCGATAATTCAAAAGGTGAAATATTATTTAACAACATTCGTGAAATCGCACAATAATCGTTCAATACATTTACTCGAATTTAAAATGAAAATTGCGGGTATTACAAACCCAAAAATTGTGGTCTACCCCTAAAACCTTGAACAATGTTGCTATAACATGCTGAATTTGATCTTATTAATTATTCTCATCTATTTGAATTATATTACGGTTCAAATAAAAGGTTGAACAATTGAATTTCAATTGATTGATTATAGATCAAGACATTGACCAATATTGTTACGATATATGTTAATCCGCGAAAATAAAATTGATGAGAATAATTAACAATAAACATCAGGTGATTTATATTGTATCTTTATGTTGTTGAAAGATTAGGAATGAGAACAAATTAGCTAGACATAGTAACAATCATTCATTTGAGTCAAATTCTATTAGAAGATATTTCAGCATTGAAGAGTCAACGAGTTATTATCTTGTTTTGTGTTTGGACTGCATTGATTTTGTTTTTTGTTTTTATATTTTGTACATGCTAGGAAATCTGTAGAAATCATTCATTTACATAGATTTTCATGAATCAATACAATTTTGTTGCTAAATCAATGGTTTTAAGAAATCAATAACAGTCTATCAACTTTCTAAAGATTTTGTAGACTTTTTAAAAAATCTGTCATTTAAAAAAAGTCTGTACAAATCTAAATACAATACACATCCTTTTGAGAGAGAGAGAGAGAGAGAGAGAGAGAGAGAGAGAGAGAGAGAGAGACTCTAAGAGCGAAGAACTAATAGAGGTTTGGGTTTGTTTCGGAAGAGGTTCGGTAGTCGGTATAGAACCCTGAAAGAGAGTTGAATTAGTTTACCAGGGAAAAAAAGGTACTAGGTACTATGTAGCAGCCACCAGCACCAGCATAAATCATGACGAAAGAAGAAAATTATGAGTGATGTAATAGCATGGCATCAACAAATCAAATTATGATCTATTGCAAGTTTGAAAATGAACTACAATAAGTGAGCCACATCAAATCAGTGGCCCACATTCAAGGACATCACACCCGACGTTAGGTCATACTTAGACAATACATCATTCCTATACGGCTTTACATGATTCTAGGGTTGCAGAGAGGAAACGACTTTTAAGTTTGAAGCACAACTCTTAACTTGTTTCATCAAGTCGTGGGATCCATGTGAAACCCATACCATGTGATAGGGTTAAGAAAAGTTGATTTTATAACATCTTTATAAAGAGAAAATCTTTTCTATCACCGGCTATATGTACAAATAATATGTGTTTATATGTACAAATATTTGTTTATCTCTCTCATCAAGTATTAGATAGATACCTAAACCTTATAATTACTTTTCATACAAATATATTCAAGCAGAGTAACCGTTTGCAGCATAAATGACTGTACAGACTACAGAGTTTGAACTGTAATCCACACCTTGATAGTCGTATCATTTTGGCTGCCTCCTAATTTTGTTCAATTGATGAACTTGGGAAAGACGCTCAATACAAGTTTAAGTTCACTGTAACATAAACAGTAATCAAAATATAAGACAGACTCTCGCTGGTTTTATATGAGTTGCTTTTGTTTTACTGATTCCTTCTGTATCATTCTAAAGTGGATTTGCTTTATAATAAACTACTAGGCACCATGATGTAGTGCTAGTTCCATTTAACTTGGTATCATGTCCGCAACAACCACGATTAAGCATGTAATCATAACATGTTATCCAGTAGAAGAGATGATAATCCATAAGATTACTAGAAAAATCTGTACCATTCAAATCTTCAGTAGTTCATCATTATTACCCAACTGTTAAATGGGAGGAGATCACCTGTCCCCAAACTCCAAGTCCCATCCCTGTCCCAAGTTAATATACTCACTAACTTGGTAGTTGATAGGTAGAATACAACAAACTAATAAGCGTATTGGGAGCCGAAGGGTCTAAAGCAATGAAATATTAAAAGATGACCTTTTCTTCATGAACTTTTGTGCAGCAGAAATCTTCAAGTTCCCAATAAGCACCTCGGCTCAGTACTCGCTATGTACGCATCATGTCATGGTCCGGCTCTGAAGTAAAATATCAACTACAAAAGTAGCACAATAAGTTAGCATTTTAACAGAAAACAATGCAACACTATGAAATCTTATGTATTCCGGTTGGAAATGTGCTAGTGCATGTTTTTACTGAAAAACTAAAAAGAAGCCTCACCTCTGTAAGCAGTTATGCAGAATATTTCTAACATGGTGTCTACTCTAAAAAGTACTTCGGAGCAAGGCCGTTTCAAATTCAGACCCATCATGGGAGGCCTTATTCTGAAGTTTTGAAGCTGAATCTTTTGGACAGTGAAGAGTTGAGACAATAAGTTTGGGTATGTACAATCTGTTAGGATCTATCCTCAGCACAAGGTTCTGCAATCACCAATAGTCTCGGCAAGAACACAAGCCATCCTTAAAATGATGAAATCTGTTAGCATCCCTCACAATGATCTCTCTCCCGGTAACTTTGGCTATTAGTTTAATTGCAGAATGGCAATCCCCACAAACCCGAAGATTCTTCATCACCCGAATGGGCATCCCTTGTGGCACCTTAAGGAGTCCATACGCTATAGCCAGCTTCTCACTGTGATAACCCAAGCTCTGGACCTTCTCTTCTTCATCCACATCATGCAACACAAAGCTGCTATCAGGACAGTACCCAGCTTCTCTTAACAATACACCTAGTCTCTCTAACATTCTCATGATCATCACATGCTCTGGGTGGCCTGTGGTCTCTCCCCAAGTAAACATATGTACTTTATGTTCCACCTCAATCCAGCTACAGCCAGGTGACTTGGTAATACTTCTGGTTCCCATCGTTTTCCTCAGGTCTGCAACCTCATGCCATCTACCTTTGGATGCATACATATTTGATAACAAGACATAATGTCCTGCATTGTGGGGCTCTAGCTGTATAAGTTTCTTTGCCGCAACTTCCGCCAAATCCAACTTCATATGCGTTCTGCATGCACCTAATAAGGCACCCCAAACAATGGCATCTGCTTCCACTGGCATTTTCTCTATTAAATCCATTGCCTCTTTTACCTGGCCTGCTCGACCAAGCAGATCAACCATGCAGGCATAATGTGCAGTTCCTGGCTTGACCTGATACTTTGACTTCATTGTCTCGAAAATCTCATGACCTTGTTCTACCTTCCCAGAATAGCTACATGCTGAAAGAACTCCAATAAAGGTGATATCATCTGGTGGTATCCGCAAAGAGCACATCTTTTGAAAAACTTGTAAAGCTTCCTCTCCTAAACCATGTTGGGCATAACCAGTGATAATTGAGTTCCACATAACAACATCCTTTTCACCAAACCTGTCGAAGACCTGTTTTGCCTTCACAAGGTTGCCACACTTAACATACATTGTGATCAAAACTGAGGCAACATATACATCAAGATCAAATTGGTTTCTCACCAACTGGGCATGAATCTGTGTACCATGATCAAGAGTTGCCAAGCTTCCACAAACAGATAAAAGACTTATCAGAGAAGGAAAATTGGGCTTAACACCTTCTCTTTGCATTAAAGTAAACAATTTAAGTGCTTCCAATTCTAAGCCTTTCCGTTCATAGACTTTTATCATAGCACTCCATGTCTGATCATCTTTCTCTCTCATATTGTCAAAAACCTGCCTTGCTTCTTCTACCTCCCCATTGTGGCCATACCCAAGTATCATTGCATTACAAGCAACAACTGACTTAACAGGCATTGCACGAAACAGCTCTGAAGCCTCCGTGATCCGTCCACACTGAGTGTACCCCATCAGCATCGCTGTCCACGAAACCTCATTCTTCTCTGGCATCACTTCAAAAAGTTTCCTAGCAACATCCACCCGTTGGTTCTGCACATACCCAGATATCATCGTAGTCCAAGTAACAACATTCCTGCGTGGCATCTCATCGAAAATCTCACGCGCTTCAGCCAAGCGGCCTGCCTGAAAATACCCACCAATCATATTAGTCCTTGCGACGACATCCTTCTCCGGCATCAAATCATAAAACCTCCGAGCCTCATCAACCCGGCCATCTTGAATTAGTCCCCCCAACATCACCGTCCATGAAACAACATTCTTTCCAGGCATTTGCCAAAAAAGCGACTCAGCTTCCGAAATTTTGCCCTCTTGGACATACCCTCTAACCATCGAAGTCCACGAAACAACATTTCTGTCTGGCATTGAATCAAACACTTTCCGGGCCTCACTAACCATCCCATTCTTGATATACCCGGATATCAAACCGTTCCAAGAAACCAAGTTCCTGAGTTGCATTCTATCAAACATTTTTCGGGCTTCTGCGGGTTGATTGTTTTGAAAATAACCCGCAATCATTGAGTTCCAAGACACGGTAGTTCTCTCAGGCATTTCATCGAACACCTTTCGGGCATTCTCGATTTGACCAAGCCGAGCGTGTCTGGAAATCTGAGAATTAGAGAAAATTGCATTACTCGGGCAGTATTGCCGATATAGGGTAAATTGAACCCGCATTGATAAGCTCCAAATTGCAGTACCCACGTTAAGAAGATACGCCGGCGTTTGAGTTCGCATCAGTTTAAGGAGGGAAGCTTAGGAAACGCGGGAAAAAGGTGCCTGTATTGGCCCTTTCAAATATAATGATTGTAATTATCCCTTCTTTTTTCTTTCTCCCAAAACTAGCATTCATACATTTTTTTACTTCTGAACCAAGCGATTCTCATTCAACTCAAGTCAGAATGATATGGATACATATATTCTCTTGTCACGAGCAAGTCTAGGACGTAGCATGCTTATAAATGAGAGCAAGCTTATAACTATAAAAAATCTAGAACCCAGTACAAAGGCATAGTTCAACAAAAAACGAAAATCTTTCCTTGCTATCCAAGTCGGGGCTAGGAGGTTTGGCTGGTTCTAGCTTCCTGGATCCCAAATTCGAAACCCCATAGAACCAGATCTCAAAACATTGGGCTTTAAATCAGGATTTAACTGCCACACCCAACTTCGTTTGGGCACCGAAAAGAAATTGGATACCCTAACACGATTTGAGCCTCCAAAGTGATTTGGGCACCCAAATGGATTTGGACACCCAAAACTTATGCCATTCAACAAATTTGGGCCCCTAATTCAAATTGGGCCTCAACAATGATCTGGCCACCCAACTTAGATTGGGCACACCCACTCTAACTAGCTCTCATACATGTTTCATATTCTGCATATGTAATAGTTTACTTTTATTAGAAAAATAAAAAAATAAATTAAATAAACAATTATTGCAGAGAGAAAATAGTGGGAGAGAAAAGTGGGTGGGATAATTTTCTTTATAAAAATCTATTTTATAATTATTATATTTACCTTTGTGATTTAATTTATAGCAAATTACCACAAACTACAAAATCAGCCAACTTTTTCCCTTCCGTAAGCTCAAGAACTGTATTTCCTATGCGGTTAACTCAGAAAGCCCATGCGGCAATTTTCTTTCTATTTTTAATTTTTCTATTAGATGGTTATTGACGGAAATATCCCTTCCTATATAAAATGTAGACTATGACAGTAAGAGAGATTGATTGGTGTGGGGGGAGAGAGAGGAGAGAGAGAGGGAGAGAGAGAGAGATATATATATATATATAAAAAGAGATTCAAATCGAGATCGAGATCTAGATTGAGATCCATATGTAGATCAAGATCATTTTAGGCCAACAGATTTGGAGTCCTTAGTTGATTGACAAGATCATTTGAGGTATGTGTTTATGTATTTTGAATCTCTCAATTTCATTTCGACAGAGTTCATCATGATTGTTCTGCATGTGGACGTCTTTTATTTTTGCATTTTTTTTCTTATCTAAATTCTAGGGATGATGAGAAAAGTTGTGAAATTTGGAACTTGAAAAGATTTGGAGGGCGTATTACTTATTTATTATTGAAGCTCAATAGCCTTATTTGCTATTGAATCTCAGTAGCATTATTTGTACTAAATATCAATAGCATTAGTTGCTAATTACTATCAAGAGCATTGTTTGCAGTATTGTTAGCACCAATGCGTGATTTTTTTTATTGTGGACATGTGCAATGCATATACACTCATGTAGAAGAGACGGGGGGATGTGATTTGCGAAAGAGAAGGGGGAAGGGGGGAGGAATGTGGTTTGCAAGAAAAAAAAAAAGAGTGTCAATTTCACTCTCCAAATAAAAAAGACACAACTATGAATTTGCTTTCAACTATTGGGTCTTTGAATAAATTTCTATTGATTTTCATATCATCATTGCTATTGAATCTCATTAGTATTATTTTCTATTAAGCATCAGTAGTATTATTTGTTATTGAACCTTAGTAGTATTATTTGATATTGAGCCTCAGTAGCATTAGTTTGCTATTAATCCAGTAGCTTTATTTGCTAATCAATGTCAAGAGCATTGTTTGCATATTTGTTATTACTAACAATTCCCTTATTATGTTTTTTGCAGGCCTTCCCACTTTAGATTGATTTGAAGAAATTATCTGACTATTTATTAATGAAGATCATTAACATGTAGAAACTTACTACAAAAGAAGTTTAGAGTGATGAAGTAGATGATGAGATGCTTAAAGTCCTCAGATTTGGATCATTTTGAGTTAGATTTATGAGTAATTTGTAATAATTACTTCGTTAAAAAGCATTGAAGGTCGTTAGACCAAGCTACCATAATACGGAATAGAGGTACCTGTGGCTGTAGACTGTCATGTTAGGCCGAATGTAGTTTGAGAAGTATTTGTAGAATAATGAAATTGCAAATATTATTATCAAATACTTTTGGCGAATTGCTATTGGTGGGTAAAATGCTGAGATATAGTATTGCTATTTATTAGAATTGTTTAAATGGTTAATGTGAATAAGCTCTTATTTATTATGTCTGCTGTTATAGAGAATTGTGTGTAAACGCACTGATGCACTGTGAATTTAGGAATTCCCTGTGTTTAAAACCATTTGTAGATGTAGTGGCAATCTTGTAATTATTTATATTTTTAATGTTTATTTTGGCGCATCACTTGTTCATTAGTCCGCATGGTGCAGACTAGAATCGACTCTGCGCATGGTATTTTGACCGGTAGTGTTTACCTTATTGGTAATTGACTCTTTAATTTATTATCAAAATTTTTTAATCTTTCATGATTAAATTTGTAAAAGTTTTCAGTTTTAGCTATTGTTAGCCTTTTTTCTTAATAATAATATAGATAATGAATTAGGTTTTGGAAATAGGCTTATGTCTATACCATTAATATGATGTAGAATAGTAATTAGTTCTATATAATTGTAGATTAGGTTGAGACTATAAAAAAGATGAATTTTTTATAGCCATATGGACTACTTACATTAATGATTTTTTATTTTTTTTTGTGAAAGAAGGATGTCAGACTTTAACATTCCCTAATAGCCATAGGACTGGTATCCACCCAAGAAACATCTAACCTAGAGTATAATGCTAATTTAACAAGCTTAGCTGCTGCAACATTTGATTCCCTATAAATATGGGCAAAGTAAGCCCCTGCAGAGAATGCAAGGAGGCTACAATGTCATCCACAAGACGACCAAGAAGTGATAGATTGCCACTGTGATCTTTGGTAGCCTGAACCAAAGCCAAGCAATTGGATTCGAAGATAATTGGAGTCAACTGATGGGTAACAGCCAATTGACATGTCCATCTACCGGCTCTCATCTCGACCTCCTCAGTAGATGAAACCCCACTCACATACCGGCAAACACCAACCACCACTTCACCTTCTGAATCGCGAAAAATGATGCCCAACCCACCTTTCTTGGCACTGCAATCAAAAGCCCAATCAATGTTGGCTTTAATCCAAACCCACTGGTAGAGGCGTCCAAGGCCTCTGAGCTCAGAGCCTAGGGGAAGAAGAAGGTTTCCGTAAAGCTTGGAATGTGAGAAACTGGGCTTGGAGCTAAAAATATAATTGAGAAGAAGACAAAAACTTTCCATTCCAAAGTCTTTGATTTCGTTCCTTCCAAACCGACCAAGAGATGAACATCAATAAACTAAAGTTGTGACTTGACAAGAGTTTAGATAGTACACTAACCATTCAACATAATCATTAAACATGACATTCTCAATGAGAACTGGAGCTAGGGGAGGGAAAAGCTTCATTAGAACTCTGACAAAGCAGCAATCACATTGTATATGTGAGATTGATTCTTCTTCAGAGTTGCAGAAAAAAAAAAAACCCATCACCGGTAAAAACATGCTTAGAAAACAATTGAGAAGTGGTAGGAAGAGCATGTCTTCCAAACATGAACCTTGATTTTGGCTAGCACTGCTGCCCGCCAAATACGCTGATATAGAGTAACCTCCTCAATTGGCCTAGAAGTAGTAGCAACATTAGAATGTAAGAAATTAAAGGCATTATTATTATTATTATTATTTTTATTTTTGAAATAAGGGCTGGTGCAGCTGTTCTCAAGTCTTGATAGTGAAACAGCAGAATACATGGGGGGGACATGGTGCCTCCCAGCTTGGCTGGGTTCCAAACCCCTTTCAAAAAAAAAAAAAACATATAGGGTATGTTATTCAACCAAGAAAAACAAAAGGCAAAAAAGGATGTGGTAATGTATCTAAAATTTCTTTATCTGAGATTTCTTAATTATTTTTTGTTCAAAGATTAAAAAACAAAAATTATATTAGTATGGAAGATCTAATCAAATTCAAATAATTTTACTTTTTCATTGATTCAGAAGCAACATAAAAGAGGATTAAATATGACCCCCATGAAAAAAGTGCCACTCCTAAAAATACCAAAATTACAGCAAGTCTTAAAGTTCGTGTCTAATATTTTATACTCTCACTGAAGTCCAACATTGAAAAACTAAGTAATGAAGGGCATCACAAATAGGAGTTGGTTGGGTATAATTCACAGAGCATTTTAAGTGATTCTTTAGTCTGCTTATAAAACTCCAGATATACACTATGTTCCTCCAGTCCATCCACAATCAACCCACGCTCAGCATCCTGAAAAGCATCTTTGGTAGTTTGGGCATCAGAAAACCTAAAAAACATGGTTAACTTATCTGGATTTTCTCGTGAAATAAGGTGCATCTTTGAAAAACGCAAAAACTTTGGCAGCTTTTCCCTCAGTCCTTCATCATTATCAGCATTATAGTTTAAATTGTTGGTCACCATGAAAAAGCCATTTCATGAGATGCTTGAATTGTTCGTAATAGAGGTGCACTACCTCTAACACTGGGAAAGCACAATCTAATTTATAGGAACCGACTCTTGGAACTTCACCCACTTGGACATGGCCGCCAGTGTGGGGAGCTTGTAGTGCAGCAGCTACAATACCCCAGAATATTAGCATCTCACAGTCAATGTCGCTTTCCGTTGTATACTCATTTGTAAACCTCTTAGCATGTTCACAACCGTTTCTTGATATGGCCACAATTCCAGGGAGCGTTATACACCTTATACCACCTCCTTCGGGTTGCTTAGGTCCAACAGAATACATTATAGGCTCAGTGTTGTGCCAACAGGAAATTAGGGTCTCTGCTTCACATGTTTTACCGGGATTACATATTTCCCAATTATTAATAAAAGCCATTGCAGTAAGGGCTGCAAGGTGAATGCGTTTAAATGCAATGGGGTTAAAAGCAGTGTTGACCACGATTTTTACTGTGTTTAGCATCTCTCGACACAATGCTAAATCTCCTGCTATAGTCACTAAGATCCCTTGCCCAATGTTAGCATCTCCCCACTACATATTGGTTGTAAAGAGTACCTTGCTGATCAGTGGCAAGATAGACAGCCCTGGTACCAATTATTAACATGGTAGTTGTCCCGGTATGCTACTACACAAAAATACATTAATGGCGTTTGAAAAACGTCATTAAATCTATTTCATGGCGTTTTTAAACGCCATCCCCAGAGGCCATAAATATCGACACCGTCTTTTCCTAAATAGATTGATGGCGTTTCTAAAACGCCATTAAAATTAATTCCATGGTGTTTTGGAAACTCCATCAAATGTATTGCATGGCATTTTAGAAACACCATCAAATTTTATTTCATGGCATTTTGGAAACACCATCAAATGTATTCTATGGCATTTTAGAAATGCCATTAAATTTTATTCCATGGTGTTTTGGAAAAGGGGCAACTATTGTCATCCTACCATATTCTTGGTTCACCCTACAACTATTTGAATTATTGAAAGACTATATTACTCTAGTGTAAAATGACTAATACATACACTAATTTTCTAAAATCCAAATATGTAAGGAAAACTAAATATAAAGACTACTTAATATCTCATTGGATGACATTAATGTTCATCCTCTCCACCCCAATTTTATTACTATTTTTTTTGTCCTTTCGTCGTCTCCTCATCGTTAGTTTTTTATTCAATTCACAAAACTATTAGGGTTAACTTCATCAAAATCTTTATAATACATTTTGTGAACACTCAAAGTAAAAGTTTAAAACCCGAAAAAAAAAATTAATCTCTTCTTCATTGCTCATAGTTGTTAATTTACTAATCTTTTAATATGGATTGAAATAGATGAACACTGAAACTAGAAGAAAAAATTTAAAAAATGGAAATGAATCAAATTATGATTTTATTAGGAAAGTTTAACATATTTTAGGCTTTTTTATTGGTTTAAATTAAATGAGAGATTTTCATTAAAAAAAAACTGTATATGTCATATAAGGATATTTTTGAAAAGAAAAATAGGTTAGATAAGTAAACTTAATAATTGAAATTAAAATGTAGGGTGTAATGAGCAAGTATGATGCACAAAGAAAATTATAGGGTGGCAATAGCAGCACCCTTTGAAAAATTATGGCGTTTGCTAAAATATCACGAAAATGTTTAATGGCGTTTTTGAAAGTGTCATGAAATTTTTCTAAAAGTTTGTATCATCTTTTAATGACATTTCAAAACGTCATAGAAACCATACTATAACTACGTTTACAAACGTCATCTAAACTTATGTAAATAAAAAAAAATTCGTATTTAATCTGGGCATAAACTATTATAAATAAACCATTAATAATAACAATGTTCACTGTGAATTGTTCTCAAAAGTTACTAATCAATACATATAAATATCTAACTCATGATAGTTTGAGAGTTCTATCTCACATTCAAAATAATACGTCAACAAAAAGAGGCCCAGCCTAGCCTTCATCAATGTTTATAGCTCCAGATATCCTCTTCATGTATGTTAACTAAGGTGAACTCATCCTCTTTTTTAACACCACTAACAATGTTTGCCCAATCACACTGAAATATAGCCAACTGAAGCGTGTAGAAGTCTAAGACCAAAATATCTCTTGTAACTCCATAATAATTCAAACTTGTATCTGCTTCAATATGGACACCATAATCTTGTGTAGAGACATTAACATCGATTGTGTGAAAGCGTCTTCCATTTATAACAAAATCAGTATGCGACATTGCATAATATCTAGGCCCTTTCACAAGCAACTTCAATGTATCCGACATTAAGTTGGTTACATTGGCTTCAGACTTAATTTGTACATTATATAACAAGAATTCACTTTCATAACCAAGAACTACAGTTAGTTATCATAGAAAAAATAAAACAAATGAAGTCTGTCAAACTTTGGCTTGTAACCAAGCGACGAATGTCTCTAAATGAGTTTTCTCTAGCAATGTGTTATCAATTATTAAACCTGGATTTGAAAGAGTTAAATTTTCTTTATGAACCCTAATATAAACATAATAGTTAGTCTATAAATAAGTTATGTTAAATATTTGTAACAACAAGAAATGTATGTATGATTACTCACTGAATATATGGTACTACTTCTTCACTATAAGAAGCACACAAAGATGAATAGCTTTGTGCACCGAATCTGATAAGAGTATTGAACGGCCTTTTAAAAGTGTAGACCCTTCTACAATTGATTCATCTTCAGCTCTTTCATTGCGTTTCCATTTAGAACTTATCTCAACTACTTGTTTAATGCATCGACCACAAAATCTCAAGCTCTCATCAGCGAAATAATTTTCAGCTATAGATCCTTCAGGTCGAGCATGATTCTTAACATAATCTTTAAGTACCTTCATATATCTAACAAGTTAAATCAGACAAACAAAGTTAGCAAACTGAAAAAAGAATACTTGCATGGATTGACTAATTGCATTTTGTACAATATATGTTAAAACACACTAATTTGGTTACCTCTCAAAAGATACATCCACCTAAAATGCACTGGACCACATAGCTTAGGTTCTCTTCCAATATGAATAGTATGTAAGGTGAATCTTACTATCGAAGAAAGACAGAGGGAAGTACCTCTCCAACAGACCCAAAGTCAATATGATCTCATCTTCCAACTCTTCCAACCTTACTCATTGAAAAATGAGGAATGAGGATAGACGAAATATTGCTTTTCTTAGCCCTTCAGGTAAAATCCCTTTTAATGCAACAGACAACAACTGTTGCATTAAAACATGATAGTCATGAGACTTAAGACCGAGTATCTTGCACTCTTGCAACTTGATACAATTCTCAATATTGCTGCAATACCCATCAGGGAACCTTTGAAAATACAACCTACTACAAAATTTTGGTTTCTCAACCTTTGTTAACGTGTAAGGTGCTGATGATAGCTCTAATGTATCCCGTTGTTCTTCCAAAAGCACATCTTCCATCAGTTCTAGTAAATCCAGATCTCTACGGGACTCATTCTCAATTTTTGATTTGCCATTAACATCTAATATGGTTGCTAACACACTCTCACACACATTCACACACATTCTTTCGCCTTTTGCCTTTTTTCTTACAATATAAACACAACACAGGTAGGACGTTCATCATCTCAAAGAAGGAACCCACCTACTGAGCGTCCTTGCACCGCTTATACCGAGATGCCCCCTGATGATCCTGGTAAGATTTTGATATTTGTTTCAAGGTTGTCTTGAATATATTTCCTGTGTACGTTGCGTTTTAAATTGAATGTTTTTCCTTTTAATTTGGTAATGAGAGAAAATACTGTGTGCGATAAATTTGGTTTCTGAGATCCCTTCATCAGTTAAGTCATTTTGGTGTTTACATTATGTATAGCCGATAAAGAATATTATAGTCATCTAGTTTTTAAAGATCTCCGCCCATTTCCTTTTGGTCTATGCATGATGCATATCCGGTAGTTATGACCAAAATTATGCACTTAACCTAGAGTAACTATGGGCTCATTGTTCTCATTGCATCTGCTGTCTTATATTCATAGTTTTAATTAGACATTCGTCTCTTACTTTGTTATGACCAAAATTTGATACATTTGCTTCTATCTAAACTTCAGGTGGTCACAGTTCTATTCTCTCGGCTTTTGAAAAATATATATTTGGTTTTAACAATACCCGTGCACAGGTACTTTATCTCAAAAATCAAAGCTCCGTGTCACTGGTCGGCTCATCCCTCGTGCGGCAGTCACTGGCCAAATTCCTGGTATGCTTTTGATTTTCATTTTCACTTACATGGAATTTGCTTGGGCCGTCTGTGTTATGAAGGTAAAGGGGTTGTTTTTAGCTGGATTATTGGGTTGTGTGTTCTTTTAACTGGGTAATATTCTACATAAAATTACCCCATCTTTTGGGGGTACTTCTACATAAGTAACCCAAGTTAATGTTTTTGAAAACCTAAAAACTACCACCCTTACCGTTAGCTTGATTGACCTGGGACCTCAAAGGCGTAAGTGACATGTGTGAGTCCAAATATGCACCATGTGAATGGACTTAGAGTAAATTATACAAGATGCTAAACACCTTAAATATTAGGGCGAATTGCAGTTTCTTAATTGACAGTCCTCACTCCTTTTCCCCCTATGGTTTGCAATTTCTGGCAATCCTTGCCTCCTTGGTGTTTCTAAAGATCCGTCCAGAGTCTCACTTGTGTGCTGATGTGGCTAATTAATTGTTCAACCATTGCATCTACAGCTTCTCTATTTGTATATTTTAAAAATGATACTCATTCTGCTCATGACATAGATATTTTGGTGTAGTTTATCAGTACTGATATTTTGGGTTTGTCACGCGCCTTATATTTTTATTATTTTTATCATTGTTTGTTAACTTTTATCATTGTTTGTTAACGGGTTTGCAAACTGTAAACAGGTACATGTATCATTTGTTCCTTGGTGGATGAACACAGTTCAACTCGATGCCCGTACCTGGATCTCTCCCAAAGAATGCAACTGTTAGCAGTGGATGTTACGTAGTTTGTACGGTTTGTAATCGTTTGTTTTCAGGGCGCTGCTGTAACCAAGACGCTTGAAGTGCCGAGCTCAGGTTATGTGATAATTGTATGAGAATTGGTGACCACTAGACATCTCAGTGCCCCGAGGAGGATAGATTTTTCTCTCTGATCAGGAGAAAAGTAAAATTTTGAGGAGAAAATGTGTTTTGTTTTATACGGTGAGACTTTAATTTTTCACCCAAATATTTGTAATGCGTTTTATGTCTATCTGATGATCAAAAGTCTTTGTCATAGAATTTGTTGTGTAATGTCAATATCCTAGTTTAATGAAAATATGATTTGAAAAACATATGTGAAGATAAACTTTGCAGAGTAAACTTTCTTGTTATGCCAATCAAATATGTGTTGACTGCACCATCTGGTTAGATTAAAATTTTGTTTTTAACGAGGATGAGATTTCCCACTTATCTATCCACTTTCTTCTTTGTTTTCATTTCTCACAGTTTGATATCACTATGTTCAGAATGCTAGTGTGCAAATTCTAACTATCTGAATTGGCTATGATACCTACAAAATTCTAACTATCATAGTTCTGTACAGATTCTTGAAAGTTCATGAATATTTTTTGGTTAGGTATTAGTGCGGTAGAGCACTACATAATATCGCCTGACTTGGGTTAGTTTTGGCAGCTCGTAACAATATCTGTAAGACCAGGGGGCTTCAATCTGATACACAGGCACAAAATTTTGTTCTCCAAAGTCTACCATGCTCTCGAGTCTTTGAAAATTCAGTACAAGACAAATGAAGTGGAAACAATGAAATCCAACAATCGACTAACTACGAACAAAGAAATCAAATGGAATTGGCGGTATAGAATAATCCGTGGAAAGTATTTTTGAAGCTACAATGGTATTTGCAGCTTCAGTGTAGTGAATCCCATCCCAACTTATGAGTTGGGATCCATCCTCGCAAACCTGAGAACCGGGATAGCCGCATGTCAGCCTCATGTTGTAGTTGTATGGAGGACCTCCGTTTCCACAGCATGCCATTAGAGGACTAGTGAAACCTACATGGGGCAAAAACAATTGTATCCTGATTCCCTGTACTAGATTGAACTATTCGCAGACTAGCATAATTTAATCCTTTTAAAGCAAGAAATAGGCTTACCGTATTTGGTGTAGTTAGCAATAAGGTCATACTTGATGGCATATACATCTACATATACTACTTTGACATCCTTCAATTCAAATCTCATCTCATCGCATGTATGACGCAATCCTACATTGAACAATCTTGCAGCCGCATTGTAGGTCGAGAGGCATCCATATGTATCAATATCCCTCTGCTGGACTGATGAAAGTTTCTGAGGGAGACAACCCAATGGCCCAGTGTTGTGTATCCAAAAATTTCGCCCGCCTTGGTCATATATAGTCTGCAAATTGATGCAGTAGAGATATTTTGTATCAATAAAAGTGTGGAATGCCATAAAAATGCTAAAAACACAAGATGTTTTAATGTTTTTGTATATACAACACTCACCTTAACGGCTTTCTTGATTTCTGTAGTAATCGCTGGGATTTTCTCTGTTATTTGCGTGAACGAGAGATTTTTGGAAAACAACTGAGCAAGGTCATTTTGTCCAATATCGATCATGTAAAGTGCTTTCCCAAAACCTTCATCATCTATCAAGTCTTCTGAGCCTGAAAGTTCATAAAGCAACACAATCAGCTAGCTGGTTGACACGTCTAGAAATGTGCAGAAGCCAAAAAAAAAAAAAAAAACACACACACACATAAGCAGTTATCAATTACAATGCAAGACTTGTGCAAGAGCAGCAACAAAATTCAAATTCCAAATACAAATGTAATGTAATGAGATGAAATATAGTCACCATTAGATACCTGCAGTAGCTTTGAAATGAAGGAACTGCATGACTTGGATGGTCAAAGAG
This sequence comes from Rosa persica, assembly GCA_025331145.1. Taxonomy (NCBI): domain Eukaryota; kingdom Viridiplantae; phylum Streptophyta; class Magnoliopsida; order Rosales; family Rosaceae; genus Rosa; species Rosa persica. The sequence continues at coordinate 5,505,527 of WFKR01000003.1, read as the reverse complement.
AAAGGGATGCGTTTAGGGAAGATAGACGACCCGACTATTGCAAAATTCGCCCCATTTGTGAACTTAGACCCTGACAGAGAGTCTAGATATGGAGCCAATAGGCTTGTATTCAAACTTTGGCCTGCACAATAAAAACAACATATATCCATCTCTTAAGAGAAAGCCTCACAAGACTAATTAGATGCTCTTACATTACGCATGAAGTCTATGTCAATCTTCCGACAATATAATAAATCTGTCTAATTATATATACTGGTTTTTAACTTTGAAATCTAGATCTCTTCCTACAGAAAAATATACCCCTTTTTAGAGAAAAATAAACTAATCATATCATGTAGATTTTCATCGAGTTGTTTAATCTCAACACAGCTTCAGGTTGTTTATTTACTATTAGTATAGTAACACAAACAATGAGACAAATATCCATTGAAGATTTTGTAGCACATGACTCTTGCTACACCTAAGAATCTTAGTAATCCACATGCATAAGTACACGTGGCCAACTTAAATAGCTAAACACTACATTAGGCTCAAAGTAAAGGGCGTTTTCGCACTAGATGTACAAGCAGGAGAAGCATAATCCTTAGAAACAAGGATTAAGCAAATACAGGTCATTCTCTAGATACCGACCAATTTTGGTCTAATATTATTCCTATAGTTTTATTTAATATTGAAACTCAAGTTATTCAAGAGACTTTGACACATCTATTTAATTTTCGTATTTAAAAAAAAAAAAAAAAACAAAACAAAACACAAGAGTGTACTCCCACATGGTTCCAGAAATTAAGGTCAGATCTCGATCACCTCAGCTAGGGTGGGCCTCACCATTACTACCATGATACAATGTCGTTTCGCAATTAACACTCAGATTTATTCAACAAATAAATAAAAAAACCACCGTCAACAACAAAAGAAAAAAGCGCCGACAAGACATGCACTGTTCAGATGATCTTACGGTGGACAACGTGACCACGTAAGATGAAGGTAAAAAGAGAAGTTACTATAATCGAGGTGGGGAGCACTTACAGAGGAAGTCGATGATGAGGCGTCCGTCGGACATCCGGCCGGTGGACCGCCGGAAGTAGGTGCGGCCGTAAGGGGGGTTGATGGTGTAGCCGAGTCCAGCGACAAGTCCGCCCGTGTCGGAGTTGGAGTCGCCGAAGTTGAAGATGATGGGGCCTTTATAGCTGGGTTGCTGGCCGGCGACGGAGAATGAGAGGAGAACGAGAAGCAATATGGCGGAGATGGAGAAAGAGAAAGCCATGGAGACGGCGAAGCAATGCTGCCGCCGCTTCTGTAATGAGTGAGTGTTTGAGAGTTTGAGTGTGCTTCATATAAATGCAATGTCATCTACTTTCTCAATTCTCATTAAGAAGCTTCTTTTTTTTTCCTTTTTTTTTTCCCCGTTGAGTGAGCCCAGAGAGGGAAGGAAGAGCGTAATTTTCAAGTTTACGATTGTCATATCTTAATTATTTTTACAAGTTTAGTTCTCTATCGTCTTTGAATAAATTATAAAAATCGCAACGAGTTCAACTTGCACAGAATTAAATTTTTATTATATGTGAAACATGATGTTCTTTATGTCCCGATAAATAGTGATTTTCTCTCTCCTTCCAAATCCTACCAAAGTGGCATTCTTCGAGTCAATAATGGCAGCTTGCACTTCTTATCTTGAAAGTTATTTGGCCTACTCTAAAATTAGTTGTATCTTTCGATTATTGCCGAAAAGAATGACATATCTTTCTGCTAACAAGGGAAGATGCTTTTTGACATCTTTAAAATTCCAAGTATATCTGTTTCAATGAAAATGCCGGCTTTCGTATATTCACTGATGTTTTTTTTTTCTTTTATGTCAAAATATCTAGCTCTTCCAAACCATAAAACGCTTGATGCTGAGTCAATTGTCTTCTCATATATATTTTCAACTTTTTTGCAATTGAATAAGCGCACGTGACCACAATTTTAGATTTGTTAGGGTGACAATAATTTGGAACAATTTTTGTGGTCTGACAAATTTGATGTGATGTGATCAATCAACCTAAATTTGTTATTAACCAATGATTTTAAGATCAAAGAAAAATAAAAGATGAGACAAATTTAACTCTAGATACTAATGGTTTTTATTTTTTTCACATTTTGCACACACAATCTAACATATGTAATGTTTGGAATGCTACTTTACGGTACTGAATTGAACATGGGAGATGAATCTTCTTTGGTTTAGAAGCATATATATTTGCATTCCAATAAGACGGGCAGAGCCAAAATGACATCATCCATATAAGAAGAGAAGATGATACCTTCTGTTGAGATGTGTCACTGTAGTTTGCATTTTCTTCAGTTGGGATTTGTTCATGAAAGGCTATATTATGTTTTGGCAAATGCAATGCTTGATGATTAAGAGAAGGCGCTGTTGGATTGCCTAAACCCTCCGTGTCTTTCTTTTCAAGATTTCCATCCTCTAACAACAAAGGATCATAGTCTTCTTCTTCCTCTGTGGCTTTCATATCTTTAATCACCTTCAGCAACTTTCATATAAAAGATTCAAACCGTGAATGAATCCCAAATGAAACTCTGAAAGTTATGCTCCTTACAAAATGTAATCTTGGTTTTGAAATTTACGAAAGTATGTCTGAATTTTCGAGACCAAAATCAAGTAAAAGGTGTAGGTTTGTGGGAGTTTCAGAGCCTGGCGTTTTTTTTGTTAGAAGCAAAGAGGAAGCTTTGTTGACCTGAGCGTAGAAAAGTTTTATTGTAATGAAAGCCCCTCAAACTAGTTCATAAAAGGAACTCCACAATTTAAGCGCGAACCTCCGATCCTGTGGAAGAATATCTATGTTCATTTATAGGTATGTTCTCCCTTTCAAAAAAAAAAAAAAAAAAACAGATAATAAAACATAGACATGCTCTTAATTAAAATGATCGAACAACAAAAGTTATAAACTTTATAATTTTGGTCTACTGATTTTGGTCTTTAGCAAGGGTCTAGTGTTAAACCGTTTTACTCAATTTAGTACTCGAGTTTCTCTCCACTAACTAATGCATGTGGTGATTTCCGTCAATTTGGTATTCAATTGTGTCTAAATTAGAGTAAAATATAAGGAAAACCCTAGTAATGATATTAGCTGAAATTGATAACACGTGAACTTGAACCATGTAAGTGACAATTTTGCACCAAATTGGCGAAAATGACGGCAACAGTTTACGTGCACAATTACTGTGCAACATTGAGTAAAACGGTAAGACAAGAGGTACAAAATCCATGCTGTTATTCTAACATTGTGTGTTATCTCTATGGTTAATAACTGTTTAACCCCTTTGTGGTATACCGTGTACCATGTTAGATATTCTTGTTCCAAACTACAATTTCATCTAACTTTCAACTATTTATCATACAAGTAGTTTATCTTGTTTAGAGAGATATACAATGTTTCAATTGTCTTATGGAGGTTCCAACTGGGATGGAGCCACTCACAGAGCTATTTGGACTGTAGCCCAAGAGAGAATTTGGTCCAAAATGTGTCAAGTATGGATATAGCCCAAAAAAAAAAATACTAATGCTTCGATGAGTTGTAGATTGCTGTTGTTAGTTAGTCCGTCCCGACTCTTAATTCTCAAACGCCAATCCCGTCTCCCCATTTAGAACTTCAGATCGGTTCCGCCTTCCACTCTTCCAAAGTTCCAGCTTCCAGGCTCCAGCCACCAAGCGACGAAGCCACCTCCAATTACTACGAGCCACAGAGCCACCTCCAATCGCTGAGAGCCACGGAGCCAGAAGCCACCTCCCCTTTCAGAGTTTCAGTCCGCCTGAGCAGTCGAGCTCTTGAAGGCTTCAAATCTTTCAATCCCTGATGCTCAGATTCTCAGGTAAACATTGTATACCCAAACCCATGCTGATGATATTTGAATCGTGAATTCGTGATGTTTAGTGTTTAGGGTGAGTTGATAATTGGGAATGGATAATGGGTTGATGTTGAATTGCTGATAACTGGGAATGGGTTGAATAAGTTGATGAGGTTCATTGATAATATGCAGGTTTGGCTATAGAGACATAAAAAAAAAAAAAAAAAAATTTGGCCTTCGCCCAAAAAATTGCCACAATAAATTTAGCCTAACTCATTTCCGAATCCTGGCTACGTCCATGGGTTCCAATAACACTTTTGTGTTTGCAACATTATGAGGCTAAAATCAATGTTCTAAAAATTTCCCCTAGAGAGCAGTTTAAGCGCTAGGTGGTGGCCAACCACCTCGACTAATTTGGGTGGCACCTAGGCATACTGGATTTAACAAAAAAAATGTTATGAATATTTTTTCTTGGGTCAAATATTTAGAAATAACTTTTTATCTGTAAGTATCTGTTATAAGCATAACTTTTTTCTCATCTTGCCAGACATCAAGTTTCCATTCCTCTATGTGTCTGTGTCGATGGTGCTTATTGGTTAAGGAAGAAGACTGCAGGTTTGAGGTACAGTAGGTGTCAGTGTGGTTGAGAGTGCACCTTGATCTCGGGTTGCAGTTGTTGTTTGATCGGAGGTGAACATCGAGTTGGGTTAGCTAGTGGTTTGATTTCTCTCGCTAGGCTTGGATCTAAAGCAGAATTGGGTGCTGTTGCTAGGTTTATCGAACTTGGTCTAGGCGTTGTGTCTTGCATGGGTATGGTGCTCCACTGCAGAAGAAAGAAGCAGTATGTGGTATTTGATCGACGATCGTCGGTGCTAAAGACGATGTACTGGAAGGTTGGGCCGCCAAATAGGGCGGCAATGATTGTGTGGCAGGGGATGCATGATAGTCCTCTTGCTAGCCTTGCGTGGGTTTGGGATTAAATTTAGCCTTGGGCCTCTGGGCTTGAGCTTATGCTTGGACTTAGGCTGTTTGGGCCTGCTTTGTGGGCTCACAGAGAGGGATCCTTGCCACCCCTATTTATTATTTACTGATTTGGGGGGCCTAACCCAAGAGTTGGATTTTATTGGCCATTTTGGGTTGAGATGTGGTCTTTAAGTATCTGGCTATTAGGGTCATGACTTTTATGGGAGTCGGTAACTACCTTGGATGCATCCAAGTAGTTTATGGAGGAGGTGCTCATATTTGTTTGCTAGAAAGTGACTTTCTTTTAGTATCACAATTGGATATTTGGCTTTGGGAGACTATAGTCAATGATTTTTCCCTTGAAAACATAGAGTTTCTTTATTTGCAGATTCGCTTTAAAAAGCAAGCTCATATAGAAATGTAATGAGTAATATGCTTAAATAGAAATATTTAAGTATATGTAAACTCTGGCGTTTTGGCTATTTGATCTAATGATCAACTTCTATGTCAAAAAAAAAATTACTATTAAGTATAATTTTTCACTTTTTTGTTTTAAATAGACACTTAATTAAAACCTGTAAGGTCCACCCACTATGTGTGTGAAGAGAAGTTTAAGGTAGTGGGAAAACTTTTCGTACAACTACCACATTTTTTTGTTTTTGTTTTATTCTTTTGTTTTATATTTTACAATTTACTATATTATCCATATTAATTATTATATTTCATAATTTTTTAATATATAGAGGTTAAATTGGTAAAAAAATTGATTTTGGAGAGGGTTCTCTTAATAATAGTAGTGATAAATAAATAAATATATAGACACATGTCTAATTCCCGCCTAAGCGCTTAGGCATAGGCCCCTCCTCACCTCCTTACGCTTAACAATTTTTAGAACATTGACTAAAATTATCAAAAGAGTGGATATCTGGAATTGAGCAGTCCGGCTACACTAAGGACGTCTTTAGTTTTTTTTAGGTACGGATTTCCGGTTTTCACCCACTTTCTGATCACATTTTCACATCTTAACCGTTCAGTTTTTAGGTCCTAATGTATAGATCACCTCTGCAAATTTTCAGCCAATTTGGTGATCGATAAGGCATCCAAAACTTCAATTTACCATTATAAATACAAACGGTTCCGGTTCGACAGATTCGGTCCGTTCGTGTAAATTGCAGTTTTGGATGCCTTAACGATCACCAAATTGGCTGAAATTTTTCAGGGGGGATCTATACATTAGGCTCTAAAAACTGAACGGTTAAGATGTGAAAATGTGATCGGAAAGTGGGTGAAAACACCAAATCCGTACCTAAACCTTAGATAAAGACATCCTTACCTGAAAAAAATCCTGGAATTGAGACATTTTAATTGGCACATAAGCTTTTCACGTCGTGTGCGAAAAATTGACAAAATGACTTATTCAACTTTTGGGCCAGCCATATAAGCCCTGCTCGTACCTGGAGCCAACAACTCTGATTGGGATACAAGCCCAACCTCTCAATTTTAGTAGAGCACCTACACGCAAATATGCAAATCAATTCTTTATACAAATTGGAGTGTACACTTGGCTATATACTTTTACTTTTACTTCGACTCTCAAAATCTCAATCCTGTTTTCGTATAGTTGTGTCTACATGTGTGTGTAGTCTATATATGCCGATGGCAGGACGTGATTTATTGATTAATGGCTGATCCTATAGAGTAAATCCATGAAAAGCAGTTTCGATAAGACTTCTCTTTCTAATTTCTTTTCACTTTTTTTTAAGAATCCTAATTTCTTTTCATAAATCATCGGATTCGGTATTTACATAATTAATTATATTTGAGTTGATAAATGATGATGAACACCAAAACATTCCTCACATGTTGTGCACCCGTTAACGGAAATGATCACAAATATTAGACGTTATAATTAAAGGATTGTGAGACAACGTGAGTGGGATAATCAACTTACCAAAAGAATTTTTTTAGTGACGAGTTATGTATTTTTTCTAAGTATGGGAAGTTGAAATCCTATAAATTGTGCCATTGATCACTAACATCCCAAAAGTGTTTGTAGATTGAATTGATGAAGCTTGAATGATCAAGATACATCTACAACTAACACCCCAATGCTTATTAGCTTGGCCTAGAAAGCTCACTTGGTGTGACGTCCACCCAATAATTTCTCCTCAAAAGAACAAAAACTGAAAACGTTTCTATGTGCTAGTGGCAACCACCTCATTAAGCTAAGACAAATGTATGCATGCATAAGCCCAAGTGTTGCAAGCAATGCAATCAATCCTCCAACGGCTTCTTTTTTCTCTTATTTTCACGCAAAAGATTCTCTTCACCTTTCTGTTTCACCTTTCCCTTATATAATCCCAATACCTCATTTCTCAGTCTCCAAATCTCTCTAGCTAGCTTTCTTTCTGTAGCTTCTTTGTTCTGCTGCTTCTGCAAATATATAGTACAAGTTACGAAAGTACTATATATTTCAGAAAACGCAATGGCAATTGGTTATGGTAATAGCTATATGCCATTTGTAGCCATGGTGTTTGTGCAAATATGCTATGCAGGAATGAACATCACTTCAAAGCTTGCTCTGGAGGCTGAGATGAACCCTCTTATTCTTGTAGCTTATCGACAAATTTTCGCCACCGTAGCCTTAGCTCCTTTCGCTTATTGGATGGAATGGTAATAAATTGATTAAACTGCTTTATATATATATACATGTATGTGTGTATATATATATGTATATGTATATATATCTGTTCATTTTGATTCATGCAATAGAGCTAAAGGGTTTTGTGAATTCTTCTCAATGCATGCAAGTTTTCGAGTCTTAGATTGGATTGTTGTTTGGTATATTTGAGTGAAATGGGGGCCAAATTTTCTATTTTATAATAAGCTGCTTCTTGCCTGATTTTTCATATTATATTACAAAGTCAATTTCCATAGTATAAAGAACAAATTGTTAATTTTGGTTCCTGTCTGGTTATGAAACGAAACAAAGGAAAAACAACAGGAGAAGAGAATGTTCTTTTCAGATTAAATTAATTAAAATGGGAGGAGAAAAAAAAATTATCTCATCATGTAACGTCTGATTATTGCAACTTAAAATGCTTTGTTGATGAAAGCTGAGAGCTCTAACGGTTGAGGGCATTTACTCATACCTCTGAACTCGAATCTGAACTATCTTTCCGTTTCTTTCTTTCTTCATTGTTCTTGCTTCAATTGCTGATTTGATTTAATTTCCAGCAGTCAAAAAAGTTTATTTTGTTTGATTGAGTAGTTTTGAAACTGTTCTTCTCACTAGTGAAAAGTAAGTAGTTCCTGGGAAAATCCAAATCCCGAGAACTTTCTAGTGAAGAATTAATTGTCTGCAAAGTAAGCGAGTCAGATTTGGCGAAATGGTTATTGATGCACGCAATAAACGCAGAAGGCCATGCATGATAGGTGTGTGGTGCTTTCAATTTTTACCATTTCCGGGCTCTTTGTTTTGGGTTTTTTGACGTTTAATTTTAACATATCAGGATTCTTCGGACGAGTGGCACAAGTTTCAGTTATATAAGCTTTGCATGGTCGCCACATATAACTTAACCATTTGTCCTATTCTTTCTTCTTTCCTCTTCGTCTTTCTTCATTGCTAGCCAGCTAGCTCTTTTCAGCCATAGCTAATTGGTAGGTAGGAGCTAGACTCTTTTGGAATAAGGATGCATCGAGATCTAAGTAAATTCATATAGAGCTGGCTGGCAAATCAAGTTTCAACGTCCTAGGCTTAATTAGCTAAAGCAGATCAGAAATTAATTACTAAACCTGCATGTTAAGTATGAACAAATAAAGCACAGTCCCTAAAATGCAGAAGTTCATTTTTGTAGAAACCCTAAGCCCCACGTGTGCACGGCAAAACTCTGCCCTATGTGCGCATGCACAAAGGTCTTTCTCTAGCCCTAATTTAGTGCACCAGCTTGAAACCTAGGTTGGCCACATTTAGCCTCTATATGTATATTTGGACCTGGCTATAATTGTCAAGTTTATAACTTTATATTATTGATCTCTAATTCATTAGTGGACATGTTTGCTGGAATTAGGATATAGCTTTTCTCTGAAATTTGGAGAACATGGGTAATATAATGTATTAATGTTTGCTTGTTTCTATTTCTAATAGGAAAACAAGACCCAAGATCACAATGCCTATCCTTTTCCAGATTTTCCTATGTTCCTTAACTGGGTAAGTAGTCAAATTTATATTTATGCTAATGTACTATTCTTTTATGGCAACAAAATTGACCCAACTGGAATCCCAAAACTGCAGAGCAACTGCAAACCAAGTTTTTTACTTTGTTGGATTGAACAAAACCACTCCAACCATTGCTTGTGCATTGACAAATACACTCCCAGCTATGACATTTATCCTTGCAGTCCTTTTCAGGTTTTTACCTCTTTACCATTTATTACCTAATGTGTTTTTACTTCTTTTTTCTTATCTCTCTAAGATTGAAATTGAGTCAATGTGAAATTTCAGCCAAGAATCAGCAAAAATGAAGAGCAAGGCAGGTTTGGCTAAGGTGGTGGGAACAGCAGTGTGTGTATGTGGAGCCATGATACTCTCATTTTACCATGGAAAAAACATTGGTATAGGTGAATCCAAAATTCACTGGAGTTATGCTCAGAGAATGGGACAGTCAAACTCAGGAAACAATGCGAACTCCTTTGTTGGCCCCCTTTTAGTCATCATCAGCACCTTAGGTTGGGCAATGTGGTTCATCATCCAAGTAAGTTCCTGTGCACCTTCTCGTTTGATTCACATATTAGAGGGTTGGAAATGAAAAAATGTGTCGGGAAACATAGGACATTGAAGTCCCTTAAGCTATATCGTTTCCATTTTGCGAATCTAACAGGACCCAAGTTTTGTTGTGTAGAAACCTTAGGTACAACTTAATTAATCTTTTATTATATTTCAGGCAACAGTGAGTGATAGGTTTCCAGCTCCTTACACAAGCACTACATTGATGTGTTTGATGGCCAGTTTGGAGTGTGGGCTCATTGCTGTAATTGTCGAGCATAATGGACGTGCATGGTCATTGACCAACCCCATGAAGCTTACTGCGAGCCTCTATTCAGTATGTACTTATTCGTGAATGAACTTAATTAACGAGTAACTTAAATTTTGTACTAAATCGCGAACATGATACCATTTCATTCATTTCAGGGGATTATGGGTTCTGCAGTAGCATTTTTCCTCACTTCATGGAGCATTCAGAGGAAAGGAGCTCTTTACGCGTCAGTGTTCAGCCCTTTGCTGCTCATTGTTGTGGCTGTTTCGAGTTGGGCTCTGCTTGATGAGAAATTATACCTGGGAACGTAAGTATATACAGTCTATTTGAATTTGTGCTAGGCTTCAATTAATTTACTTGTGCTGCAAGGTACTAATTACTAATTTGTTTGTCTAATTGAAATTGGTGATCAGTGCTTTAGGATCGATCTTGATTGTGACCGGGCTCTATTCTGTTCTTTGGGGGAAGACCAAGGAGACCGCTAAGCATGAGGGAAAAGAAGCAGACGCAAATACAAAGCCAAATGCTGCTGCCGCCAAGGAAATTGAGAAAAACGACTTGGAGCTGCAGCTGCCCAAGTGAGAAGATTCGATTCACTGCCGTATTGAATGTTTTCATGACATGCATCAGCACAAATTAAGCATGATCTATCGTATCCATCGTCGAATCGCCCCGGTTTAGTTTCAAAAATGTTTCATCATCTCATGTAATGTTAATTAGTTTAGTGTCATTCGCTGGTGTCTGGTCCAACGAATTCGGTGTGTAATGTGATGTTTGATTTTCTAGTGGTTTCCAATGTAGTATATGCATGTTTCCCAGTTGAGATTGATCTCATCAAATATCTTTGTGGAATTGTGTGTTGTACTCTCAAATTCATTGGAGCATAACAAATTGTGCGGTCATGTTGTATTCCGGATTTAGGTTCAAAGTAAAGCTCAAGCCTCAGTGCCTAACATCATCTTTTATAAACGGATTGGGCCAACCTGCTCCCACTAACTAAAGTTCATTTGTGATCGATACCCTTGTTTATGGGAAGAATTCAATTCCATAAACCCCTCATTGTTTGCTAAAATCAGCAGAATATACCTTAACGCCAACCTAATTGTGAAATATAGAACTGTGAGTTGTGGATCAGTGTCCTAAAATGAAAGGCACAAGCACGTGCATATTTCTAGTTGAGATTACAATTATTTTCACACTTAAAAAAAATATTGACTCTACCAATAATCACACCTAAAAAGATATATTTCTCTCTTTTCAAAAAACAAGAAGATATATTTCTCTAAAACTTGATAACATTTTAAATGTCTTGGTATTTGAAATAGTAGGATTAAAGTATTAGACTATCTTCTATCCATATCCTATTGAAATTATATATGATTACAGAGATAGTGGTCTAAGTGCTCTGATAAAAATAACTTCATTGCCTAATTTTGTGAATCTGTTCGGAGGCCGAGGTTTGGGGCTAAAAGTAGCAATTAGAGAAAGTATCGGGCAAATAAAGAGAAAAGAAAAAGAACCACGTTGGAGAACGCACACACGCGCTACTCTACACCTTGCCGCACACAATACCAATGCAAACCCTAACGGCACCAAACGTCCCAATAACGCCAGTCAATTCTTCTTAAATCACCAAACGTCGTTAAATCCCGTCGTTATCTCGGACCCGTATTTATATTCCCAAAACAGACTCATCTGAGCCCATTTCGTTGCGTCCCCCTCATTTCTCTCTAGGGCAGCTTCTCAGATCTGCCCCCTCTAAGGTATTCTTTCTCTCTCTATCACATATATTTCTCTCCGTATCTTTCATATCTATGGTTGAATAGCTTCAGCTTAATCTCGGATTGTAATGAATCGAGAATTTGGTGTATGATATGGTCAGTGTGGTTTTTGTTTTATCAGTGGTGTTGTTTCGGTTCCTGATTGATGCATCGTTTTCTATTTCTAAATCTGGATCTGGTTTCGTGTTTGGATCTGAATCTGAGTCTGTTTGGATTTCAAATTTTCTCATTTGAAAATTTAGGCGGAAGGTTTTGCTCTTAGTTTGAATTCGTAGGCCGTTTTTGTATTTGATTTTCAGATCTATAATCTGTGAGCGTGTTCTGGTTCTTCGATATGTAATTTGTTTGGATTGATGAGAAATTTGAGTTTAAAAGAAAGGAAATGATGTAGGTAGCTATGATCTGCAAAGAATTCTAACAAGATAGCTTAAAAGTAATAATGATTTTGCCCCTTTCGGTTGTATGTTTAGGCCGCATTTGGATTTTGATGAATCCAATGCTTTTATTCGAGATCTATTAGAATTGTGTATGAATGGTTGCTACATCAAATTGAATGTTGAGATTTTTTTTGTTGGATGTCCTGTATCTGACTTTGATTTCTGTGTCCAGTGAATTCAAAGATGGGGTTGTCTTTCACCAAGTTGTTCAGTCGGCTTTTTGCCAAGAAGGAAATGAGAATTCTTATGGTCGGTCTCGATGCTGCGGGTAAAACTACCATATTGTACAAGCTCAAGCTCGGAGAGATTGTGACCACCATTCCTACTATCGGTATGATTCTGTAGCAGTTTCTTGCAGTTGTACTTTTTTTTTGTCAGTGGTTATGTAAGGAGTATTATAGATTATGTATAGATCTTAGCAAGTAATATATGTCCACAATTTTGTTCAGGATTCAATGTTGAAACCGTGGAGTACAAGAACATTAGCTTTACCGTGTGGGATGTCGGGGGTCAGGACAAGGTATAAAACATTACTAAATTTAATTTCAATTACAATGTGTAGACTTTTCTGGCTGAAATTGGGTTGATGTTTGTCTGATTCTTTAATTTGTACAAATGGTTCTACAATATTTTATACATGGGAGTTGTGTACTTATACTTCCTGAGGTTTAAGTGCTTATGGACGGTCGTGTGTTGGTTAGATTTGCTACATTAGCACACAACATTAACCTAAGCTACAGTTTCGTGCCACCTTGTCTTTCAAGTTTCTCTTTAATTATTTTGAGGAAAAGCTATCCACTCTTTGGCAAAAATTTCACATGTGCATATAACATAGTATGACTTGATTTTTCAAGTTATTGTTCTTTTGGTTTATGTGCTTATGGACGGTCGTGTGCTGGTTAGATTTGTTACATTAGTACACAACATTAACCTAAGCTACAGTTCTGTGCCACCTTGTCTTTCAAGTTTTTCCTTATTACTTCAAGGAAAAGCTATCCACTCTTGGCAAAAATTTGACACGTGCCTATAGCATGCTGACATTTTTTTTTTATAGTTACAGTTCATGTGGTTTATGTGCTTATGGACGGTTGTGTGCTGGTTAGATTTGCTACTCTAGCACACAACATAAACCTAAGCTAGATTTTTTTTGCCACCTTGTTTTTCAAGATTTTTCTTAATTAATGTGAGAAAAAGCTATCCACGCTGTGCGGACATTTACCTCTGTGTATACATGGTTTGACATCCGTATAGATGCTGCTAGTTGGTGACATTTTGTTTATGGACAACCTTCTAGATGTTTTATTCCTAGGATAGAAGCTACATCCGTCGGAACTGTATTATCTTTCAGTTTTCCTCATCCCTTTCATTTATATATGGTTACAAGGATATGTTAAATCTATTGTATTTTCTGCATGCATAAGCTTATTGACTGTTTTGTGTCGAGTAGTTGCTCCTTCATCGGTGTTTAACAACATATTCTTACTTCTGCAAACTTCTTAGTTTTCCTATAGAAAATTCTGTTGATTTTGTCTCATTTATATTCTTATTTGCATGGCTCCACAAATGTGCCTATATATGCAGGATATGATGTATATATTGTGATTTTGACCGATGTTGTGCAATGTTTTGTGTTTGTGTAGATTCGACCTTTATGGAGACACTACTTCCAAAATACACAAGGGCTCATTTTTGTGGTTGATAGCAATGATCGTGACCGTGTTGTTGAGGCTAGGGATGAGCTGCACCGCATGTTGAATGAGGTACAAAAGCTTCTGAATGCTTTGCTTTTTTCTTTGGAATCTTACCTAAAATGCTCTGTTTACTTAAATGTGTCTGCTTGAATTTGTAGGACGAGTTGAGGGATGCTGTGCTGCTTGTATTTGCCAACAAGCAGGATCTTCCAAATGCTATGAATGCTGCAGAGATCACTGACAAACTTGGTCTCCACTCTCTTCGTCAACGCCACTGGTATTTTGAAGAATACTTATACCCCCCTCTCTCCTTTGCCATATATGTGAACACAATAAAATAAAAAGCATACAGAGTACACAATAAAATAAAAGGCTTTGATTTTGGAACGGATCTCATACAATGTGTTATTTTGCAGGTACATCCAGAGTACGTGTGCCACTTCTGGTGAAGGGCTCTATGAGGGACTTGACTGGCTCTCAAACAACATCGCAAACAAGGTATGCTTCTGTTTCTTCATTGCAGACATAGTACTTATACTCTGTTCTCTGTTTTGAAACTATGTCTGCTTGCTTGTATTTACTTTGTTTGCAGGCTTAAATCATCAGTAATCTTCAGCAACCGCTTGTTTGCAAGGTGTTTGACGGCTCACATTATCTTCTGTTTCTCGGCCACCCGAGAATGTATCTGTTTAGATATTATTACAAAGTGATTTACGGCTGTAGATTTTAAATAATCCAAGACTTCTACATTCTACATACAAATTTGTTTGTATCGGTTTAGGGTTCCAATCAATGGATTTTGAACCTTTACTGTTCCTTCAACATCTTTCGATGGACTTGATGCATGCTGTGTTGAATCATTCATGGATTGTCAATAAAATCTAGTCTTTTTGGTATTTGAAACCGTCTCCATGGTTGAGGACAAAGTACCCAGACTGAAAGGAAAGATAAAAAGACTACTATGCGCGGGATAGGTAACAATACTTCCGGCAGTTGGGAGGATAACAAGGACAATTGCTGTGACGGTGGAAGCATGGGAATAGTTGATCAATTTCTTACCAACATTCACAAGAATGGTTCTATCTGTCTACATGTAGTATAACAAAGTATTCCGTTCCAATTTGGTATTTGGCATTTTTTCTTCATATATGTGCACACACAATTGAACGCAAGCTAGTAATACAATGAAATACAGACCCAAATTCAAGGGATCTGTGAAAATGTTCTCTGGTGAGAAACCAAAGTCAATAGAATTATCTCATACATCACAATCACAAAATATTATAAACCAGCGGCAGCGCGTTCAAATTCTGTTGTCACCGGCACCAAGTATATCTATTGCCTGAGAACTCTGTTTGAGCTCAACACGAAGTTCTCTTCTCCGGCGACGGTGGAGTTGAGGCGCCCGGCCGCCCAACCATTATTAATCACACGGCTTCCCTCCATTTGTTCATCAAACTCGGGAAGACCTTTTGCCTTCCTCTCTTTTCTTCTCGCCCTCTCCTCCTCGCGCTCCTTCCTCAGCCAACTCTCAACTGTTCTCTGCAAATCAAATCAAATCCCATCCAAACTCAACATCAAAATCGAAGCAAAATACTCGAAAAGTAAATGGTGTGCAATGCACAGTTCGGAACCCTAACCATGAGCGACAGCTTGTACGTCTCCTTCACCTTATCCATTGGCATTGACAATTGCAGCTTCCCATTAGCAACATACACAATATGTGATGGCCAATTCTCCAACCCGTCAAAGATATGCGTCGCGTAAATGATCGTAGCACCTCGCTCCTCACATTCCTTCCTCAAGAACTGGAGAAGGTCCGCCCTCGCTAGCACATCAAGGTCCACTGTGATCTCATCAAGCAGAAGCACCTAAAATCATTCACACACATTTCACCAAAAACATGGTGTGCAATGCATAACCTAAAACAAAACATTACGTAACCTAGATGAATATGTGAGTGAATCAGGTACCTTGTATGGTCTGAGCAGACCCATACAGATCTGGACCCTTCTTCTCTGACCGTCTGAGACCTTGTGCAACCTCCATGAAAGATCAATATCCAACACCTTGATCAGCTCAGATCTCCTATGTGGGTCAATCCCAGCCACCCCGTTTATCAATTTCTCAGCCGAAACATCCATCTGTATCGGAACGTCGAACCCAGCAAACGCCACGTCACGCCGCCACTCTCCGCCGAGATACGACAGGTCGCCGGAGCCGGTGAGAGCGGTGTCGTGGAAAGCCGAGCGACCCAGAACCCGGACCATGCTGGGGTCGACCATGTGCTTGCCTCCGAGAATCTTGAGGATCGTGGTTTTGCCGGCGCCGTTGGATCCGACGAGGAGGCATCGGTCGCCGGCGTTGAGGGTGAGGGAGAAGTCGTCGATGAGAGGCTTGGCGCCGGGCGGCGGGTGGCCGTTGATTCCCGGGTACGTGAACTTTAGACGGTTGATCACGATCGTTGGCTCGGAACCTTGCTTCACACCCATTGTTGGTTAGAGAGATGGGAAGTGTGTGAGAATTGATGGACTTTTTAAAGCTTTCGGGCCGGTGAGGTTGGTGGTCGAGGGAGGCGTGGCCGGTTCACAGTCACATCTGAGGCTGCGGACTCGGTGCGTCCCCGTGAGCAATAAGGGTGTGACACGTGGCAAAAGGGTGAGGGGGACTTTTGACTCGGGTCGGGCAGAACCGTAAACGAGTCGGGCATAGATCCATTATATTGGGTCTTGCTGCCGTCACTAGTCGTCTTCTTCTTCTTCGTCCTTCGTCGCATTTGGATTCAGAAACAGCCTTGGGAAAATGGCAGCCATTTACAGCCTCTACATCATCAACAAATCAGGCGGCTTGATCTTCTACAAGGTACCCAAAACCCTAATCTCATCAAATTGAAAATCCAAACTTGAAAAATTTCCGTTTCCGATTACAATTACCAATTGACTCCGGTGACGAATTCTGATGGGCTTTTTGGAATGTTTGAAAAAACAAATTAGGACTATGGATCGGCGGGAAGGATGGACACTAATGATAGCTTGAGGCTTGCAAGCTTGTGGCACTCAATGCACGCCATTTCTCAGCAATTGTCTCCGGTTTCCGGTTGCGCTGGCATCGAGCTTCTCCAAGCTGATACCTTTGATCTTCATTGCTTCCAGTCACTTACCGGTAAGTTTCCAAAGATTTCACCTTTTTGTGTGTTTTGAAATGTCACTGTGATTTTAGGGGTTTAGGTTGCATTGGTAGAATTTGATGAACTCAAGCTGTTTAATATGTCAGTGAATTTGCAATTAGATATCTGTGATTTGAATACTTAGTGTTTAAATGTTTTCGTTGTGAAATTGATTGTAAAGATTTTGGTTTTGTGAACTTAAGTTGAGCTTAAATGATATAGAAATTTGGTTTCCTAGGAGTCAGATGCGTGTATAATTTGTGCCGTTAATAGCACTAGCATACAGGTGGTGGCCTAAACCAACCAATAGCTTCTGTGCCACAGGACAGTGCCTTGTCATTGAAGCAACCCAAGAACATGTATGACATTCAAGCCTGAGAGTAACCAGACATTGGGTGTTTTGAAATCGGGTGCTTTGTCATTCAATGTGGATTAACATATTGTGTTTTTTTTTTTCTTGAAAAGGGATTAACATATTGTGTTTAGTTAGATGGAAATTGGAATTATAAGAAAGACGATATGAGATGTTGTTTCTCAGCAAGCATCATCTCAGAGCTGGGACTCTGTAATTTAGCGAGTGAAAGAGGTTTTGGGGTTGTTGCTTTCTGATAGAGAATTTGTAATTAAGTGAAGGAATTTATGAGCCACCAATATGTTATGAGTAAGAGGGTTTGAGAAGATTCTACTTTTGCTATTCTGGAAAGACTGGAATAAGAATTGTGGTGAAAATGAATTTGAATTGCTGAGGATGGTAGATAAATAAATGGCCTGTTGAGGTATGCAGACAATACTTTGACAGGCTTTTTGGATTCTCTGATTTTGTTTGTAATCTGTTGATTTTTAATAGACGGCTTTGGTGGTTATGATAATATGGAGAGGTTTCAGACTCATAATCCCCTTATCCCAACTTCAGTTCTCCGTGGAAAATGCTGAAGATTGTCATTGGAGTTTATATGCCATGTTTGAGAATGCCAGCAGCTAGTACTCTTCTTGTGACTTGTAAGTCATAAGATCAAGCCTGTTCTGTTTTTCTGAGGGAAGATGTGCAAAGAGATTTCTGTCCACATGAATTTTTGTTGTGTTTCTTGTCAGCATTGTGATCACCTTTGCTATGGTGAAATTCTAATTATTTTTTGTTCTATATGTTGTTCTTTTATTTTAAGACTTCTTTTGTTGGGTTTAAGGCTTTAGGCAGCACTAAGCTTGTGGAGACGGGCCATGCAACGAGAGTTTTCCTCTGGGTTATTAATTTTAAGTGTATGATTAACTGTGTTTGGTAAGGCTAACATAAAACTATTTGTGTCTCCTTCATATTTTTGTTCTGGTGTGGGAGCTGCTAGATGTCAACACTTCACAAACAACACACCTTGACAACTGCTGTTGTTGAATTGCATAAGACCAGAGTTATTGTACTGTGTCTTGTAGTCACATAAAAATATCAGATTCATCTGCCTGGCCTGAATTTTCCCATGTTATGTTTGTTTCACTTCTTATATGCTTTACTTTTCCCTTATGCAGGGAAACTGTATCTGTTATTTTAGGCTTGGCATCTTGAATTGCTGGTTGCCTTTTGTTTCCTATGACTGTTCAATTATTCCTTGCAAGTAAAAGTGCTTTGGATTGTAAAACTGCTGTTCAATAAGGTAATTTCACTTTTGCAGGGACAAAGTTCTTTGTTGTCAGTGAGCCTGGTACGCAGCACATGGAAGGTCTCTTGAAACACATCTATGAGCTGTACACTGATTATGTCCTTAAGAACCCCTTCTATGAGATGGAGATGCCTATCCGGTGTGAGCTCTTTGATATGAACCTAACACAGGCAATACAAAAGGATCGTGTTGCCTTGTTGGCCCGATAATCTGCATATAGACATGTATCTTACCTACTTGTTGCTTGATCTATGTTTCTTTAGATGTATATCTTCTGAGCAATCTCATCTTGCATTCATGTGAGATGCATGTTGTTTGACTTGAGCTGACTATAACTTCAATGTTCAGTACTGGGTTTGTGAAGAATGGCTATATCGTCTTATGTTAATGTTCATTGTTTTCATAAGTTTTGTTCTTCTAATTTATCTCTGAAGTTCAATAGCCCATTTGTGAGGACTGAGGACCAACTTGATTGCTCTGGAAGAATGAAATCATTGGATTCAACAGTACCTTGCATACTTTTATGAGTTCTATGTGAAGTTTGAGCCTGGGGTTTGCTCGGCCAGACGTATTTGGTAATTTGGGTATTTCCCACCCATACCCTGGCTTCGACTTAGTATAGAGCTGTATGTTAAAACGTCTAGGTCCTAGAATTTTCAGATGTTCACTTGGAATATGCAAAATAATGAACGCAGACAAGTACAGGGTCAATTTCTTGACGAAATAACAGTGTCATTGTTAACAGCAGGTAATGAAGCAACAAAGATCCACAATATATAAAACCAAATTTATATAAAAATGAATCATGAATGGTTCTGACCAATAACTAAGAAGTTCATGACCAGTGACCATAGCCATGGCATTGAGAATTCTCATCTGCCTACTTATCTCTTTCGACGGGTCCGCTGTACTTGGTGGTGTATTGGTCGTACAAATATATGGAGTCAATTTATGGTTATTCTTTGTTCAAAACAGACTTGTAATGAGTTGCATTCACTTGATATCGTTTTGGGTTTCTTATCCATCTCAAGTACATGTTAGACTGTAGACCATTTTAATGGTTATTGACTCTGATGATATCAATATCCTTTTTTCTAAAGAAATCCTAGGGTTTAGCAGAGTGCGGCAGCATCGGAAGTTTAGACCGAAGGTGCAAGCTGACATAGCGACGCTGAGGCTTCTCGTCGTGGGGCATGGTACCACAGGCTGCTGGGCGTGCGTGCTGGTGGAAGTACAGATTAAGGCGGAGGATCTGGTTTTGGTGTGATCGGACTTGTTGTTGGATCAAGGTTGAGCGGCGGTGTTTCAGGGAGGGAGTTGCGTCAGGGAGGCCGTCAAGGAGGTGCGTACCATGTTGTCGAGGAGGTTCGCACCGGCTTGGGTTTCCTGGATTCCTGGTTTCCCGTCTTGGTTGAGCGACGAGCGGCATATAGTAGCTGTTTCGGCGTTCTTTCTCATTAATGCATCCGGATCGAACTCCAAGTCGGGGGGTCTTGGTTTCCGGCTTGGGCCGTCGGACCATGCCGTGCTGGAAGGGAAGGCCGCTGAAGATGACGGCGGTGCCATCGCTGGCGGGTTGGCAGGGACGTGAAGCTCCTAGAAGCCTTCTTGCCGGAGCTTAGGCTTTTAGCTCTGGGCCTGGGCCATGTGGGTTCAGTCTTTTATGGGGCTAATTGAGAGGCTCTAATTCTATTCTGAATTAGGCCAGTTTGGAGGGTGTCTTTACACCCTCATTCATTACTTAGTGTTTTGAGCTGGCCTGACCTAAGAGTTTGACCTTCTTGGGCAATGTTGGGCTTTCACGGTCTTTAAAGTGCCAGTCGTAATTCAGATTATGGTTCTACGAATTTAATAATTATCTCGAATTAGACTAGAGAAAGTGGCTTATGGATGAGGATTGACTCCTATTTGTTTGTTGGGAAGTAACTTTTTTTTTTACCACAATTATGTGTCTGGCGGAAGGAGGGCTAGAAGATAATTTTTTCCTCAGAAGACACGGAGTTGTTCTTTGTTTATGGGTTCGTTTTACAAAGCATGCTCAAATTGACTTGTAATGAGTTTGCAGTACTTAGATAGGAGATTATTTTCTATCTTTAAGTGCATGTAAACTTTGACTTTTTAACTGGTCATCTAATGCACTGAACTTCTATTTAAAATAAATTTTTTATTTATTTATTTAATATTATAAATTACTAATTAGAGTTTAGTTAATTAGTTAAAAAATTTGAACCTTAAGATAACACTAATGGCCAAGATCATGTCATATAACAATGGTGCATCAGGTTAACTTTAGAATTGTTTGTGAAACTTTATTATGAACGTAATGAAAAAAATTAATACAGATACATGGAGTCAATTTGATGACTTATCAAGAAATATCGACTCTGCATACTGACCAACTATCATGACTTTTAAAGTTCTCGAACCTAAAGGCATTAAGCCAAATATTAGCAGAAGCAAGAAATTTATGTACCAAGTTAAAAGTCAACAATTTACAGCATATGTTGATCATAATGAGACAACTAGGAAATACAAGAGTGGCTATTAGGAGAAATAATCAGACATCTCGTCAAATCAAAGCTATCAGTGACCGAGAAGTACATGGCCAGTGACCACGGCCATGGCAACGAGAATTCTCACTGGACTGGACTTGGTCGTGTAATGAAAGTAATTTCACAACTGGTTTGTGCTCTCGGTGGTATGCCTTCATCTTTCACCATGTTATCATAATCCCTTCTGTCAAAGTCTCCTCTGGCTTCCGTGAATGCCTGCAAGACTACACAATAAGCATTCTCACATGCTATAAAAGCATTCTTTGTTGGTTGGTCTTTCACTCTTGCAAGAACCTGGACAAATATATTGTGTGCGTTGCTTGCATTTTTGGATGTTTGCTCCAAAGTTACTTGGGTCAGAAAAGCATTATCCGCGGATCGAGACTTTATGCTTTGTGTGAAGGTTCGGTAGCAGAATCCGAAATCCTCCATCTGCTGGCAGATTTTCTGGACCCTTTGTTCAGTAGGTGGCAAAACTCAAGCAAGGATATATATTCATTAAAGATATGACTAGCAAAGGAAGAAGCATGTAGCAATAGTGATTAGCATAAGCCATTTTTGATGATGTGATCAAGTATTGGAAGCTAGCTATAGTGAGGCTGAAAAGAAAGGGAGTAGATGCCTTAGTACTAATTCTTGATGCAATAGATATAGTTTAAATCTAATATGAATCGTGAAAGTAGCTAGAGACACCATTCAACTATACCGTCTATATCCGGTCAAAAACTAAAAATTAAGACTACCATGTGCACCATAGATTTCTTGATTTACTATGTATGATTGAGTGTGAAAATAATTATTTGGATATACCACGTACATTGACTTAACTGGTACAAAGCACTTTCCCCTGTATATTCCCTGTTGAAATGTGTTTATCTTTACTTCTATAAAAGAATGCTCAAATTTGGTGTCAAAGGGATTCACCAAAATTTGAGCGAATTTCTCAAAAAGCCTTTGGTTAATTGAATTGTCTAGAAAATAAAAACCAAGCCCATAACAATAAATCACTTTTTTTCTTAAATTCTCATGTACCATAAGCTCACCAGTCACCATAAGAGTATGATTTTATATTAAATTTGGAGATCCAGCTAGAACCATTCTTTAACTATCTCGCTCTTGATGTATAAGAGCGAGATGAGACTCTCTATTTATTTTGTTAATTTAATATATCAATTTTAAGTTATTTTATGTAATTTATAAAATATTTTAAATAATTTTCTAAAATATTTTTTTGGACAATTCTTAGGTTCACCCCTGGGGTGAATGAACATATTCACCCTTTATTGTGATTAATGCATTTTAACTTTATAATTTCCTAATCCAACCATTCATGTTGCATAACATCATACAAAGATTAGATATGTAAAAAATCAATCAAATTGAAGACCTTTTAGCTATTTATTTCTATGAAATACATGGACAGTTCATCATAATAGTAGTAAATGTTGTTAAAAACATCCATTTGTTTGATTCAATTAGATAATTAAACGATTTCTAATTCGATTGATTTCTTACAGAGATAATCTTTAAAGGCTAATATAAGATATGGACCGTTTGATGATAAATTTATTAAGTAAAAGTATGTTATTCGACAATAGAGGTGAATATGCTTGTTCACCCCAGGAATGAACCTAAGAATTATCCTATTTTTTTAGCTATTTTGGCTAAATTTGACTATAAAATTGCTAGCATTGCTAAAAGCATCTTTTAGCAGACTCTCTATCTTGACTATTTAATTATTTTGAAGAATGTGTTTAACTTGTTCATTTTAATAGCTGTACCAGTATCTTAAATTTGATTATAAAATGGCTAGCATCGCCAATATTCATTTTATTGTCTAAATAAATCAATACACGATCACATCGTAATCCTGATCTTTATTTGTTCCATTCAATAGTTTCATACACTGTGTCTAAACATCAATGAAAAACGGATGCCTTGGATGGTGGTGTTACGTACAGCGGAGCAGGTGCAGGAGCATCTGCTGTCTTAGGCCTTGCTCGAAGGAGTTCCTGCGCTGAAACCAGAGACATGCCAATGAAAATCCTCATTTCCCTGCTTCTTTCGTCCATAATGTGCTTCTGCTTATTTGGCGGCGTGTAGAGTGTTGCTTCGCAGCTCGCTTCTGCTCGTGGTGTGATGCGCTCCTCCTTCTCAATATTTTTGTAGTCCCCGAAGAAAAACGACACCACCGCCAAGTCAAATGCATGCATGATTAGACCATAAGCATTCTCACACTCGGTAAGGGCGTTCTTCAATGCCGGGTCTCTTGTTGTTTCAAGTGTCTGCCTGATAAACTCGTGAGTTTTGGTTGCGTGGTCTGTTGCCACCTCTAGGGTTATCTGGGTTAGGTCAACAATATTGGCATTTGGGGACTTCAAGTGTGCTTGGAAAGTTCTCCTGCAAAACCCATAGTCATCTGTGGACCGGCATATCTTCTCGATCAGTTGCTGTGTGCTTTGACTCAGTGATGGTTTGATATTGATCATGAGGAACACAACCAACAGTAATGAAACAAGTACTAACTTACTAGCAAAAGCCATTGATCTTAGCAGTGTTCGGAACTAATGAGAATTAGAAGCTAGAACAAGTAGTACATGTTAGACGGCAGAGAGGAGTAGTAATTTATAGTACTTTGTGTTATGTGCAGTAGTAATTCTTGTTGTAATATATATGCTAAGTTTGAATCGAATATGAATAGGTGCGTGAAATGGCTACTATTCAACCATACCATTTATATTCACACCAGCTTAACAAAATTTGAAAATATGTACAATACCATTTATTTTCTGGACCCTCTGTTCAGTTTGTCGGTCAAAACTCAAACAAGGATGGATATTCATGAGGATTATGAATAGAAAAGGAAGAAGCATGTAGCAATAGTGATTAGCAGAAGCCATTAATTTTTGACGATGTGATTACGTATCAGAAACTGGCTAAAGTGAGGGTGAAAAGAAAGGGAGTAGATGCCTAGGTACGTACGTACTAATTCTTGATGCAGCACATACGGTTTAAATCTAATATGAATCGCTGAATAGAGACACGTACCATTTAACTATCCCATCTATATCCAGTCAAAAGACTAAAAACTAAAACAACCATGTACACCATATATAGATTTCTTGATTTAATTACTATGTATGATTGGGTGTGAAAATGATTACTTGGATGTACCATGTAACCTTGGACCTCTCACTACTCAAGAGGTACAAAGCACTTAACCCCTATGTACTCCCAGTTAATATGGGTCTATAGATTGTAATACAAAGCACTTGCATTCAGTCAAAACTATCGATCGTATATGTTATATATGTTAAATGTCATTCCAAGAAAATATGTGCAATTGATTTTATTTTCATCCTATGTACGACCGAGTAAGGTTCATATCTCTAGTCTTTAGTGGTCATATGTATTATATTTCAGAGAAGATAGGTGGCTCAAAAATATTGAAAATCAGACTAAAATGTCATTTTTTTATTGAAAAACTTTAGTTAACGATTTAATTGTCTTAGGTAATAGCGTCATTCAATCTTGATCTATAACCATTAATACTAGAATAATGTTGATAGACATCACCTAAATTAAATCGATTGAGATGACACACGATGTACGCAAAAACATGTGATATATTTATATAATTGACATTGATTCTTAAATTCGCCGATGTTTAAACTTTTATTAAATTTTTTGTGAAAACACAGACGGCTATATTAAAACGTGGCGGAGAATAAAATTTTCATTTCCACACTTAGCTCTGTATTGACTAATGTTGACTCATTTACAAACCCTAACCTGCAGACGACTCATTGACTCATATTGGCAAATAAGTACCAATAATTAATTTGTTTTATTCATCAATAAAATTCATCCAAGATACTATTGTAAATTTGTAATAGACAACTAGTCTAATGTACACGTATTCTTACTAGCATTAATAATAATTAATCAATTCATCTTCTATAATGTATAATTTTATAGATGTATGTAGTTTTGCATGCTGCATGAATGAATGTTTAAAACTAAGTTATTGATTAATTAGTCGTTAAATAGAAGTTGGGGGATGAACCCTAGTATTAAGGAGTTCTTGCACTGAAACCGCAGACATGGCAATCAGAATCGTCATCTGCTGCTTTCTGTCAACCAGCGATTCTGAGCTGAAGGCAGCGTCTTGATCGACTGCTGACAGCTGTCTTCAACTCTCGGCGTTATAGACTCGGACTTGGCCACATGCACTACCATAATCTTTTTGGGAAAACTCCAAGGCAGTCTCGTCGAATGACCTAGACACGATAACATTAGCATTCTCGCAAGCTGTGAGAGCATCCTTTTGTGTGGTTTGGAGATGGTTGTGTTTTGAAGGAGTCGCCTGACGAAGTCGAGTACTGTCTCGATCGGTTGCATTATCTTTAGCACGATCTATGAGTTTTTTTTTTTTAATTGTATTTGGATGGGGAGCGCTACCTTCCAATCTAGAAACTTTATGAACCATCCGAGGCTTACAGGAACTCAACTAACATCTTGGTTCAGCGATTACCACATGAGAGAAGTCAAACCCCGTTGACCCAAGATTTTCCACTTTGAAAGCCCTTAGGCATTCGACTGTCGGGCTTCATTACAGACTCTCTAGAAGCTGACACATTCATTAGCGTCACATGAATCCTGCATGATCCTAGTACTTAGCAACCTATCAATAAGGACTTGTGAATGTTAGGGCTCGAACTTTCATGAGAGTTTCACGCAAGCAAGTGTTTTGTCATCCCTGCCAACTCTCGTGAAGTTCTTAATTAGTTGTTGAGTTTCCTGAAAGTAGATAAAGTGGTTGGATTTTACGAGCGTTGCTGATATGATTACTGCGTTAACGCATACTCTTGTCAAGTATCGCGTTGCCACCAGCGGAACATCCCCACCAGCTCTTGAGGATAGATTCAAGTTGTCATGTTGCATGAGGACCGGAACCAGAAACAAACCGGTAACTTGGTTGAAATTGTGTTTCTTTCAGTTTTTTTCTCCCTCATTTTTGTATCTTTTCTCTTTAAAGTAATTTTATGGGTGTGAGAATACATTATATAGAATTAACAATTAAGGTCAAGAAGTACTATACATATTATAGTAATATATCCCTATATATGCTTGTATTATCCAATGTTGTATCCGACTAATGGGAAATGCATGAGGCCAAATAGAACTCCTGCTGAGGTTAAAGGGTCGTTTGATTATATATATGGGACTGTTATTAATTTTGCCTGTGATGTTAATCCAACCCTTTTCAGTCTTTATTTTCATCATCATATATAAATGTTGTTCAATTGCTTGTCATGCATGCCTGCAATTATACATCAAGCATTGACTTGATTTTATAGTAAATATTGACTACACATTAACATTCTGTTCAAAGAAAACTCATCTATATTATAAATGGTCGTACATGCAAGTGCATATACTTTGGCGTACGTTCAAGTACTAATTAAGGACGGCTCCATGCGAATATCTACCATTTAGTGGTTAAGGAATTTTTCTAATAAAATATTGGAGATATTCTAAACTCAAATTCCTCTTCCTCGATTTTTTTGTTAGAGAAAGCTCAAGGGGAATTTGAGTTTAGAATATCTCCAATATTTTATTAGAAATTGAAAAATTCCTTAACCACTAAATGGTAGCTATTCGCATGGAGCCGTCCTTAGTACTTGATAATTAATTAATTTTGGGTTGTAGATGCTTAAATTTCTATTATAATATATTTAGGGTACTGTTTGTTGTATGTGTGTTAATTGGCTCAAAAATTCATACTACCAAATACAAGTTGAAGAAAGATTACGGTACGGTATGTTGCATGTGTGTCGTTCATTATGTAATTTAATTTAGTAAAGATGTAGAGACTTCTTGGTGTCACCCCTCAAATTGTTTATGTTGTTATGGTAACATTTGTAGTCCATCAATTCAAGTTGGAACTAGGAAAAGTAAAATAATTAACTTAAGAGATTATTATTATTTTCGCCAAAATCGACATAATATTACCAAGAATCTGTATATTGATAATATCCGGAGCCTAATTAAGCCATTCTCACTGTTGGCATGAAGGGAATACCGTACCGTCGTGCAAGGTGGCAATCGAACTGCATATTGCGAACTCGGTCCCAAAGACATAAGCCTTTTAGAAGATGACTCCATATCAAGGCAAGAGTACAGCCTTTGGCGCTGTAAAAGCATATGCAAGATCTTAATAACTTTCTAGGTTATTGTCCAAAGTATATATTAAATATATAATCGTCAGCCATGATTAATGTCGTCTTCAGTCAGTTCACACTAGTATCATTCATGCCGATTGTTAAATGGACTTGATTCTTCTGAGTTCAGCTGATCATGGTCAAAATAATTACCCCAGTCCAGCTGTGGATCCGTATATAGATGTTGATCAAAATTAGGCCTCAATTCATGTAGAAACATGCCTGCTTCATGATACTTGTCATGCTCAGCCTCACCAGCATTCTTTTTCATGAACTCCTCCATGTCCTTATCAAACGAAGAAGGATGTGGGATTTCATAACTATCACTGTAACTGTTAATGACTGGATTAACTCCTCCTTTTGCCCTACTAAACTGATTTTCAATTTGCTTCACTGGGGTTTCTTGGACTTCATCCATATCAGAGCAGTCTTCCTCCTTAAACGGCGCTCCATATTGCTCACCTTTTTTGGGACCCAGTCCACTTTTCTTGTAAACCTTGCAAAGTGCATAAGCATCCGGTACTTTCCCACATCTCTTCAGCTCCTCATCGTGCAAAGTATACTCATGCATCATCCAGTCAGTGCGATTCCCACTAGGCGCACGGCCTGTATAGAAAACTAGAGTTTTCTTTACTCCAACCGACAGTGAATTATTCGTAATCGTGCGATCTTTTCCTGTAACTTTCCAGTAGCCATGTCCGGTCGCCCTGTTTATTCTTGTAGGTTTATTAGGG
Organism: Rosa persica; assembly: GCA_025331145.1. Lineage (NCBI taxonomy): Eukaryota > Viridiplantae > Streptophyta > Magnoliopsida > Rosales > Rosaceae > Rosa > Rosa persica. Next base: position 5,477,451 of record WFKR01000003.1, on the reverse strand, counting down.
TACTTGCAATTTCTAGGGCTGAAAAAGAACCATTGCCGGTCTCCGGTTTGTAATAAAGACAAACCGGGAAGCTCCTCCGGCTCGCAATTGTAGACGTCGGTTTCAGTGATGATGTTAAGCTTGAACCTTTTGTGGCAGATTTTTCGTTTCAGATAGTAGAGGACGAGTTCCTCTTCGGTGGGATGGAACCGGAACCCTGGTTGCTGGCGAAAGACGATCACCAAGTCGTCTGCTGATACCATCACTAGGTCTTGTAGAAAGATCAGACAAACGGGTCAAAAACTCGAAACCCTAAGAGAAACAACTCCACGAGGTTGAGGAAAAGGTTCTCTAGCATCGAATACGTCTAGGAAAGGGAGTTTAAATACTTAAATACAGGATTGCAAAAGTTACGAAAGCCTGATTGCAAAAGGAAAATAGTTGTATGGACAGACCGAGCACCAAAGTGCCGAAGAAAAGTCCATGAACAAGAAATTAATCGAGCTTTGTGCCTTTGTTTTTCAAGGTACACGCGCCCCCCGGCCGGCCGCCTGCCCGCCGGGGAGAGAGACTAGGAAATCTACAGCACCAAGTGAGGTTTTTAAGGGATTCGTGGTTAAAGAACGAAAATTTTACGATGCACTTGATGTTTTGGTGTTCTGAAAGTTACATAATATAATCTTAATCATTGGTTTCATTGCAAGGCTCTAATCTTTTAACATGTTACATAGGCTCTGATAATAATTTATTATAATAGTAAATACAAAATTATTTTTTATTTTCAAGGTAAAAAAGAATAAAGAGTTAAAAAAAAAATTTGGTAAATACAGTTCATGCCCAAATCATGTGAAAGCTGGACACATAACTTTTCTAAAAAGAAAAAATAAATTAACATCAACAATTGTGAGTTAATATATCCTCTAGATAGTTTGTGTTTCTATTGGATTTTCAGAAGTTTGCAAAGTAGCTGATTCTTTTTAGTTGAAGGAACAAGCCTATAAAATTTGCATCAAAGATGTATTTAGAGAAATACAAAAGTGTACAAATTAATGCTTCAGACAATATTGTACTCTACCTGGTGTTATGAATACTGTACTCTACTTGGTATTATGATTTTTTTTTTTTTTTTTTGAGTTGTGCAGAATATTACTATTGTATACGGTATTGGTGCTCTTTCCAACATTGAGCATTTGTCATTGAGTATTTGAATTTTATATTAAAATGCTCGCATGTAAAATATCACCATTCGATCAGTGATATATATTTATTTCGAAGAGTCACCAATGGACAAAGGGATGATACCGACAAAGTTCAGAATTTGAAATGAAATCACTATTAGTTTTTTAGTGACGTTTTTGGGTATTTGTCACGAGAGCAGAAGAAACCGTCACTAAAATGGTATCTCAGCCGTTGCTATTGCTCATAGTCACAAGATAAAGGTCGATGTAGGCCAAATGGCACCATTTGGAATGGAGTCTATAGTCCATTTTTTTTTCTTCAGACAAAGTCTATACTCCACTTTTGCAGTAGTTAGGTGTGATGGGTTTATTTTATCTTATTGGTGTTTGTCATTTCAAGCAGGAGAAAAGAAGAAAAATAAAAAAAAAATCAATTTTCATTTCAAAGTCCTTTAAGCTTATTGATGTGAATTTCACAAATACATGTATTTTTTATGTATTAAGTCTCGTATTTAGTACCGGTCAAGGCTACTAAACCAATTATTATTTCAGTGTATTGATTATGCCGGTTAGGGCCACAATCAACTCTTTAATTTAAACATTACGCTGGTCAAGGCCGTAATATCTAAAATTAGAGACCTAGAGAGCAAGATAATAGAGACTCAAGCAAGCTTATCTACAATTAAGCTAGCTAATAGTCGCCACACTTAAATCCTAGAGGCCACAAGACTATTATGTTGTCAATATATCAATTTATTTATCACAATTACCCACAACATAATTTTAAAGAGTGACAAAGCCTAGAAACATGCTTTTAAGAACTAATAAATTCTGATTTAAAGCATACATAATGGAAATTGCTTTTATTTCATTTAAAGCATTAATATTTACACAAGATGAGTTAGGGTTTCACAACCCTAACTCCCAAATTGAACTACTCACAATCCATAGTCAAATACATCATCAAAAGCATAGAAAAATTATGAAAGAGATAATAAGGAAGAAAGAGGAGGGATAGTTTCATCACTTCTAGTTATGAGCTAGTATGAATCAAGATATTTCTTCACTCAATTATCTAAAAATGGATGTATGCTATTGATGATGATTCACTTAGAAACCTTGAGTGTGCAATTCCAAAAGATTGAAATAAAAATTGAAGGGAAGAGGAGAGAGTATGAGGTGATGGGTGAGAGAAAATGGGAAGGAATAGAAATAGAGGTACTGTTGGAGAAACGAATATATATATGGGTGTGCGGCTGCAGGGTATTCTTCATTCAATGTGTGGCTGGTCGTTTTGCAAGAGAGAGGAAGATAAGGCCATGTGCTAGTGATGTGAGAGAGAAAAAAGATCCAAAAATATCAGCAGAATGAAATTGTGGTCTGAGCCTTTGTGTGAGAGAAAAAATGATTAAAAGAATGGTGGCCATGCTAGTGCGCCACGTGATGAAGGGAAAGAAGGCAGCAAAATGGATAATTAATCAAAGGGGTTGTTTAATTAAATGATCGACATGCGACAGCGTCTTTTTTGGTTAATTAACTAAATTGGTTTAATTAATTGTTAAGTTGTCCCCATTCTCCGATTAAACTAAAATTAATTAGTTTAATTAATTCTGCTGCAATTTCATCAAGTTTTGCTCATTTCAATAAACTTGTCTCAAGCTTGATTTTTGTCTTTTTGTCGGAAACACTATTTTGCTTCAATTTTGCACTTCTTCTTCCGAAATCTACAACTCCGTTTATTTACTACAATATAAATCAAAATAGATTAATTACATAATAATTACTTTGGAGATTAGCTTAATTCAAGTGTTTAGAACGTAATTATGGGTATAAAAATACGTGTATCAGTTGCACATAACTCTCACCTTGAACTCACACATGGATCATGAAAATGTAAAATGCCCTATCTCTGCTGGTGTGTGAATATCTCGTTTGATTAAACTAGATGGACATTTTAGTGATTCTATTTTGGACATTGCAAGTGTAAATTCTGGAAGTACAGTGGTAAAATTGTACAACAAGATTAACATATGGGCATGCAATTTAAAAGATGGAAAGATAAGGCGGCGGATGCAAAACATCTCGTGACACACTAACATCAGTAGGAACGACGTCGTTGAGGGCTTAACAGACAACGAGCTAACGAGCAGCTGGTACAAGATGAGTGAGTAGCTGAAAATAAAAGAAGGGTGGAGAAAGCTGACCTGATAGGTGAAGGAGCCATCGGAATTGAGCCAAGCGTTGCCCCAAGGGACCATTCTGAGATTGACTATGGAGATAAAGCCCATTCTGGAAGATCTTGGCCAAATGGTTCACTATGAAATCGGCACAATAAGGACACATAGTCTCTTAGTAGAGAGTCACACTCACATTTTCAGCAGTACAAGATTGAGATGGGTTTAAGACCAAGAAAAAGAAGAAGAGGAAGAGTTTGGTAAAAGCCACTTGGGAGATTAGATCACAGGCGCTTGAGACCCGACCCTATGTGGTTTATATATAAGAACTATCCGTTCCATTGGGATTTAAACTGTAATGAATGCTTGTAACTATCTCTACTTTTATGGTGGTGGATAATTATAATTTAGACCATCGCTGTGGATTGTTGGGTGGCCTTACTTTTATCCCTTTGCGTGCCCATATCATCATTTTGCTTTTCTTTTTTACGGGTTTCAACCAAAAAGTCTTCATTACCTACTAAATGTTTATTTGCTTTGGTCTATCCCTTTGTGTGCCCTGATGACATGACAGATTATCAAACGAAGAACGTTTGTATGGGCAGTTAATTACCTACTAAATGTTTCAGTTCATGTCGCGAATTGAGGAAGTTAGCAGAGAACTCACCAAAAATTATAAATTAGCCAGATGGTGACTAGAGATTAGAGAAAATTAGTTTACAGATCAACTTTTTCTTCAATGGCTTCCTAAAAAATTTCTATTACATATTCAAAAGTTCAAATCTCTATAATTTTTTGTTGGAATTTCAATAGTTTTTTTTATATAATATATTACCTAGAATTAAATAAAAACATAGCAGAAAAAAGTATGTAACTTTTTTATTATCTTTTTTTTTTTTTTAAGAGAAGCGAGTTAAGAGAATAATCTGTCCCCTTACTCGAAATTTTATTAAATGAAAGAGAAGTATAGAGAAGAGAAAGAAGGACTTGGCCAAAATCTTTCTCACCAACAAAACAAAAGAAACTAAGGAGAAACACACTTAATATAAGTCAATAGGCAACAAGCATAATTTAAAGACATTAAGAAAAAATCAACTCTGTTGGAACCTTTGAAGAACATAACCCAAGGTCAGTCATCAGATCAACCAAGCTGACGACAAAGTTGGCTTTATTACTCTTGACAACCATTTCAACGTCTCCAATACCTTTCGCCTATGAACGCATGTCTTCTGTGATGGCCAAACCTGTGTTCCAGCTGAGGAAATATCTTCAGAAGAATGCTATACATAGCTCTATAATACCATTTCCTCCATCTCTTGCAAAACAAAAGTGACCCGATGGCAATTCTGAACCCACATGTAAATCCAATCTCAACAATTATGATATTCCAATCAATCTCATCTCCAGAACTTGGATGGTTTCTTTTTGTTGCCGGAGGTGACAACCTTGTTCCGTCTTCTTCAGTCAAAGGAGGCCCGAATAAATCTTTGTTTCCTTCAAAGGAAGATTTTGGAAATGTTGGAAACTAATTATTGCTCGGAATCCTGCTGACCAATTGATTATGTGATAGATTCAAGAATGAAAGGAAAATGAGTTTTGTAAGCAATAGTGGAATTTGACCACTCAGGGTGTTGTTCTGTGAGAGTTCCAAAGATTCTAGCTGACTCAAATTGCTTAATGATGGTGGAATTGCACCTGTGAAGGCATTATTGGATAAGTTGAGAGGATATGCAGTGATTTGAGTTCTCCAATGTCATAGGGTATTGATCCGTTGAAATTGTTGCATGAGAAGTCAATCGAGGTGAAGACTGTTAAAATCTTTACTAGCTTCATCTCTAAACCTTTGCTGCTAACTATAACTGTATCCTGATAATAAATATCAGGACTATTTTTGTCTTGAAATTGAAGGTGATGGAGCTTTGACCGGGCATCATCTTCATTGGCCATTATTGTCTGCCAACTTGTCAAAGCTTTCCCGGGTACATTTCCACTAAATTGTTGTCAGCTAGGTCTATGATTTGAAGCATTGACCAAGTGCCATTATTCTTGGGACAATCAATGCCTCCATAAAATTTATTGGATCGCAAGATAAGGACACGCAAGGTGGATATGTCCTTCAAAATGCATGGAAATGGACATGTTATTTGATTCTTTCCGAGGTTCAGAACCTCTAATTGAGGGCAATTGACGAGTGATTTTAGAAACTGACTTTGTATCTGATTTTCACTGATGTCTAGAGTATGCAAACTGCAATTGTGAGACAACATGTCTACATTTCTAAGATTGTTTCCCCTTAAATTAAGTATTGAGAGAGTGATAATTGTAGTCAAGCAGTGAGGAACTGTGCCACTCAAGGAATTATTGGATAGATCAAGAACCTCAAGGTAAAGTGAATTGCATATTGATCCAGGAATTATCCCGTGAAGGTTGTTGCTTGCGACAGAGAAGAATCTAATGTGAAGAAGCATATCTCCAATGGTAGTCAGTATGGTAGAGCTGAAGTTGTTCCTTGAGTAATCCAAATAATACATGTTAGGTGACGATGAAATTGGGATTTTTCCATGAAGCTTGTTGGAATGAACGTCAAGGGATTCCATAGAAGTGAGATTGATTGTATGACTTTCTAGAGTTTCTAGAGAGTTACACGAAAGATTTAGGTACTTGAGATCTTTGAACCTCCGAATCCAATTGGGTATCTTTCCTTGTATCTGGTTATCTGAAAGATCCAACTGTTATAGTTCAGATTGATTTCTCAAGAAATCAGGGAATGTTCTCAAGTTTTAATGACGCCAAATACAAATTATTAAGTCGAGGAAAGTAGGAGTATGAGAAATTGGTAGCACCATGGCTAAGAAGCAAGCTATTGTGTGAAAGATCAAGAGTAAAAAGATTTCTCAGATGTTGAAGATTATCTAGAGGAAATGAGCCACTGAAATTGTTTGAAGTAAGATGAAGAATTGCAAGACCCCGTAAATTAAAGATAGACATGGGTATTGGCCCTTCCAGATTGTTTCCACTCAAATAAAGGCGTTTGACAGAGTAGGATGAGAGATTAGAAATTTCAGGAAAATGACCAAAAATTGGTTTTCGGAAAGATCTATCGAATCCAGCGAGGGAAAAGAAAACAAACAAGATGGAATATTCCCATTGAGCATATTGCCAGCTAAGTTGAGAAATGAAAGGTTAGTAAGGTTTTTCCAATGGATGAAATTAATATTACATGTCAGACCATTTGAAGAGAGGTCTATGCGTTCCTTGGCCCCACTAAATGACTGAATTGAATCTTCAAAGTTGTTTCCAGACATCAACAAAGAAACTAATTGCCTAAGGTTTGTCATAGACTTGGGGATTGATCCCGTGAAATTACAGTGTAATATCAATTGTGGACAACATTTTGAGGATGCCAATAGAGTTTGGTAATGCCCCTGAAAAATTAGTCCCGCTTAGATCCAGGTATTGAAGACATCCATTCTTTGGAAATTCTGGCAAGGAACCATCAAGTTTGTCATTTCCTAAAAGGCTTATCTCAAAAAGAGAAGGTAATTGAAAGATCTCTTTCGGAAATGTTCCTTGCAAATTACAATCATCGAGACTCAAGGATGTCAAGTTTGAAAAGTTGGCAAAGAATGCTGGAATTGGAGCAGAGATATTGTTCCCTCCCAATTGAATCACAGAGAGAGATCGGAGGTCAGCAAGAGACTCATGAAAAGGGCCTGAAAGACTACAACTGGACAAGCTCAACACCCGGAGGTTGGGAAGGGAAGACGATATGGCTTGGCACCACCCACTCCCCTCTGCTGATATTTGGACATAATCAAGATACAACTCTCTAAGCTCTGTGAGGTTCTCTACCAGCTTGTGTAAATTCGAGATCTCAAGTTTGAACTCATAAATATCCTCATAGGGATCAACGTTGAAATAATTTAGAGAAATATCAAGAACTACAGACCTCGTCAAGCGTAAAATCTCAACCGGGATTTGCCATGAATAATCATTTTGAGATAACTTTAGATACCTCAAATTCATGAGCTGCCCGACTGCAGATGGAATTGATTGAGAGCCGTTGCCAAGTTTGTTGTCCTCCAAATTGAGGCTTTGAAGATTTTGAAGATGGAAGAGACTGCTGGAATTTCAATGCCACCGGAGATTGATTTACTGCTGAGGTAAAGACCCAGAACACGACCATTGGTGCTGCAAGTAACTCCGACCCAAGAGCAGCAATCGGTACTTGAGTTCCAGGTAATAAGCTTGGAGGAAAGAGAGGAATTGAATAAAAGGCTACTCTTGAAATCGAGCAATGATTGTTGCTGGTCTGGAATACACTTGCTATGAACTAGGGGGATGATGATGATGATACTAACCCAGAGTGTGACCAAGAGAAGGAAGAAATGTAGCCAAGTTTTCATTCTAGATTAGCTTTTTAGAGACGTCTTGCTTAAGTGAAGAACTCTTAATGGTTAGTGACTTTTATAAGGTGGAAGTGGAAAACTCAACGAGATTTGTAACCACAAAAAAAGAAGTTAAATGCATATGATGGAATGTGAAAGACATTAGCCGGACATTGACCATGAGAGCCGCAGTCACACTGGGCCCTGGTTTCAGACGTTGAAGTTGAATTTCTGGGTTTGGAAGGTGTTGAAAATTCTAATATTTAGATAGCCCATGGAACTCATTAAGTTAGAGGCTACATATATTTCGAATGTCGAAATTGCATCTTTTTCGTAACTTATTTTTGGCAAGGTAGATGAATGATTAAGGAATGAGATAAGATAAGTTATAAGGTCAGTAGAACACTCATATATCAATTGGTTTTTGATGGTCTATATTTGAGTTATGTCATCCGTTTAAAAAAGATGAGTTGATTTGTGGATACCCCTTCTTATACGTTAAGAGAGGTGATGGTATATGGTAATGGAGTACCGTGGAAAAAGGGTTCCATGAGATTTGTGGTTTATTGACTGTGAAGTCCTCCATCTGTGAATGCTGTTTTATTGAATGGTGCTTTCCTACTTTAATTCAGTTTTTTTTTTTTTTTTTTGATGATTACTTTAATTCAGTTGTTGTAGTTTTTTTTTGGTGAGAAGGAGGCAAAAACCCAGCAAAAAAGAAAAACAAAAAGAAGCTAGCCCATAGGGCGAATACAAATAGCACGTGGCCAAGAAGTACCGCTCAGATCATCTAACATGGAAGAGACAGCAGCAGGCGGCACTTCAGCAAAAAGATGATAACCAAGCTCCAAAGAAAGACTAAATTTTGCAAGGCAGTCAGCAAGCATATTCTTCTTTGTAAATGTGAATAATCCTTGATTCATCAAAAGCATCCAAAAGGATCTTGCAACTGCAAATGAAAGCTCCAAGAGGATGAAAATCGCAGTTGGTACTATGAAACAAGTTGATCAAAGATTCAGAGTCGCATTCAACGATAAGATTTTTGATGCCTATCCCTGAAGCAATTTGTATACCAAGGTAGACACCCCACATCTCAGCTTCGAGAATTTGACCAATGCCAATATTAGCTGCAAAGCCATGCACCCAATCTCCATTACTGCATCTAATTGCACCTCCACAACCAATTCTGCCATTTTGACCAAATCTGGTGCCGTCCACATTTAATTTGAACCAACCCTGCTCAGGTTTGCTCCATGCAAGGTGTTCAACCCGCCTAGGCAGATTTGTGGGAGCATTTTGGTTGGCTTTATGCCAATCCCAAACATAAGAAAGGATGATATTCCCTAAATTGCTAGGGAGAACAAAAGATGGCTCAAATATCATACCATTCCTCCATTTCCAAGTGAACCAGCAAATATAAATAAATAGCTCGCTCCATCTTAAAACATTATAACAACTGTCATGACAATGAAGGTTGGCAGCAAGCCAACCATTCCAATCAAGATTAAAGGCAGGAGTCACACTAATAGGTATAATAAAAGCATTCCAAACCTGGTTAGCACAAGGGCAGTCCCTCAGAAGATGAAATTCAGTTGTTGTAGTTGTTGATATGGAAGCTCAAAATAGTTCATTAAACCTCCAAGATATTTGTGGCGAGTACAGAACAAAACAAATAAATTAAACCATACCTTCTGCTAATGACACCAATTATAATAATATGTTTAAACTTGAAGTTCAACCCCAGAATATCAACCTCATACCCACCTCGAATGACAACACCTAAAAAGCCTGTACCAGGATTCTATTTCGATCTGTATGATTAGTTAAAGCTAACAAACCTCATGCTGAGGGTTTCTCATGTGTACTGGCAAATAAAAAAAATCAAATGCAATTTCCTTCTTTATCTTGCATACTAACCAACGAAACTCTAATTAAATTGCATGTACAAGAATCAATTATGCTTGAAAAAGCAAGAATATTGCCTCAGTTTATCGGAGTCAAATAGTAGTAGTAATTCGATAGAGTTATATCGAACCCTTTGATTAAAACATATAACTGTGGAATTACTTGATGATTAATCAGAAAATTTGTACATTAAGTATGACCATTTAGAGACGCTAGAGAATTTTGAGGTTCTGTTGATGGATATGGTGGGTTGAAATCTGTTGAAGGAATACAAGTTGACTCATATTGTAGACTTTTGGGCATTTTGTAATATTCTGAAACTAGCATAATTAACAAAACCACAAGGCTTGCGTGTCCCGGGGGCGGGCCGGGGTTGGTGGTGGTGGTAAGTTACACATGCATGGCTACTCTGCTCCCTAAACCCTAAACCCTAGAAACCAAAACCAATTGATTTTGCTAACTATCAACTGCACATGAAGACTGTGAACGTTAGTACCCTCTATTTCACACCACTTATTTCTTGGTGCTTCCCTGCTACGATGATTTAATTTCATCATCAGAGAAATAATGATCAAAACCAAACACCCGCCATCTGGATCCTGAGAGTATTTCATGATATACATTTATGCTATTCTATTATCTTATGGGAACCACCTGTTTGGCATTGCTCGATCCAAGCCTTAAATTACAACTAAATATGCATCAGCTTGTGTGGTCAGTCTGGATCTTTAGCAAATGTAACTTCTCTGCCTAGACTAGAGAAAAGGTATACACGCACATTCCTGTAGGCACCCTAGCTAGCTTTCTCCAAATGGATTTTCTCTTGCCAACCACAACCAGCTTGATTACTGAACTTGTGAAGATAATTAATACACCAAATAGCTAATTCAATTTGATAGCAGAGCTTTCAGTTCAAAGACAAAAATTCAGTATTGCTTTGAATTTGAAAATCTTCTCCCTTGTTATTTTAACCCTTCTATATATTCATTCCCTCATTGTTTTCCCTCAGACTATGAACCTCGCTATATCCATAGCTTTACTATGTGTCTGTGTTGTGTTCCACTCTCTTTCTATTATCAAGTAGCTCTGGTGTTTTACCAATTGTAGTTTTACACAATCTCTTCATTCTCTCGCCCTCCATTATTCTCTCTCATCTAATACAATCTTTTATCTTTGCTGTTCCATTAACTTGTTGCTTCTGGTTCCATGTCATGTCACCGGCCACACCATCAAAGTAATTGCTGTCATAGCTTAATACATCATCCATCCAGATTCAAGAACCTATGGTGTTAACTTCAGCTTGCAACTAAGTTCCTTCTGTTGCAAAGCATGTCTTCTGTCTTGGAAAGCCTTCAATATGGATCACTAATTAAGTTAGGATCACAAGTTATAGATTAATAGATATTTCAGGCTGTGATGAAGTGGGGATATTCAGAATCTTAGTGGCCAAACCATGCTTTTGGAAACCCTTACCCTGTGCTTTTGAAACTGTATTTAGGGTGAAATGCGTACCATGCCATGGGGGCTCATGCCATGGTGTCAAACACACGTAGAAGCTACATCCTCAGATCACATGCGTACTGTAGTACAGAAGGGCTGGTTTCACCACCTCTTTATTTGCTGGCAAGAAATGAGAGACAACTAGCCAACAAAGAAGAGAGATGCCACGGGTGAAATCCTGGAGTGGAAGCAAGATCGTGAGAAATGCTTCACTTTTCAATTCATCTCTCGCTGTGAAAAGCTGGAACACAATCCCAACCCACCATGCCAAGTAATTGAGTTATGTCTTTTTTACGACTATGTATCTATGGTCGTCCCCATTTTGGGACAATTTTATTTCTGTATTGAGGAGTTTGCACTAAATCTGTTCTTTGGTCTTCAGTCATGTACTTATGGGGAATTTTTACTCAAACTTTGTCTACTATTGCCCCTATTTGGAATACATCATTGTGAAATATATATTTGGAATACATCATTGTGAAATATATCTTGGCTTATAATCTTGTCTTCTGTGTGTGTGTGTGTGAATCAACCTGTGCACTACTCATCTTTCCAGTGAAAATGTGCATAAATGATCAATAAAATTGTCAGCATAAAGGACTTTGGCTTTCTACCGTGATTAACTCGAGACTGCCTGTCAGTTGGTATTGGTCTAAACTCTTAAGTAACAATTAAGTATCTAGTTAATGTTGTATTGCCCAAGAAATTGTTCTTACTCAGTAGGAACAAGTTCTTGGGCATGTTTTAAATCAATTTGTCAACTGGCTTTTTAACTTCTATAAGTAATTAGGTCAGTGCACAAGCAATAGCGTTCTGTAAATCCGATTTGAATAGTAGTTTTTAACTTTTTTTACATATATTCGTTGCAATAACTGGAATATAAGCTTGCAGTTTGGTCTGCACAAGCAGCTGGCAGAAGCAAATAATATAGCTTTGACCTTCAGTTTTGTCCACTAAAAATAGTATAAACACAGAGAATCTCAATCTCCATTCAGAAATCATATCTTCAAGTACCCTGCTTTTTTCTCCAAGCTCTGATGTTCACAACTATAAAATCTCCACCTTCTGATAGTTCTCAACCCTTGATTTCCCTCCTCATCTTCTAAACACTATCCTTATCCATCTCCGCTTCTCATATCCAGAAATTACTCCATGAGTTGCAGAAAGAAATTTTTGTCTTGCAAAGAAGAAGGCCTTCCATATCTCACAAGGCCCTATCTATGGAATGGACTGCATTAATTAAGTTAGTGTTGTGAATTTGGCTCGTTGATATGCCCAAGTTGATTAGGATTCAGAACACAACCAGATGGGTAAATGCAGATTAGTGCGCACAGGAATTCTTCTAGTATCCTAATGGGTTTTGGAATAGGAAGAAGTTATTCCTATTGATTTAGACCTGGAAAGTAAGTTCTATTCTAGTTAGGAATAGGAAAGCTAGCTCTCTTTCCTTGTTCTAATAGTTTTAGGAATCCTAATGTGACATGTTTCTAACCAGCACCTATAATCTATAAATATGGCTGCAGAGAGATCACATAACGTGTCCTCAGATCAGAGAAGAGATCTCAGAGAGTTCTCAGTTAACATACAAACACAGAGGCAGGGAGAGCCAAGGGTGATAGAGAGATCTAGCAAAGGGGTTGAGGATTAGCATAGGGATTTCAATAAGTACTTGTAATCAAGTTGTTATTCTCCATAGTGCTAGTGATTCTCAAGAGAGATCACACAGAGGGCGTAAGCAAAGTTTTTGTCGAACCTCTATAAAATTATGTGTTAGTGTGCTGTGGTTTTTGTTGCTGTGATATTTTGCATCATCATCCTATTACAGTTTGCAGTCATAAGTCTATAAAGAGAAACAAGGTTCTGGGTAAAAGGTGCATATTTACTACAAAGTGGTATCAGAGCTTAGGCTCAAGGTGTTTCTAAGATGGCAGATGACAAGGCAGACGCAGGCCGCAATGTGATGCCCATTATGTTGAATGGGAAGGATAACTTCACATTATGGCAGAGGAAGATGAAAAGTGTCCTGATTCTACAAGGTCTGTACGAGGCTATTCTCGGGATAGAGAATAAGGCAGCTGATATGGCAAACAAGGTTTGGCAGAAGATGGATAAGAAGACAAAGAGCTTTATAGAGCTACATCTTGCCGATTATGTATTGGTTCATGTATTGGCTAGTGCCTGTGAGAATATGAACAGCAAAGAGACCTGGGATTATCTCGAGAAGGTTTATGCAGGTAAGGTTCATTTGGTGAGAATATGGGCAGCAACAAGACATTGGACAATGTCAAAGAGGTTGACGCGGATAAACTCTTCTTGAAAGGTGAACTCTATAGTATTTGGATGGAAGAAGGCTGGGATATGCAGGTTCATCTAAATAAATTTCAGATTGTGTTGCCAATTTATCAAAAAAGGTGGATGTGAGGTATAAAGATGAGGAGAAAGCACTTATGCTGCTAAGATCTTTACCAGCTTCATTCGAGCACTTCATCACCAGACTCGTTTCTGATAAGGATTCTCTCAAGTATGATGAGATTACCGAAGCTATTCAATCTTATTTTAAGATGAGTAGGGAGACCGAAAGCTCTCAAGAAGGAGACATTCATGTCAAGGGCAAGGAGACAGGTTAGTTGACGAGTAAGAAGGATAAATCTGGTAACAGGGGTACATCAAAATCCAAGGAAAAATACAAGAAAGGTTGCTTCAAATGTGGTGCTGCCGACCACTTGAAAAGAAACTGTAAAGAAGGGAAGATGAAAGTAGAGGCGATGGGAGGGAGTTCAAGCACAGCCAATGTAGTCATCAGACAAGATAAAGATGACGGTGAACTCCTTGTGGTAACATCCAGCTCCAATGCTTTTCAGAAATTGGATTTTGGATACCAGTTGTACATTCCACACGTGTGCAATCTGAGAATGGTTCGACACATATGAGGAGAGTAGCAGTGGAGAAGTTTTTAGGTGAGATGACTCACCATGTAGGATCCTAGGTATTGGATCAGTGAAAATCAGAATGCATGACGGAGTTGTTAGAATGCTGGAAAATGTCAGATATATTCCTAAGTTAAGGAAGAACTTGATATCTTTGGGTACTTTAGACAAGGCCGGATATAAGTATAGCTCTGAAGAAGGAAAACTCAAAGTTCTCAAGGGATCACTTGTTGTGATGAAGGGCGACATTCAACCTAACAACTTATACAAGCTTCAAGGGACTACAATAATAGGTGGAGTTGCAATGTCTACTGAGGTAAAAGATAAGACTGAGCTATGACATCATCATCTAGGGCACATAAGTCAAAGAGGAATGCAGGAACTCCACAAGAAAGGTAAGCTAGAAGGTATCAGTGTTTGCAAACTGAATTGCTGTGAGGATTGTACTCTTGGGAAGCAGAAGGTGGCATTCAAGTTAGCAAATTGTGAGAACAAAAGCAAAGGATTGCTGCATTATATTCACTTAGATGTATGGGGCCCGACACCAGTAAGGTCTATGGGAGGCTTCAAGTACTTTGCTACTTTTCTAGATGATTTTTTGAGGAAGATTTGGGTCTACTTTATGAGGGAGAATCCGAGGTTTTCACTAAGTTTAAGGAGTGGAAAACAGAAGTAGAAAATCTAACAGGCAGAAAAATCAAGGATTTGAGAAGTAATGGTGGTAGTGAATATAGAATGAAAAGGTTCTTACAATTTTTTAAGGATGAAGGAATCACGAGGCACTTCATGGTGAAGGAGAATCTCCAACAAAACGGGGCTGCTAGAAGGATGAATAAAACTCTCTTGGAGAGAGAAAGAAGCATGGGGCTGCATGCAGGATTACCGGACACATTTTAGGCAGATGCAGTTAACCATGCGTGTTATTTGGTTAATCGGTCACCATCAAAAGTCTTGGACTTCAAGTGTGCAAAGGAGGTATGGTCTGGAGAACCAGTTGACTACTCTAACTTAAGGGTGTTTGGTAGTAGTGCATATGCTTATATTTCCGACAATGAGCAAATCAAACTCAAGCCAAAGTCATGCAAGTGCATATTTCTCGGTGTTGAGAAAGGAGTAAAGGGCTACAAGTTATGGGATATTGTCAGCAAGAAAAGGGTTCTAAGTAGACTTGTCATTTTTTATGAGGAGACAATGTCGTTTAATGAAGTCAAGACAAGTAAGGTGAAGCAGAAGACTGATGTAGAGAAAGCAACTGAAGTTCCTCTAACCAAAGGGATCATGGAAGAAACTCCAGCTCAGGTAGAGCAAATTAAGTAGGTGGAGCATGATAAAGGGGTTATCGAGGAAGAAGTCTTAGAGCAACAATATCAGTTATTAATACAAGCTCAAGTGGAGTAATTAGCAATACGAACCTACGACTCAGTTCGTCAGTCACTTGGGCAGGAGTTTCAGAGAAGCATAGCATTGGACAAGTATGCTTTAAGTTTCAGTCCAGGAGATCCAACCACGTATCAGGAAGCTATAGCAAATGATGTATAAGAAAGTTGGATGGGAGCTATGTTAGAACAGATGAAGAAGTCCATATAGAAGGACTTGGTTCAGGAGTCAATTCCTAAGCCCAAAGAAAGAAATCAGATTGGCTATAAGTGGGTTTATAGGAAAAAGGAAGGAATGCATGATGAAGAAGCCATGAGATTCAAAGCTCGGGTATTGGCCAAGGAGTATTCACAGAAAGTAAAGGTCGATTATGACCAAATCTCACCAGCGGATAGCTGCGTTTATCATCATATGTTCAAGGATAGTATGGTTTTACCATTGCTACTTTATTTAGGTGACGTGTTAGCTACATGTCAGGATATGTCTAGAATTCTGAAGTTAAAGACACAAGTAGGGATGAAATTTGACATAAAGGATCTAAAAGCTGCACAATAGATCCTAGGAGTGAAGATAAGGAGGGACAGAGAAGCGGGAAAAGTATGGCTATTATATGAACCCGTGTCCACTCCACCAGTAGCACACTTCCAGTTAAGTGTGCAGAGATCATCTACGAAGGAGTTAAATGAGATGATGAATGTGTCTTATGCAAGAGCAGTGGGATGTCTTATGTACGCTAGAATCTGCATAAGAGGTTTAGCTCAAGCATTGAGCGTTGTGTCAAAGTATATGGCGAATCCAGGTAGACGACACTTGCAAGCAGTGAAGTGGATTCTGTATTACTTGAGAGACACCAAGGAGCATGGATTTGTGTTTGAAAGACAACAAGAACAAGTATGCAATGCTGGTCATGAGGGTTCAGATTTGGCAGGAGACATAGACAAGAGAATACCTGCAACAAGTTATGTTTTTACTTGTGGTGAAGGTTTAGTGAGCTGTAGAGCAACTAAAGAATCAGCTACGACGTTGTCTACCACTGAAGCATGGCACTAACAGAAGCTTCCGCAAAAGCATTATGGCTTAATGGGTTATTGAGTGAGTTTGGAATTCAACAAGTTGTTGTGGTGAAGAATGGGATCATCAATTTGCCAAGGAATCAAGTGTTTCAAGCAGAGACGAAACATGTTGATGTTCGTGATCATCGCAGCGAAGATTGGGTCATCTCAAGGAAGATAACAACTGAGAAAGTTCATTCAAGGGAGAATGTCTCAGATTGTTTGACCAGGACCATTGCCATGGAGGAGTTCAAGTGTTACTTAAACCTGCTCGTTCTTACAGCATGTTGAGATTGAGGTGGAGCACCTCCTCACTTGAGGTGTGTTGAGGCAAGAAGAGTCTTGCCAAGGTGAAGGTTCTTGAAGGTTTCAGGATTACTTCAAAAAGTACAAGATATCCTGGAGGTTGCAGCAATCAGTTTGGTATCAACTCACCAAGGTGGAGATTGTTGTGAATTTGACTCGTTGATATGCCTAAGTTGATTAGGATTCAGAACACAACCATATGGGTAAATGAAGATTAGTGATCACAGGAATTCTTCTAGTATCCTAATGGGTTTTGGAATAGGAAAAAGTTATTCCTATTGATTTAGACCTGGAAAGTAAGTTCTATTCTAGTTAGGAATAGGAAAGCTAGCTCTCTTTCCTTGTTCTAATAGTTTTAGGAATCCTAATGTGACATGTTTCTAACCAGCACCTATAATCTATAAATAGGGCTGCAGAGAGATCACATAATGTGTCCTTAGATCAGAGAAGAGATCAGAGAGAGATCTCAGAGAGTTCTCAGTTAACATACAAACCAGAGGCATGGAGAGCCAAGGGTGATAGAGAAATCTAGCAAAGGGGTTGAGGATTAGCATAGGGATTTCAATAAGTACTTGTAATCAAGTTGTTATTCTCCATAGTGCTAGTGATTCTCAAGAGAGATCACACAGAGGACGTAGGCAAAGTTTTTGTCGAACCTCTATAAAATTATGTGTTCGTGTGTTGTGGTTTTTGTTGCTGTGATATTTTGCATCATCATCCTATTACAGTTTGCAGTCATAAGTCTATAAAGAGAAACAAGGTTATGGGTAAAAGGTGCATATTTACTACAGTTAGAATCACAAGTTACATGAAATTCAGGCAGCATTTTGCGGCCCACAGCGAGAACAGGCTAAGGGATGGTGTATGCCGTCGCTCCTTCTGGAAAGGTTGAAAAATGCGAGGGAGAAACTGGGGCAAAGTTTTTCAGCCGACTGAACATTGTCGGGTTGTTGCATTTCTACCTTCTCTTCAGTGTTTCTACGTCGTTGGAGAGTTGAATATCTCCATTTTATCTTCTTTTTTTTTCTTTTTCTTTGCTTGTGAGGAACAGTCTCTTGGGCACTCTTTAAATATTGTTGCACCACAATATTATCAAGGGGATTTATGTTTCTATGGTTTTGATACGGTAATGTCATATATTGTATACCATCATCATTAGTTTACTCATGTGGGACTAATGATCTTGGATATGTTCATTGCCCTCACTCAACAAGGGCCAGGCATGTCTTAGTAACGTTGTTGGCCTTCAACTTCTTATCGGAACTATAATTCCTCTTTCCATGCTTGTCTGTAAAGATTTTCATTAGATGATATGGGTCTTTGTACACAAAAGCTTTCTTCAAACAGCTTAGGAGTTGGGACTTTAGATGCCTTTTTTTTTTTCCATCAATACAATCTTATATCTTTTACTTTACAGTCATTTCTACAGGGAGACTAAACATTTTGCAAATAGAATTACTATGAACACCCGGTTCAATAGACTAGGACATTTTCCCATGTAAAGACAACATCTATTTATTGTCATTGATAACATTTTTTTATTGTCATTGACAACATTTGTCTACAAAGTGTCAACCTGGTTGACAATATCCTGATATCGTCAATATTTTTTGTGTTAATTCATCCTACCTTGTACAGAACAATCTCTCGGGCATTGTTTAATTATTGTAGTACTAGATCTATAGCTTTACTGTTCTCGATCAATACGATTAAAAGGGAATTTATGTTTCCACGGTTTTGATTTGGTCATGACATATATTTTATTTAATGAAGCACTCAATTAATTACTTGATCATTAGTTCACTCATGTTGGACTAACTGTGAATTTATATATGCCAAGACTTGTTTCTGCTGCTCGTTATTTCGGCTATCATTAAGTTTGGTTAGCATCGAATTGTTAGCTGTGGATAACTGACTCTAATGTTCATTGCCTTCTGTCAGCAAGGCCAGTGCACGTCTTACTGCTGTTGTTGGTCTTCAAACGTATTTTCGAGGAACATATATTATGAAAATCTGTAATTATGTACATATATAATCCTTGTTTGCATAGATTAATCTCGTAATCATGAAAGTCTGCGATCAATTCCCCCAGCAAATGCATCTTGTACACCATATATGTAGTCAGATACCAAGAAAAGTTCGCTAATGAATACATATGATCCCTTTCTCGATCACTAGTACGTTGTCATTTCACGATGTATAGCATTTTGAATAGTTCTTCACAATGATAGCTTTCCAATTCCTACCAAAACTGATTCCTTACGAAGTTGAATTGAAATTCAAAGTTATAATGCTAGTGATTTCCTTGATCAAAATCTATTTGAATCAACAGTAGTGTAATTGCAATTAGTACTGTAGAATCCGTAGTTCTAGTTATAAGCTTTTTTTTGACACACTGTATCAATAGGCAGGGTGTCCAGTCTCAATTAATCTCACCAACTCTGATTACAAACCTCATATCATGCATCAACCAATCAATTAATGTCTTCTGCAAAATCTGCACCATAACAGAAGAAACGGGTACAAATGGGAAACTGCAAGCAAACTTTGACCAAAGCCAATTGATTTTACCAATTAACTACCATCTGCACACAAAGTCTGTGAAGATAAATACCTATCATCCTCGCCATACATAATTTCAATCGGCTGTTTACCAAGGTTTTGAAATGCTCTAGTTTGCTTTGGTTCAACTCTTTGCTTCAACTATGAGTCAAGTACTTAAGTATGTCATCATAGAGATTAGAAAAAAATATTTTTAGTCACTATCGTTTGATCGACACTTTAATCATCAATATCTATAAAATTTTACTTTATTTACTCAATTTTAATTCTGAGTATCATTTTACTCAATTTTAATTCCAGTGTATTTTTAAGATAAAAAAAAAATCACGTGACTCCTCACGTCCCATTTTTTCAAAGTTATTTCTTGTTCCTTCACCTTTTACTCACTATTTTCCTCTAATCCTTCACAATTCTCTCCAAAATTTATGGATTCCCTCTAATTTTCCTCCCTTCCCCTTTCTCTTCGACCTACCATGTTAATCAGCATAGTACATTTATCCATGTTAGTTATCTGATGATGAGATTAAACAAGAGTCTTCACCTAGCTATAAACAACCAGTGAAAATAAATAGCATGCAGCACCATAATCACACACCAAACAGTAAAGGCATGCAATCCTTTTCTTAGAGACGACCCAGATGGTTAATTAGCTATATGTTCTCTAGGTTTGCCATTTACGACAGTCTGCAAGCTGCACTCTGAAGCTAGCTATAGAGCAATTAATTTATCAGAGAACGTGTTTTTTGAGAATCTGAGTGACTATGGTCATCGATGTTTTAACTATCTTCTCAATAGACCAGTAATCTGAGTGACTATGGTCATCGATGTTTTAACTATCTTCTCAATAGACCAGTAAGAGTACTACCAGACCAGTGTACTGTGTTGGAGCTCCAATTATATATGGGATGGAAACCCTGCACCAAACCAAATTAGAAGAAATAGAGAAATCGATCTTTAGACGACTAGTACACGACACGAGTCAATATGTTGAAATGAAAATGGACGAGGATAACCTTAAAATAATGGCAAGTGAAGTGTGACGTAATTCTTTTTATGAAACAAATATATCGACAGATTAAAGTGATAGTCGGAGTTAAAAGAAGTGAGATTTTATAAATATAGGTTGCTAAAAAGTTGAGTAACTTCCTACATATTTATTTACTCCGCTTCAAAAGCGAAAGCAAAACCCCATTAATTGAAGCAGAAATATATTAAAAAGAGAAAAATTCAGCTACTGTCCCCAAATTATTTTCTTAAGACCAATTTGATGCCCAAACTCTCAAAAGTATCAATGTGATACTCAAAGACGTGGCAAGCACGTGGGTCCAAAAAAATATGAAATGATCAATTTACCTTTTTTTTTTTTTTGAAAAATTCATCTACCGTCCCCAAACTATTTTCCCAAGACCAATTTGATGCCCAAACTCTCAAAAGTATCAATATGATACCCAAAGACCTAAATTAGTATCAACGTGATACCTTCGTCCAAAATTTCTGACGGCGCCGTATGTTTGCTGACGTGGCAAGCACGTGGGTCCAAAAAAGTGAAATGACTAGTTTACCCTTCTTTTTTTTGTTAATTCATTTTTTTTCTTTTCTTTTCATTTCTTTTTCTTCCTTCTTCTGGGATTTTCTTCTTCTTCTTCTTAGGGTTCAAGGCGCCAAGCAGCTTGGGTCTGAAGCTTCCAATCGAACCCGATACCGGTCGAAGAACATAATGGTGCTGAGATGATCAACGACCCATCGGCGTAAATTGGGGCCACTGAGTTATTGAGTGAGACGAGGCGTTCAGTCGGAAGGTACCGTGAGAGAGTGGCCGTTGAGGCGGAGTACGTACAATCTCCAAGACCTAAATTAGTATCAACGTGATACCTCCGTTCAAAATTTCTGACGGCGCCTTATGTTTGCTGACGTGGCAAGCACGTGGGTCCAAAAAAGTGAAATGACCAGTTTACCCTTCTTTTTTTTGTTAATTCATTTTTTTTCTTTTCTTTTCATTTCTTTTTCTTCCTTCTTCTGGGATTTTCTTCTTCTACTTCTTCTTATTCTTCTTCTTAGGGTTCGAGGCGCCAAGCAGCTTGGGTCTGAAGCTTCCAATCGAACCCGATACCGGTCGAAGAACATGTTGGTGCTGAGATGATCAACGACCCGTCGGCGTAAATTGGGGCCACTGAGTTATTGAGCGAAACGAGGCGTTCAGCCGGAAGGTACCGTGAGAGAGTGGTCGTTGAGGCGGAGTACGTACGACCTCCAAAGGGGAGGCGGTCCAGTTCTAGGGATGCCATTTTAGTTTTCTTCTTCTTCTTCTCTCTCTCCTCCTCTCTCTCTCCCCCTCCTCTCCTTCTCCTCTGCCCAAACCATCACTAACGCCGCCGAGATCCTCTCCAAATCCTGTTACAAATCCATCTCCCTCGCACTCCTGTGGATTAACAACCTCCTCCCATCGCTTTCCCTGTCCGATCACTCAAGATTGCTACCATGCTCGACGACCACTCTCTCACGGTACCTTCCGGCTGAACGCCTCGTCTCGCAACAGCTCGGCAACCCCAATTTACGCGGACGAGTCGTTGATCATCTCAACACCAGCATGTTCTTTGACCGGTGTCGGGTTCGATTGGAAGCTTCAGCCCCAAGCTGCTCGGCGCCGTGAAACCCTAAGAAGAAGAAGAAGAAGAAGAAGAAGAAGAAGAAGAAGAAGAAGAAGAAGAAGAAAATCCCAGAAGAAGAAGAAGGAATCACGCTGATACCAATTTAGGTCTTTGGGTATCACATTGATACTTTTGAGAGTTCGAGTATCAAATTGACCTTGAAAAAATAGTTTGGGGACGGTAGATGAATTTTTCTATAACAAAAAGGTAAATTTGTCATTTCACTTTTTTTTTTTGGACCCACATGCTTGCCACGACAGCAAACAGACGACGCCGTCAGAAAATTTTGACGGAAGTATCACGTTGATACCAATTTAGGTCTTTGGGCACATTGATACTTTTGAGAGTTTGGGTATCAAATTGGTCTTGGCAGCATAGTTTGGGGACGGTACCTGAATTTTTCTCTTCTCAAAAGTATGAAAGTTGGAGGCTCCGCCTCACTCCTCCATTTTACATACGCTATGAACATACACTCACAGTGGTATGAACTGGTGGAGATTGGAGACAGCCGAGTATGCTGAATGCAGATGGAGCCTAGTAGATAGCACAAGTGAGCTACAAAACTGCAACTAGAGATTCGATACAAAGTTAAGGCTTTGCATTCTAAATTTGTAATTGTTAATTTGGTATTTTCTGTGATAGGATATGGTTGTCATGATGGAATTTGTTGATTTGGGAATTCCCCTGTAGTAAATGATGAGTTATAAATAACCAAAGTTTTCCTGTAACTTCGAGACTTTGGCTCCTCATGGTAAATTGACAAGCCCGGCTCATACAAAAACATCCCCCATTGAAGTATAGGGAAAGCTTTTACAGTTGTCTCTTCGCAATTTACACTCAATTAATCAAATGATAACACAACCGTTAACATTTACTAGTCGTCTTAGGCTCTTAGCATGTAATGATTTGAATTTTTCACCATATATAAAGAGAGGAGAAAAGGTTACACTTTACAGCCACATGCAGGCACACTTTGATCAAAACCCAATTGGTTTAATCTGCACACTAGCCTAGCCTGCGCCCTCTCATTACGCAATCTGCACCACAATAAAGAAAATTAAATGTGTTCTTGATCAGTACGCACCGGTGTTATTTGTTGGGTGCTAAAAATTTTGAAGGCCAAGCGTAGTTTCATTTCCAAAACCTGAGTCGCTAAACGGGCCGAAACGGACATGCGCAGATGGCGGGTCGGGTCGCTACGGTCTGGAAGGGAAGGATAGTTTCGTACTTTTACTGTCTTCGACCACCCTAATTCCTGGTCGCTGTAGAAACAGCACCAGAAAACAGACCTGGTTGCCTCTACGTACTCCAACCATTTCTGTTTATCCTAGCTCAGATCCTCTTTCAAGATTGATTGATAAGAACCAACAATGGACGCCACTATGGTTTGCGCCACAGACGGCGAGGGCATCATGCATTTAGCTCGTTTAACAGTGCCAACATAAATCACATCCTTAAGTTTCAATGAACTACGTACATCATCCTCACCTTCGCTAGTAACTAGATCACTAGATCAGGTATGTGAACTTCCACTTCTATCTTTTTCATGTTGATAAGTTCTTGTCAGTTTCACAGTCTGAAATCCAGGCTCATCTTCTATATTAAAAGGAAAACCACTCGGAACCTCTTCAATCTTCTGATCATCGGTCTCTTCGGCGCACTGAATCTTGACGTCGATGGCTCTGAGAAGGCTGTGGTCGGACTTGTACCGAGGGTTCGGAACCAGAGGGCCCGGAGAGGGCTTTATGGCGGTGATAACGGCGGCGTGGTATTTCCGCTGGCCGCGGACGAGTGGCTAGGCGAAAACTGGGTAAGTGTTTTTAATTATATGCATCATTTATTTATTCGTCAGTTGGTACTGTAAAGGAGTTTTGTATTGTCGTGTAAGGTTTTGATTGTTGATATTGGATTGTTGGAAACTCTTGTTAGACTCCAAGGACGTCGAGCATATTGGAGAAAAAAAGTATCAACTTCACTTGAAGAACTTAGAACCCTCCTCGCCTTGGGAGTACTGAGTGAAGAGGCAACTGAAGATGAACCTTGAGCATAACACAACACTGGAGATGAACTCCGTGAAAGTGAAGGGGAGGAAAATGATCAGGACCAGCCAACTGAGGGTGTAAGTAAATCAGAGTTATATGTAACTGAAGTCTCAATAGTAAAATCAAAACCAACAAGCTGAGAGATGAAGTAAAATGCAGAAGTAGATGAAGAAACCAGTTATACATGCTTTGTCACGTTGCATTTGTTGTGAATAATGTTTTCAATTTGAAGGAATGTAGCTTATTCGCGCTATCTAGTTGTTCTTATTATTGTTGTCGATTTTTAACTCATTTTATCCTCAGCACAAAACAATACCAATTCTCTGTTCCCACTTCTCTGTTCCTATTCTATTGTATAAAATATGCATGGAACAACGAATGTTAGTGGTTTCTTTGGTTTATGCTTCTTAACAAATGTACTTAAAACTCAACACAATGTATAGTCAATTTCTTTTTTCGGTCAGAAAATGTATAGTCAGTTTGGTTTTAGATTCTAGAGGAAGTTGCCTTGCAAACCACCCATTTGGACTGAGAGCAGCAGAGCTTGCATGTACCAAATTGACTGAAGAATTTCCAGCTTTGCTTTGAATTTCAAAAACGCATCCTTTTATTCACAGTTTCTAACCCTTCTATGTATAGAGGATAGACAGAGACTCTACCATAGTATGTCATAAACTAGCTAGCTAGCTTTGATATGTTCTACCGCTTTACCCATTGTGCCCCATCCGTCTACGAGCCTACAACCTTTGCTAGTAATTTCTGTAGACACAACTTGGTTTATGAATATGTTGATACTCTTAGCTAATGAAGCTGGAAAAAAAAAATAGTAAAACCAACAAGCTTAATTGAAGAATCATGCGAGAGTAGATCAGATAAAAGTCATGCATGCTTTTTCCATCATGCATTGAAATGGTCACATTGTGATTGATGTTAGCGACGCTTTTGATTTGAACGAATGTTTTGCGTTCTAGCTCTTGTCTGTTCTCATTCTATTGTGTAAAATCTCTATGCAACAAGGAACTAGTAGTTTCCTCGGTATATGTTTCTTAACAAATGTACTCAAAATCAACAATGTATGGTTGGTTTGGTCATAGATTATAGAGGAAGTTGCTGTCCGTCAAGCTACTAAGAGAGTCGGAGAGACTAATCACCTTAAGTTGAAGCAAATACTAAATCTCGATTGATAGGCAAGCTTGTTTGCTTTACTACTATTGATTTCAACTGATCGATCGAGTGACAATTTGCGCATACGAAATTGATCAAAATTATATTTCAAACATTTGTTCGAACATAACAATCAAAATCAACCCAACATAAAAACAGAGGACTCAAGTTGCCTTCTCAAGTTTATAACTTTGCATTTTGAATGTCATTTCATAATCATAGCTTGCGAGTTCCTGTTGAAAATGAGTCCCTAGTCCTTGGTCCTTACGAAGTTGAAGTTCATGGTGTTGAAGTAACTAGTGGCCACTACTGCTACCATTTCCGTCATCAAAAAATATTTGAATCAACTACAGAATTAAATCGAACTATTATTTCTCTGTTTGCCTCCAACATCCACTGTAATTGAATACTATAAATTCGGTTATTTACAGATAACCTCATGTTTGAACAGCAATTTCCAGCAAACAAAGAACCAAAAAGGAAGGCATCTAGTCGCAAAATCAAAAACTCTGCTCAAAACAAATATTACGTATCAATCAATCAAATGGCAAATAAAAACTAAAATTTTTAATTTGTCGAAAAAAATTTCATATACAAGAATTGTCGTGTAGCTTGAAATGTTTCTGCAGCATATGTAGAGAGAGATAAAAGAGTGCACACGCATGCACTCTTTGACTAAACCAAATTGATCATGCCCAGAACAACCACCTACCTGCACACAAAGCTTGTCAGGATAAATACCACTAATTTCTTGGTCTTTCCCTGCTGTACTTAGCTGTAAAATAAGGATGAAGACCAACCATTTGGACTGAGAGTAACAGAGCTTTTTTTTTTTTTTTTTTTATGAAGCGGAATAGGACAAGCTCCACGTCCTACCCCGAAGTTTTATTGATAATGAAAAGAATACAAAAGGCCGGGGGACCAAACCAAACCAAGACAGAAGGAAAGAAATAAGTACAAGGACTGAATGAAACATGTACAAAAACTATCCTTAAAAGCGCAAAAAGAATGAAACAAAACAAATCTATCTGAACCTGTAAGCAGGCCAAGCACCAAAATCACGCCCAAAGGCTGGAGCTAAGAATTGAGGAAGAACATCCCAAGCGTGGGAACCGTCATGTGAGGCACCGAAATTAGCCAAGACATCTGAGAGTAACAGAGCTTGCATGTGCCAAAGTTTTGACTAGAAATTTTCCAACTTCTTTTTGAAAATAAAAACCTTCCTTTTATTAACCCCTTTCATATTTCAATCCTTCTATATATGTTTCTATAGCACACTCTATCCATAGTAAATTATGGACTAGATAGCTTTGATATGTTCCATCGCTTTACCCCTTGCGCCACCAATCTATCCACCACCACAATTGTGATATGTGTGCCCATCCAGCTATAACTTTTTCTTGCTTTTGCCTTATTATTATGTTGCCACCGCCCCGTCCAAGTGTTTGTCATTCCTTAATAGATCTATATTACCAGAAATTACTCTATATATCTTGCATATTATGCATTCCATCTTGGGAATTCCTAATTTTCAAGCGCAAATTAAGCTAGGATCGCAGGTTAGACAACTCTCCATGTGGTATATATGAGTGGGAGAAATTTTTGAGTGCTCCCGTCAATCTATTCTGACATATGATCTAGTTTGACGAATCAATCAGACATTAACACGTGGCTTTCAATTTATTGAATAAAATGTAAACTCTTTCTCCTTATTTGGGAAAAGACCATTTCGGGTCCTCTTTTACTCATTATTTGCAGAACTGTCTTCTGCAACTATAACTAATGTTGGGAGAGTGAACCAATTAATCTTAAAATATGTTGTATGTCCCTCAATATTGATTGGGTCCTTCAAATCTGAATTGTATTTGAAATTTAATTGGAACAGTTGCGATCCTTCAAAAACTCACTGGATTCTGTAGTTTTTGGATACGAGAGGTCAATCTATGTCATCTAATTGATTTTTCCAGCTAGAAGCTTTGGTCATCAGTGCTGAGAATTTCACCGAGGCTATATCCACAGGTTTGATCGATCTTGCTTTATAATAATTAATCATCAAGTATTTGAATTCAAATCATTACAATTAGAATTTCCGATCTTAAAAGTATAATCCGATGGCTTTTTAAGGATATGGCAGATGTAGCAGGAGGATCTTGATGATAGTGTTGATGAGATATAGAGTTTGAGAAAATATTTCATTAGCAGGATCTGGAATTCTTGACGATCATGAAGAACGAAGCAGGGAGTAAAAGCCTTGAATGTCTTTTTAACAAATGTAATTAGGTTTTAGTAAACCACGTGTCAAATTTTCATTGGGGCGTCAAACCACTTGACAATCCAAGGTGGTTTGACGGGAGCACCTAAAAATTACTCATATGAGTGTGTTGAAGTTGAAGCTGTCGCCATGAACGACCTGTGAGGATCACATGCGGCCATCACCTCGGAAATTTGATTACGATTTCCACCTAGCTCCTGGCAGAGGAAACAAGGAAAACAATCAGGACAAGAAAGTCAAAATGAGACCAGCAAAGTGAGGAAGAGGAAACTGTCAGGACACTCTTTTACAAGCGGAGGCATTACTGATTTGTCAATTATCTAGCTCTCTAAAGTGGAAGCAATATAAAGTGAAGTCTCAATAGCGAAACGAACAAGCTGGAATGAAGAACTATGCGGAGAAGATGAAGAAAGCAGTCATGCATGATTCTCCCATCATGCATGTAATGAGAGGGTCACACTGTGATTGATGTAAGCAATGCTTTCTATATGAATGGACGCTTTGCATTCTAGTTGCAAAGCAGAAGTGATACCAATTCTCTGTTCCCGTTCTATTGTGTAAAATATGTATGGAGCAAGGAATTAGTAGTTTCTTTGGCTTGTGCTTCTTATCAAATTACTCATACTCAAACACAATTAATGTACAGTTATTTTGGTCTTTAATTCTAGAGGAAGTTGCTGCTATGATAAATTGGAGAACAATTTGAAATTCAAGGTGTTAAAGCAACTGTAATGGCCACTATCATTTCACAATGATAGGTTCGCATTTTCGGTCAAAAATGAGTCCTTAACAAGTTGAAGTTCATGATATAGGGTAGCAACAGTGACCAATAGTTCTAGTCGATCATTTCCTTGAGTAAAAGCTTTTTGAACTTAATACTATTTTTCCTCTCCGTTTTCCTCCAACATCCACTGTAATTGCAATTAGTACTATATCGTCAGTACTTTGCATAACCTCATATTTGAACAGCAATTTCCAGCAAACAAAGAATCAAATAGGCAAGGCATCCAGCCCCAAAATGAATAACTCTGCTTTCAAAACTCAAATTAGGTATCATCAATCAATAATGGTAACACAACTGTTAAGCTTCTAATATGTTGAGGATTATTTTATAGCCTGTAAATGTTTCTGTACCATTACTACCATATAAGCACCTGCACACAAAGATTGTGAAGATAAATACCCTCTAATTCACACCACTCATTTCTTGGTCCATCACTGCTACTTTGTTTTAATTTCTTCATCAGAGAAGTAGGGACGAAGACTAACCAATCCAGTGCAATTTGTGAACACCAACCACCCATTTGGACTGAGCAGCAGAGCTTGCATGTGCCATAGTTTTGACTGAAAATTTTCCCAACTTTGCTTTGAATTTCAAAAACCCCTCCTTTTTCATCTGAAGCCTTCTTCTATATATACCATGAACTATCTAGACCTGATATGTTCCCCATGTGCCACCAATTCAACACCACCATTGTTTCCCCATCCGGTTATAACCTTTGCTTGCTTTTGCCTTATAATGTTACCGCCGCACCCGTCCCAGTATCCGTCATCTCCTCCCCAACAGAAACTATTCTCCATCTCCAGCTTGCAGCATTTTCTTCTTCTTTGCAAACTCTGCTCCGTCGTGAGAAACCATGATTTTCAAATGTAAATTAAGCTAGGGTCACAAGTTAGAAAAATCTGGTGAAGCGGCCAAAGTGAAGGCCATTTAGAGAAGGAGAAGTGAGACGCAAGTTGGGAGTTTGATCAAATTGATCAGATTATGGCTGCTCAGGCTCACCTTAATCCTATTCCGGCCATCAATATAGCCTTGTTAGTGTTTTGTGGTTGGCCTGAGCATTTGTAATTCATTTTTGGTCATTGTTCATTACATTTGAATTTAAACTTTGAATCCTTAGCCGTTCTTATCAAAACAGAACATTTTGTAACTTGTTTGGCTTATATGCTTCTTACGACAACTATGTGGAGTTGCTGCAATGCAAGGTGCTCATAGAGTATACGAGATAGATTTAACTGATTCAAAGCGTTTGGTTCCTTACATAGTAGTTCAAAAGAATACAATTTGAAATATAAAAATTGGAATTATATTTCAAACATTGTTCGAAACATAACAAATAAAATCAACCCCAAAATAAAAAACAGGGGGTTTCAAAACTCCTAAACTAAAACTTGAAAAAGGCCTCCCAAGTTAATAATTATGGGAAGACCAAACCAAAATACTAAATACAATCAATTTTTAAGATGAGCCCTATATACATCCTACGTATAGGGTTAAATCCCACCAAGAACCAACAGACACTAGGCAGCTCTTGGGGCGGTAACAAAATGAACCTCGCCAGCCTCCGACAGGGCCGCCGCCACAAATGGCTGCAGGTTCACTCGTTCGGTGCCATTTCCAGACTCTGCAGCACCAATGCAATTCTTGTAGTCCAAAGACTCGTCACCATAAATATCCCACCATTTCTTCACCAACATCTTGATGTCTTCTCGCTCCATGTTCTCCCCTTCTCCATTGTACCTCCATGGCTTAGAACCCTAATCACAATAAAATCGACCATTACTTCATTGTTCCAAAATCAATCAAATTGGTGATCATGATGTACTTAGTGGATAGTATACTCACATTAGCACAATAGTGGACAACTTTGACCTCCTCTAGCTTAATGTTTTCAGGGTGGCGCCAGAGCATAGCCAACACAAGGTTGTAGTTTGAAGGGATAGGCACGTACTTGTCCCTAAAGTACACATTCAAGAAATCCTGCAAAGTTCCGAAATGGCAAATTTACTGTCAGATTAAAACCCAATTGAGCAACAAATAACCAAAAATTTACTGTAATGACATTTATTTACCTGCTCAGCAAACAAAGTCGGAGTAGAAGTCTTGAGGGTGCTCATGAGATCATGGTAAGTAGACAAGTTTGGCTCATAGACAAACATGCCAGCATTGAAGTATAGAGGAGGCTTGGGACCCAAGCTGTTGTCCCACTGTACCCTGTCTGGGCACTGCTGGCAGTACCCAATCTTGAACTGGGGACTGTCCCTCCAATTCGACTCGCAAAAGCAATCCATCACAGCGTAAAAGTAGTTATCCGGGTAGTCAAACAGGTGGTCAATGTTCTGAAAGACTTGGATATCTCCATCCAAGTAGATCATCTTGCTATACTCCACAAACTGCAACAGAAATAACGATCATATAAGAAAACAATAAAACCATAACAATCAAGGGAACGGACACGTGTCAATAACCCATTAAAGGATACAAGGGGTAAAAAACTTTACCTCCCAAATCCGAAGCTTGGAGTAGTTGATGACGTAGTACGCCATAGCGTACTGGGTCTGGTTCTCAGGAGGGTGAACAGGCTCAATCTGTCGGACTATGCAGCCCTGAGAGACTAGGATCTGACGGTGCTCTTCAGGCACATCAGGCAAGATGGCCACCACTAGTGGGTACTTGCTCTTCACCTTCCTTAAACCCTTGGCCAGACCAACCACACCTTTGACGTAGTCGCCGTTCCCGGCCAAGAACGTCACATAGGCCCGGCTCGGGGCAGCGGCGGCCTTCGTGGAGAGGATGGTGGTGGTAGCGGCGGTGTTGATATCATGAGGAGCCATGATGAGTGTTTGTTTGGGATGGAAGAAAAGGATTGGTGTTAAGAATAGAGAGATGAGGAAGCGTTTGCAAGAGTGAGCTTGTGTTTGCTTTGAAAAGGCTTGTATGCAATGTCTTGGATGATGAAGTTGGAGTTGGGGCTTGAGGGGTTTATATAGAATTGGGGTGCTTAATAAAATAAGGAAAATGGGGTCGGTTAGTTTTGATTATGGAAAAGAAATGGTAGTTTAGGGTAAATCATAACTAATACATGTGGGCCTTGGAGGAAAGTAATAGGTGGATGGGTCTGAGGAGTCCGACGAGTCTCATTTTCCCACTGATCAATGGTGATTAGCAGTATATCTTTCAAGATCCAGAATCTTCAACACATACTAAATCTCTGATGCGTTATCTTTTAATTAATTCTAATTCTGTCATTTAAGTCAAATTGATTTCGATTTTAATTGGACAATTATAGAAAGGATTGTTGGTTTGGATATTTCAATAAACTGGATTATCCTCCAAGCCCACAATGCTTTTTGATAGGACTATAATATCCTTGTGATCTTCTCATAATATCGACTTCAACTCACCCTTGGATCTTCTGAGGGTTAACATGTAAAGTAGTAAATCTTTCATTTCCATATTAAATATCATAAGTTAAAACCATCATAAATGAAAAGATTACTACAAGAAATTGTACGTTAATTTTGATATTATTGTTGAAATTTCTAATAATAGTAAATAACTTATTTATAAATTTAAAAAAAAACTAATTATATCGCTTAAATAGTGATCTAGATCATAAAGAAATATTTAAGTTTCATATGCTCGTTATTTTTACAAGTAATCCACTAATATATTTGATTTTTATAATTAGAATCAATTAAGATAAACAGTAGCTGGAAATAGGAGGCTAACTGTTTTACGAGCTCATTCATTTCTTTTTAAGACACAAACTGTTCGGATTATTAAGATCAAAGGTAGAATTTAGACAAAAAAAGAAACAAACATCAAAAGTAGAAGTAATAGGATTACTTGCACAAGAGGATGATGAACACGCATGTAGTGGTTGAACCTAAGAATCTCCGAAACTAAAAGGGCGAAACGGTAATTACGTATTAAATATGTTAATCTCCAGCCCACTAACTACCGCCGACAAGAGGCGGCTCGATCTTCCTACCTGAACCGAAAAAGACTATAATAGCCTCTGATCCCCATACACGGAAAGTCTCAGCTCAACGCCACGTACACAGTCCCGGACTCGTGGCTAGATCCCAGTCCGCTAGATACCAAAGTGCGGCCACCGATGGCTTAAGCTCCTCGGAATCGAACTAACCCGGTTCACTTTTGGTCTATAGTCTAAACAAGTGGGACCCATGACCCCCCTTAGGTGTCAACCCAGTGACTGGTGTGCGACCACGTGGCCACATCTGGGTGACGGAACTGGTCGTCGACACTAGAGCTTCCCAGAAGAACACCCCAATACCCCATGCATGCAGGAACGGCGCTTTCTTTAGTTTAGTTAGTTGGTGGGCCCGGAATAAGACGCGTTTGATTACGGCGGTGGACGGCGTCATATTAACTTGTACAGGATAAGGTAACACCGACCGACCAAAGATCTTAGTATTGGATAATGTGTTTCTTTGACCCTGGACTACTGTGGGACTAGGTATACTCCGTTTAATATTCTTGGAGAATCTTGTAATCCTTAAAAATTTGGTTGTATGATTCAACTGTCAAGATTCTTGGGATTTCTTTTTATTATTTCCATCATTTTGAGCCATTTATTGTATTGATTCCTTTACGTAATTCCCTTAAAAGTTTTATTCATTTCTCTTACTAATTTTCCACCAATGGAGGATTTTTCCTTCCAGTAATTTTGGCTATCAAGAATGATCATCTCTATTATTTTGCGTGCATTTGTGAGCATTATGAGTGGCACGTAATGATGTGGTCTAAAAGGGGCTTCTTTTTGTCTATTTAATACCACAACTTGGGCCATTAAGCTATTGCAAGACTATCATGACGCCCACCCTGTCAAGACGACGAAGAAGGTGAGGCAGAGAACAAAGTATGTTGAATCTGCCCCCAAATGGGAGACTCAAGCTAAACACTGATGGTACTTTCTTTAGTGAGACTGGTAAAGGCAGAATTGGGGCAATCATCAGATATGAGAACAGTGTGTGCGTAGCTGCAATTGCTCGTCCCTTTTCCCATGTTCGATCTGCTCGTCATATGGAGTTTGAAGCTATGAAAGCTGCACTTCTACTTCTCATTCACCAAGTTATGGATAACGTGGACACTGAAACGAACTATGCCATGGTGATTGATGCACTTGATAGAGACACATAAGACTTATCTAAGGTAGGATATATTATAGAGGATTGTAAAGCTTATTTGCGTTCAATTCCTTCCTCATCACTCTGCTCTATTTATCGTGAAGCAAATGGTGTGACACATAGATTGGCTCATCTTGCTAATGTTGATTACTTAGATGATTATTGGTTAAATAAGACACCTGTGATTATTCAGGATGTTCTCTATGAGGATGTTTGTAATAGTACTCGAGATTTAGGTAATATGTCCCCCTCGTTGTACAATCATCCATCTATTATTAATAATAATTTCGGACGTGGGGCTGAGCCTCCCAGTTAGGTTGGGTGTCAGAAAAAAGAATGATCATCTCTACTTATGGAAAAAGAAGATGAACCAAGAGTTTGGGGAATTAATGTATGTGATTCTTGTACATACCGCCTATATCACATACCGCCAAACATAAGCAACAACCTCGTAAGTGGCCCCCGCGACATGGTTGATGCTAGAAGGAGGGCCCCTAGGTGGAGGGTGTAAACCTCCGACCTTAGGTCCGAGCCAGTGGGTACCAGGCAGCCAGCTCTCGTTCGACAACTCACAACACAACACCGGATCCACAGACTATCAGGCACCTGCTGGTCCCGTCCAAATTGTAGTCGCCAAGTCAACCTACTCCATCCGGGAACCACTTACGACAAATCTCCTCCGGTACCGCACTATTGCAACCCGCCGGCATCCTCTTCAACTAGGAAAAATGCCTCATCCCGGCACTTCAAACCTTGAAACTGATCCCGGCAAGAAATTCAAGTTGGAAACCTTTGCTTTATGGTGCTGGCAAAGAGCTTCGATGTTGCATAATCAATAGGTCTCGGTGGTCTTCACAGTGCACAAAAAAAAAAAAAAAAAAAAAAAAAAAAAGATGATCTCGGTGAGTCAACCTAACAATTCAACATTCTCCGGTACCTGCTGGGCCTTCCTGGGTCAAAGCCAGTGTTCAATTCGTCCAAGTAGCGTTCACAAAAAGGAAACGAACTTCTCTAGGCACCCAGGAATCCTGGATCATCTTCCGTACCCTCACCGGCAGCTCCCCCAACAACAACTTCATTTTCGGCATCAACTTTGCTCCCTGGCAGAACTTTCAACTCCCGACAACTCATCTTGGTGACCTCACCAGTAATCTCTTCATCATGTCTCAGTGACAAAACCCGGAACCCGCGTCATCACCTGTGACCACACCGGCACCCCCTGGCCTCACCGGCATCGTCTTCCCCATTCGGCATCTTCAGCATTCTCCGATTGCTCGGGCCACATCGATCGTCCAGCTCATTAGAGCGGAAAGAGAAAGAAAAAAAACTACTCTGTACACCCAGAACTGGTCCCGTTTGGGTTTTTCCGGCTCCCCTTTCCCTTACCCCAGCTTTTGTTGCCTTCCCCATGTCCTGGACTCCTGGTGTCTTGTCTCGGCAATTCCTTTCGGTGACCGATCTGGCACCTCCTCTGGGTGACAACCCTCTCTCGGTGCCAAGAAGTCGCCAACTGCTCTTGGTGCCATCTCGACAGCTTGTATCTCGATCAATTCATAGCTGGGATTTGCAAACTCCTCTCGACAAGCTATATACGGTCACGCATCTGCTCGCTGCAGCTGGAATTCGCAAAACATTACATCCTCTACGCATCAGACATCTCAATGCAAAAGATAAGTAATAAAGCTTCTTTAATTAACAGCTCAGACTTGTATTCTCGCCCGCACATTGATATATGTTTACAAAGCATGACCAAGCATCTATACATCTTCATCAAATTACAAATGTATACGCTCGTTTAATTAGAGCTAATGTTATACTTAACATGCTTCACGAATGATTACTATAATCTAAGCATGCCTACGACACTTGATAATTTAAGTAGCATATTCGTTATGTCTACATGCTTATGCCATGTTTCAATTTATTGTCTGCCAATTGAAATTGCTACATATATATATACACACACACACACATGTGACACTAAATAATGTGTAACGTGAAGCACCTAAAATCCTCTCCCCGAGTGAGGTGGGTACACGAGGTCCAAACCCTCATTCACCTCAACGGGTACACGAGGTTGGAAGCCTATCTACTCCACAGAGTGCTAAGGCTCAAGCATATACCCTACCGGGTACACGAGGCCTACATGCCCTCATAAATCTTCTGCTCGAGCGAGGTATCCCAACGGGATAACTAAAAGGTAGCTCCCTTACATAAGCTAAGGTCCAGTCCCTTGCATTATAGTCCTTGCCCCGGGCGAGGTACCCCCAACGGGTAAGCCAAGGTCTAGTCTCTTGCTTTTGAGTCATCTCACCTCCCAAGCGTTCTCTACACTCGGGGGACTTATTCATACCACTTATCACAAGTGGAGGTAGTACCCAATCGGGACTATCATTGAACTTCACGCTCATACTTTCCGGGCATATGCAAACTTCTTATGTCTTAACAATACGTATGAGTTTTGTGCTATAGTCTATTAATGGAAATATGAATTTTTTTGCCTATTGTTGATCGCAACCATTAAATTTCTTTTACATCCCATTAATAAGACCATATGACAAAACTCACACAACCTATCACCCGCTCAATACGAGCGAACTCAAGTCCAAACTTCGATTTTACTACCTACATAACTTGAGGGACTCGGTGAATAACGACACTCTCGATCCTCACACGTGCATCATATGCATACAACATATACATATTATTATGTACGCGTCATCGCGTTCATCACACATCTATGCATCATATGCACTTCGTTATACTTTCACAACCACATACATTTCAGACTCATACGTCGTGTTTCAACACTACATCATACGGGCATCCACACCATGTGTAGCATGCATCTCACATAAACATTCATGAACCTCGATGCATTTGACTCAAATGTCACTTAGATTGCCCTAGCGCAATCAATATGCTCTTTGTAAACTCTCATCTTATTTTCAGGTACTAGCTCGATGATGGGCCCCGTGGCACCAACCTACCATGGAAACTTCACAAGACCGGAACAGTCTCTTCTTGCTTACAAAATTGGGGGACTAGAATGGGTATGGCGTTCAACGAGGTCATCACTCATACTTGGCAGCATCATATTTAAACTCTCCAACCAAGAAGCGTCTCTTACTCGGGGACTTAGAGGACTTGTACATACCGCCTATATCACATACCGCCAAGCATAAGCAACAATCTCATAGGTGGCCCACGCGACATGGTAAGTCCCGCCTACGACATGCATCCCGAAGACCGACACTCGAGCTACCTCGTCATGGTGAAGGTCGGCCAGTATCTTGCTAGGAGGCCACTCTCCCATGCTCTTCAAGAGGTTTCAAGAGAAGCAAATATGTGTATTATTGTCCCACATCGGAAATGTAGAATAGAATGGGACTTCCTTTAGCTATAAAAGGAAGTCCACCTCTTATGATGGATCCATGATCCCCAACTTGTATCACTACAAATGCTACTTGGCATAACTCTTAGTGGAATCTCTAAGTGGACATTGTCTTGCCTCAAGGGCAAGTTGAACCACTATACATGCTTGTGTCATTTCTCTCTCCCTCTCTGCCTTGCCTCATACTTAGTTCCCGTTCCGTATTCTCACACATAAACAATTCTTGTGGAGGCAATCTACGATGTTTAGGGAAATAATTAGAATTGTAATATAAGCCATTGATTATAATCTAAAATTAATTGGAAGAAATTTTGTGGGTCATTAAGGTTTACGTGTTAACGTATCTCCTACTTTGCTTTGAATTTCAAAAACTCCTCTTTTTCATCTCAAGCCTTCTTCTCTTTATACCACGAACTTTCTAGATCTGATATGTTCCCCATTGTGCCACCAATTCAACAATACCATTGTTTCCACATCTGGTTATAACTTTTGCTTGCTTTTGCCTTATAATGTTGCCACCACATCCATCCAAGTATTTGGCATCTCCTCCCCCGCCAGAAACTATTCTTCATCTTCAGCTTGCAACATTTTCTTCTTGTATTTGCAAACTCGACTCCGTCTTGAGAAATCCTGATTTTCAAATGTAAATTAAGCTAGGGTCACAAGTTAGAAAAATCTGGTAGACAGTCACAAGCGAAAGCCATTTAGAGAAGTGAGAAGCAAGTTGGGAGTTTCATCAAATTGACCAGAATATGGCTACTCAGGCTCACCTCAATCCTACTCCGGCGATCAATGTAGCCTTGTTATTGTTTGTGGTTGGGCTGAGCATTTGATCTTCATTTTTAGTTAAGCCTTGTCCACAGAGCCATCAACACAATTTTGGGGATGGTTTTCCAGATCCAGCTAAACCCAGAGGCTTATTCAAAACTAAAATTGCTTAATCTTAGGGTCCTTAAACCAAAGCTTCAAAATTAGACAAAATTATCTCACTTACCTCAGCAATAAATTTTTATTCCCACTTACCCTATCTAAAGTAAACTAACAGTTTACCCTTAACTTAATTAATTAATCACATGTACCCTCTATGCCTCCCTTTCTCTCTCTCTGCTCTCTCCTCGATTTGCACACACACACTCTCTCTCTCATCACTCTCCGATCTGCACTCTTTCTCTCCCTCTCACCAAATCCTTCCTTGGATTCATATACGAGTCTTCCTGCTCCGATCAAGCCACTCTGAAGCGGAAGTACTCGTCCATGGCAGAAGATGGCATCAGTGGTGGCGGCGTTTCGATCGAGAAGCATCATCATCACCACCTCAGGCCTGAGATCGGTGAGTTTTCTTTGTTGTTTGTTTGAAGGAGTTTGACTTGAGGCTCAGCTTCCCTAGCATCTTGAGATTCGCGAGCGAGTCACTTAGTTGACAGCCGAGTTGGAGGCAAAGCAAGCGGAGCTCGGAGACCCAAGTAGTATTGTCGCAAAATACGCGGCGCCAGTCGCAGGGAGCAGAGGGCATGGAGAAATCCCAGCAGTTCCGTACGCCAATCAGATCCTGGAGGTTGAGCCGGAAGGTGGTGAGGGCGTCGATCTTGGCTAGGCTTTCGGGGTTGTGTTGGGCGGCACAGGGAAAGAAGGGTGCGCCACAAAGTAGCAAAAAGGAAAGAAGAAGCGAATCCATATTGGGTTTTGATTGTTATAGTTCTCGGGTGGTTGGGGTTTTGCAGAGAAGCCATTTGCGATGCATTTCCGTAGGTTCATTTACGAGTCTTTCTTGTCTGTTGTTGTCATCATGGTTGGCGTTGTGCTATGTAGATACACATTGCATTGGATGAGAATGTGAACAGGGCAGAGCATGTGCTTATATGTGCCCAATTTTTTTTTTTTTAAGTAATGGGAGGGAAAGAAAAAAAGTGTTGAATGTCTGCCGGTGAATAGACGTGGGTAATAGAACTTTTTAAATTGATATAATCTCTTCATTTTTTTATTTAATTAAAATTTTATTTGTCTAATTTTAAAAATATTAATTTCTATTCCGGTTATTAAATCTATTGAGGGGTAATAGAAGTTTATTGTCCCTCTATTAGGAACTATTAGGGGACAATAGATATTTTCAGAAAATTTCGATGGACAGCTGTTGGTGACTGGATTCCGGCGAAGTTTCATACTCTCTCTCTCTATTAATAACAAAAGGGTGAGGGTAAAATGATATTAAAAAAAAAACTTAATAAGATATTAGGAAAAATATCTCCTTAGTGTTTTAGGTAAGAATGAACTAAAAAAACTTAATGAGGTAAGTAAGAAAAAAATCTCTAGAAATGAAGTAAATGAACAAAACCCCTTAATCTTAAGTTACCAAAACTCCGGTCATCTCCAAGATACACACTCCACCCTCCACCATATACTTAATCTTAGATTTTTGTTTTTTTTTAAACTAAATAAAAAGTATATTATTTTAAGAATTCTATCTTTACTTTTCGGAGCAGAAATCACAAATCTGCCGTCTAACACGTTTATTAAACAAATCAAGCTTTGCTTCCTATTTCTTGTTCACACTGTAACCTTTACAATTTGTTTTTCGGTGTTGTAATATTGGGGGATCTGAATGTTATTGGTTATTTGGCCATAAGTTGGTCACTAGATGCAAGTGCCAAGTGCCAACAGTCCCAACGGTAGAAAAAAAAAAAAAAACTGAAATGAAGAAATACGCAGACAAAGATGAAAGAGTTCGGTGATTGTTCATCACATTTGAATTTAAACTTTGAATCCTTAGCCGTTCTTGTCAAAACAGAACATCTTGTAGCTGGTTTGGCTTATATGCTTCTTACAACAACTATGTAATGCAAGGTGCTCATAGAGAATATACGAGATAGATTAACTGATTCAAAGCTTTTGGTTCTTTAAATAGTGGTTCAAAAGAATACAATTTGAAAATATAAAAATTGGAATTATATTTCAAACATTGTTCGAAACATAACAAATAAAATCAACCCCAAAATAAAAAACAGGGGGTCTCGAAACTCAACTGAAACTTGTAAAAGGCCCCCCAAGTAAATAATTATGGGAAGACCAAACCAAAATACTAAATACAATCAATTTTTAAGATGAGCCCTATATACATCTTACGTATAGGGTTAAATCCCACCAAGAACCAACAGACACTAGGCAGCTCTTGGCGCGGTAAGAAAACGAAGGTCGCCAACCTCCGACAGGGCCGCCGCCACAAATGGCTGCAGGTTCACCCGTTCTGTGCCATTTCCAGACTCTGCAGCACCAATGCAATTCTTGTAGTCCAAGGACTCGTCATCATAAATGTCCCACCATTTCTTCACCAACATCTTGATGTCTTCTCGCTCCATGTTCTCCCCTTCTCCATTGTACCTCCATGGCTTAGAACCCTAATCACAATAAAATCTCCATTACTCCATTGTTACAAAATCAATCAAATTGGTGATCATGATGTACTTGGTGGATAGGATACTCACATTAGCACAATAGTGGACAACTTTAACCTCCTCTAGCTTAATGTTTTCAGGGTGGCGCCAGAGCATAGCCAACACAAGGTTGTAGTTTGAAGGGATAGGCACGTACTTGTCCCTAAAGTACACATTCAAGAAATCCTGCAAAGTTCCAAAATGGCAAATTTACTGTCAGATTAAAACCCAATTGAGCAACAAATAACCAAAAATTTACTGTAATGACATTTATTTACCTGCTCAGCAAACAAAGTCGGAGTAGAAGTCTTGAGGGTGCTCATGAGATCATGGTAAGTAGACAAGTTTGGCTCATAGACAAACATGCCAGCATTGAAGTATAGAGGAGGCTTGGGACCCAAGCTGTTGTCCCACTGTACCCTGTCTGGGCACTGCTGGCAGTACCCAATCTTGAACTGGGGACTGTCCCTCCAATTCGACTCACAAAAGCAATCCATCACAGCGTAAAAGTAGTTGTCCGGGTAGTCAAACAGGTGGTCAATGTTCTGAAAGACTTGGATATCTCCATCCAAGTAGATCATCTTGCTATACTCCACAAACTGCAACAGAAATAACGATCATATAAGAAAACAATAAAACTATAACAATCAAAGGAACGGACACGTGTCAATAACCCATTAAAGGATACAAAGGGCAAAAAACTTATACCTCCCAAATCCGAAGCTTGGAGTAGTTGATGACGTAGTACGCCATGGCGTACTGGGTCTGGTTCTCAGGAGGGTGAACAGGCTCAATCTCTCGGACTACGCAGCCCTGAGAGACTAGGATCTGACGGTGCTCTTCAGGCACATCAGGCAAGATGGCCACCACTAATGGGTACTTGCTCTTCACCTTCCTCAAACCCTTGGCCAGACCAACGACACCTTTGACGTAGTCGCCGTTCCCGGCCAAAAACGTCACATAGGCCCGGCTCGGGGCAGTGGCGGCCTTGGTGGAGAGGATGGTGGTGGTAGCGGCGGTGGTGATATCATGAGGAGCCATGCTGAGTGTTTGTTTGGGATGGAAGGAAAGGATTGGTGTTAAGAATTTGAGATCTGTTGAGAACTAAGAAGAGTGAGTTGTGTTTGCTTTAGAAAGGCTTTGTATGCAATGTTTCGTTGATGAGTTTGGAGTTGGGGTTGAGGGGTTTATATAGAATTGGGGTGCGTAATAAAATATGGAAATGGGGTCGGGTGGTTTTGATTATGGAAAAGAAATGGTAGTTTAGGGTAAATCATTAACTAATACATGTGAGTCTTGGAGGAAAGTAATAGGTGGATGGATCTGAGGAGTCTGATACTCTGATGAGTCTCATTTTCCCACTGATCAATGGTGATTAGCAGCATATCTTTCAGTCTAGAGTCTTCAACTCATACTAAATCTCTGATGCGTTATATGTTAATTAATAATTCTGTCATTAAGTCAAATTGATTTCCATTTTAATTGGACGATTATAAAAAGGATTGTTGGTTTGGATATTTCAATAAACTGGATTATCCTCCCAGTCCCCCACGCTTTTTGATAGGACTATAATATCCTTGTGATCTTCTCATAATATCGACTTCAACTCACCCTTGATCTACTGAGAGTTAACATGTAAAGTAGTAAATCCTTCATTTCCATATTAATATCATAAGTTAAAACCACCATAGATGAAAAGATTACTACAAGAAATCGCACGTTAATTTTGATATTATTGTTGAAATTAAAGATTAGTGAACTTATTTATAAATTTTAAAGGAAACTAATTATGTGCTTAAATAGTTATCTAGATCGTAAAGAAATATTTAGGTTTTACATGCTTGTTATTTTTACAAGTACTCTATTAATATATTTGATTTTTATAATTAAAATCAATTAAGATAAACAGTAGCTGAGATTAGGAGGCTAACTGATTTACGAGCTCATTCATTTTTTTTTTAAGACGCAAACCGTTCGGATTATGAAGATAAAAGGTAGAATTTAGACCAAAAAAGAAACAAACATCAAAAGTAAAATTAATAGGATTACTTGCACAAGAGGACGATGAACACGCATGTAGTTGTTGAACCGAACCTAAGAATCTCCGAAACTAAAAGGGCGAAGCGGTAATTACACAAAAAAATATGTTAATCTACAGCCTCCCACTAACTACCACCGACAAGAGGTGGCTCGATCTTCTTACCAGAAGCGAAAAAGACTATAATAGCCTCTGATCCCCATACACGGAAAGTCTCATCTCAACGCCACGTACACAACGCCTGACACGTGGCTCGGTCCGAGTCCGCTAGATACCAAAGTGCGGCCACCGATGGCTTAAGCTCCACGGCATCAAACTAACTCCCCCAATACCCGGTTCACTTTTGGTCTATATTCTAATCAAGTGGGACAAGTGGGACCCATGCCCACCCTTACGTGTCAATCCAATGACTGGTGTGCGGCCACGTGGCCACATCAGGGTGACTGAACTGGGTCATCGACACTTGGCACAACAGAGAGCTTCCAAGAAGAACACCCCATGCATGCAGGGAACGGCGCTTTCTTTTTCGGTTTAGTTAGTTGGTTGGCCAGAAATAAGACGCGTTCAACTATAATTACGGCGGTGGACGGCGTATTAACTTGAATAGGATAAGGTAATACCGACCGACCACAGGTCTTAGTATTGCATAATGTGTTTCTTTGACTCTGGACTACTGGTGGGAGTAGGTATATTCCGTTTAATATTCTTGGAGAATCTTCTAATCCTTAAAAATTTGGTTGTATGATTCAACCGTCAAGATCTTTGGGATTTCTTTTTATTATTTCCATTCTTTTGGAGCCATTGATTGTGTTGATTCCTTTACGTGATTCCCTTAAAAGTTTTATTTATTTCACTTGCGAATTTTCCATCTATGGAGGATTTTTCCTTTCATTAATTTTGGCTATAAAGAATGATCATCTCTAATTATGGAAAAAGAAGAAGAACCAAGAGTTTGGGGGATTAATGTATATGATCCGTGTGGAGGCAATCTACGATGTTTAGGGAAAGAATTGGAATTGTCACATAAGCCATTGATTATAATCTAAAATTAATTGGAAGAAATTTTTGGAGTCATTAGGGTGTACATGTTAACGTACCTCGCCTCTTCGATCATATATCCTGAAAGGGTAATGGTCTCGTCTATTAGGGCTTAATCCATATTAATACTTCAGTTTCTATTTCGGATATATAAAACCTTACCTTCCTTAATCATGGTTAAGATTGGATTCTTATGCTTTGTATTCCATTGCAAACTCTAATAGAGAAAGTATTCGGTGTATCCGGAACCAATTTTTGTATCGATGCTCAAGATTAGGGATTTTCCTTTGAATTAATATGGAGTTATAACGCATAATGATAGTCCAACTTC
Organism: Rosa persica; assembly: GCA_025331145.1. NCBI lineage: Eukaryota > Viridiplantae > Streptophyta > Magnoliopsida > Rosales > Rosaceae > Rosa > Rosa persica. The sequence continues at coordinate 5,433,814 of WFKR01000003.1, read as the reverse complement.
ATTGGTCATTAGGGTTTAAGTGATTGATTCACTTCTACCATTTCACAGACATGATATCTATTAATGCAATGGGTGGAAAATCTCACAATGGTTGAACTTGAATCTTAATTAATTTCAGGTTTTACTAGATTGGAGTTCTTTGTTCTTGGAGGGATATGTTCCTATTTGTTTGGTTTCAGTATTTTAAGCCTTGTATCTGATTTTTATTTTACTTAGATTTTCTTCGTACCATTCACCCAAAAAATGAAAATTGTATTTTTTACATAGCTAGTGCAAGTTTGTTTTTCTCCTATGAATGAAATTAACATCAAATCTGTTTTGGGAGAAACAAACCATTGATTGCAAGATTGATCTGTTGAGGAACTAGCTTGTATATAGGTAGAAAAGATGTAATTCACATCACATATACATTAACACCTTTGACAGGATAAAACCGTCCCAATAAAAATAAGGGACTCGAGTACCACTTCAAACTCCTAAACTAATATACTCTCTACAAGGTCCCCATGACAGGTAAATTGGATATGGGAAGACCAAGATCAAAAGAAAACAAACCAGCACGTACCCTTATTTAGAACACCCGCCTATTTATACTTTTATACAGGAAATTAATTAATTCTCTGAGCATTCAGAACCCGCAGGCACTAAGCAGCGGATGGGGCACTAATATAATCGAGATCGCCAGCCTCCATTAACAGCGCCGTCTGGAAGGGCTGCAGGTTCACTTGCTGAGTTCCATTTCTAGCCCGAGGAGCTAGAGTGTTGTTGTAATCCAGTGACTCATCGTTATAGATATCCCACCACATCTTCACCAGCATCTTAATATCTTCCCTTTCCATGTTCTCCCCTTCTCCATTGTACCTCCACGGCTTGGACCCCTAAACAAATAACAAATTAACAGTTTAGTAACTAGGATCTTCGATGAAAATTGTTGATCCTTAAGTAAATGATCAAGTACCAGTGAATACTCACATTAGCACAATAGTGGACAACTCTGACTTTGCCCAATTCAATGTTTTCAGGGTGGCGCCAAAGCATGGCCAAAACAAGGTTGTAATTTGAAGGGATGGGCTTGTACTTATCCTTGAAGAAATTGTTCAAGAAATCCTGCAAATCAAACCAGCACAATTTCATGTCATTCTATGACCCAATTGTAGATAAACAAATCAGCCCCCCAAAAAAGAAGTCATATTTTCAATTTACCTGCTCAGCAAATAAAGTAGGAGTGCTAGTCTTAAGGGTACTGAGGAGTTCCTGGTAAGTAGACAAGCAAGGCTGATAGACAAACATGCCTGCATTAAAATATAGAGGTGGCTTGGGACCCAAGCTATTGTCCCACTGAACCCTGTCAGGGCACTGCTGGCAGTACCCAATCTTGAACTGGGGACTGTCCCTCCAGTTGGGTTCACAGAAGCAATCCTTGACAGCGTAGAAGTAGTTGTCTGGATAGTCGAACAGGTGGTCAATGTTCTCAAACACTTGGATATCTCCATCCAAGTAGATCATCTTGCTATACTCCACAAACTGTAACAAAAAATGAGGATTAAGATTAACATAAGAAAACTTGCAAAACCCTAATAATCAAAATGAAGGGACACGTGTCAGGGACCTAATAAGGTACACGTACCTCCCAAATACGAAGCTTGGAGTAGTTGATGACGTAGTAGGCCATAGCATATTGGGTCTGGTTCTCAGGAGGGTGAACAGGCTCGATCTCTCGGACTATGCAGCCCTGAGAAACTAGGATCTGACGGTGCTCTTCAGGCACGTCGGGCAGGATTGCCACAACTAGTGGGTACTTGCTCTTGACCTTCCTTAAACCCTTGGCCAGCCCAACCACACCTTTCACATAGTCACCGTTTCCGGCTAAGAACGTCACATAGGCCCGGCTACGGGCAGTTGAAGACTTGACGGTTGAGACGGTGGTGGCAGTATTGGTGATACGAGGAGCCATGATGGAAAAGAGAGATTTTGTGAGAAAGGAAAATGAGGGCTTTGGAGTTGAAAAGAACTGTTTAGAGAGACTTGTGTTTGCTTAAAACTTTTGATGGTTTGATGGAGGAGGGTGGAGGGGTGGAGGAGTATATATAGGAGTTTGAGGCACAGTAATTTCCATTTTTGTTTTTTAAATTTATTTTGAGATTGAGAAATGGGGTCGGTCGCTTCATTACTGTTTGATATTGTAGATGTATACATGTCGCTATGGAGAAAGTTTAGATGTTGATAGGTGTATTAGCCTTAGTTCATTTTCTACCATTACAAAGATGTGCGTTATCTAATCAAATAAATGCTTTTTGATTCATTCTTACATGCAGTTACCTTTCGAGTAATGGATAGCAAATTAACCAAATGATTCTTCACCAAATTTGGTGATGGATCCGGTAAATTTTGACATTGGAGCTATTCACGGTCAAGGAACTGTTCCTTTTGTATAGAAAAATGGAGGGTCACATGGTCGCGAGACGTTTGTTAGCTCCACCAACACCGACTGAAGCATGGAAGCAAACATGACTGACCTCTAATCTCAACACACGAAATGTCACTTCCTCTTAGCCACGTACACATATGCAAATACGTGGCAGGCTTATAGCTACGTATCAAATATAAGGTTTTTATCGATCGCCTGGTTAACACGTTCGCACCGATAAGATTATCGCAAGAGCGGTCGTGCCATAAACCACGTTACATTAAACGCAATAATCAATGTAATGCATTCGATCTTTGTTGCAGAAAAAACCCTCAAAAAGTCAAAATGCACGTTTTTGGTAAATCAAAATTTTGTTTCTATTTCATATCTATTTTAGGTAAATATTGAATGTTGGCCTCAATTGATCACCATGTTAACACGTACGCACCGATAAGATTATCGCTAGAGCAGTGGTGCCACAGACCACATTACATTAAACCCAATAATCAATGCAATGCATTCGATCTTTATAGCAAAAAAAAACCCTAAAAATGCATGTTTTTTGTAAGTCAGAATTTTGTTTGTATTTCAAGTAAATATTGAATGTGGGCCTCAATTGATCACCATGTTAACACGTTTGCACCGATAAGATTACAGTGAGAATGGTCGTGCCACGCATCACGTTACGTTAAATGCAACAATAAAAAGCAATGACTTCCAACCCTTGTAGCAAAAGCACCCTCAATATGGCGCGTTCTTGATAAATTGGAGTTATGTTTCTACTTCAAATGCATTAAAGGTAAATAATAAATATGGGGCCTCTATTGAGCGTCTTGTTAACACGTATGCACTGACATGGTTACAACGAGAATGATTGTGCTACGTATCGATATCACGTTAGTTTAAACGCGAGAATCATATGCAATGACATTCCACCCTCGTAGCAAAAGAACATTCGAAATGCACATTCTCAATAAATTAGTTTTGTTTCTACTTCAAATCGATCCATTACAAACAAATCTTATATATAGGGCTTCTATTGAGTGTCTTATTAACACGTCTGCACCGACAATATTACATCAGAAATGGTCGTACCACGTATCACATTATGTTAAACGCAACAGTCAAATGCAATGACCTTCGATCCGTGTAGCAAAAAAAAAAAACCCTCAAAATGCACGTTCGCGATAAATTAAAGTTTTGGTTCTACTTCAAATTTGTTACATGTAAATATCAACGATGAAACTTCGTTGAGTTGCACCGACAAAATTACAACAACTACGATCGTACCACGTATCACTTTACGTTAAACACAACAATAAAATGCAGTGACGTTCGAGCTCTGTAAAAGAAAAAATCCGGCGAAATATACATTCTAAGTAAATTAGAGTTATGTTTCTATGTCATTGTTGTGTACACTCATCTTAGCACGCTAGCACGCTGCGGTTTACTTTTGCATATTCTTATTGCAGTGGATCCATCTTTTGCATATTCTTATTGCAGTGGGTCCATTGAATCCATTACGTGTCCAGCTCCTGCATGGGGAGGGGAGCAAGTGGCAGCATCCGGTGTTTACCGCTGCCTTCTGCCACGCGACACAGATGGAGTTTCCTAGAAGTAATCCTAGATCACTCCCTGTTTGTAAACCTTAATTTTCCAGTTTTGTTAGTTGGTCCAAAACTAGACGCGTTTAACTTTGATTCGGTGAGGACGTCACGGTATTAAAATTAGGATAGCGGGACTTCTAGGAGAAGCTAACCGACCAAATCTTAGTTAGTATTATCCAATACTACTTGGTTTGACCAACGGAGTAAGTATTTTTAAGATAATCTTACAAATGGGTGACGTACTGCTCTAGGGTTAAGAAAGTGACTAATGACTTTTGCACTTTGGGAATATTCCCTCACATATTCTTGGAGAATCTTCTATTCCTTGAATTCTGGACCAATCATCTATGATTCACTAGTCAAAATTCTTGGGATTATTTTCTTTTCTTTTTCCTAATTTTGAGCCATTAATTTGTAGCTACTTTCCTTGTGCTCAAGTCTTGGGATTACTTTCCATTTTCTTGATTGATACACAAGTCCTAATCTTAAGGTGATATATAGTATCTTTAGGAAAATAGGTGCAGCAAAATTGAAATCAAAATCGAATTAGATGTAGAGGACTCTTTTCATCCATAAAATATTCAAACTAGAGACCTCATAAACTATTGTGAAGATATGGGGCTAACTAGGTAACTAGATCTCGGGCTTTTCGTTCACAATTTGCGTTAGTCAAGTTTGACATTACTTCTTCCTTATCCTTAGTCAGTAGTCATTTCAGATATCTTCAACTTTGCCTCAGAAATGGCAGTTAAATCAGGTGAAATGGTGATCTTGATGGTTCAACTTGACAGATTGTGTGTGTGTGTATATATATATATATTTATGTCCCTATTCAATCCATTGGAACAATTCAAAGAAACGGTTAGTCATAGAGTTTACTTTTCAAAACAATGTGTTGGACTTCTGGAGCCAATTTGCAGATGGTATACCTGGACTTAGCAGTAAATATTCCAAGATCAGGTTTGGACTGTGGAGCTAAATGCTCCAAGCTCTGAAGTAACATGGCTTTGCTATTGACTAGGGAATTTGCATTGAGCCATTGATGAGTAAGCTAGGAGAAATTTAACATGGACCCTTCTGCAGTCATGCAAATTTATTTTTCTTGTACAATAGACTTGAGATCAACAACATTACAAAAAGAAGGAACTTGATTTCCTCTTGATCTTGGATGGAAATCGATATACAAGGGAAATTACAAATCAAGGGAGGACAGAGATCAGAGGACTAGCTTTGGAGAACAAGACTCTTGCCAAGAATGATGTCATCTGTTGAAAAATCAGCTGCTTTCCTGAATGTTCCTCTGCCAAAGTCTAGGTTGTAGGAGTCTGCGAGACCTTCGACCAGGCCATATTCGGGTTTCCACCCAAGCACGCTCTTCGCTTTGTCAATCGATGCAAAGAAATGCTGCATCATGTCAACAACATAATGTTAGCTTCATGAAGTTAATAAAACTACATTTTTGCCTTATCTCATGAAATTCTTATCCATATTCTTCAATTCTTATCCATATTTGTTTTGCAAGCTATACTGTGTGTATCCAGAAAGTAAACGTCTACACATCAATACTGACCTGGTCACGAAATGGAAATGCCTTCTTCTTCCCAAAGTCAAACTCCTTAGGGTTATAGTGAACAATCTCAGGCTCAGGAAATCCAGCAGCCTAACAAAATCAAAGAGATATGAGAAACTTAAAATTATAGAAGATAGCGATTTGTCTTTCAGTCAAAGACCAATAATATTACCTTTGCACATGCTTTTGCTAATCCATCAAAGGTGACATATTTTTCTCCAGAGATGTTGAACACTTCCTTGCTGGCCTTTTCATTACCAAGAACCTTAATAAATGCGGTTGCTAAATCCTGCAAAACAAATCACCAAATGAAGCTCCAAGAATGCTACTCCTCAGCCCTCAAATACACATTAAGATGAAATAGCTAGAAGTCTAGAAATGAATGTGGAAAGTATGGAAAAACATAAAGACGATGGGAAAATTTTGACATCAGTTTACCTTAACATGACCGAGTTGAGTTATTTGTATTCCCGAGTTTGGAACTGGAATTGGGCGGCCAGCTTTCAACCGGTGGAAGAACCACTCTTCAACAGGATTGTAGTTCAACGGTCCATAGATGTAGACTGGCCTTATAGAAGTCCAATTTACACCCCTTGATTCGAGCAAGCTTTCTGTCTCAAGCTTTCCCTTGTGCCTGCTCTTTGGATCAACTGCATCGGTCTATCACCAGAAATAGGAAAAAATGAATAATATAGAGCAGATCCACAATAGTTAAGCTGGAAGAGTATCATCAAAGTACTTGAGCCGGAAGTTCACATTCCCATAATAAGAACTGACCTCCCTATAACTGATATGTAAGCTATTTATTACATCAGGCATACCTCAAAGTGAGGCAATTGATCAGATTTGAGATAGACACCAGCTGAAGAGCAGTATATGTACCTGAAAATCAATAGAATTCTTAAATCGTCAAAAAATTTCCTATATTATAAAGTAGAGGAAATAACAGTTTGGCATCAAAACATCATTCCACCATTTTAGAATATGAGTAAGTTTAAGAACTATCCATCTAATCAAAGCACCAATAATTCATAATTCCGAAAATCACTTTTCAGTTCTTGGTTGATTTTACTAAGTTCCATTGTGACACAAAATTACATCTCTCTATCTATGGAGTAACCATTGATCTTCTCTAAAAGCCCAACTGTGTCAGCTGGCTTCCCCTATCTTATAACACGTGTGACCATAACCAGGCTTATTCATAATTCCTTACATTTTTCTCAGAACATAAAAATAGTCACTGAAAACGGTGTCTGATTTTATGAAAGAAAGATAGTAGAACTTCAAATCTACTGACCGAATATCTTATGATGTCAACTTTGAAATTCTATAATTATTGATAAAAAATAAGTCAATGATTTTTTTTTAAAAAAATTCGCATAGCATGCTTCTTAATTTAGATTTAACTTGTACTTCAGCTAGTCCCAATCTAAAACCATATCTTGAACAAAAGATAATCCATAAACAGAGGAAAGAGAATTTTAAAATTGCTTTATTAACCGACCATCAATAAACAAAATGACTTGATATAGTCATCAGCAGGGTTTCTAAGAGCTTACTGTTCTAACTTTGGAAGTCCATCCAATATGGGCACAATCTCCTCTGCCTCTCGTCCTGAAATTTCCAGAGACGTTCAGATTATGAAGCAGAAGAGTAAGGAGCAGTAAGGCAAAACAGTGATAATTGTAGTGAAAAATTCAAATAGACGCCAAATTGTAAGAATGCTGCATACCGTTTATGTCGTAAACAACATCAAAGCCTTCAGCTGAAAGACTGGACTTGACAAAATCAAAGTCCTTTCTGTCTCCTTTCAAATGCAAAATCTAAAACATAATACATGATTATTAAACAACAAAAATAGTAAAACTATATGAAATGATTCTGAGTTAATCAGCATCCAAAGCCTCAAGCAAACTATCATACCTTGGAAGCAAAGTCTGTGTAGTCGCTATCCGATTCACCTGGCAACTGCTGAGTGATGGGTGCTTTTCCTCTGGTAAACAAGGTCACCTGCCAAAGTAAACTTCATGTTACCAATGTTTCAAAAATGATAAAAGCCGACGACACCTCAACTCCCGTCACGCCAGCTTAGTCAAAAAAAAATGTACCATTATATAGCTATTGCAACTGAAACATTACAATTTATACAAAGCTCACATTATAGCAACCTCGTTATATAGGAATAAGTTTCATAAAAGCTTGAAACTCCATAAGCTAAGTTCAAGTTAGAGCAACCTCACACCTAAACTATATGTTGTTGCAACTGAACCATCCCCATCATAAAGCTCACATTGCATTATAAAGCAATGAAATACAGAATTCTCAAAAGCCACTCTAAGCTTTCTATCACTCCCAAACACACTATTCCAATTTTTTTGGTTTATGGTGGAAGACATAAAGGGAAAATGGGATAAAGGAAAAGTTGGAAACTTGGAAATGAAGAGAATGAGGATGATACCTGATGACCCTCCTTGACAAGGAGCCTTGACAAGAAGACACCAATGAATCTAGTCCCACCCATTATGAGAATCTTCTTGGCACTCGAAGCCGAAACTTGCAATGCACCTTTTGGCTGTGAAACCCTTCTCTTATACTGCAAAAATCCACACATGGGTACTAAGCATTTCATCTAAAGCATTGAACTTGAATCAAATTGAGGTAATAAAAAGAGAGAAGAGAGAAGATAAGGACCTGGACTTGAGAGTGGAGTAGCCTGGTGCCATTGAAGTCGGAGAGCGAAGAAGGAGGGAGGAGAGAGAAAGAAGGGTGTCTCTGTACAGACACCAATTTCGCCATGATCAATCACCCTTCTTCTTCTTCTTCTTCTTCTTCTTCTTCTTGTTTCTGGGTTTAGCTTGATTGGTATTATTGGGTCTGAAATTGTTGAAAGTAATCATCTTTTTGATCTTGATGTTTGGCTCTTTCTCTCCGTCGAAAATTTCAGTTCGGATAAGGCGACTATGACCCACTCACTCCTTAGCCTCTCATCTCCTTCAGCCACTCATAACCCCACCTCCGAAACGGTGCGTTTTACTCAGGCGTCGTCGCCGTCATCATCCAAAGCTCTCGGCTTTTGGCGCCCTAAAGCGGCCAATTTGGGAATTAAGGTCCCAAACGACGCCGTTTGGAGGATTTTAAATGTGGGCTCGGTTTGGGCTTTTGGGTCGGGTACATTTTTGGGCTTTTTCAACGGTGACGGTTAGAAAACCCGGTGTGAGTAGTGAGCAAAGCTATGAAGGAGAAGAAGACGCAGGGAACGAAGAGTTCTGCTGGTGAAGATTTAAGCAGGTATTCCTTTTTCTTTGGTTTTTTTTTTCTTGTTAAATTTTATTGCTTTAACATTGAAGCTAAGGAAATATTGAATCTTTTATATCTCAACCCAGCAATTTTCAATCAAATTAGCTAACATTTGAATCACATTGCTTAAGTAAATGGTTTCTTGATTTGATTAGAGTCTGCTACTTGCTTCAATAAACCAGATTGTGTGCAAAATTTAGAGGGGTTGGTGCTGGGATCTTAATGCTAATCTCGGTTTAAACTTCAAATAGCTGTTGAATTTCCATGCTTTTGTTTTTGAAGATATTATTTTCAGTAATGGTTTTGTTGGTTAAGGCAATCTCGAGTAGATTCAATTTGGGTTGTTGTGTAGCTAAGCAAAGCTGCTTTGGTATTAGAAATGGGGAAGTTTATGGGTTTGTAGTTTTGTATCTGCTTTAAGGATTTTGTAGTGTTTCAAGCAGTTGGTGTGTGTTGCACCATGTATGAGGGTAGAGTTGAGAGAGAGATGGGTTTATAAATCGTTGTATTTATTCACCTCAGGAATTTTTCTGCTAATGAGCTAATCTACGGTTATGTTCCTCCCCAGATGATGTAACTGACAACCTCAAGGAAACGAGAGAGATGTTGCAGTGCATATTTCTGCTATCCGATTCGGGGTAAGAGTCTCTTTCGCTCCTTTTGTATGGTCTTATAAAATCCGATGGTATATCTGTAGCTATCTTGATTGTAGCAGGAGAAAAAAGATTTTCATTTTATGTAATTTTTTTTGGAAATTACAGTGAGGTAATGCTGGAGAAACAGCTAACTGGGCAGCGTGTAGATCGTTCGATATGTGTATGGTTCTGGGAACAAGCCATTTCTCAAGGTGATTCCTCCAAGGTAGCCGTTGCAATTGAATCCTGACAAACTATATCATTTGTTTCTCATTCTTAATTTTTCGACTTGTGGGATTACCACACTGTCATTTTTGGTTATAAACTTTAACTCAAGTTCAGCACATTCCTTTTTGCTATGTTTCTTAGCCAATATATGATTGATATTTAATGTACCTTTTAAAAGCATTGGCTTCATTACAATTTGTTATACTGGTTCACTCATTTATGAATACTTAGAGGGGATTTTTTTTTTCATCTATTTTTGTTATTCTCTTTCTTGATTTTAGTTGTGTATATAACTTAATGTATGGGTGTTTTTCTTACTTCAGTTGTGAGTAAATTGATATGTTCTTGAGTTGTGCATCTCATGCCTTTTCTTACACCGTGTATGTATTGTTGTTATCAGCTGCAACCAGTAATTGCTTCACCAACACATTACCTTTTCCAAATTCTTCGCGAGGGGATAACATTTTTAGCTTGTACCCAAGTTGAAATGCCACCTTTGATGGGCATTGAGGTGATTATCATTGCTGAATCTACGTTACATATTTCATTATGTATGCATTGAACTGACCGGCCTCTAACCATTAGTTATAGTTCCTTTGCAGGGTAGCCGATGTCCTCACAGATTATCTTGGCAGCTTGAATGAAGACTTGATAAAAGATAATTTTGTCATCGTATATGAGGTTATTGTCTTAATTATTATGTTTTCGGAAGTCAATGCTTAAATTTCATCTGGTGGCGTACTTATATTTTCTCCTAGAATGTGTCTGTTGTGAGGGACAAGTTTAGTCGTCAATGTATGTAATTGTTGTGTAATACACTTGCATTACAGAATGCTAACAAAAAACTGAACACGTGTAACATCTCATCCTCCATGGCGGTGTTTCTTTAGTGACTAGGACTTGGCTGCTAGTTAAATCATTTAGTGTTTTCCACTTTGCCATATTCCATCAATTTGCTTGAAATAGACTGACCAAAATATTTATTGCAATTTGCAGCTTCTGGATGAGATGATTGACAATGGCTTCCCTCTCACTACAGAACCTAACATTCTGAGAGACATGATTGCTCCACCAAATCTTGTTAACAAGATGTTGAGTGTTGTGACAGGCAACAGTTCTAACATGAGTGATACACTTCCAGGTGCAACATCATCTCTCATTCCATGGAGAACAACAGATCCGAAATATGCTCACAATGAAGTTTATGTTGATCTTGTTGAAGAAATAGATACAATAATAAACAGGTCTTCCTTTCAATCTTTTCTTTTTCTTTTATGAACAGGCCCATCTTGGAAATTTGATTCAAACACCATTTCTCCATGTTAAACACATTGGCATTTAGATCTCTAAGATTAGTAGTATGAGTATATGTCAGGATGTTAGCCATTTGAGATTTTAAATTATGATATTGCATAATATATATCTGTTATTTCTGCCTTTCCTCTCTCTCTCGAAAGACAGGTTGTATTGACTCCTCTGGTAGGGATTTAACATCGCATGCATCAATGCCTATCTTTTTGGTAATTGGTGACTCTTTATAACCTCAAAAACAGACAGATACCGAGCTATGGACATGCCATTCATTTGTCGAACTGTATATATGCGTCATATGCGTTTTCAAGTGGACTTCATTGTGCTGTCTCTGCAATATTGTTGAATAAGATGAATCTGAATAGTAGTGACTGAGTTTGATGAAGTGTATAATGTAGTTGAATACAGTATTGGCATTTTAATCTAGGGTTTTATTAGGTATCATTTATGGATGGTGAAAGAAAAATTGTACCGATATTTGCAGGATTGATAGTTAGTATTTAGTGTTTCATATGATTGTATATCAAGGTTTTGTGCTCACATTAGTTGTTTTTATGCTGCTCAGGGATGGGGTCCTGGTAAAATGCGAGATATATGGTGAAGTTCAAGTGAAATCCCATTTATCAGGTGTACCTGATTTGACTCTTTCCTTTTCAAACCCTTCTATTCTTGATGATGTAAGATTCCATCCATGTGTTCGGTTTCGGCCTTGGGAATCCCAGCAAATTCTGTCGTTTGTGCCTCCTGATGGACAGTTTAAGCTAATGAGTTACAGGTATGGTGTTAAGCGGACACGTGATTTACTTTGTATTAAGTTTGGGACATGCTTCAACTGGGAAGGCTAATATTGTCAATTACTATGATGCTTAATATCTAAATGGGATAATATGGTTTAATGGTTGAGTTCAGCGAAAAATATCAAGCTTACAAATTAGAGTGTATAGTGTTGCATGATTTCTGTCGTTTTATTTTAATTCTAACAAACTTCATGTGCCCTTGTGCAGGGTTAGAAAGTTGAAAAGCTCTCCAATCTATGTAAAGCCACAGCTAACCTCAGATGCTGGAACATGTCGTGTTAGTGTGATGGTTGGAATACGAAATGATCCTGGAAAGACCATTGATTCAATAACTGTGCAATTTCAACTGCCTCCATGCATTTTATCAGCTGATCTGACTTCAAATCATGGAACAGTAAACATTCTTTCAAATAAGGTACTGATATAATATTGACATATAACTAATTACCTTGACATGACATCTACCCTTTTAATAATGCTATATAGGTAATCCACTTTAAAAAATAATTTTTCGCTGCTGTTACGCTTATTGCAACATCTGCACTTTGCACCCAAAACTGCTGATGAGTTTCTTCTGGTTAGATTTTGATTTTATATTGTTTATGCAGACCTGTTCGTGGTCAATTGGACGTATTCCTAAAGACAAAACCCCTTCAATGTCTGGAACATTAGTGCTTGAGAAAGGATTAGAGCGCCTTCATGTGTTCCCCACGTTTCAAGCAAGTTTTAGAATCATGGGTGTTGCTCTCTCTGGCTTGCAGATAGATAAACTCGATTTGATGAATATACCAAATCGACCTTACAAGGGCTTTCGAGCACTTACTAAAGCAGGGCAATTTGAAGTCAGGTCGTAATTCGGTGATACAATTTTGTTTCTTTCAAAGCTGTGTGAAATGAGATCAATTTGTGTTCATTATGGTGTGGTAATGCCCTGAGAATGCGACTGATAGTTTCATCTGTAGATGTTTTTTTTTGTCAGAGAAAATCTTTGGTCTGAGATCCTAACAGTGCTGATGATTAAGGTGAAATCGAGATATAGTGATTTTTGCCCTGTACTGAAAATTTACAAAATGACCAGAACATATAAGAGAAGTCTGTTTCACATAATTGGAATTAAAATTTGTTGGCCTATCTCATGTTGACTTACTATGCTTGAAGATGAGAAGCATCAAAATTCAAACATTGGAGAATAAATTAAACAATGAATGTTTTATAGAACTTGAACTCCAAATTGGTAGAAAAAGAAAGATAAACAAGGAAAGTGAGCCTTGGATTACAAAATTTTGTACAATCTCATAGTACTTAAGCAGCCACCTTGTTCACTCTAAATGACTCCATAACCCGGCGAAGATCACTTTCTTCTTCCACAAATACATTTTCTGGTGTCTGTAATCTCAACGCATACAACTGGTTGTTTTCAACTCCCAGAACAGTAAGGTACCTCCTGTTCCATTCCATACTAACTACGCGATCTTTCGGCATAACAGCCAGTTCATTGTTGCTTGCATATGATTTTATGTTCACCTGGAAAACACATTTCAAACCACATTATAAGGAAATAGTTCTAATAGTGCACAGAACCAATATTCATAACATCAAAATCACCTCACCTCAACTTGGTAATAAAGTTTCCCATCATCAGCAACTCTTGAAGATGTAGAAAGAACTTTCCCCTCACGCTTCACCCCGAGTCTTGTAGACATGAACTCTGTCAGATACTGCCGAAGCACTAGCTTTGCGGCTACTTCTGGTGGACCCAGATCTTCGACACTTTTGTAATTCGAGGATGAAGGAGAGGACAAATCCACAGCTAAATTTTCATCAAGAATATAAGGGTCTCTAAAGAAAATGTCAGCTCCAGCACCTTTGACTTGAATCCAATTCTTAGGGTACTTGAATGAGTAGCCATCAAAACTATCTATGTACTCCCTCAACGCAACAGATTGTTGAGCAAATGCAGGACTTTGCAAACTGACTTGGGAGAAGATGCAACCTGACAAGATTAAGGCCATTGCATTCCTCCTAGGAACTGCAAAATCTTTAGTCTGATTATATATTAGAAATATATAGCAACAAGATTCATTTTTTCATGTCAAATTTATATATGTGTGGTATAGAGGGCCTATATGTGACCCCTAGCATACCTTGGAAGAATTATCAGCACCACCCTTATTTGATTCACCTGACACTTGCTCAGCGAGGCTCACCTGCCATTGTGGAGATATGGTATTAGAGATGGTAAACTAGAACAAAATCCAAAAGACAAACGGAAAAGAAACAAAATTTGATGGAAAATGGTATTAAGTACTATATCAAATGTATTGGGTGCCACCACTCACTGTAAGAGTCTTCTTTACATTTGATGCTGCAACATGTAATGCTTCTTTTAGCAGTGATACCTTTCTCGTATACTGTAAAGTATGTATATATAAGTTGAGAAATAACTAGTCAATAACATTTTGAAACATGGAGCAGAAAGTAGAGCAAAATTTGTGAAAGACAGAATCACAGAAATAGAACCTGAAGTTGAGTTTGGAGTCGGGAGCCATTGAAGTCAGAGAGAGAAGAGAGAGAAGGAAGAGGAGAGAAGCAAGGTGGACTATGCTGTTGGTGCTGCTGCATCATCACCAACCTTGCCATGTTTCCCTATCCTGCTTTCCTTTTCTTGCTTTCTGTTGGTTATATCCACAGCCTATCATTCATAGCATGTTATCAGCAACAGTCTCCCTGACAGTGAGTCTAATCATACAGCCAGAAAGAAACCAGAGATGGACTTTGAGGCCCAGTACCGAAGGCAGGCCAACAATAATGGGCCATACCTTTTTCTTCATATCACGAGTGAATATCTATTTTCATTTAGGCTTCTTTTGATTCGAGAGATTACTGTGAAAGCTATTTCTTTAATTATGACGTTCACGGAGCTAGAAAATCAAGAATTTTAGAGCAAGTTTACTCGTTGGATCACTATATCATATATTATTTACTGTTTTTTTATGTTTATTTCCACCATCTAAGTGCTTAGTTTCCAAACTGACTTGGGTCATTTTTTTAGTCAGTTTTATGACCTACAAATTGACATAGTGATCTAGGTTAATTTGTAGGTCACGATGGAAATAAACAAAAAAAAGAAGTGAACAATTTCTGACCCAATGACCCAACGAATGAACTTGCTCTTACTACCTTATTAAGTAACATGACTTGCATTCCGGCTAATTCTCCAATTCTCTTGCATACTCTTAGTAAGAGTCTCCTAAAAATCAATTTCCATAATAATTTCACTTTGAAGACCAATATGGTCCATTAGCTCAGCCCCTTCCGAAAAATAAAAATCATCAATACAGATTTGATTAATCATCAACTCGCTTTTTATGTCTACTTATAAACTCTCTACGTCATTACATTGCAATAAAGAATATAGGTAATAAAACCTGCATTTTTCATATCCCTCGCAACATGTTCATGTGAAGGGTAACATGGTGTTATTTTCTTTTGGTTGTTTTAGGTTGTAAATGGCATGATAAGAGTGGCGGCGTGGTGCATAAGAAATTGGGCTGCCTAAAATTTGGGATACGAAAAGTAGTGGATAGTGTTCCCTGAACAAGTCACCAATCCTTATCCACTGAACTCTAGACACGTGCAAATGTCTGAAATGCCCTTTTGCGTTCACGTAATAAACAGCCATAACCAAAGTTTATGAATACTAATGTTAATATTTATCTAGATTTATAATTTGCCACGTACACCACCGCAAGTTGATTACAGGGAAAGCGGCGGCTCCCAAAAGCGAAAATATCTACTTCAAGAGCATATTACTTTGTTTGGAGAATATTTGGATGATTAAAAATGTTTTGGGTGATTAAACATCTGAATGACTAAACATGTTTTGGATGATTAAATTTTAGAGTAATTTCAATTATTGTAGTTAGCCTATATATAATATGAGGATTTATTTTGTATTAAAACATGTTGTTAAAGGTGCTAATTTATTGATGATGTTTTCTACTTTATTTCATTTCAATTGATTAATAATTTATAAAATAATTATTTTTATGGTCTCAAACTGGTATCTCTATTGGTTTCCAACAACCACGAAATCAAACATTAATTTCATTGCACCAAGATTTATTTAAGAGAGTTAAAAGAGTGATTGAAGTGAAAGTTACGTTAGTCTTTATTTAAAGAAAATATAACATCTATAAATACTTATACCATCTTGTATAACTTCCTTGCTCAAAGAATGTCCCACCGGTTAAAGACATGAGGTTTTAAATCTTATTATCAATTTGTGTTCGGTTGTTCATGAATCGAATTTCGAACTTCAAACGTATAAAATAGAATAGAAAATACATATGTTCATACATATGATCCTGAGGTAGATACTTAGAAAATTAAATATACTCTTTTCTAAAAATACAATTTATGCTTCCACTTCGTTAATTATGGCAATATCATCAAACAAAATGTATATGCATGATTACATAGTAATTAGGGAGTGCTTAAGTAAATCTAATAACCAATTAAAGTATGTCATCTGCCAGGGTTGCCCTTCCTTCCCTCTCTAAGACCCAAACCGCCTATATATAAAGCCACAACTTCCACTATTTATACTTCCACCAATTTTGTCATCCAAAACTTTCAGACACCACCATTTCTTGTTGCTACAATTTCTCTCTTCCTCCGATGATCGTCTTCCCTCCTTGTAAGTTGAACGTAAATCCCAGCTCTCTATCTCAATCTTCAAAGTCCCAGAATAGCTGTGGATTTGCATGATATAGTTACAATATTAAAGATTTGAAATTTGCTGATCAATCATACTTGTTTATTGTTGGATATGATTTCCCTTAGTTTTCTTTGTCATCCTACAATGAAGCCCACTTGTAGGATCCTGGGTAGTATTCGAAACTCTGCGTTTTTCGGTTTCACACCCGTTAAAATCCACAATGGGTCGGCAAAGAATGGAAATTTGTCAAAGTTGTGCATCAATTTTGAGCAGAAAAGCCAGTATCACACATACCCTTGTCGTTTATTAGGATTTGGGAGTGTTTTGAGTGATACCCAGAAAGCTTTTTCGGTACCCAATTGGAATTTTGGCCAATCTGGGGTTATTTCTAGGTCATTTAGAAGTAGGGGTGTTTCTGTTATTGATAGTATTGGACCCAAGGGTCGTGATTTTTCGACATCGGTGGAGACCCGGGTGAATGAGAACAACTTTGAGAGGGTTTATGTTCAGGGTGGTATTAATGTGAAGCCTTTGGTGGTGGAAAGGATTGATAAGGATGAGAATTCTGTGGGGGAGGAACAGTCTAGGATAGAAGTTGCTGATGAAAATGTGAAGAATGCGGAGGGTTTGGATGAAGCTAAGGTTCTGAGTTCTGAGAGGGAGCTTTCGGATATTGAGAAGGAAGGTTGGAAGCTGTTGAGGGATTCGGTTGTGATGTATTGTGGGAGTCCTATTGGGACTATGGCTGCAAATGATCCGAATGATAAGCAGCCGTTGAATTATGATCAGGTGTTTATACGTGATTTTGTTCCGTCAGCGCTTGCTTTCTTGCTCAAGGGAGAAGGTGAGATTGTGAGGAACTTCCTGCTTCATACATTGCAATTGCAGGTAATCATTCACATTATTTGTCTCTCTGTGGTTTTTCATGTAGTGTTGTTGATCTTCAAGCCTTCATCATTATGCATTGCCTTCTTTTTTGTGGTGGAGCTATTCTTCATATATGATTAACTGATTAATCTTGAATGAAAACCTTGTTTAAATTTTGTTGTGGATCAGCAGCTATTAAGTAATCAAGAGTTCCTTTGTATTACATTTAAACATTGGTACTAATGGAGTTCAACAAGTGACATCATTCTTTTTTTCTTTTTCTGTTTTTTTGCCAAAACCAACATTGCATTGATCCTTGGTGAAGTAGTAATATATAGTCAACTGATACCTATCTATATATTCTAAGAAAATGTTACTCTAGTCTCTTTTTATGTTTTGAACAATTTTTTTCTCCCCAAACCTTTCATGCTGTTGTTGACATAATGTACCATAAATTAAATGTTTTGGGTTTCATGAAATTCTTATCATAGGTTTCTTTTATCTTAGAGTTGGGAAAAAACTGTTGATTGCTATAGCCCAGGGCAGGGATTGATGCCTGCAAGTTTTAAAGTTAGAACTGTGCCTCTCGATGAGAACAAGTTTGAAGAAGTTTTGGATCCAGATTTTGGTGAATCAGCTATTGGCCGTGTCGCACCTGTGGATTCTGGTAAGTATATCTGAACAATATATATTATGCTGCTAAAAAGGTAATTATTTGAAAGATGCTGCAGAGAGTCTTTTGTTATTGTCGCCCAGCTCTTGTTGGATGCTTAGTCTGCATTTTTGCACATGCTCCATGCAGGGAATTTCTTTTTCCAATAGATTAATTTGCCCAGTTATGGTTCTGATGAATAATGATTTTTTGTTGTGCCATTAACTTCTCTGACAGGGTTGTGGTGGATTATTCTATTGAGGGCTTATGGAAAGATAACTGGTGACTATGGATTACAGGAAAGGGTGGATGTTCAGACAGGCTTGAAAATGATCCTGCACTTGTGTTTAACTGATGGGTTTGATATGTTTCCTTCTCTTTTGGTCACGGATGGCTCCTGTATGATAGACCGTCGAATGGGTATTCACGGTCATCCCCTCGAGATCCAAGTGAGTTCCTTTATTCCATAGTTCAGAAAGCTGCTTTAAGTCGTTGGGTTTGCATATTAGGCGTGAATATAACTGATTCATTTATGTTATTCCTTTAGTCTATATTCTTAGCAGCGGCTTTCTTTGATTTTACTGCCATAAATTCCGATTGAAAATTCCATTTTTGATGTACTTGAAATGAAATTATCTTGCTTGGTAGGAGGGCAACAGGGTCTAATTGGATTCATTCTTAATGCTTTCTAAAGGTTGTAAAAAGGATGTAGAACATATAGGGCTAAATCATTGATGGTGGGTTTCCTTCTTGAACTAATTGAGAGCAGCTACTTCTGAGCTTTTAACTTTAGCTAGCTGACCCTAAGCTTTTCTGAGAATCTTGGGTTGTATCCTGCTCATGCTGTTTTGTTTGATATCAGACCAGTTCTGTGCGGTCCTATCTATCTTTTTCACGATCATATCAATTATACTTCATCATATTTAAGTTTATTTATATGGTACCTCATCTTTGGCTAGTATGATTTATACGAAGTTTGATTCTTCAGGCCTTATTTTACTCGGCTCTAAGGTGCTCCCGTGAGATGCTTGCCGTAAATGATGGATCCAAGAATTTGGTAAGGGCTATCAACAACAGACTCAGTGCTTTGTCATTCCACATCAGAGAATATTACTGGGTGGATATGAAAAAGATCAATGAGATATATCGATATAAGACAGAGGAGTACTCTACAGAAGCCACCAACAAGTTTAATATATATCCTGAACAAATTCCTTCATGGTTAATGGACTGGATTCCAGAGGAAGGTGGATTCTTTATCGGCAATCTACAACCAGCTCACATGGACTTTAGGTTTTTCACTCTTGGAAATCTTTGGTCCATTGTTTCATCTTTGGGTACTCCAAAGCAAAATCAAGCTATATTGAATTTGGTCGAAGCCAAGTGGGATGATCTTGTGGGGCATATGCCACTTAAGATATGCTACCCTGCCTTGGAATATGAAGAGTGGCGTATAATCACTGGCAGCGATCCAAAGAATACGTGAGTTGGCTGTATAATCCTGTTCATATGTTTTATGGGTATGTTAGATTTCTATAGCTGTACTAATTTTGTTATCGACTCCTACAGCCCTTGGTCGTATCATAATGGTGGATCTTGGCCCACACTTCTGTGGCAGGTACGTTTTGCCGTGATGGAAGTATATATGTTTTGTGGAATAAATGAATTGCATGCGTGAATGATTTAGATTTCTTCCTATTTGTAACTAGCATTCATTTGTTTATGGGTATGCAAGATATAAGCCGGTTTTTCCCTCTAAAATGCTTTAACTGTCCTATTTCAGTTCACATTGGCATGCATCAAGATGGGCAGAACAGAACTAGCTGAAAAGGCAGTTGCTTTAGCTGAGAAGAGCCTGCGAGCTGACCGCTGGCCTGAATATTACGATACCAAAACTGGGAAATTTATTGGAAAGCAATCTCGACTCTACCAAACGTGGACCATTGCCGGGTACCTTACAACTAAGATGCTGGTGGAGAATCCAGAGAAGGCGGCCTTATTATTCTGGGAGGAAGATTACGAGCTTCTTGAGATATGTGTTTGCGCACTTAGCAAGAGTGGCCGGAAAAAGTGCTCCAGAGGTGCAGCTAGGTCCCAGATTCTTATATAATGAAACGCATTCTTTCAAGGGCAAAATACTTTGCCGTTGAACTGTACAGCAACAACTTTAGGATAGGATACGAAAATAGTGGGATAGAGAACAGTCTTCAACTGGAAGCGGATATCATAGTCTTCGTGTCATATGTTCTACACAGTAATGATTGGTTTTGTCATCCGATTAATTGGTTGAGTTGATCGGAATGGACACATAAAATGATTAGTATGGAGGGTGCCTCACACCTAATCTAATCTTTGTCATTTGAAATGTAAATTACTTATAACAGTTAATCACTTGCCTACTTGAGTTGATTTATCTTATAGGTACATTTGATATTAGTACTTGTCATGGATTCATGGCACCTGCATTTGGTAGTTGAATTCTCCTTTCCCTAGCAATCAATTACTATGACAAATTTGACCAATGGACTGAAATGTAGGAAAGAAAAACCATAGCCATAGCAAGGTGTAGGTGGTTAGTCCAACAAAACAACAGACTAGATGCATAAAAGTTCCCGCCATATAGACAAACATAACTTTACAAAAACATACTTGTGTGGAGCATAAGGATTCAGAGAAGCCCTCTTCTTCTCTTATAGTCACTAACTGTCAATGTCAAAGCATGTCTCCTGCCATCATCCTCCGGGACTTGGTACCCTACAGTTGCTTCTATCTTTTGTTTCCTCGCCAAGTATGCAGCCGGAGCACCATAAGGTCCACCAAACTTCTGCAGTGCAGCCAACGAGATTGGCAGCTCGAAATTGTGCAGTGTATATGACTCTGTCGCTCTGTCAACAGGAGCACTTGTATCAATCAACTTCCCTGCACCTGCTGCAGCTTCCAACGCTGCCGCTGTTGCTGTCATGCCAAACTTTCCCATTACTTTTGCTTCTGCCTTGTTATCGGTTATACCTAGAGTTCCATTTGCTGCCTCAGCAGTTTCATCTTCAGCAGCTTCTTCTTCAGCGGCTTCTTCTCCTCCTCCAGTCTTTCTAACATAGTAATTCCTCGATCTAGTCCATCTTCTTGAGAAAGGATCATAACCAGCCTCTCCAGCTTTCAGATTCGTATTTGTTGGTTTCAATCCAGAAGCATTCTTAAAATTCTCAAACCTGTTCTTCCTGTTCATCTCAGCTAACCTAATAGCCTTGGAATCTTTCTCCTGGGATTGCCTGGATGCTTCCAATTCCAGGAGCCTTGTCTTAATCCTTCCAACTTCCTCCTCATCACACTTGCTTTCTGCAACTTCCAACTGCCTCCTTAACCTATCCTTCTCAACTGCAATGTTCACCGGTCTTGCTGAGGCTTTTTTCTCCTGCAGCATTTGCTTCACAGTTGTTGCTGAGTAAACAAATGTGTTGGATTTCTGTAGGGTCTCCCTCTTTTCTAATACATCCTGTTTGCTTGGCATGTAGCCAGCACTACGCTTCACTTCCCTAATCCAATCGTTAAACTCCTCCTCCTCCGGAGCAGAATTTGAGACCATAGCCATCTGCCACTTGGAAGCAGAATTTTCACTGCCCCAAACACAGTTCAAATATTTATGTGTCATTTTTCCCTCTAGCTGGTACCGCCGGTTAAAATCAGGGGCATCCACATTCTGAACCATGCAAAGCCTGTAGACTGGACCACTTGATGATTTCCCAAATCCAACCCTAACAAAGCAACCCACAATTAACTCCTCAAAAAATGGTTCCATACACCATTTTGCAAGTTTCGACCTTGGAATGGTAATGTCCTTTATGTCCTGATATGTTGGCAGCTCTAACCTTTCCTCATCGCTATCCAACGATTCATCATCCCAAGCTGATGCTACTTCTTCAGTTTGTAACCCCTCAGCATTCTCACTTTGATCGGAGTCAATCAGTCTTGGTGCAACAAGGGATTTACGCTTGATTGGTGAAATATCCTGGCTACCTACACTTCCTTTTGCTGAGTCCCTCAGATTATAGCGAGCCTTCAAGTCTTGTTGCTTCAGACGCTTTTCTCGTAACTGACTCAATGCATCATCCAAAGCAGCTGATTTCTCAGCAGTCCTAGCTGATGAGCGTACACCACGGGACAATGGGACAGAAGAAGTTTCTTTCTTTGATTGGATAGATCTTTCTTTGTCTCTCTTTGATCTTAAATTTTCCATAAACATCTTACCATCTTTCTTTTCTGCTCTATTTGTCAAGATCATCTCTCTTTCAAGTTCAGTCAACTCTGAAAGTCGTCTCCGATCAGCATCATCCTTGTAGAGATCAGGGCCAATATCAGATTCATCACTGTTTTCGCTCTCATGATCAGAATCATCAACGTGCTCTTCATCACTGCCTCTTTCAGCAGGGTCAAACCTCTTCTTCAGAGGTACTTGAGAGGGCTTCTTGCTTGCATAACTACGACCACCATCTGAGTCTTCATCCCCAGAGTCACTTTCATCATCAGAGAAGGAACCTCCATGTCGCTTTCTAGAATGTGGAAGTTGGTGCCGGTTTTTCACAGCTGCACTGGTTCGTCCTGCTGCCTCAAGGAGCAAATTTTCCAAGTCTGCCATGGTCTGCTGTCTGCCTTGTGCTACAGTTATGCTTCTCCAAAAGAGGGAGTAATGGACTGAGTGCTGCAACCATAAGAGAAAAGATCATAAGATACATGCGAGATGTATCACAATCAGTTGACAAAAGAAGGATTTAAACGAGCGACTTGCAGAAAAGTCATAGTCAGTTTAAAAGCAATGATGGTTTTCCATCTCAATGTAGGAAAGCCAACTTAACAAAAACTCATAATCACGCACAGAATCTTTCTCAATATTACTGGATACCAATTCAGTTCAAGAGTTTATGCCATGATGAAGGAACATATTCAGTAAGATTTCCATGCATATATGGTTGAATCCTCAATTCTCCAATTTAAGAATTGATCTTAAATTCTTAATAATTCCATTATGACACATATACAATCGTTGAATAGGTCTTACAATGCAATTAACTACTTTGCAATTCAAGAATAGCTCTTAGCATTTTAAGAAATGACCAGAACCTATACGAATGGTAGCAATAAAACAGAACCTAGAGTCCCAGGAACACGCTCGCGCAGGCGCGTGCAACAAAAATATAGTATGCAACGTGTACAACAAATAGATGGATCGAGAGTTCTACAAGGTTCACAAGGCGTTACATCAGGTTAACCAGTAGAACAACAATCATTATGAGACGAGCATATATTTACTTTACTCTCTATTTGGACAATATCCCACAAGTTCAATTCATTTATGAAAAGAAAAAGAAAAAAACGATATCCACTCGTCTGCATGCTCTTTTCTTACACAGACAATCACAAACTCATCTCAAGAGATATATGACAAAGCATGTCGAAATACAACAACCCCACCTCATTCAAGAGTTCAACTGATGAAGAAAATCCTAGTATCTAATATCTCCAGGCAACTTCACTTTGTACAAAGCTTTCTGCTTTAAGTTATTCCCAATCAAAATGGCCCTTACAAATATTACTGAAAGTAAAGGCTTCCCAAGGACTAAAAGTAAAGGCTTCCCAAGGACTAATCAAAGTACCATCTACTCTTCCAACAGGAATAATAATAGGAGAAAATAGAAACAAGAGCTATGATTGCATGGATGTGAGGATACAAAAACAAGAAAAGTAAAAAGATCCAACCTTTTTAGCTAGAAAGTTACCCAGACCCAAATGTGAAAACCCAAAATTACACCAAAAACCTAAAGATCCAACCTTTTTTGCAAGAAAGTTTCTAAATTTATGATCTAGACCATAACAATAACACAATGCATTCACCAAAAACAAGAGAGTGAGTGTCAACAGTAAAAGGCCTAATTTTGCTCAAACAAGACAAGAACGAAAGTAAACAATTTCAAACACAAAAACCTAACAATGTAGTACAATTGAAGACTGATGCAACCATTCATGTTAGCACAATCAAAGGAACAACCAGAAGACCAGAAACAACAACAAATTCAACATCTTGAACAGGAAAAACGTAGAAGTCTTTGTTTGATCGCCGAAAAAGTAAAAATAAAAAGTTGAGAGGAAGAAAAAGACGTCACCTTTGTGATCAGGGGGTGACGTAAATTGGGGAAATTTTGGTAAAAAGAAAAGCAAACAGCAATGTTGGTTGGAGAAGGCAGAAACAAAGGGTGAAGCTAAACGGCGGTGATGAGTGGAGGCCGGGAAAGTGCGGGAAGTGATTTGGAGGTTGGGGAGTGTAGAATGTGAGAGAGAGAGAGAGTCTAGTGTATAATGGTTATGCGTCAGTTTGGAACACCCTACTACCCTACAAGTGTGTCGTGTATCTAGGAGGAATTTGTTAGCCCTCGCCCTTTGGGATTCTAGGATTTATCAAATTTTTAAGTATGGTAATTTTATTAGTAACAAAGTAGGCGGGTGCCTCATGTGAGGGCGTTACCAACTTGGTTTTTGTCTTAATCACACTAATCACATTTTTATTAGGGTTATTATGGAAAAAATCACATTTTTATTGGGGTTATTATCTTCTTTTTGAGGATTCCATCAATCCCTAATAATATATTTGTTAAATGCGTAATGAGGTGATAAAACACTTTTTGTCGTCATGAGTTTAAATTTAACTTTTCTTGTTATTTTTTTAAATACTCTTGAACCATAATATAATTGGTGAGCGAGCATGATTACATGTTTTTTTTTTTTTATAAAGAAAGAAATTACAATTAAACGCTCTGGAGCAACCGCCCTCAAATATATCAAATTGGAAGGCGGCATTGGAGGAAGAGAACAACTAAGAGTGCCGAACATGATGAGAAAGAGAAGGTAAAGAGTGGCCTAAAGAAACAACGTTGTTAGCCAAAAAATTGGCTTTATGCCAAACATGGCGGAAAGTGACCGAGGCAAAATGGAGTGTGAGCTCTTGAGTATCTTGAAGGATAAATTTGATGCGCTAGAGAATAGAAGATGTCCGATTGAGGGCGTCGATTAGGATCTTGGAATCACCTTCGACAATGAGAGCTTGAGAAGTATGCGACAGATGAAGTAATCCTTCACGAAGGGCCCTAGCTTCAGCTACAAGGATGTCCGTATGACCAAGATTTTTACTCAGAGCAAGCAGAGGATGACCGTCAGAATTGCGAACCACAAAGCCAGCAGCTGCTCGATTGACAATTGACAGAATACCAAAACTTTAAACACTTTATGTTTTTATAAATTTTATTACTTTCTAATTTTGAAAAATCATAAAAATAAATTTGTGTCGTGATTTTTTACTTCCATCACTTTGAAAGCATAAAAACACGTGGTTATAATCTACAACTTTTAAATTTTTGATAGAAAGCATGGTCTTGAAGAAATTATTATTATTATTTATTTTACTTCAAAAGAAAAGGACTTTACATGGTAGTGATGAAACTAGGCTCTCATGAACATGCAATGGTCAGGATTCAAGAAATAACCAAACACATGCCTGATCACATGAACAACGCTAAAGCTGCTGTCCTTCCTTTGGTGAGTCTGAGAGCGAGCAACTCTATAGCTTGCAACACCATAAATAAATAGTAGTTCGAAGGCTTGACCATGTGCAACTGCAACAGAGATGACCTCAAGAAAACTACTATCCAGATCCCACTTCAACCCCATCCCACCCATAATCAGAAACTCACTCCATTGGTCCCAAGAACCCACCACCCAATCAAACCCACCATTTTTATCAAAGGGCCCCAACCACTTAGCCACAGACTTAATCAAGTCCTACTTTGAAAAGGGCTCACTCAAAGAAGCACGCAAGGTGTTCGACGAAATGTCTGAGAGAGACGTGGTTACTTGGACTGCCATGATTGCTGGGTACACTTCTTGCAGCCACCACAGCAGTGCTTGGGCTGTGTTCTGTGAGATGGTGAGGGGTGATATGGAGCCGAATGCTTTTACTTTTTCGAGTGTGCTTAAGGCTTGTAAGGGAATGAAGGCTTTTTCTTGTGGTGCAATGGTTCATGGGTCTGCGGTTAAGTATGGAATGAAGGGCTCCATGTATGTGGAGAATGCACTCATGGATATGTATGCTACTTGTTGTGTTAGCATGGACAATGCATGCAAGGTGTTTAGTGATCTTCACGAGAAGAATGCTGTGAGTTGGACTACTTTGATCACTGGCTACACTCATAGAGGTGATGGCTATGGCGGGCTTCAAGTTTTTCGGAAAATGTTGCTGGTAAGTGGCTGAATCATCCTCCTACATTTTGTTGAATGAATTGGGTTTTACAAGATGCTTACTTTAACTTTATTGGCATACAGGAGGAAGTGGAACCGAATCCTTTCAGCTTTTCAATTGCGATGAGAGCTTGTGCCTCGGTTGGCTCGCATGCTTTTGGCAGGCAAATACATTCGGCAGTAATTAAGTATGGGTTCGAGTCTGATCTTCCGGTCATGAATTCCATACTGGACATGTACTGCAGGTTTGGTTGTTTATCAGAGGCAAGTCAGTACTTTGATGAAATGAGTAAAAAAGATCTGATTACCTGGAACACCTTAATTTCTGGATATGAAAGATCGGATCCTGGGGAGTCCTTAGGTATATTTTCTCGTATGGAGTTAGAAGGCTTTAGTCCGAATTGCTTCACATTAACCAGCGTTACCGCTGCCTGTGCTAACTTGGCAGCTTTGAACTGTGGTGAACAAGTCCATGGTGGAATCATCCGTAGAGGCTTTAACAAGAACTTGGCATTGGCTAATGCACTTATTGACATGTATGCCAAGTGTGGGAGCATTACTGACTCGCACAAAATATTTAGTGAAATGTCTGGTAGAGATTTAGTCTCCTGGACTTCCATGATGCTTGGATATGGGGATCATGGATATGGAAAGGAGGCTGTTGAATTGTTTGATGAGATGGTAAAATCAGGTATCAGGCCAGATCGAATAGTGTTTATGGCAGTTCTGAGTGCTTGCAGCCATGCTGGACTCGTTGATGAAGGCTTGAGGTATTTTAAATCAATGATAAACGATTATAAGGTTACTCCAGATAAGGACATATATAGTTGTGTGGTGGATTTGCTGTGCCGTGCTGGGAGAATCGAGGAAGCTTACGACTTAATAAAGAGCATGCCATTTAAGCCTGATGAGTCTGTTTGGGGTGCACTTCTTGGAGCTTGCAGAGTTCATAAGCTTCCACATTTGAGCAAGCTAGCTGCTCAGAGAATATTAGATTTGAGGCCAAACATGGCGGGAACATATGTGATGCTGTCAAATTTTTATGCCGCTGAAGGTAAATGGGGGGAATTCGCCAATATGAGAATGTTGATGAGAGGAATGGGGAATAAGAAAGAGGCAGGACAGAGTTGGATTGAGGTAAGAAATCAGGTTTATAGTTTTGTTGTAGGAGATAAGATGGGTTCTCATATAAAGTGGGTGTATGGAGTTATGGAATTTCTAATTTGGCATATGAAAGAGGCACAGTACTTAACTGATTTGGATTGCTCTATACATGACCAAGATGATGGAACTTGAACAGAAGCTGAAGTGGAGGAGCTGAAACAACTTGTTGAGACAAACATAAGGATATTGATCGGCATGTCATTCTATTGTTGTAAACAAATATCGTACTGGACGACATGGTAAGGAAGAACATGACATCAGTTTCAAAGGCCTCTCTTGCAAAGAGAATCAGTTTTGGTTAGTTCGAGCCATAGAAAGTAGAAACAAGGAATTGTAAACAAGATGTTCACAAAGGTTCAAGTTCACGCATGAAAGACAGGGCACCGGGCGAGGGAGATGACCATTCTTTTGAACTCAAAACTAACCATTTAGATAATACTGCTAACAAATTCATAACTGAAAGTAGGAGTGATTTTACTTGCTCTCTTTGGCAGCTGCTGAATATATTTCTCCAAATCACCAAGTTGAATTTCATTCAATATCTGTTTACCCATGAGTTTCAGATGTAACAAATGCAATTTCCATCATTAATTATACATTGGCTGCCAACATAAACAAATCAAATGTATAGAAGAAAGGTAAAATACACTTCATTTAGGTGCAACCGTGCAATATAAACCAAAGTTCCCAAAATTAAAAATACTACTGCTGATGAGGTCGTCGGGAAAGGTCCCGACCCAAGAACATGGTTATGGAACTGTCATATTATCTCATGTGCCCGATTAATTATGGAAAGACAGTTGCGAGTGAAGACATATGATCCGAGTGCCTGATTAGATTTCCTCCATTTTGAGCCATGTAAGAAAACTTGATGAACAAGACATTGTATAGAACCTAAGTTCATGTTTACATATGACTTGGTTGTGAATTCAAATGTCAAGTATAAGGACTTATCATATCTGTCTGAATTTTGAAATTCATAGATACAGTTATAAGAGTTTATCTGGTTCTGAAAAGGCAGTTGGAATGCATTGTCAGTTTCTTGATGGAAGAAACTGACATTGCTATGCTATATATATCAAATATTTTGGTCCCTGCTGATACACAAATCTTTTCTCATCACGTATTAGTCTCTTTTGCTTGGAGAAAACTTGAGGTGGAATCAGGAGAAGATCAAGATGGACAATACGAATGTTTCAAGGAAGAACTCAGTAATCTTGCAATTTTCTAAAACAAACTGAACTCATTTACATGGATACATTTACATGTTCTTATTCTGGTGTAGTGTTACTGTACAAGATAAAATGAAATCTTGCTTTTGCATATATTTAGTCACTGTTCTCTATTCTTCATTATTCACCGTAGTGATTCTTTATCCTTCTATTCGTTGGTATTTGGTGAGGTGAAAATCTAACTAGCCCATGTCATATTCTAACAAAACAGCATCTCAGCTCACAAGAACAAGAGATTACCTAAACGTAGGATCACAAGATTCAGACCATTGCGGTTATTTGATTGCAATCTCTAGCACTGTGATACTTAACCATCAGATAGATGAGTTGCTCGGTTCAAAATATCTTCAGCACCAGTGACCTTGGAAGAACAGAAACATCTGAGCTGCATCTTCAACTTGTCTTGCCGCCGTGAGAAAAATCAACTGTGACCTTTTGTCCACCGGGAATCATTCAACGAGAGATTTACACCATTAGTATTTGGTGGTTAGAAACTCCTAGTTCATCCCTTCTTCCAACACAACAAAGGCCAATCCCTTCTTTTACGTCTTGGAGGTAGCATATGCATCAATATCCACCCAAGCTTTCTTTGTTGTTGTCGCAGCAGTTCGCTTCAGAGCATCATGCTGCTCTGTTGGTGTGGCTTTCTATAACCAAGAACATCCACTAGGTGAATAATGTTCAAATCAACTTCAGTACTAATCTACTACCAATAGTCATTGCAGGAACAAGATCCTTGCTTAAAGTGGTGAAAGCGGTGCTTGTCCCTCACCACAATGTCACGACCAAAAGCTTTTGAGACGAACTTTGCTGCCATGTGACAATCATTACATATTCGCAAATTCTTTATTATTCGTATTGGCGATGGTGGACTGATAGCAATTAGCCCAAAGGCAATTGCCAGTTTCTCACTGTGTCTGAAAAGAACAGTTTCCTTCTCCTCTTCATCAATGTCAAAGGATACCTCATTTGTATCTGGTGCATAACCTTCCCCCTTCAATTTCTGAGCCATTTCATCTAGCATAACCTCAATCTCTTTCATTCGAGGGTGTTTCTTATCTCCTGCTAGAAATTCATGAACTACACCATCTGCTTCGATCATGCTACAACCTGGGGTCTTTACCACCCCATGTTGCATCATTATTCCCCTAATCTCATGAACACCATCCCAATCACCTTTTGAAGCACATATATTGGACAACAACACGTGGAACCCATCATGGTTAGGATCGAGCTCAATGAGCTTTCTTCCTATCCTCTCACCCCTGTCATGGTCCCCATGTTTCTTACAAGCTCCCAGTAAGGCACCCCAAGTAGCAACATCTGGTGTCATAGGCATACTTTCAATGAGGTCCTCTGCCTCCTTGAGCATACCAGCACGTCCGAGAAGATCAACCATGCACCCGTAATGCTTAACATTGGGTTCTATCTTGTGTTCCTGCATCATGGAGTCAAAGTGGCGACGCCCCTCATCTACCAAGCCCATGTGACGACAAGCTCCAATAACTCCCATGAAGGTTATCTCATTAGGTGCCACGCCACAGTTCTTCATCTCTGAAAACATTTCAAGTGACTTCTCCACCAACCCATTCATTGCCAATCCAAGAATAAGAGCATTCCAAGTAGAAACTCCCTTTTCTGCCGTCTCTTGGAAAACCTCTAATGCATTTTCCACACACCCACATTTCAAGTACATGTTAATAAGGGTTGTCCCAAGAAAGACATTAACTTTAAGGCTATTTTTCCTTATATAAGCATGAATCCAATGGCCCAGGTCAAGGGCAGCCATATGAGTGCAAGCCGAGATGACGCTCACCAGAGTGGTCTCATCAGGCCTAATTCCACAAAGCTGCATCTCCTGGAACAATGCCAAAGTTTCTGAAAAGCGGTCATGCTGAGCGTAGCCTGATATCATTGCACTCCAAGACACTACATCCTTCTCAGGCATGGAATCAAATAATGTCTGAGCAGTTTCGACTAAACCACATCTCAAGTACCCCGATATCATGGAGTTCCAAGTTATCACATCCAGGTTGTAGGCTGCATTGAACAGTTTCTCCGCAACCATTATCTCCCCACAACTCGAATACATATGAATAAAAGCATTTTGAAGATTAACATAACTTTCAATTCCAATTTTCACAACTAACGCATGGATCAACTTCCCTGTGTGGACAACTGACAAATGTGCACATGCCGAAAGCACACTAACGACCACAACCTCATCCACCATAACTCCCTTAAGAACCATTTTCCCAAACATATCCAAAGCCTCCTCATACATTTCATTTTGCTCAAGACAAGAAATCAACGCGCTCCACGAAACCATATCCTTCTCAGGCAGTTCATCAAACAACCGCCGAGCCTCAGTTACACAACCTCTTTTACCAAACAACACAATCATAGAATTCGAAGCAATCGTGTTCCTCACTGGCATCTGCTCATATATACACTTTGCCTGCTCCACATCTCCCACCCTAACATACCCTGCCAACATCGAATTCCACGCGACCGAATCCAACACAGGCATTTCATCAAACACATTGCGTGCACCCCTCATATTGTCACAAACAGAATACATATTGATCAATGTGTTCTGCACATACACATCTGAACCAAACCCAAACTTCAATATATGACTATGCATCTGTTTCCCTTCAAACTCTGCTGCCCTCATAGCACAAGCTTGAACTAGAATTGGGTAAGTATAATTATCTCTATCCCCATTCTTATCCAACATCAATTTGTAAAGACCCAAAGTCTTTTGGGGACAGTTTCTTTGTATGTAAGATTTCATCATAGTGTTCCAAATGAACCCATTTGAGTTCTCAATGTGTTTGAAAATTCTAAATGACAAATCAATGTCACTAGAAGAAGAGTCAGTGGAGAACTTGAGGACTCTACTTGCAGCATATGTGTCCCTAATGAAACCAGTGAGGATCATCTGAGATAGTATTTGGTTGAACTGCTTGAGATTCTTGCATTTTGGCAACTGGGTTTCCAAAATTGACAAGTTTATGGTCATTCTAGCCAAGTTCATAGCTAAAGGTTTGAACTTTGAAGAGGTATGAAGTGTTTCAACTGTAAAGGTTTGGACTTTGAAGGCAAACCCATATTTGGTAATTGCGAAAATCAACTCCCGCCAATATAATTCTGCAAATCAACACTTGACACGTTTACACAGTGAGTATTTTGGGCTGAAAAAGCCCACGAGGTGTGTACTGACTACTAAAAACCAGTAAAATCCCTAAAACCAGTGGCAGTAAAATCCCTAAACTGAGAAATGCCTCGAAAGCCACGAAGAACCAAAGTCTTCAACTTCAGTAAATGCCTGACTCCTGGTTTGGTCCCCATGCCGGAAACGCCTCCGCCGTCTCCGCCGCGTGAAGAATTGATAGAGGAAGTTGGAGAGGTCAGAAAAGTTTTGATCTTTCTTTGAAATTGCTTGCATTCTGATCAGCGTTTATATATACATTGCCGGAAATGAAGTGAGGACTTTTCGTTTTTGTGTGTTAATATTTTTTTCAAAATTAACCGTAAGGTAAAATTAGATGGCCAAATTTGCCAGAGTCAATTGATTCAATGTGAGTCTAATGTGAAGGTATAGAAAATGTGAATTTGCTTTTTGTGCTTTGTGTGAACAATTTTGGACTGTAGCTGTTTAAGTGATCTAGTGAGGCATTTTAGTTTCTTGGGAAATATGATGTCATTTTTGTTTTGTTTTTTTGTGAGAAAGAATGTGATGGTTATAAATAGGTTTTGACGTTTAATATGTTCAGAGAAAGAATCTTGTGATGCAAATCCTGACCAGGCTGGCAAGTAGTTAAAGACAGAAACTTTATATGGTTCTGCACTATCATAGTTTGCTGATGTTGCTTGTTTTGGCTGCACATTCTGTTCTTTTTAGCTGTGGTCTTCTTTTCTGATTCGTTACTGTCTTCATGAGCTCAGATTTCTTAATTGCAGAATGATCCTATTGTAACTGATGAAATTGTGACTGATGAAATTTTCGCCAAAGGAGCATTGGTTGAGGTTAGCAGTGATGAGGAAGGATTCCATGGTTCTTGGTTTGCTGCAACTGTTGTGAAATCTGTGGGGAAAGACAAGTTCCTTATTGAGTACAAGTGCTTGAGGACAGAGGATGATTCGGCATTTTTGAGAGAAGAGGTTGATAACATGCACATACGACCTCATCCACCAGAAAATGTTGTCGATGGTTTCAAGCAACTTGACGAGGTTGATGCTTTGTACAATGATGGGTGGTGGGTTGGTGTTATTTCTAAGGTTCTAAGAGGTTCAAGGTACATAGTCTACTTCAAGGAAACCTGTGAGGAACTTGAATATCAGCACTCTGAGTTAAGGCTTCATCAGGACTGGATTGATGGCCAATGGGTTATCCCATCTCGGGTATGACTATATCGTGTACTTTGCTTTAGTGTTCAATGGCAAGTTCTCTTAAAAACTGTATCCTTGGTTGCCAAGTGCAACATTTCACACTAAAGTAGCAAGCTTTGGGCAGGGATTGACTGTTTTCTAACTGTAGGGACATTAAGATATTACAAACCTCATCTAAAAACCAATTCTTTGATTTCCTCCATTCTTGGGGGGTGAATTATAAATCATCATATAGTTGGAAAATATTTCAGAGTCCAACTTTTTCCTCAACTCTTTTACATGAGGTAAGACAAAAATCTTTAGTCGGCATCAGACTATTTGTAGATGGGATGACAAAATACAAAGTGAACAAATGAGCCTTGCCAACCCAAATTGGGTATGTGGCCTTCCAAATTTGGGTCTGAATTTGGTCCTGGTTGGAGAGTTACTGTAAGTGGCCTACATTTGTTAGAGTCACTCCTGTAGGTAACTTTTCTCTATGGTAATTACTGTTTTTTAGGTTGCCATAAATGGAAAGAAGCAGGACAGTTAGTCATAAATGAATTGATAGTTAGAACTGCTTACAGTTCCACCTTCTAGCTGAAAGCTACCCCACCGTCTGTTGGGGGTTCAATTCAAGTGGTCAAGAAAACCACCTTGTGTGGCATATTCTGATGGCAACATTTATTTTCTTCGAGGTGTCAATGTTTAATTCTGATGTCGTAATTTCCAATATCACACATCTCCTTCTTTTTAATACATTCTGTTATTGTAGTTTCATCTAATTGTTGGCTGATTCTCTATTCTTGGCAGGACTTAAAGTTATAGTTCTGTGGAAAATGGATCAGGGTTCCTCTGAAGTACTTGGGAGACCTTGCGTTTATCTTATTTAGTCGATCACTTCGCCTTAAAAAGCACTCTAATCAAGCAACCGTGAAGCTGTTAAACCATGGCCGGATCTGTAAATTCCATTTCACCAGCTACTGAAATTTAGTAGGACGAGTTGTTCCAGCATTGTTGGTGTATGCTGAGAATGGGGTTTTTGTTGCCTCCTTGTCTTTAGTTTTGTGACAAGGTGTCAATAATTGATGGAACTTTCGTTTTGTAATATAAGTTTCAATTGCTAGTTGAAATCCCTTGAATTTGCATTTAAATGGTTATCGGATTTTAATCTATTCTTTTAAGTGGATACAATTCTCACAAAGTAAATCCGTAGATTGGTAATCCACCCATTGAGGATACTATTTGCATCTTCAATTTTCCTTATTCTTGTTTCCCTTCTGGTTGTGGTCCAAAATCCAAAGATCACGAGGAGCTTCTACTTGAGAAAACTTTCATCTTCATGGTTGATAGCAATCACTTTCAATGTTACTGGGGACCCATAATCTCAATACTTGCAGTAGGTAGCTTACTTTGTTGTTCAATGTGAACTATGCCCGTCTTCGGCCTATCAGACTTGGGGCAATTAGGCTTGTAGTTTGACTAGTTTCTAGACCGTTTAAATTCAATAGAAACCTCCTTTCAAGTTTTAAGGGTCCAGCATCAAACACCAAATTGGGTCCTGAAAAAGTGAATAGGAAATAGAACCAAGAAAGCACCTCTCTTTATCATTTTCTGGGTTGAAACTGGACGGAAAGCACCTTCTTTTATCAATTTGAAGCAGTGTTTTAAGCCCTCTTCTACAAAAGAACGTGAATGCTGATGATAAACCAATTCAAGACGTAACATTTTAAGGCCAAGACACCAAATCCTGAAAAAAGACTTGTATTTTCTCACAACACAGAACCAGATAGATATTAAAAACTGATAGTATCACAGAACAAAACCGGTTTAGGGAAATGTAAATTTTATTTCATACGAAACTACGAAAGGTGGCACTAGTAAAAGTACTTGAAAGCAACAGAATTACATATGATCAAAATACAATAAAGCAAAGCCTTCTTCTCGGCTCTGGTAGTAGTGCTCTTACAGATCATACACCTTGAAATCTATAGCAGCCAGCCTAGACCTCCACAGCTCCGGGGACGTCCTTGACCTCCTCATTGACCTCCTTAGCCTTGCCACCATCAGGTCCATCAAGCTCGAAAGCCGAGGAAGGAAATGTCCTGAATAGCCCTGTAGGAGACTTGAAGGTGATCTTCCCAGTTGGGGGGTCATCCAAATAGATGTCACTAAGTGACACCCAGATCAAGAGCTCCTTGGTCTTGACTCCAGTCAGCTTACTGATCTTGCCCTTCTCAACAGTGGCTGTGATCTCAGTTGCATAGCTCGCCAGCCTCCCAACCTTGTCAAACTTGTGGGTGGTGCTCTTCTTCTGCTTGAGCCAAACAAAGCCAGTGTCTTTGATGTAGCCACATTCCACCATGTCCTTCATGGGCAGGAGCCCATTGGGGAGACCCATCTCTGTGAGCAAGAACTTTGACTTCTCCTGGCAGATAGCATCACCATGGTAGAGCTCATCAGCCTTGGCTCTCACCTCGTCAGTTACAAGAGACATTCTCCTTGTGAAATTGGTACTTTTGGTGATGTTTGGTTTTTGAAATGTGCTCAAAGTGTATGAACAAAGGTGAGGATGAGACTCGTGTTGAGAGAGGTGGGATTCATATAGCTGAGGAGTTAGAACTTTGCCCTTGTGGGTTCCCCAAATTATCAAAAACGCCACTCTACTCTTGCCCTCCTATATCACAAAAAATTGCTAATAAGCCATTTGGTTGTGTTTAAGGACGTGGCCTTTTTAAAAATAGGGCATAGGAAAAAGTACTTTACCATGATAAAGCCCTTTAATTTTAATTTTGAATTTTTTTTTCCAATGATTATAAATGCCATCTAGCCAATTTGGATCGCCCAAATTTAATGATATTTATTAAAGTTGATGACACTTTAGAGTATAGAATGGTAGCTCTTCTTCTCTCTTTTTTAAGAAAGAAAGTTCATAAAATGAATCTAAGATATGTAAGACAAATTGTAAGTACATAATCAATTAAGCACGAAAATTAAACTTAAAACTTATATTTCAACTAAAATATGTACTGTTAAGTGAGAATTGTACCACCGTTGCTCAATTAATGTCATGTGAGGGCAGTAACAGTTTGGCAAGTATCATCAATAATTTGAGATTTTTCTTTTGGCAAAAGATTGTAGTTTTCTTGAATAGTAGGGGTAGGGAGGGGTTAGAGGTATGTGTTCAAGACGGTTGGGAGGAGTAATGGCGAAGTTAAGTTGGGAAGAGCAGGGTTAAGGTCGCAACGAATAGCAGTGCTCCACGTAGTATATAGTTGGGAACGGGTACCTATTAATGGGAGTTGACATCTATTTGATATGTCCAGATTTCAGAAGGAGAGAAAGATGGGGAAAATGCAGACGGTCACTGCTACCTACATCAGTATGTCCATCACCTAATCAATTTTTGCGTGCCGAGTATCGGCAGCCAGGCCCGCCTCATAATTTATATAGTTTGGAGGTTTCTTTCGAAAGACTAGAATCTATGCAAGTCCTATAACCGAAGGGAAAATGTGGATTCATTGTTGCTGAATGAGTGTTCTGTTGTTTTCAAGGTCGATATCTGTTAAAATCTTCGGAAATGAGCTTTGTATATGTCATACCGAAAATTCTAATATAGACCAAGGTCCACATGCACTATGAATAATACGGGGAATTAACTCATGATGCATGTGGACCTTGGTCCACCCAAGACTCTTCGATGTCATACACATAATTTTAGTCGAGTTATGTATCCGAATGTACTTGGATAAACAAATTTGTTCAACAATAGAAGTAGAAAAATGTTGTCATATACATGATTTTGGTATAATTTCCTTTCAAAATAAGCTCGCTTGTCCCTTGTATTTATTAGACAAGGACGTTTGTTAACACAAGACTAAGCAAAGGACTATCTTTTAGCAGTTTCTTAGGGGTTAAGATTAAGATGTCGTTGTACGGTTTGGAGTTCCTACCATAAAGTCTAGGATTACCCTCATGTTAAGGGGCATTCGGTTCATATGTCTGTAGCGAGAGATTAGTCTAGCTCTGTTGTAATACTCTCGTAGATCTCAATTCGAATATTAATTCAGTAGGTTTATTATTAATTCGCTAACGTAATTGGGGTAACTTGATATCTCACATCTCGATAAATAAAATGAATTTACTAGTTGACACTTAATGCTTTCTCAGTTTTAAATTTTGATATCTCTTACAATCAAGAAAATGTGCTTTGTGGTCGAAATCTGTATCAAATATCCCCGAAGGAACATATGAACATTTGTTCAACAATAGAGGTAGAAAACATTGCCACAGCCCATATACATGATTTTGGTAGGGTTTCCTTTCAAAGTGAGCTAGCTTAACCCTTGTATTTATCAGACAAGGACGTTTTGTTAACTAACGCAAAGGACTATCTTTTAGCATTTTCTGATGGTTAATGTTAAGATATTGTTGTTCGGTTTGGATTTCATACCATATAGTCTAGGATACCCCTCATGTTGGTTCAATTTTCATAGTTTCGTGTAGCCAACTACAAATCTTTGGGGAGAAAATTTGGGTTTACAAAAAGTGATTGATAAAATACATTTTCCACTTGGTGTTGATCTGCTGAATTCAATCATGTTGGATTCATGAACCTATAATACCTCCATGAAGAATGTGAGTCAAAACTCACACCAAGCTGATGTTTTCATCCGGATAGTTTGGTGATGAGGGTTATCACTTTCACAAGTACGAGTACGAGAAATATCTAAACGGCATGTAGTTATACGAAAATGTTCACCCGATCAGTTAATGATCAAGAAAATAATGCTTCACTGACTTTAGATGTAAATCTAATGACAGAGAGAATTATTATTAAATTAAGGTGTTTTGTTTTTCACCATTTAATGTAAATCTGAGGGTTATTAAGCATAAATTCTTTAATCATCAACTGACCAGGACTGTGTAGTCACATACATGTTACAAAAACACAAGATTATATCTAAACGAAACATACAATGCTCCGATCTGCCTGCAACAGTTTCATCAAAAGGGAATAACATTATTCTAGTTGGTTGTTGTTTGCCTAAACGTGTCAATGTGACAATGTCCAAACCAGACCCAGTTAAATGAACATTTCAGTTGGGCAGATGTGAAATCCATTGAACATTTATGTCCTCACTGTGCATTTGGGGAAGTTATTCAAGTTAGTTTGGTCTGGTTGGATCATATTAGTTGAAAATTTAAGATACTACATTCAAGGCAATTTTATGCATTGCAGGTGACATCAAGATAAATGAGAAGAGAGATTGAATCATTTAACATCATCATTATGAAATCACCAATCTGGAAACGATACACAATAGAGCAATACTTACTCTCACAGTATGCTGTATTACAGTTTCACATAATCAAATGAAAGCACCAAACAAAATGGCAACAATCATGAATTATTTAGATTTTGATACAGAACACATCAGGTACCTGCAGGAAAATGCATCAATAGAAATAAAATCTCTCTGTCTTGAACTCCCCATTGCAATAACTAATCGGCCTTCTCATTTTTGGGGCCAAAAATGCCTTTCACTGACTCGAAAACCTCTTCAATAGGCCTCCCAGCATCAATCTTTCGAACCTTCCCCTGGGCGTTATAGTACTCTAAAACTTTTTGAGTAGACTCTAGAAAAACCTTAAACCTCTTCCTTATTGTGTCTACATTATCATCCTCTCTTCCCTGGTTCCTACTCAAAAGGCGCCTCTCCATCTCTTCTTCAGAACAATCAAAATACAGGACGAATGAGGGCACGATTTTAGTCACATCCTCAAATGCAGCACGGTTTTCTTCATTACGAGGAAACCCATCAATGAGAAACTTGTCATTACCACTCTCCAGCATTGCTCGCTCCAGAAGCTTAATCGTCACCACGGCAGGAACAATTTGTCCTTCTTTGATCATGTTCGAAATCATGGTTCCATTTTCAGAACCAGAATTCCTTTCAGCTCGTAGAAGATCACCAGCACTGAGATGGGTATACCCAAAATGCTTAACAATATTTGCACATTGGGTACCCTTTCCACTGCCTGGACCACCCAAGACAAACACTACGGTAGGATTCAGATCAGCTAAGCTTCGAGCTGCCTCCTTGTTGTCGACAGCGCCCACAGCTGTTCCCATTGGCACCAACTAATCGTCTCTGAAACTGCACAAATTAAGAATCCACAACTGTAAAATCTTAAGTAGATCCAAAAGAAATAAACACTGCTATATCCAGATTCGACACATGATCAAATTCAACTACAACAATCACAATAATGATATGAACAATCAAACGCAATGTATATCACAATCAAAATCATAAGCTCCCATGTAATGTCAAATCTTAACAAGAACAATGTGGCTTCTGACAATCCTAGAAAACTGTGTGATCTACACAAGTGGAGGCTATACAAATCGAAACAAAATTTCAGTATCAAAATAAGCAGATTCATTAGCAAAGCAACACATGCTGATCTCTGATCATTAAAGTGACCAAGTGATTTTGTACTACATGTAAGAAAGATAATAGCCTAACATGAAACCCTATTCCATGATGACAATTTCATCATGTACATTGGAATGTAAGAAACCCAAGAGGGTAAATCTAGAATTCTAATCAATGGTAAAACAAACACCAACAACATAGAACTCAATAAAAAAAATGATCCAGGAACGAGTTAAGTACCTGATCTGGGTGGGCTGTGAAAGCAGATCGCGATGAGATGGAGGATTCAGACAGCAGAGGATATACCTAGCAGATCTGTTTCAATTGGAGCGGAGATGGGATAATTTGAGGTATATATGCCGTGATTGGGCTATAGAAAAACTGAAACTTTTGTCTGCTGAAATTTCAAGTTAACTTTTTTTATTAATCGTTATTTTTTTTTTTTTTTTTTTACTGTTAGCTCTTACTCTGTTAGACAGTAAACTTTATCATACCACTATCGAAAAGTAAACTTTCGACATTTTTCAAGCATGAAAAGAGAAAAATCTCGAATGGTACCTGAACTATGGTCCAATGCACATTTTGGTACCTAAATTTTCAAAACTACCATAATGGTACCTGAACTATTGCTCCGTTTCTCCATATGGTACTTCCATCAAATGTGCCGTTAACTTTGCCTATAATTTTTTTTTTTTTTTTTTTTGGAGATGAATGTCATCCAATAAGAATGAGCCACGTAGACAAAGTTAACGGCACATTTGACAGAAGTACCATATAGAGAAACGGAGCAATAGTTCAGGTACCATTAGGGTAGTTTTGAAAGTTTAGGTATCAAAATGTGCATTGGATCATAGTTCAGGTACCATTTGAGGATTATCCTCGCATGAAAATTTGGTTAGCTGATTTGACATGAAAATATGCCAAGATCGGATTTTCGACATGAAAATTGATTGACCAATAGTTATTAAATAAATTCTCCTTTTGGTTAATATTTGACTAATTCATCGAAAAAATGACACCAAGCTCAAATTGTAAAACGTTCACAGATGGCGGATAACTGGCAAAACAAACATCAACGTCCAACCAAGACCCATCTAAATGAAACTTTGAATTGAATAGAAACATTTACCATCATCATTATGAAGCAGCAATCAGGAAATGATATACAAAAGCAGTGGATTGAAATTAGCCACCAGTTTTGGCAACAAATATATTTTATAAAGATTCAAACTTTAATACACAAATTGGCCGAGCTCGCATCAGACAACTGCAGAAAAATGCCTCCAATGGCTCCATATCGATTACAATATGGTATGAATGTCTTGGAAAACCGCAAGCAAATTCCCATCTGTCGTTGCTTTCAATTTACAGGGGAACATCAACTGAATGAAGCCATCTGATTACTGTGGCTCTCCATTACAGTTCCATGATGAAAGTTGTTTAGCAAGGATTCAATGTGTTTAACTTCTTTTGGAATTGACCCAGTTAAGACCTGATGCGCACAGAAATCTCGTGCTTGTTATGAATTTGTTTAGGTGTGAAGGAATGCAGATGATTAATCAATGAATTCTGAAAATCTAGACCACAGATAGAGAATGTGTGAAGTGGCTTGGGAAACAATTGATGGCAGGTGACTTTGTCCCCTCAATAAGGCTTCAGTCATTATAGACAGTGAATTAATGTTTGCCTCTTAACTAAACCATATGAAATCCAAATCCAATTCATATGGCTACTCAAAACGGCAATGACAAACAGAAAATGAATGTCAAGAGACTACATAAAGATGAAAGCTACGTAAATGCAGACAATTTAGGAAGTTTAAC
This sequence comes from Rosa persica, assembly GCA_025331145.1. Classification (NCBI taxonomy): domain Eukaryota; kingdom Viridiplantae; phylum Streptophyta; class Magnoliopsida; order Rosales; family Rosaceae; genus Rosa; species Rosa persica. The sequence goes on along the minus strand of WFKR01000003.1, from coordinate 5,392,407 downwards.
AGCATGGTGATATTGAAAGCTGCAACTAGGAAGTTGCATTGAATTTAAAACAATTGGTCATATAATAAATATGATTAGTCTCAATGATACCTCACAACCCGTGTCTGTAATAAGGATCTCATCCTCAATCCTTATCCCGATGCCTTGATACCTGCAGTACATCCTCAACAAATCAGAAGTGTATCAAAACATTTAAAGCAAGAAGGTTAAAAGAAAAGGTAGCACTGATTGATTCCTTACGTAGGACACATTCACAAGCATCAAATGTTTGACACTCAAGAATGTGTTGAGGAATCTTTCGTGTTGAAAATTAACAACAAAAGATTAAGAAAAGTTGGAGATAAGTATGATATTTTGTGCAGTCAGCTTATTGCATCAAATAACTCTTGCTGGGATGACTAGTCTCTTCAATATAAAACTAATTGTCCTAGGGCAACGGCAACTTTAACATGGGCCTGACTTATAAGTGATTTGCAGATTAATCGAGCATTTTTTCTTTTTAATATCTGCCAAACTGATTCGTGGTATTTTAAATTTAGTAAAAGAACATTTTTTTTTTCCAAACTAAACTAAGCTAAAAAGTACCTCTCAGGAATATTAGAGAACAATGGGATGTAGATTCCTGGTTCAATTGTTATCACCTGTGTACAAAGAGAACGATCTTGTCAACAAAAAAAAAAAAAAAATTCCAATGAAGCAGCCTCGCTGGCCAGAGTATGTGTAACACAACTGACACAACAATTAATGTAACACTGTCATCATTTCAACTATAAAGCAGGTAAACTGAAATAAAAATAAACATATATAAGCCAGAAAGATGCATGTTCTTCACTAAGGGAGCCAACTTACAACACCGGACGTCAAAGGATGGTCGTAGCTGACCTTAGAACAATCATGGACATCCATTCCTAGATAGTGACCTGGACAGAAAGGAAGAGGCAAAAAACTTTTATCACAAAATATCTTTTTAACACATCATCCTGCTTAACCAGTTCAAAAACTAAATTATTGGAATTTTCTTTGTTAAGATATGTAATAACTACTGATACAAATCTGAACAGTAATCTTCAAAGAGCAGTCATAAACGGAAATTATAGCTGGATCCTAAATTCAAATCTGTGACTCTCCCAATATATATTGAATTTGATGAGCTCTATAGTGGCAGGACAGGTTTACACATGGGGAGAGTTTTTTAATGTGAAATAACTGTTGATCCAAAGTTCCAAACTGTTTAAAATTTAAAGAAATAAAGATTAACAAACAGATATTTTAGTTTCAATTCTAAATAAAAAAAGAGTGAGAAGGAAAAGGAAAGGCAATCATCCAGAAAATTGGCAGTACTTCTCTTGCTTAGTCATTACAAGGAGAGTCAAACACATGCCTAGTACAAATATAAAAAAAAATGAAATTGCTGATAGGGATGGATAGAGAAACCTATGGAAGTAGGGTTCAGCTGATGGTAGGAACGGCTCAACTGATAGTGGGAACTATGTCTAGAGTCCTCCTTCAGAATCCCAATCTCCTTGAGTCCTTTTTGAAGCATGTCAACCTATGCATGCGAGTCATTAGGTAAGATTAGGTCTCATAAAGCAAAGATGAAAATCTCTACTAGAACATTAACAAATACAAATTTGTTTCAAAGGATCATACAGAAAAGTTGTGTATTTGCCGAATGGTAGCACCAGGTTTGCAAAGCTTCACGCATTCCTTGTTTGTTTGCAGAATAAGATCATATAGCTCTTCCTGAAATATAGACCTCATTGATAAGCCTCATTTATCAATAAAAAGCTCAAATGCAATAACAGAATAATAATAAGAGAACAAAAAAAAGGTCAAGGATATCGGCTGAAAGCTGCTGTCAAGATGTGGCAGCTCTTTTTGAGAAGCATTGCAGGCCAAGTCTATGACATTGTGAATTAATGGAGACAGATAATACTAGACTTCTTCATACCAGAAGGAAAGCATTTGACTCTAAAACATGGATATGTTCGTAAGATTGCAAGCCAGTATGAAACTGCAGTTGTAACTCCCAGCCTCAATTTAAGAGAAATGGAAAAGAAAGAAAGCTAGATAGTTTACAAAGTGATAAAATCGAAGGTAATCCATATATTTACAAGAAGCAGAGATGCCCCCAATTAAGTGAGTTTCAATTCCTAGTAGCATACTCATGTGAGATATTGTGTCCAAGGTAAACACATAAAGTTCAAATGTTAAAAAGAAACTTTTTAACAGCTTTGATAGATATTCTAAACCAAGACAAGGTAGATAAATCATTATTTAAAATCCAATTAAAAAGGTGAAGAAACATTTAGCCACCCATACTTGAGCTGAAGAAAAGCTACCACAGGGTGGCCAGGTGCGGGTTAGATCACTGACATAACCATGAAATTCGCAACCAACATCCATCAAGACAAGATCTCCTTCCTTTATCTGCACAACAATCGATATCAATCTTTGTAAGTATACAAGGGCTCCCTAAGAACAAATAGAATTCTTTCGTTTTACTAATCTAGATTGTGACCAGAAAAAGTAGACATTGGATTTGGTAATCAACTCACTTTCTGATCATTTCGAGAATAATGTATTACACTAGCATTAGGCCCTCCACCAACCACAGGGTTGAACCTGTAATGGAGAATGAAATTAGCGAATCATAAAAAAAAAAAAAAGTGTAAAGTACTGACAGAAACCATCAAATGATTATCTTAGAAAGCCAAATTTCAGCTATAATAGCGAGTTATATAATAAACTACGTTTTGGATGAGACCATCCAGAAAAGAAAAAAACTTACGCCATTCTCTGGGCACCCCTCATTTTGCATTCATATTCCATCTTAGCTGAGAGCATACCCTCATAAGGATGTATTTTTGAATGTAACATTGTCTGCAACAGAGCCTGTCCAAGACCAATATATAAATTTTTTACTATTAATATAAGCCAGCAATACCCAGTATTACTACTTTTCAAATATATAGCAGTACTACAAGCTTTGCTTTTCAATAAGATAGCAGTACTACGAACTTTGATGATATACTATATGGTGTTGCAGGAACAGCTTTAAACATTATATAACAAGTCATATAACATGAAAAACAAAAAGACGAATGCCTCCTGATTATGATGTGCAGTAAAAATTGGATCATCACTTAACAATTGTAGACCTACTCTTACTGAAATGGTATGATCTGAATTCTGAACCAACTGTATAACCCAACATGGATCCAATGTGAAGCCTACATATATGCTATAGATTTGCACAGTGAGACAGAATGTGGTAGGACATATGGGCTTATGAAATATTTAGCAGTGGGATTGAATTGAGTACCTGGCAAGCAATTGCTGCAGACTCTCTCATCAACTTGAGCTCTGCCGATGACTTTATCAACCGTAACTGATGTGTGAGAACTGAAACATCTTTCACTTCTCCAGAGGTAGCTGCTTTCTGAAAGGCATCCAATTCCATATATGTTGGTACAGCCGTCTGCACATTATGGAACAGCTTGGACGATCTCCTCATAAAATCTGGGAGGATCTGCAGTCAGTAAAAGAAAAGGCAATGTACATATAATGATAAAATGCATAAGAAGGATCCAAGCAGCTGTTAAACCACACCAGCCAAGAACTTCAGAATGTTTCTATGTGAAAACGAGCTAAGAGGACAGTTAAGGGAATAAAACCACTAATCATGCCAATTCTGAACAAACAATTGCTACACTTAGACATGTTTTACAAGGGTATGTGCTGGTTTGTGGCATTTGGTATGAGTATGCTAACACCGTATGCATTTTTGTTGGTGATATGGGAAACATCTCTATGTAGCTGATGTTAAGGGATCTTACCAAAAAGTTCATGATTAATGCTCAATTCCCAAATCTACTGAAATGTATACAAGTATGCATATTCAGAGAATAGGACATTACAATTAGCTGATTTTCTTTTAATTTAAATTGGCACATTTCGGTAGGCTTCAAATATCAGTAGTATTCAACTGACCTCCCGTAATTTGCTCATTGGATATGCTTTATCAGCCTTAAATACTTCTAGTGCTGCACTAATTCCTGCAGTTCGTCCTTGCCAAGTCACATCCTACACATAAACATAGGTCAGAGAAAATAAATGAGATAAGGAAGCTTATCTATCTGTGAAAAATACATTGCAGCCACGAGTAAACTATATGCACAGATTGGTAACATGATACATGGCAGCTACCTTTTGAAATGACAACTTTCTCAGACAACAATAATAACATGCATATTTCAGATAACATTATATATTAGCTTATAACACCTTCCTTGACCAGCGAAAAAAATATAACCCATACTTGATGTGTGTTTAATATTGTGAACACATATCTCAAATTGCTTTGTATTCACTTTTCTTGAGAAAAATACAAGAAATGGACTCTGATAGAACAAATTAATATAAATATGATTCTGTATATCCACTCCAGCTAAAACTAAGTAAAACGAAACAGAACTTAGCACAGGATATAAAATACTATCATACAAGGCTGAGCATACTTGAGCTGTTGGTTCAGGCATGAACATGCAAAAACCGCATTCATGACCCAAGACCGCCACGCCACCAGGTTGCTGGCAGCCAGTAATGTACGAGTAATCAGCATCTTGCCGATATGTATAAGGAACAACATCATTCATCATCTTCACCCGTGCTGCTGCAAAGATGGCCAAGCCATTCTCTGGGAGCACCTCCAACAACCTTTTTCTTCTCAGCATGTATTCCTCCAAAGATATGCCGGGCGTAATCTCCCCTTCTTTCATCAACTGCATAGGCAAACAACAATTACAAACGCAATAATTCACACCAAGCACAACACAATGTGAACAATCACTACCTGTGGATGAGATGAAGGAGTTGGCTGCCCAATGTCAACAATCTTCTTGGTGCAAAATGCACGGCGTCCAATAGTCTGTAAATCCAATTCAAGTACAAAACTTTAGCTGTACTCCATTATATCTACTTATTGAACCATATGAATTAGACTAAAGACACCATTTTTATCACCCAATGCTAGAAAAAAATTGGAAGTTCAGCAGAAATGGGACAATTTGGGCAGAAATGGATCATTACCCAGTTCAATATTCAGCCCAACAGATCAAATAAACAATTCAAATGAGAAAGGAATACCTGCTTGTATGAAATTCTCTGCAGAAGTTTTCCAATAAGAATCCTCATTTTGCTGCTTTCACAGACACCTTTTAATCTGAAGAATCAAAAGCTGGAGTCTTTGTTTATAGTGTGTTGAAGAGGGCAATCCAACTTTCGGGTTTTGGGGTTTTGGGGTTTTAGGGTTTAAGTTGGATATGGTTAGGGGTTTTAGCTAGACTACCCAAACACCCAAAGCGTCCCCTGAAATACAGTAGGTGTCGTCTTTAACAACCAGAATCCACTTCTATTTTATTTTTATTTTCCTAAACTTTAATCTTTTTCCTTTTTAAAGAAAACATAAGAAATAATTAAGTTTTTTTTATAAATAGGAAATAATTAAGTTGATTACTATGAAGGTCTTGACCTTTGAAAATTAAAATTAATTATGTTAGTATAGGTCAAAATTAATTAAGTCGTATATTGACATTCTTAATATAAAATTTTAGTCATAAGTCTAAGCTAAAGTTGTGTCATGTTTAGGATGAAGACTCTGTCGTATGAAATGAAAACTCAAGGCACTCAATGCTTCAACTGACTCTTCATGTTACACCACAGCTAATTACATTGTGTTTCACGATGTTGTGTGTCTGTGCATATTGAGATTGGTGTCTGTGTTGCAACCCCAACTAGGTTGGTACTTGTATATTAATGTCATCTTTGTTTTAAGTTGTACCAAGTGGATGTCATAAGTGCTTTTCTTAATGGTTTCTTACAACAGGAGGTGTATGTAGAACAACTTCAGCCATTCAAAGATCCCTGCAATCCTGATCATGCGTACAAACTTAAAAAAACTTTGTATGGATTGAAACATACTCCTAGGGTATGATATGAGCATTTGTGCACTCATTTGTTGAGCAAAGAATATGTTAGAGGAGCTGTAGACAGAACCTTGTCTGTGAAAAGGGATAAGAATCATGTGATTGATGGAAAATATAGAAAATGATCGTTGTGATTAGTGTCATTAGACTCTTGATCACAATGATATGGTGTCTTTGATCTAGAAACAACAAAGGAAATACAAATCTCTAAATGAATGACAATGGAAGGGATTGAGATTTCTTTTCATAGACCTAAACCATTATGCCTCTTAAGTGAAGAGATGTGACTATTGATTATTTATACCTCTTCACTATAATTATAATTATTAGCATACATAATTATTATTATCAGCATACATTTTCATTATAATTATCAGCACACATGTACCCCTTTAGTTCCATATAATTGTACATTTTCAAGATATGTGAATTTCCTTGTTCAAGTGCGTCTTGATGCACCAATGTTATGGTACATCTCCTCACACATAGCATACTCATTGTGAAGCCATTTAATCACATGATCATATTCCAACATCTCCCACTTGATCATGATGATTCAAGTTTCCAATGGCTGCCAGGTTCTGGATATTTTTACCAAGTGTTACTTATTTAATTAATTGCAATCACTCTTAACTAGCCATCCTGATTTATTTGGATATCCATTATGAGTGTCATATACCTGATTACTCTGGACTTTCCAACTGTCAGATAATGATTTCATTTACCACATGCACACGCTTTTGAATCATTTTCCATCTGACCACAACTTATCTCATTGAATAAGTTGGCGCCATTCTCATATATTAGGACTTTTAACCATCCGCACCTAATATTAATGGTGACTTAATAATCCGCACTAACTTGAATATTATACAAATTCATTCTCGTTGCCTCAAAGCGGATTTTACAGACAAGAAGATTTGTTATAAATTCGTTTCATAGTTAATGCCCTCTATTTTATTTCCGATCAATTTTAATCAGATATAGTTGTATCAATTGTCATTTTTAGGCATCCCTAAAACACTACAATGATACTTACCAGCATGCTTAATCACATATAGATGATTTTAAACCCATTTTACAAACATGCTTTCTAAATTTTTCTTGAGTTAATCTTTTGGTCATAGGATCAGCCACCATTTGTTCAAAGAGTAGTAGTCAACTTTTTCTTCACCTTTTTCTACTATATCTTGTAATACTTTACGTCAATGTGTTTTTCTTTGGAACTATTTGCTCCACTTTTAATCAGGAAGATGGCGAACTTATTAGCACAAAACACATCAACAACCTTTTTTGGTATACCTATATTCATATAATCTATGAAACATTTGGCCCATACTGCAGTACTTACCAATGTGCTACAAAGAAATATATTCTGCCTCCATGGTTGGCTTTGCAACACATCCCTGTTTCTTACTTAGCCAAGAAATAGCAATTCCACCAAATAAAATGATGTTACCGCTTGTGGACTTTCTGTCATTCAAATTTCCAGCGAAATCTGCATCACTGTAACAAATCAAATCTAAATCACTTATTCCAAAACAAAGTTTCATACCTTGAGTGCATTTCAGATATCTCATAATTCTTTTAACCGCTTGCCAATTTTCTTTGTCAGGATTAGATTGATATCTGCTTACTAATCCTACAACATGACAAATGTCTCTAGTACTTGTCATTGCATACATCAAGCTACCCATGGCTTGAGCATATAGAACATTTTTCATGTATTTTATTTCTTCTTCTTGCATAGGACACAACTCTTTTGCAAAAATTGTTCCCTTACTAATGGGCGTACTAACTGAGTTGCGTTCTCTCATATTGAATCTTTTAAAGATCTTATCCATATAGTTCTCTTGGTCCAAGTAGAGTAGTTTGAAGTTTCTGTCTCTAGTAATCTTTATTCCCAAGACATAGAAAGCTTATCCTATATCTTTCATCTCAAACTTGGAACTAGATATGATTTTGTTTTAGTAATCATGTCCATGCAATTTCCAGCAGGCAAGATATCATCTACAAAAAGAGACAAGAGACAAAACTTATCTTGACAGTTCCAAGTATATAGACAGTGATCTAGTCTGTTCGTTTGATAACCTATCTCAAGGATAGCTTGGTGAAACTTTAAATATCATTGTCTAGATGACTGTTTAAGTCCATACAATGATTTCTTTAACTTATAGACTTTGTTTCATGTTTTTTCACATGAAATCCTTCTGATTGAACCATAGAGATGTCTTCCTTTAAAGCTCCATTAAGAAAAGCTGTTTTGACATCTAGTTGGTGGAGTTCTAAATCCATTCTTGCAATAATTGCCATGAGTATTCTAATGGATTGAAACTTTGCAATCGGAGAATATATATCAACAAAGTCTATACCAGGTTTTTGTGTATAACCTTTAGCCACTAACAGGGCTTTGTATCTATCTAAGGTACCATCAGCTTTAAACTTTTTCCGAAGTACCCATTTACAACCAATGGGTTTCCTTCCAATAGGTAGATTAATTAGTTCCCAAACTTCATTTTCTTGATGGAATCTATTTCCTCTTCCATGGCTTCTTGCCATTTTTGTGAATCAAATCCATCCATTGCTTCTTTAAATTTTTTGGGTCTCCCACTAATTCATCTAACTCTTCAAGATTGAAACATAATGATCCTTCAATCTTTTAGATAGTTCCCTTTTTCTTTTTGTCTCCCACTGCTTTAAACATTGTTATTAGGATCAAATGACGTAATATCAATCATATTTTGATCATCATCATTCATATCTATATCCATGTCATTGTCATGATCATCAATATCTATATCTCCCACTTGATCAAGACAAATGTCATGATCACCAAGTTGGTCATAATCAAAGTCATCCTGATTTGCTTCCAAGTCAGACTCTTGAATTGGAGTAATTACATCAGTGGTTTCTATAAAAGCAACTTCTCTATTTTCTATCAATCCTTTATCTTGGTAATAAAAGCGATATCCTATACTATTTTCTAGATATCCAATGAATTTACATTCCAAAGTCTTAGAATTTAACTTATCTCTAGGTGGTTTTGGAATCAAAAGATGTGCCTTGCAACCCTAAACTTTTAAGTTTAACAAATCTGGTTTTCTTTCATGCCATAATTTGTATGGTGTTAATGGTTTAGCCTTTGTATTTACTCTACTTAGTAAATATGAAGCAGTGGACAACGTTTCTCCCCAAAAATGAAAAGAAAAGTCTGCTTGGGACATCATTGATCTTGTCATCTCCATTAGGGTACTATTTCTTTTTTCTGCGATGTCATTTTATTGCGGTGTATACAGCATAGTATAATTGTGTCTTATGCCATGTTCTTTGCAAAATTCATCAAAGGCTTCATATTCACCACCTCTATCACTATTAAGGAACTTTATGGGTCTCCCTAATTGTGTTTCTACTTCTTTCTTAAATTACTTGAATTTTTCCAAGGCCATCCGATTTATTTTTCAAGAAGTAGCCATACCCATAATGAGAAAAATCATTGATGAATGTAACAAAGTATTATATCCTCTATGAGTCTTTGTTCTTACAGGCCCACATAAATCCGAATGTATAACATCAGGTAAATCAAAAGGTTGCCAATGTTTAGAAAATGATTTTATAGACATTTTTCCTTTGATACATGATTCAATGTTTCAAAATCATTCAAATTTACTTGAGGTAACATTCCAATTTTGCTCATTTTGAGTAATTTATTTATACTTATGTGTCCTAATCAAATGCCACAATAAAGTTGTATTTGAAGTAAAGACAAAAATATATTAGGAAGAAATATTTTTATTACTAATAATAACTATATACATATTATCGATTCTTGTACCCTTGAGTACTATTTGACCATCTTTACCAATAGTGACCACACCATTTTTGAATCTCACTAAAAAAACTTTCTTTTCAAGCATAGCAACATAAATAAGATTTCTTCTAATGGTGAGTACGTACAAGACATTTTTGAGAATCACATTTGTGCCATTACACGGAAGCTTGCAATCTCCTTCTCCAAGAACATCTATATATGTATTGTTTCCCATGAATAAATGATGCTCTCCTTGTGCTTTTTTGTTGATGTTGTTGAAAAATGATTTGTTCTTGCAAACATATCTTGTAGCTTCGGAGTCAACACGTCATTGTTCTTCACAATCCGCTATGAGTGCTGCAAAGACTGTTAGAATTAATTCCTTATTAGGCGCTAGTCATTGGTCTTTTGATGTTTGAGACATTCGATCTAATGTGACCAATTTCTCCACAGAAGTAACACCCATGCTTTTTGCCTTTGAACTTGTGATTCATCTTGTTACTAGTTCTTGTAGAGACTATGATTGTTTCTTTTATGCCTTTGTGACTCCTCGGCTATTAGGAGGTTACCTCTACCATTTTCCTTTTTTCTCTTGTTTATTCTCACTTCTTCAACAACCAACATAGCAGGAAAATTGTTCATGGATAACTCTTTTTGGCCATAGGTTATGGAAGTCACCACATGATCCCATGATTTGAGAAGACTGTTAAGAAGTGTAAAAACTTACATTTGATCAGGAATAGGATGACCACCATTGGATATGTCCTTTGCTAATACCTCCATTTTGGTAATTTGATCCACCATATTATCATTTTCGTTCATACGAGTGCCGTTATATTTCTCAATCAACAATTGAATGTATGTTTGAGATTTAGGTCGTACTTTTCATCTAATACATTCATGATTTCTTTGGCAGTCGTATATGCTTCATAGAGATGAATCAAATCATCTTCTATATGGTTAAGAATTGTAGCAATAGCTAATGCATTATCTTCTTCCCATTTAGTATGATTCCGAGATGCAACATGAAGCTTTTTAGTTTTTAACATATATAATGTTTTCTCATGGGTAAGTAGATAAGTGATTCTTCTTTTCCATATGCGATAGTTAACATTGTTGAGCCTCTTTATCTTCATATTCTCCAATTTGGGCGAATTGGCCATGATAAACTAAGTCTGAAGATTAATGAGTAAATAATGATAACTTATGAATCTTTCTTTGTTGTACGTCAGGTCTCTATCTCCTTCATATTGTTGCTGTGAATTGTGTTTGTTTGAATTGTAATGTCTATTGGTCACAATCAATTAATTTGATTTCCCTTATATCACAACACTGCTTTGATACGAATGATGGAAAATATAGAGAAGGATCGTTGTGATTAGTGTCATTAGACTCTTGATCACAATGGTATGGTGTCTTTGATCTAGACACAACAAGGGAAATACGAAGCTCTGAATGAATGATAATGGAAGGGATTGAGGTTTCTTTTATAAACCTCAACCATTGTGCCTCTTGAGTGACAAGATGTAACTATTGATTATTTATACCTCTTCACTATAATTGCATACATAATTATAATTATCAGCATACCTTTTCATTATAATTATCAGCACACATGTACTCCTTCAGTTCCATATAATTGTATCCTTTCAAGATATGTGAATTTCCTTGTTCAAGTGCATCTTGATGCACCAATGTTATGGTACATCTCCTCACACAGAGCATATCATTGTGAAACCATTTAATCACATGATCATATTCCAACAGTAATGATTGCTCAGGTGTATATAGAGGATATCGTTTTTGGATCCACATCTGAAATGTTTCTGAAAGAGTTCACTTGTATAATGAAAAAGTGAGTTTGAAATGAGCATGTTTGTGAGTTGAATTTTTCCCTTGGACTTCAAGTTCGACAACTAAAAGATGGTATGTTTCTCTCACAAACCAAATATGTTGAAGATTTGGTTAAGAATTTGGATTGCAATCTGCTAGTGTTATCTCTAATCCCATGAGTACTAGTGCCAAGCTTAGTGAAGACCTTACTGGTAAGATAGTTGATCAAACACTCTATAGAAGCAAGATTGAGAGTCCCTTGTATCTTACTGCAAGTAGACCTGACATGCCTATATAGTGTGAGAATGTGTGCTTGGTTTTAGGCAAATTCACAAGAGTCTTATCTAGAAACTGTTGAACATGAAAACGTAAGAAACAATAAAGTTGATTACGTGAAGTTCTTGACCTTTGAAAATAAAAATTAATGTCGACTAAAAAAAAATATATATATATATATATATAAAAGTAATGATACATAATTTTCAACTATAAATGTGGCTTAGGACATCATCACGATTTGAAAGCCTTTGAAATTGAGAGCTTGTATAGTCTTTTCTATCATGTCAATTGATTAAGATGTTCATATCCAAGACAACTGACAACATTTTCAAGATTTTAACTCTTTGCAAAGGTGTTAAAAAATAGAGAGTATTGAGTACGCACCTGCACCAACAAGAATAGAGGGTTAGATAACATTAAGTACATCTTTTGATTTTTAAAAACAATGTTACCTATTAATATCAGCGGCTGAATCTTCTGGTTCAGTTGCACCGCTGGTGCATAGAAGAGTTTTCCGTTAAGAAAAATAGCAGGACTAACATTTTTCCGTCTCTTTTACGAACATTGAAATGTAAAAAAAGAGTGCTTCTATTCAGAACTCCATATTTGATGTTTAGACCTCCTCTAATTTTTGTAAAAATTTAATTCCTCTTTTATCCCTCTAAAATACTTTTAAAAAAAACTAACCGCAGCCTCCAAAAAAGAGAAAACTCTATCTTTTCCCTCTTCTGTGTTCCTTTTCAATTGTTTGATTCTCGTGCTTTTGTTTAAATCGTAAATTTTTTATTGTTTCTTACTCTGTTTCCATTCAATAGTATTATGACTTGGAGTTCTCTCTCATTATTGATTTTGATTTGATAGACTCCAGCATAATGATTGGGCAAGTTTTAAGGTTAAACTTTCAACACGTCTTCAAACTATGGATCCAATTGATGGGAAATGGTTTTCAAATCTAAATCTTTCAACATTAATTTGGAGGAGCTATTGTTGTTGATCTGTTAATGAACTTATGCCTCACTAATAATGGTTTATAGAAAGAGCGAAATATGCAAACCTTCAGAATTTTTTTTGTTTTCGTTGTGTTCTAAATTGTTGTCATTAATGGGTCAATTGATACAATGAAGGAAGATGTCATTTCAGGCCTTACCATGTGTGAAGCTAAACAGGAGAGGTTGGAACTGTATTCCTTTTGAAACTCCATCACTTCCGGTTCGGCTGATGGGAGGTGGTAGAACAAGAACATGTACAGAGAAGAAACAAAAAGGGCAAAATTAGAAGTTCAATGTCAAAATTTTGAGAGTAAGGTCTAAATACCAAATTTAAGGGTTTGAATAGAACCACTCATTAATAACACCGTACAAATGAAACAACTCTCATTTTCAACTTTACTTTGCATAGAAGAATTTTCCATTAAGAAAAATAGCATGACTAACATTTTTCCGTCTCTTTGGAAACAATAGCTACGATTATTGATGCCCTTCAAAATCTACAATTATTGAAGTAATCTGCAACGTCACATTGAAAGGTCTCCAAAGTCTAATTTTTAATTCCACCGGTCGCCATTTTCGCTATTTTTGCTTAAACACAATAAAAGGGTTTCTTTTCTTTATCACAAAGAGGACAATAATTTTTTACTAAAGCTGAGATAATGCTCTTAGCATTAAACAACAAGTTAAACGAATCTAAAATTCGCCGATCTACCATGAAATGGTATCAACATAAAATGCACAAAATTCTACTCCATTAAGCTCAACAAATACAAGAGTGCTCAACAAAATAGTAATTAAAAAAAATTACTTAAAAAGAAATAAAAAAAACATAATTATATTAACAGATACAAAACGACCCACATGTCACAAGATCAACGGTCACATTATCTCTATCACCTCTCTCTCTCTCTCTCTCTCTCTACTACATGACCTTCCACGACTCCAAGGTGGGAAAGCTCGAATAAGAGTCAAAGCCTAATCCCCCGCCAGAGACGCCGCCACCACCCTCAGCCACCTCCACCGTCGCCCCATAGCGCATTGGTCCCATCTGTCCACCTCCTCCCGTTGCCGATGCGGGCCCCACAACCTGCTGCTGGTACTGCTGCCTCTGCTGCTGCTGTTGATGGTGGTCGAACAACAGCGCCGACGTATCAAGCGTCGGCAAGCACCCGCCGCCCGGTAAGCGATTGCCGCCGGGTCTCTGCGGCTCGGGCTTGACAATCGTCGGCACCGAAGAGAACTGCTGTCCGTTAAACCTCACCCCCGTCACCTGCTGCACCATCTGCCGGAAGTTCGCCGGGTCCGCCGTGATGAACGTTGTCTGCGTCCGCTTCGACGCCCGCGACTTCCGTTTCGTCACCTTTCCCCCCGAAACCGGAACCGCGTTCCGCTGCCGCTTCGGCGCCGCAACCGACTCCGGATCCGACCCCGAAACCCCGGAAACGGTCGGCGTAGCCGTCGTCTCCTGCTGGAAAGTATCGAAAAACGGCAAGAAATCGGAATCCGCAGATTCCGAGCTCCTGTTGTCCGCCAGGGACTTCTGCAGCGCCATGGTCAGCGCCTTAGTGTCCCTCGCAAACGCCTCCGAGATCCACGAGTCCGCAAACGTCGTCGTCGGCCTGTACGCCCACGGCTCCATCGCTGCTAGGTTATCCGACGCCGCCATCAAAGAACCGAAATGATATCCAGAACAAATCAAAGAGTAAAGAAAGGAAGAAAGGAATGAGAGTGCAAAGAGGAGTTTTGTAAATTTAAGTAAGAGAAGGGTGATGGGGTCCTGGGAGTAGTCTTGGGGAGGAAGACAATGGTATATATAGAGATACGGGGCGGTGGACAGAGGGAGCAAGAAAACGCGTTGTTCGGGGGGGACACGCGTCACCCTTCCGTACGAGAGCGGAGGACACGGTAATACTTAAAATTAGTGAGGTGTTTGACTGGTCAGTGGTGGTTCACTGCTGGAAGCGTCACAGACTGTGAGAGTAGAGTAGCGTAACCCATTTGCTTCTAGAGACGGGGCGTCACTGGTCTCGGCGATCAAGCCGCGTCATGGTGATGCAATTAACGCGTAATAATCTCGGTTTCACACTTATTCATCTAGTTTTATTACTTTTTTAAATATCCGTTTCACACTTATTTATCTAGTTTATTATTTTTTAAAAGGTTGTATTTAGTTTATTAGTATTTTAAAGGCTGAACGGGTCGCTGTCGGATAAGACACGTAAGAAACTGACTCGAGACTTGACTAACACGCAAAACGACAAACGAAGATGCGTTGCTTTTCTTTCTTTTTTGGGCAAAAGTAAACCAAATTTATTAAAAAAAGGAGAAACGAAAGGGCTGAGGTGACTAGGGTTTTAGAGGAAGCGGGAGAGGAAGTCCTTGATCTGATCAATGTAGGGAGGACGAGTGGGGATGATGTGGCCGGAGTCGTGTTCGATGACCGTGGAGCAACCGTCGTCGAATAAGGAGGCGAGTTCTCGGCTTTCTTGCGTGGCGATCTGTCGGTCTTTGCCGTGATCCTTGCCGAATATGTGGAGGGAAGGGCAATGGCATTTCTTGATCATTCTCTCCTCATGGAACTCTTGCTTCAGTAACTTGATGCCGAAGCCAGAGCACAAAATCACAAACCTAAACTGCATTTCCGTGGTTTTTGATGGTGTAGTTTGCGTTGGTTGGGCAAAAGCTACAGCAGCTGCCATTGCTGCTCCCTGTGAAAATCCCAGCACTCCGTCAAATGGGCCGTCCTGTGCAAACACGGTTTTGATATATGCTAATGATTGTTCGAACCCTTCAGTTTGCTGTTGGTACTGCAGTGGATCGAATGGACCATCTACCGTTTCCCAATTACAACTTTCAGTCTTTTTATGGAAATCAGGTGCTACAAGCCATGCGTATTTTTTCTTGCAGTGCTCCGAAGGTGGTGGAAGAGGAGGGCCTTGTTGTGGTGAAGTTGGTGGTGATGTACAATTGTGAGGCAACTCTCTTTGAGCCAAGGGTGGTTGGTATATGAATGCCAATTCATGAGGTGCATCCACAAACACGAGCTCAGCAATGCTTTTGAGTTTCTTGGCCAATGAAGCAGTTCTTCCTTTGAAACTCGAGGCATTCTGACGAAACCCATGTAAGCACAAGATTCTCAATTTTCTTGGGAGTCCCAGTGGCTGTGTCATACCAGTTATTACAACATCAGGCACACAATATGTTAATATCCAAATGCAAGATGTGTTGATACTTGTGAGAACACACGGTTGTTCAAAGTGATTCAGATTACGGACCTTACCCTGTCTGCAAGGCACCTGACATGAGAGCTTAGTATCTGAAGAGACAGTTTCAACTGACGGTAGTGAACTGATTCCGCCATTTTCAATAGAAGACAACCCAACACCCTTGTGATGATTCTGGCAAAGCTCACAAACATATACAGAGCCCTTCCTCTGCTGACACAAATTGAAAACTTCAGGGATCAGGCAAAATTAAAACATATATATCTAGAGAAAGTGCTGCCCAAGAACAATATATTGCTGAGAGGCTGATAGAAGGACCAATTAGGGAATTATTGTCTTATAACACAAAGCATGGTCTTATGATGAACACCAATATGTTATAGAACCCTGAAGGATAGTAACTAAATTTACTGGGACGCATGAAATGGCTCACTGAAAATAACTAGATGGTCTTCAAAAGTACTAGATCCCTCAATCTGTAATGACAAAAGTAAGTAACAAGAGCATACCTGGCAACTATCACAAACTAAGACCAGCATTCTGCAATAAGTGCAACGAAGGCGTGACGAATAGTCATCAAACGAGGTGCCACAAAGAAGACAGGCACCCAGAATATTTGCATCTGAACTCCCAACTGAAATCCTACAGCACAATGAAAGAAGCATTTCAAACCTTTTCATTTTGAATACCATATCACCCTGACTCATTATCATGTCGTTATGCTTATCATACAAGCTCTGTACAAATACAATTAAGTGTTACGATTTGGAATGATCTGGATATATTATATTCTAGTTTTCTTTCTTTTCTTTATTTTTATTATTTTTCCATTAATGCATACAACGACATGCCCATCTGAACTTCAAAAGCTAAACTTCCTGTCTATGAGTGACCAAATGGCCAGAAACTAATGGTACTGTATACAACTATATGCATTTATGCCTTCCCTTTTGTTTTCTTATAATCTAAACTGAGGCGAGGAGAGAGGATATGAGTACATGAGTAATGATAAAAGCTGCATCAAAAGCCTAAAGAATCATACCGGTGATCAAAAACAAAGTTCTTCCCTCTGAAAAAACCACCATCTGGAAACTGTTCCAAATAACGCTGTATTCCACCATATAACTGCAAACAAATTCACAAAGCAAGAGAGGCTATTAGCATCATCATCAGGAAGTACAAATCTTATTGTCTAAGAAAACAAAATGCTACTGTGTCACAAGAGCACACCTGAAACACATTCTCAAACCCAGCACCTTTTGACCTAATATAGGCTGATGCCATTTCACACCTGATTCCTCCAGTGCAATACCTGGTAATCGAAACCAAAATATCAAGTAAGTAACACATAAACTTTCATGGAGATAGTTCTGTCCACTGCATGCTGACTGAGCACACAATGAAAAAGGGTGACTATTTTTTCTATGAGAACTAACAGCATAACATGAAACTAAACCCCTTAAAGGTTTATATAAGCACTTACATAAGAACTGATTTTCCTTGCAATTGATCAGAGTTATCATCTATCCATGAGGGAAGATCACTGTACTGCCTAATGCCCGGGTCCAAAGTTTCCACATTTGGTGGGTGGAACTTCCCAATTCTTGTTTCATATAGATTTCTTGCATCCAATAGAACAAGTTCTCTATTGTGTTCTTTGCTCTCGTTGTCTAACTGCCCTGGAAAACATACACAAAGATACCATTACATCTATATAGCTTTGCATCTTTTTTCTACAACAAAATTTCCAACAATCAGAAGAACAGCCGATGAATAAGTGAAATAAAACACGAATCACAAGTTATGGCAAGCAATGAGAAATTCAGACCGAAAGTCACTAACCAGCTTTCTGTAAAACGGAATGAAACTCAGCTGCGGAAAGATGCTTTCCAGCATGTGAAATTTCCGGCGATTTTATCAGAGGATTACAGCTAAGAGTAACCAATTCCTGAGTCCAACACATGTACTTGTCAGAAACAGTAAGAAGTATAGTGCCACCACCTATAAATCAAAATCTCTCTGCAATGTTCCAACTAGTTATTACTAGAAGCATAGAACCCTTCTATTATCATACAAT
Source organism: Rosa persica (assembly GCA_025331145.1). Classification (NCBI taxonomy): domain Eukaryota; kingdom Viridiplantae; phylum Streptophyta; class Magnoliopsida; order Rosales; family Rosaceae; genus Rosa; species Rosa persica. The sequence goes on along the minus strand of WFKR01000003.1, from coordinate 5,374,210 downwards.
GCACACACTCCAAATTAGAGCCAAGTGCTTGAAGAAATCAAAAACCGAAAAGCTAGCAATCACCTTGACAATGCGGATTGAGAGAGAAGTGAACCCACATTCCTCAGCAACCTTATCATTCGATGGTCGGCCACAAGCTGCAAGCTTGAAGTCAGTTCCTTCAAACAAACTATTCGACTCAACCGCAGCAATGTGCTTCTTCAATGCACGTAACTTCCCACCAACCTAAAACCAAGCCAAACCAAAAATCAATTACGACAAAAATTTCATCTTTTTCGAGCAATTGAGAAAAACCCAGTTCATAAAATGGAGAAAAGTTCCAATCTTTAATAACGTACGGTGACGTTGACGCCGAGAGGAGAAAGACGAACGCGGCCGAGGAGTGAGAGAGAGTTGCAGTTGGAGTAGTAGAAGTTGAAGAGGTCGTCGAGGTCTGGAATTTGGGTGTACTTGTAATATAGAAGAACCCCATATTCATCGTCTTCTTGCTCTTCTTTGCTATTAATATTGGGATCCATTGTTGAAAGCTCTGCTTCAAATTAGAGTTGCAAACACCAAAGAAGCAAGCAGCAGCAGAAACGAAGGTTTAAAAATCTGAGCTTTTAGCCCTAAAAATGTAAATTTGCAAATTAACCCCGCCAAAATATCCATATTAACAAACGGGGTTTTTAAATTTTAATCATTTTTCAAGAAAACAGTACATTTTGGTAGGGTTTGACTACAGATGTGAGAACTTTGAAGACCGAAAAATGGAAGGTTGAATATGAACCGCCAAAAAATGGAAGGTTTAGTGTGAACCGAGTCAAGAAGTGGAAGGTTCAATGTGAACTGCACATTTCTGGCAAACGGCCACTACTGCCATGAATCGACACACATTATAGATGCTGTCCGATATGACTAGTTGGTTTGTTTTCTTTTCAGTAAGTCAAGACAAGCAGATGAAAAGAGAGAACAAAATCATATTTATAATGTATGCAGAATCTGAAACTCAAAAAGATAACAAAGCAACAAAAAAATATACAAAAATAAAGAAGTGAGCATCTTAGCACTAATTTGAAATAAACACAAGTTTTTTCCTACTAGAAGTCTAGAAGTATGGAAATGCAAAATATAATGGAAAACAGCCCGGTTGCAGCTTTAGCTTTTCTTTCAAATTCCATAGACAAGCCTGCCTGCTAAACCAAAATCCCTGGCCCTTGGCAGTAAGGGGAATCAAAATGAGGTTGAAAATTCATTGAAACAAGGTAATGAAACCTATGCTGCCAGAAAACAGAATCCTAAACCGCTATCTATCCAAATTTGAAGCCACCAGGAGGGGCGGTGGGCTGGTTTCCCCCAAAAGTAAAACCATGTTGATTTGCATCCCCATTCTGCTGGATGTTCTGTACTTCATCTTCTTCCTCAGCCCAATATCTCTCCAAGATCTTCACAGCCTTCTCATAAATCTCATTGTTATCGTGCGTCTGCAGATTCTCAATCTTCTCCAATCCATCAAATTCATCAATCATTTGAGCATAAAGATTGACCCCATTATTGGCTCCCATTTCTTTGTCAGCCTCCCCCACCTTCAGAATATTCTCAAGACCTTCAAGGCACACTGTTACTATCCTTGGATCTGGGCAGATTAGCAGATCACAGAGCGGTTTAATACAACCTTGAGTCACCAGGAATCTGCAAAAACAAATCAATCATGCATGTAAATACTAGCCTTCGTATAATGTATTATATCCCAAATTAGACTATGATACTATCAGATAATGAACTAGATGAAAGTAAATGGTAAATAAGGATACAAAAAGGAAATAAATGAGAGTATTGATTGTCATGCGCATTGTAAAAATATGTATAGGAAGGCCTAGTCAGTGTCAATAATTAGAATGGCAACAACCTATTGCTTTCAAATTTCAACAATAAGAATCTGAGAAATTGTTAATCACACCTAATGACAAGTACTATGACATAATCTCATACGGAAAATAGATACATAGGGAGGGAGTGATAATAATATACTTGAGATGCATATATATGCCATTTATTATCCAGCTGGAAAACAGTTGTATAACCCCACTGTTTGATAGGTTCCAAAACATTGTGGGCCTCATTCTATGTTAGAGAGTTGGTAATGTGGAAAATAGAATTGGGTTGTATAGCATTTTCAACATGAGTATGTATACATGTCCATGTGATGTATACATGTCCATGTGATGGAACAGGAAAATGAAAGTAAAAGGAGCTTATCCAGTGTGGAGGTAAGGCATACTGAATCTGTTCATGAGATCCTCCAGAAGTTGCATTTGAGATGGCCCATGCAGCTTCCTTTTTTATGTCGAATTCTGCATGTTGGAGAAGTTGTACGAGTGGGAGTATGATTTGGGCATCAATCACAGCCTGTTAAATAGAATGTGTAGAAGACAAACGTAAGGAGTAAGTAATCCACTCAGAAATCCGGCAAGAGAATCATGAAAACTCAACCAGCAAAAGGTAATAATCCACCATTTACAGAAACTATACAGAACTTCAACAGAAAAGTATGCATGTTCCTCAGATATTAATATAGCATTAAGAGACAATATCACCAGAAACAAAAAGAAAAAGAAATAATCAAAATTTGTAGTTTATATTAAATAGATAATAATAGAAGCAGTCTCCTGTAGTAGTCAAGTGGGAATACAGCATTTAAATCCACAAATCGAAATGCAATCTAAGAAAATTTTTACCTGTATTTGAGCTTTGTTCCCAGCTGTAATATTTGAAATTGTCCAACAAGCTTCTTTCTTGATACTTTTTTTGTGAGTTTGATTGAGAAGTTGATACAGGCAAGGCAGTACTCCATTTTCAATAACAAACTGAAACATTTATAAAGGTCAATTTGTTGCTAACTTGATATATAACAAAGAAAAATCAAACCATCATTAAAGCAAAAACATTCATATCCTGTCCTACATGAAGAGCACATTTCAGATGATAGTATGTTAAGAACTAAAGTGGATAGATAGATCATAATTAACACCTGAGTCTGGGAGTCATCGCCTGTAACAATATTTCCCACTGTCCGAAGGGCAGGTATAAGAACCGTAGCCGATGGATGGCTGGCAGAAACAAATGTAGTGAATAGGAAATACACAAGGTGAATATGCTAAACAACTGTGCCAAAATAATACGAAATCACTATAGTCAATAGAAACTTACAGCAGAAGCTCCACAAGTCGTTGGCAGACGCCTGCTTCAATCACAGCCTGAATTTTGTCATTTGGGCCATCTGAGAGATATGATAGGGCCCAGCAAGCATCTGTCAAGACTTCTTCATCATTCAAGTAAATAAGATGTTGAAGAACTGGTAACGCGGCCTTCACCTGAAATGAAAAAATGCAAACGGGCAAGCAAAAAAGACACTTATTACTGTCAAAATTAGAGGAAAGTACATCAACTGACATTCAACATAAAGTACTACTGCATCTGCAAGTTTTAACCATTAAAAAATAAAAAATCTACAATGTCGACCAACCTGATCAAACGGTGTGGGCGGCTTGCCACGACAGAAGTTAGATAAAGTCCACGTAGCATTCCTCAGCATGGATAACTTTGATTTTTCATTTAACTGGGCTAGCAACGGCATTAGTGCACCCTGTGAAAGTACAAGGTCCCTGCAACTTGGTGAGTCACCAGCTACATTACCTAGAGCCCATACTGCCTGTTCAAGAGACAAGAAAGTTAAGAATTTAACCCAATTACCAATCCAAAGTGACAAGAAGAAGCACAATTAAGTTGTATTACCAGTGAAAATAGGAACATAAAGAAGCATATACTGCCAAAATATGCTTAATACTGTGCTATCATGTTAATGAAAGTTGTAAAAGGGAATCAGAACCTGCTCTCTGACATCATCACTGCCAGAGCTTAGAAGCTGCACAAACAGAGGAACTGCACCATGTTCAATGACAACTCGAGTATGCTCAGATGTTCCGGATGCAACATTGGTCAAAGCCCACGCAGCTTCAAACTGCACACAAAATTGAAGGTCAACCTCAGTTTTTGTACACCTTAGAAGAATAGTCTGTCTTTAATAAGAAACTGCACAAAATAATTCATACTTGTAGTTGAGGCATATCCTGCCTTCCAAGGAACTCCACAAATCGAGGGACTGCACCGGCTTTTATGACCTCATCAATTGGAGGGCTCCGTTCTACAGAATATGTAAATAAGAAGAAAAAAAATTCATCAACATGAGATGAGATGAAAAGTGCCACAGAAGAGGAATGCGAACAAATTCAAGACGTGGAGCTAGTCTCATACCAATTGACAATAGCTTTCTAAACTGAGTAGTTGCTTCCAATTGCAAAGCAGGATCATTAGACCATACTCCTTGCACCATTGCAGGTATACTTTCCAACTGTTAAACAACCCAAACATCAATTAAAGACCAAGACCATCTAATATCAGACGAGATAACAAGAAGAGGATATATAGAATTACATTGATACACATTCTCTTTTGCTTCCATCTTGGAGGTAATTTATAAGCAATACATTGAATTAAACCAAGATAATGAACCTAAACCAACTAAGATTAGGAGACATAACACTATAAGGACACCTTTCTGTCTGGACAAATCCCATTCTATTTGGAAAAATTAAAGCCTCTCACATTCGTACTAAAGAGGGTGGGACCAATGAAAACCTTCTTCCAGTTATGAACTACATTCATTCAGATCAAAATCACAGCACAATTTCAAGTTAACACATCACGTATCATTCAGCATTACCCAAATTAAATCAATTTTGACCCCCACCAACTAAATTTCACTCCTTTCACTTCCCCCAACCAAAACCCAGTCACAAAAAATCAAATCCCACAACCAAATTCCAACAACCCACAATCAAACAATCCCAAAATCCCTAAACCTCCAAATCACAAATCAACAAGATTAAGAGCAAGAAATCAAAAGATACCCTTTTCTCGACGACGACAGGATTGGGAGACCCATCGAGCAATTGCTGTTGCGATAGAGCCAAGCCCTCTCTCCTCTTCTTGAGCAAACTGTCCTCGCGCTTGTTCTTCCTGATCTCGACCAAGTTGTCCTCCCTCCTCCGCCGCGCGTCGTCGGCGTCCACCCCCGACTTGTACGATTTCTTCCGCACCTCGGTCCTTGTGCTCGGCCGCAGAGACATTGCTCCTCTCTCTCTCTCTCGTTCTTCGCTTTTGGGTGTCTATTGAAATAGTGCCCACCAGGTGTTCGATCAAATTTCTCAGAGAAAGAGAGAAGAGAAAGAGGGATTCAGATTTCAGGGCTCTCGTGCCAATGTAAAAGGCGGGTTTGGGTTTTGCTTATTTTTGCTTTTTGGGTCGTGTGTATATTCGTATATATCCAAAATCTACGACGTCGAATACACTCAATAATTATATTTTTATGGAAGGCGGATATTACGATTCAAACCCCCGGTTGCAACTTTGTGATTGGGCAATTATTGGAGAATATGAATTATGAAGCAACATGCCACATGGATGTATAAAATTGGAAAGAATGTGGGCTTCTTTTATTCCCCCATTAGTTTAATCTGAGGTTATGTGAATCCAGAACAAGATTGGAAATGAGTTGATTTGGAGTGAGATAACGCGTCTATAAAATGAGAAATACTTACGTGGGTCATCCGCACCACGTGGTAATGCGGCAGACTAATCACTACCTAACATGGAGGTCTTTTGAGTATTGTACATTTAGATAGCAAGGATATTTTCAGAAGAGAAAAAAAAAATTATTCGTTCTGATTGGGTAGCCCTAAAACCACTTGGTGGGGAAACCCCCACCTAAGAATTTCTCCTATAAAATAATCAAAGGAATTGGATTTTGAACTCTGCTTTTAGGTTAGCTTTAATTTAGCTCGATTTTAAATTACGAAATGTTGTTTTATCTTACAGGTTTTTCATTATTTGAACCAACATAGGATGATCCTTTATCCATCACAATTATGATTAACGTTCACATCATCATACATATTTCATAACTGAAATCATCCATTTTACAAATCTTCTTTTGCAAATAAAAAATATAAGTTTGAACCAACCAAGGTTCGAGCCTTGAATCTCATATTTACTTCTTTTTCTTTTCAAAAAAATATAAAAATTTTGCATTGTCAAAAAAAAAAATATATATATATATATATATATATATTTAATCTACTTAGCAATTGCCCCATCATTTGTATTGAATAATACCTGTGAATGACTAAACAATTTTAAATATTATTGAATTTTCGTGTATAGAAAGGATCTTCGATTCATAAGGTGAAGAACACGACTATGACATGTGACACTGCTTATAAGAGTTACCCTAATGAATAACTCCACAAAATTGACCTTGAAATGCCCAAATCCAACAAAACAATTTGCAACAACTAGGATTACTGCGGTTCTTCATGGTATGTCAAACATTAAAGTTGAAGTCAACTTAAAGATCTTGATTGACTGTGTTAATAATAAGATCACCGTTCCTTGGAAGATTCATATGCTAGTTTTGACATCAAACTTTTTGCCTCTCATTTCTCGGACATTAAATTCAAGCACGTTTGGTATGAGGCGAACTTTGTTGCAGATACTCTTGCTAATTTGGGTCACGACACTTATATAGCTAGCTAGAATCATAGCCTCCCTCTTTTTGTCCTTCATACCTTTAATTTTCACTTTCATGAATTAGGTTGTTTTAGGGGTTCTTCGCAATAGTTTTTCTTTTCTTATCGGAAAAAAAAAAAACTATGATTAGATAATAGAATCATAGGAAGTAGCGCCTCATGAACTGGACCGTGGACTTATGAGCAGTCAACTGGGCCTTATATCCTATGGATCGTTGATCAATTATTAGCCCACAAATAAATAATTGAAAATTGCTATTTCTTTTCAAATATTTTGACCATAATTAATCGCATTTCAAATTTTCCCTCCACTTTCCATTTCAAAAGTATAGCAAATTTGTCTCATTAATGAGAAAAGTCCCCCCATACATGTGATTCACAGCTGTCCATCCTAAATCTCAGCCGTCAATCACCTCTAAACCCTTATAATTACAACTTTGCCATCGCGGTCTTCCTTCCCTATATAAATGCCAAACCTGCCGGGCTGCCACCCCCCCTCTCTTTTACAAAACCTACTCGAAGTCGAGACTAGAAGCTCAGAAATGTCCTGGTGGCGGTTCACGTCAGCATTCCGGTCATCGATGGGGTGGACCCCGCAGAGTATGCTGAGATGGTTGCCGGAGCTCAGCCTGTCGATCGTGGTGGACGACGTCGTCTGGTCGATGGTCACGGCGGTAGAGTCGGTAGCCTTGGTCTCGATGCTCTTCTTCTTCTTCGTCTTCTGCGGCTGCACCGTCTGACCGACCTTCAATTGCCGGCGGAGATTCCGATGAGCCAGTTAGCTGTAGAGAAATGTTGAGCAAGTGATGTCACGTGAGAGTGTGGTGAAATTTTTGTTTGTACCGTATGTAAATTACCTCTAGTAAAAGCCCTTTTGTTTGATTAAATTAATGGTGTATTTTGGATTTAGTTTTGTTGTTAATCTGTTATAGTCGAAATGCTCCATTGGTTTTGCAATTTTAATTGTTAGGTTGCAATGCCATTTTCAGACATTGCAATTCAAGCAGCTCCTAGGATGAGAATCAAAGTTCTCGGTAACAATTTCATGGTTATCGGGTATTAATTAAGCCAACTAAACTTTCAATAACCTTCAAATGTCCTTGCAAGATTAAATTGAAAAGTTAGAAAATATGAAATAATATTTAGCTTAAATACATAGAAAATGTAAGTATAGGAAAAAGAAAATGTAAGTATAGGAAAAAAAAAGAAAAGAAGAAGAAACAAAGACAGAAGAAAGAGAATGTGAATTACAATTTCATATCATAGTAACTTATTCTTTTAGCTATCTTGTTGTTTGAGGGAAAGGAAAAAAGAAAAAAAAGAAAAAAACTTAACAAAATAGATACCACTCTACACAAAAGATAAAAATTGAAAAAAAAAAAAAAACCAATGAACATGTGTGAAGAGGCTAGTATTTAATAATCTATGATGGTTTTAGCTAGTGAACAGGTCTTGTGATAATGACATTCAATTTATCATGTACCTAATAATTGGGGACTTCGATTTTGTAGTCACACGATAAATAAAGGTAGTTGATAGAAGAGACTTTACCTATCAAGAGGTGACAGATGGGCCGCTAAGTACGAGCACGATACTGGCCCGACACATTTAAAAATGGGCCGACATAGTCCAAACTCTTTAGTGACCCGGCACGAACTGAGCACGTTAGAATAATGGGTCGGGCTGGCCTTAGAAATATTGGCTCATTGGCTTGGTCTGAGTACGACGTATTGTGGGCCGGCCCGTTACAAACACAAAATTTCATTAAAAAATTACAATGATGAGATTTAAATATTAAACCTCTTTATTCAAAATCTCATGACAATTTTACCAATACTATTTTATTAATGTAGTCAAAATAGTGAAATACAAAATTATATCATTGTTTTGACATAAGTATTTTTTTTCTAAATATTAAATATATGTTTATTAATAAAGACTCATTTCACAATAATACAACTATAAAAGGAAGAGAACAAATATTATTCTAAATCCCCATTTTATTAATAAAGATAAATCTCACAATAATATACTAAAAAACAATATAGTTCTTTCTTTTTTATAGTGGAATATAAAAAATATAAAAAATTAGTAAAAAATAAATTTTAAAAAGCTAAGATTAAGAATAATGTTGTAGAGTCGGTGAGCCATGGCATGTTGGTTAGCTAGTCTAACTAACACCATGGAGGTCATGGGTTAAAATCTCACTGACATCAAGGGTGAGGTGGGGAACTAAATTGTCGTCCAGAATAATAAAAAATAATAATAATATTGTAGAATTTTATTTATTTCAATTTTCTAGATAGTTAAATAAAATTAATTTTTATTTACTTAAATTAAAATTTTAAAGTCGTGCTTTATAATGGGTAAGCACGAGCACAACCCGCTTATTGACCTGGCAGGAGCACGGCCCGGCACTATATGGGTTTGGGCAATGGGCCTAATCGAGCTTAATGTTTAAGTAAATGGGTTGGCATGAGCCTAACACAATAATGAATGAGCCAGCCCGAGCACGAAAAAACTAGCTTACAATGGGCTTGGGCGACCCTTTTGCCACATCTAGACTTACCCTTATGAGAAAAGATACAAACCTAGTTACAACATACAAGAAATAAGTAGAGATAAGTTGTTCTGGGAAAAATATTTTGCACCGAACCTCACTATTTTTTACAGAAAATGATTCAAAACTCTGACGTGCACTTATACCAACATGAACAGTTGGTTGGTGTCAGGCTACAGACCCGGTATCGGTGGATTTTAAGCACCTAACACCAAATTGTTTGAAGAAGATATTGCTGGGAAATCTACTCGATATTGAAACACAAATTAAGAGAAATAAACACACACACATATACAAATATATGTGATGATCTAGAAATGACCTCCTTATATTTGAAATGTGATGATGTTTTTCTTTTTAACATGATGTTTCATAACCTAAACAATTCATGCTCTAGTTACATACACACATGAATCATACAAAAAATTAGCCAAATCGGAAAACTTTTAACCATTTGATTAGAACAATGTTCGTTTTTATTTTATCTAATAGACTACATCTGTTTACACAATTTTTAATGACCAAAAGGTTATGAATTCGGTTGATTTTCTGTAAACACAAATCTTGCATAGGGATCTAAAGAATCAACTATTGAAATCACTTAATTAGGTCATATACTAATGTAAAATAGTAAAAATCCTCAAATTCTTAAAGTAAAGATATCCTATTGAGCTTGCGCACGTGCGCGCGCACACACACACACACAAAGAGATATATATGAGCTCTATCGAATGGTGTACCGACACAAGAGTTGTTTTGGCCGGAGCTATTGCAATAGGTGTTAGCTGCATTAGTAACCCCCAAAAACACATAGAATAAATTTAGAGGACAATTCGCATGATGACGATGATAAGGCACATAACTAGGAAATTTTTAGTGATATATCGAAGTAAATTTTTAGTGCTTCAAGCCATCAATATGAAGCAGGTTTATATAGGCCTTGAATTTGATGATGTGTTGTATACATTTTAAATGGTGTAGTTGAGTTATAGTGAGTGTGTCAGTTTATACATGTTGAAATTATTTTGTGATATTCCTCTTTGCAAAACATTATTGTGTGCTATATCTCTCTCACCTAGTGTTCCCTGCTAGAATATTTTAACAAAAAAACGCTATATATATATATATATGTCTAAGCTCTATCGAATGGTGTACCAACACAAGGGTTGTTTTGGCTAGAGATATTGATGGCCCATAACACATGTAGAGTGAAGTCCAGCGGGACATTTGGGATGCAATTTTGGTTAATGCATAATGTAGTTGGCCATTGAATAACTAGTAGAAGGTAATCATATATTAGCTACATTAGCAATCCCAAAAGCACAGAGAATAAATCTGGAGGACAGTTCGCATGATGATGATGATAAAGCACATAACTAGGAAATATTTTAGTGATACATCAAAGTAAATTTTTAGTATATCAAGCCATCAACATGAAGTAGGTTCATATAGGCCTTGAAGTTGATGTGTTGTATACATTTTAAATAGTATAGCTGACTTATAGTGAGTATGCCAGTTTATACATGTTGAAATTTTTTTGTGATATTCCTCTTCACTAAACATTATTGTGTGCTATATCTCTCTCACCTAGCGTTCCCTGCTAGAATATTTTAGCAAAACGCTATATATATGTCTAAGCTCTATCGAATGGTGTACCAACACAAGCGTTGTTTTGACCAGAGATATCGATGGCCCATAACCCATGTATAGTGAAGTCCAGCGGGAGATTTGGGATGCATTTGTTTAATGCATAATGCAGTTAGTCATTGAAGGACTAGTAGAAGGTAATCATAGGTGTTAGTTGCATTAGCAACCCCAAAAACACAGAGAATAAATCTAAAGGACAATTCGCATAACGATGATGATAAGGCACATAACTAGGAAATTTTTAGTGATACATCGTAGTAAATTTTTAGTACATCAAGCCATCAACATGAAGTAAGGTTATAAAGGCCTTGAAGTTGATGTGTTGTATACATTTTAAATAGTATAGCTGACTTATTGTAATACCCGCAAATTCTTTTTTTATTTCGAATTATTGTATCGAATGATTATTATACGATTTCACGATTTATGTTCGATAATCATTCATTTTTACAATTATCAAAGTTTCGAAACGTCTATTTTAACGAAAAGCTCGAAATACTCGGTTTGAGAAATCGACTTTTTCTACGTACGAAATTTGGAGAAACTTCCTTCATGAAAGTTGTAGAGCTCGTCGATACGAGTCCGTGCACATGCGGAACACGAAGATCGGATTTTTTCTGAATTAGTTATCGAATTTCGAAGTTTTCCGAAACTTGTATATATAGAAAATTTTTTGCAAACCCTAAATTTTTCCCTACCGGTTCCTCTTTCTTCTTTTTTTTCTTTCTTCTTCTTCCTCTTCCAGTTTCAGAAAAAAACTGGGTTTTTTCTCTCTCTCACCGACGCTCACGGCCGAAAGGGGAGGAAAACTTCTCCTTAATTGTTCTCCCTCCACAGACCACCTCTCGACCTCAAACCAAGTCCCAGGCGTTCATCTCGAGCTGCTCTAGCTCCCGGAGGCAGTCTCACACGGCGGCGCAGCCCGTGGCGGCGGCGGCGAAGCCCGAACCGAAAACGTCCATTTTCGGTTCGATCTCGATATCTCGAGCTACACTCCATCATTTCACTTGATTCTTGCTTCATTGAGCTCGCCTCAACTTCCTCTACAAGCACCAAGAAGGACCGGAACTGGGTCGAACGTTTTCACGTTCGTCGGAGCTCGACCCGAACGGATCGAAATACCGAAACTTTCGATCAAGATATCTCGAGCTATACACGATCGTTTCTTGTGATTCCAAGCTTGTTGAGTTCGCAAGGAAGTTCTGAACAAGTTTCCTGAAGGAATCGGGGCCTGAGGTTGCAGTTTTCACGTCGGTTTTCAAGCTCACCGGTTTCTGCATTTTTTCCGGCCACCGACTGTAAATCGGTAATTTCGACGCTTTCCGTTCATTTTTAGGTCTTGTGCTAGTTATGAAAGTTGCTCAGAATGATGAAACGAAGGGGACAAGATCGGCCCCGACACCATTGGTGGTGGTCGGTGGCGGCTCTGTCCCTAACTCCGGCGGCCTTTTCCGGCCACCTCCGGAGGTCTAAAATTTGGTTTCTGTTCATTTTATGATTCTATGTTTCGATACGATCATTTCGGCGTATTATACGCATTTTTTGGATATCGTATGAATTAGTTATGAATTTTGTGATTTCGATCGATTTCGATCGTTAGATTTTTGATCTGTGAAATTTTGACCGTTGGATGAACTTGTAAATTTGTTATGATGATCATATGACTGTCCCAGAGGCTTTGTGTGGTCATGGGCGAAGATCCGACCGTTGGATCTTCGTATATGTGAAAAACGGTAATTAGGGGAGCGATTCGTGAGAAACCGCTCGTCGGATTTTAATGTAAATTAGAATCTGACCGTTAATTAGTGGTTAATTTATGAGTTGAAATTGTTGGCTAAATTCGAATCACATTTGATTAGGTGATTGACGGATTTTAATTTCGTGGGCTAGCGGCGTTAATTATAAATTATAATTTATAATTATATTGAAGACGCAGCGGGAGTTTCGAGGTGAGTAAAACTCACGTGGTTCATATTACGAACCGAACATTTTAATTTATTTATTTTGGTAATTGTGTGAAAAATATTTGCGGATTAAATATTTGTTTTAAAATTTCATGGACTTGAATCACCACGGTCCATAGGTAAGTAAAATGAATTTTAACTATACAAATGAATTTCATAATTTTCTTGTGTGAACTATAGATGGTATTAGTGGTCATTCCTGAGTGGATGATTACGTATATATATATTTACGTGGAAAATATATATTGATGAGTGGATTATTTGATTGATGATATGATTGAGTGGAATTGATGAGTTGATTTTATTTCGATGGTGTAATTCCATAATAATATGATGTATCTTGGTTGGGTTGATTTCAGTATGTGAAATTATATGTTGTGTTCATTTATGGGTTTAGGGTCGATGTAATGACTGGTGTGGGTAATCGGACGCTCTAATCCTAGTGTGGATGATGGGATACGATTGGTTGAGTATGTGGAATTATTGGACGTTCTAAATATGTATATAGGTATACATATTGATGAAATACAATAATTGAGAAATATGTCGGATGCCATAACCTAGGCCAGGTGACGGGCTACGATTCAGTTAGAGCTCTAGTCTGTCAAATACCGTATTTTTATAAATACGATGATGAGAGTTATGGGGAAAGTGTGAGTTGGGTTGTCTTGATGTATTGAATTGGTGTTGGATTGAGATTGTTATTATTTGCATATGTGGAAATATTTGAGTGTTGCTGTGTGTGGAAATAAATGAGATTAAATTAAGCAACAGTTCATTCTTTTACTCATACAAGCTTTCATAAGCTTACCGGGTTTTGTGTTGTTGCAATCCCGGTACACTATTCAATGGTGTAGCGGATATTCCTGCAGGTCGGGATAATCAGGGAGGTGACCGGGCTGCTTAGGTGTTACAGCAGTCATGTTATTTATTTAGTCGTGATGTGTGTGTATGCTCATTTAGAGCTTTACATTACATTTGGATTTGAGTTGTAATAATTAACCGAGACTAAATTCGGTTTGATTTTATTCTGTGTGGTGAGTATGTTAAGAAAAGAAAAATTTTCAGGATGATTATTTTGTGTTGTAGTATATTCATGTTTCGGATTTTGGAATTGTTATTCTAAAATTTGGGGCGTGACACTTATAGTGAGTGTGCCAGTTTATACATGTTGAAATTTGTTTGTGATAGTCCTCTTCACTAAACATTATTGTGTGCTATATCTCTCTCACCTAGCGTTCCTTGCTAGAATATTTTAGGAAAATGCTATATATATATATATATATATGTCTAAGCTCTATCGTATGGTGTACCAACACAATGTTGTTTTGGCTAGAGATATTGATTGCCCATAACCCATGTAGAGTGAAGTCCAAAGGGAAATTTGGGATGCAGTTTTGGTTAATGCATAATGCAGTTGGCCATTGAAGGACTAGTAGAAGGTAATCATACGTGTTAGCTGCATTAGCAACCCCAAAAGCACAGAGAATAAATCTGGAGGACAATTCGCATGATGATGATAATAAGGCACAAAACTAGGAAAATTTTAGTGATACATCGAAGTAAAGTTTTAGTACATCAAGCCATCAACATAAAGTAGGTTTATATAAGCCTTAAAGTTGATGTGGTTGTATACAATTTAGGAAAATAGTGTGGCTGACTTATAGTGAGTGTGCCAGTTTATACATGTTGAAATTTTTTTGTGATATTCCTCTTCCCTAAACATTATTGTGTGCTATATGTCTCTCATGTAGCGTTCCATACTAGGGTTTACTTTCCAGTGTACTAGAAAGATGAATATCCAAAAGTATTTTAGTAAAACGCTATATATATATATGTGTGTGTGTGTATATATATATATATATATATATATATATATATATATATATAAACTCTATCGAATGGTGTACCAACACAAGAGTTGTTTTGGCTAGAGATATTGTTGGCCCATAACCCATGTAGAGTGAAGCCCAGGGGAGATTTTGGATGTAGTTTGGTTAATGCATAATGTAGTTGGCCATTAAAGGACTAGTAGAAGGTAATCTATCTAATGGTGTACCAACACAAGTGTTATTTTTGGCCAGAAATATTGATGGCTCATAACCCATGTAGAGTGAAGTCCAGTGGGAGATTTGGGATGCAGTTTTGGTTAATGCATAATGTTGTTGGGCATTGAAGGACTAGTAGAAGGTAATCATAGGTGTTAGATGCATTAGCAACCCCAAAAGCACATAGAATAAATCTGGAGGACAATTCGCATGATGATGATGATGATGATAAGGCATAACTAGGAAATTTTTACTGATATATCCAAGTAAATTTTTAGTACATCAAGCCATCAACATGAAGCAGGTTTACATAGACCTTGAAGTTGATATGTTTTATACATTTTAAATTGTGTAGCTGACTTATAGTGAGTGTGCCAGTTTATACATATTGAATTTTTTTTTGTGATATTCCTCTTTGCTAAACATTATTGTGTCTAGGAATGTTCTGGACTAAGGATGTCAGTGTGTAGGAGATTGGTGGTGCTCCTGGGGATCCACACTGAAAAAGTTTTATGGGTACACTCCCATCTCAGATAGTGATCGATCATGGCAGCTGTTGAGAAATTTGTTTGATTTGGATGCGCTACCATTGATCTTTATTTGGGATTTCAATGAAATGCTTAATAACGGAGAGAAGATTGATGACCCTTTGCGGTCAGAGATACAAATGAGAGGATTCTGTGAAGCCTTTGGTTACCGGGACTTGCTCGATTTCTAGGGGCCATGTCAACTTGGTGGAATTTAGAAATGCAACTGCGTTTAGATAAGGCAATGTGCTCCTGGCTGGTATGATATCTTTGGGCATGCCCGTATGCGACACCTTCCTCCAAGCGATCTGGACCATATTTCATTATTAGTGAATGCAAGTTCTGTTCCGTTACCAAAGAGGTCGCGCTTCCACCACTTCAAATTTAAAGCATATTGGCTGCAGCACAAGTGTGATGGCATCATGAAGGATGCATGAACTACTGATGTTACATGTTAGCCTAGATATTACATTGCTAAGAAGATACAGTATACTCGAATCAAATTGGATAACTAGTAGAAACGGACATTCAAGGTCCAACAACAACAAATAGTGAGGGTTCGGACTGGACTTAAAGAGTTGATGGATGTTCCAATTTCAGAGGCAGTTCAATTTGAGAAGAAGGGTTTGATAGAGTGCCTTTAATTGCTCTTGTTATAGGAGGAGTCCCTTTGGCAACAAAGCTCAAAAGTCACTTGGTTGAAGGAAAGGGACATGAACACATAATTTTTCATGCAAATACTGCCAACCAGAAGAGGATAAATATGATTATGGGTCTATTTCATGAGAATGGGGTTTGGTGTGAAGATGACAAGGGTTTGGAAATGGTCATGTCTTCTTAGTTTACAAAAATGTTAACGTTGACTTCTGACATTGATTTTGAAGCTGTGGAGACGAATCTTGCAGCTATTCTACCATGTGTAATGCAAGAGATGAATAAGCAATTATGTGCGCTATATTCTATAGAGGATGTTTAAGTTGCGTTGTTTCAGAAGCACCCCATGAAATCACCTGGTCCGGATGAGATGTCTCCACTATTTTTCCAACATTATTGGGACACTATTGAGCTAGATGTTACTAAGGCAGTCCAAAACTTCTTGCATTCAGGTCAACTTATTAGACAAATTACTTTTACTCACATTTGCCTTATTCCAACATATGTCTGATTTGAGGCCCGTTGCATTATGCAATGTGATTTACAAGATATGTTCCAAAGTTATTGCTAATAGGCTAAAATTATTTCTACCTTTACTGATTTCTAAATTTCAAAGTGCTTTCGTCCCATGGCACATTGATTATTGATAATATTCTTGTGGCCAATTAGATAGCTTACTTTGTACATAACAAAAGAAAAGGCAATGAGGGGTTTATGGCGCTTAAACTTGACCTGAGTGAAGCGTAGGATCGAATGGAGTGGACTTTTCTTAAGAAAGTTCTGAACCGATTTGGCTTTGAGCAAAATGGGATTGAGATGGTGATGATGCAATGTTTCTATTATGTGAGGTACTCTTTCCTTGTTCGTGGGAAGGCTTGGGGTCTTGTTGTTCCTAGTAGAGGTTTGAGACAAGAAGATCCTCTGTCCCCCATTTTTTTCTTTATTGCAGTTGAAGGGTTATATGCATTTACTACGTCAAAAGCAGAAACTTGGTTTACTGCCAGGTATTGAGGTATGTGATGAACCCCTTCTGTGAATCATCTTCTTTTTGCAGACAAAAGCATGCTCTATACTAATGCCCATTTAGAGGAATGTTACCAAATTCAGGATGTAATTGAAACTTATGGGAGAGCTTAACGTCACTCCAAGATTAATATTTTAGCAAATTACATATACCTCCTTAATAGGATTCCAAAACACAAAAAACTCCACAACATTTAGTTTTAAACATTTAAGGACAAAAGTTTATACTTAAAGACAGTAAGCTCTCCAGTTGCCACATGTCATGAGTTAATTTACCTTTTTATCCTTAACTACTTATTTTAACTTGTAATACTTTTATAAGGATTAAATCTTACAAATAAGGACAATTTGCTGTCCAATTGCCACATGTCATAAGTTAATTTACTTTTTTACCCTTAACTACTCATTTTGACTTCTAATCCCTTATATATACTTTTTTTTTAGAATAATTCATTTATGTTACCTCTTTTTTTTCCATGAGAATGATCAGTTTATGTTACTTTTTTCCACCCTTAACTACTCATTTTGACTTCTAATCCTTTTATATTACATTTTTTCTTTTCTTTTTGTGAGAATAATCTCTTTATGTTACTTTTTTTTTTTGAGAACATTCTGTTTATATTATTATTTTTTATCTGAGAATAATCCATTTATATTCTCAAAAGCAAAAAAAAAAAAAAAATTTCACGTTGCGAAGAGAAACAATCTCAAAGCCCTTCATCAAACTTCTTTTTCTTCTTTATTGCTGAACGTGTCCTTGGTTCAGTAGCAGCTTCATTTGCAATAGCAGTAGCAGTAGCAGGATTCTTTTTCTCTTTATTGCTGAACGTGCCCTTAGTTCAGTAGCAGGTTCATTTGTAATAGCAGGAGCAGTAGCAGTAGTAGGATTCTTTTTTCTTCTTTATTGCTGAACGTGCCTTTGGTTCAGTAGCAGCTTCATTTGTAATAGCAATAGCAATAGCAGGATTCTTTTTCTCTTTATTGCTGAACGTGCCCTTGGTTCAGTAGCAGCTTCATTTGCAATAGCAGTAGCAGTAGCAGTGACAGGATTCTTTTTCTTCTTTATTGCTGAACGTGTCTTCCATGAATGAAATTAAAAAGATAGAAAATCGCATTATTCCCACAGCAAGATTACCAACCAGTAGCAAGATCACCGTTTTGCACCTACACATAGTAGCATAAAGTTCATTAGATCATCTTGTCCATAGAAAATTGCATTAGGCACTGCATGTGGTATCCAAGAACTGAATAATAGTTTTTAGTTTGCCAAATGAAGTAGCAATTGAGATATTGGGTGCAAACATGCACAATGTTAAAACTAAAACCAGCGGAACCAAAATTAGTGGAAAGAATGTTAAAACTTCTTCACACACAAGAAACAAATTACCTAACTTTATAATCTCTAAGTCTCGGTAATAGAAACTGAAGAAATTGGTATCAACAGTAGGAAATTCAAAAGGCCATAATATAAGTCTTTGTCCCATCAAAGTTTTCCAACCATAGTACTATATCTTCCTATCATATGATACATTTAAGAGTTATCAAACTCTTTCAAGAATATTCCATCATCTCTTTAAAACTGAACTTAAAGATACTATTTTTCGCCCTCACTGCAAATTTAAAGAACCTTAGGCTTTCAAGAAGACAGGAGAAAGAAGATTTTACCACAAAACCAGGAGTTCAAGCATAGTATCACTGACACCAGAGTTGCAAACAAGGTGGCACTTAGTGTTCTTACTCCTTGTTGGCAATAATATGTTCAGTTAGTCATTTTTCTGAACCTCGTGATCTAAACATTTTGGTATTCTCTTTGCGTTCATTTTACATTTGTAGAGAACTGAATTGAATTTTGTCTACCAATGTGATGATACCAAATTATCAACACTAAGTAGAGATTAACAAACTTTTGTAGCCTGCGAAACTACCAAAGGTATTGGTAGTACCATTGATCAAACAGGGGACATGGAAATCACAAAATCAGTGGAACCAAAATTAGCAAGGGAATATTAAAACTTCTTAACACACAACAACAAATCACCTAACTTTATAGTCTTAGCAAATTAACAACGATGATGAAAAAGTATAATTAATCAACCTTTCATATCACTATAAATTCAAATTAATTGGCTTTTATCTACAATAAACCACTAAACAAAGCGAAAGATGAGCCATGAGCTAACTGGAATAAGGAATTTCAGGTCAATGATCTCACAATTAACAATCATTCAGTACTGTACAATCCAATTTCCAACATCAAAACCAGAAAATACTGAAGCTTACTCGGTCTTTAGGCCGCCCATTTCGAAACCAATCCACTATCAGAAAGACCTGTAGGGACTCGAGCCTCGAACTCGTCGTGGCGAAGCTCACACATGACAATGGGTTGGGGCAAGTACGCCATGCTTGTAGTGGTTGTACTCGTGGCATTCTCATAGCTACTACTCGCTGTCTCTGATTCCTTTCTCTGCTAGCTCACATCACCGTCGTCGTGGCTAGGATGGCCTGGCCTTGGCGCATGGAGTCTGACAGCTGCAACAACTCTTCGATCACCTCCATGGGTGAAGTAGATCAAAGGGAGGGAGCGGTGGATTTGGCGGTGGCCGAAACCCTATAAATTGGAGATCTCCGTGAAGATGAATTGGGGATTGAGAGAGCGAAACTAAGAAGAAGGAATCAAGACGACAAGTATAGAATGCGTTCTCTCTCTCTCTCTCACTCTGAGTGGCAATGTCCATAAATTGTGATGAAATTCTAGCATTTTGGTCATTTTTCATTAAAATTGGAAGTCAAGCTTGCATCATTTGGCTTTTGGGCATGACCTCATATCCTTATTTGTATAAATTTTTTGAAAGTGAGTTTTCTGTGTTTACATCTTTGGTCATGTACTACTATGTAATTTTCTATTAATATTTTGTAGTAGAAATGGGAAATTTTGACAAAACCACAGTAATAATTGGGTAGCAGCAGAAACATTGTATATTGCTAGAAGACATACAAGACTCAAATAAAACATCTAAACCTTCCGAGGTACTACTTTCTTGGACAACAACATACAGTTCTAACTCAAGTATATCGTATTCAAATCTAATCAAATCAAATGTGATGCCTCCCATGATTCATGATTGGAACGATACTATTCACATAAGCAATACCACAAAAAGGATAAGAAGTGTATCTTCCGACATTTTTGTTGATGAGGTTATAGTAGACAATATATCCATTTTCTCCAACCCCAAGAATTTCGTTGCTCTTCCAAAATGCCAATATCTTTAGTGGTAACCTGTAAGGAAAGTACTGTACATATTCGAAAGTTAATTGTTTTGTCCAAGTACCTTTGGCATGGCCGCCACAATCATCCCTCACCCACATTGTAGCTTTGTGCCCATCCACAAAATGCAAGCTGAAAAGAGCAACATACATTCCACATCGTAAGATGCAATATAAGGTAACTGAAATTGTTAGATTCTACTAGCTCATACGGTAACAGAATATCATGAAATACCTCATCGTAGGTATCAAACAAAATGATCGATTGCCCAATGCGTTCGTCCTCTTCTTTGTCAGTGTCGTAGACACGGAAGAATTCCTTTTGTTGCTCGTATCCCGACCAATAGCACATTCCCTTGAAGTATAGCTGCAATGTATCAGGCCAAAGGTAAGTACGTAGTTTCCCTTTCGAAAGGAAAATTCTTGATCTCTCTCCAAGAATCAGTTCGCATGGTGTATACTACTGCTTTTGGAGGATAAACAATCACATGTCCACTATAATATTTTGGATCACCATAAAATTTGGAATCAGAAAATTCAATGTCAATAACTTTGTAATCTTTAGACTTAGGATCATAGCCAAACCCCATGGTTTCATTAAGTAGATGTACTGGACGCAGGTAAGCAAATTCTTCGAACATCCGGCTGCACGGTACCTTGGACCAATCCAGAAGGAATGGCTCCTCCGGAAGAAATTTAAATTGATGAATTGCAAGATTCCAAAGATACACTTCATATAGTAACCCGATTAAGGCTATCAAGACTTGAGGGTTGCCGCACCGTCATTTTTTTTAAAATAAAATAAAATAAAAGAAGTGGAAACTATATATCATCTGGTCCATTTCTCCGCCTTATTACACCCATTAGTTCATACTTGTATAACTATATGTAAAATCAGTAACCATAATATATAACTACACCGCAATTTGTCAGTCGACCACAGGGGACAATGTTGTTTCCCATATCATCAAAGCAAATTATGACTTCCTCCAAATACCAAAAATCAACTGTACCTACTCTTATCTGCCTGAACCTAAGGAAAGGCTGGTACATAGTCACTCGCTGAATGGCATTTTCAAGGTCAATGCGATAATAGTAATTTCCAGGGTAGCTTGGTGACGGTGCGATTGCAGACAGCTGATATGCATGATATTGATACCACGTCCAGTAAGCTTTCTTAAAATATTCCGTCTGGTTCAGATTGTTCTCCGAGCAAGTACCATGCCTATTGTACTCTGTTTCCCAGAAGTCCATATCGGAATAATGAGCTATCAATTGGGGCCATGCTACCGGCAGAAAATAGTACCTCAAACCATGGTTTTCGGTAGCAGACATCTAATCAGAAAATGTAACCCATTAAAATAAGCATTTTATGATCGATCCAACCGAGAAACACGTACAACAGATATTAGAAACGAAATGGAGGGATAAAATGTGTGCCATCATAAAATGCTGTACGTGGAGGGATTTGGGATACTACCTCCAATTCGTACAACAGATATTACAATCTGAGCCAGCAGACGGAATATTTTAAGAAAGCTTACTGGACGTGGTATCAATATCATGCATATCAGCTGTCTGCAATCGCACCGTCACCAAGCTACCCTGGAAATTACTATTATCGCATTGACCTTGAAAATGCCATTCAGCGAGGTGACTATGTACCAGCCTTTCCTTAGGTGCAGGCAGATGAGAGTAGGTACAGTTGATTTTTGGTAGCTGAAGGATTTGGGATACAATCTGACCTGCCGGAACAGAATGTAGCAGGCCACTGTTGGACGAATTGGAGGTAGTCGTAGGGATTGGCTGCATCAGCTGCCCCCCACGCAGAGAGAAGAAGCAGGGCGAGTTGCATGATCCCCATGATGATCGAGTATACTGTAAACGTTTAGTGCACAAACAAGGTATATATAGAGGTATCGATTGAATAAAATAAGGGTATAGATTACTACCTAATATGAGAATCTTAGAGTGTGAAATGAAATGTGTGATATAAATGAATCTTTGACACTAAAGAAGTGTGATTTCCGTTACCCGAATTAATATCATGTGGCACTCAATTAACGTAAAAGAGCACTCAGATGCACTTAAATATCTTCCCAAGTTTAAGGGAATGTGGTTTAGTAAGGTTCCTGAATTCTAGAGTTTGTTAGACGAAAAATTGTAGATATTGATCATGCTTTCGGTGCTGGTGAGAGTGATCTGGTGTGGTTTCTGTATAAAACAACGCAAACTTATTCAACACTGTTTAAGCAAGCTTGCGTTGTTTTATAACTAATTTTGTTCCATGGAATGTGATTTGTGTGTCCTGTGCACAGGTGTTAGGCCACATTTGAGTCTTCTATATGGGAATCTGACAGAAGAAGAGAGGAGAAAAGCTCAAGAAAAAGTTAGTATCCTGGATGAGAGCATTACTAGCATGAGCTTCCCCATAACTCGGCTTGAACTTTACAAAGTCGACTACAAAGATAAAACTCTCAAATAATGGAAGAAGATTGCTGAATACACCCTTCAATATTTAAATTAATTCTCCTAATTCGCTGTTTATTATAGCTTGGTTTGTAATGAGACTTTGTATCACTGTTCTTGCTGCAGTGATGTCTTAGATTCAATAATTAGATTTCGGATTGATATTTCAGGACATTCTTATTTTTACCCTTTTACAATCACGGGTTTACTGTTTTTAATACTTGACGTCTGAAGTGAGATTTTTCTTTTCCTCTCTATCAGTATACAGTAAATTCGACCAAAAAGAATCTCATCAGGTGCAAGTCGATTAAGCAAGCAAACTATGACAACTGAAAGTGTGTGATAAACCAACTGTGCATGAGTGTGCATCTTCTTTCTGTTCGACACTCATTGTTGAAAACACAATGGTCTACAAAGTTGATCATTGTTCAAAAAACAAAAAGAGTTCTACGGTAGCCAAGTGAGTCATTGTGTGCCAAGTTTACGGCTGAAAAAACATGAAAGAAAAAGCCTCAAGCTTTTCTGGATTGAGCTTTTTCAATCTGGTCAACATTATAGGTGGATCAATTAAGCCTTTTTAGACGCGTCGTAATGCATTGGGTGGGGGTGGGGTGGCTATAAATACAGATATATCATGATCGAGGACATTAACCAAGCATCAAGTCAGTCCAGCATCTTAATTATTCTTCTAGTCGATATAACTTTGCAAATTAACCATGCCAGTCTTCAATTAATGGGAAATTCCATTCTTCTTCTTCTTCTTCTTGTTCTAGTACTGTTTTCTCTCTTTGAATATTATCAACTGTGATGCGATGGCCCAAAGCATCCTGTTATCACAAGCCTGATCAACTGATGTTGGAACCTATCAGGCCAATTGATATAGAGTTGTGGGAGCACGAATACAACAAGCACGACCGATGCAGCCAAGGCACTACTACTCAGACAGTACTTCTCACGTGCTCACAAGTTGTGGCAGGAATTGCAGGCTGTGTACCAAGCATTTGCCAATGAAAAAATTGTACCAGCAGCTGCCAAAGGTTACAGCTACCCCAGCTCGAGCAAGCTATAGGAAAACGATTTGGCAGTCCAAGGTTGTCATTCTTTGCAGAAAGGAGAATCTCACACCTCCTCGTGAACCGAAAACAATTCTATTAATCAACACCTTTTCCCAGGATTTTAGAGTTGTATCTTTGCAGTCAATTTTGTACAGTGCAAGTCGAGTTATTGGGAAGCTCATGCTAGTAATGCTTTCTTCCAGAATATTGACTTTTTCTTCAGCATTTTTCTTCTCTTCTTCTGTCAGATACCCATGAAGGAGGCTCAAATGTAGCCTAACTCCTGCAGAGAACAGACAATGTCATTCTTTTCAATAATTATTTATTGGGAAAAACTCACGAACAGTACCTGAACTTTGAGCTACTAATAACTTTCGTACCTCAATTTTTTCAAATATCAGATTGGTACCTTCTCCAAAACTCTCTCCTCCCTCTCTGCAAACCCAGATTTTTCATTATCTTCTTCATACCTCACACACACATTAAGAATGTGAACAGTGAAATGACAGTTCTACCCTTAAAAAGTGAACCCGTTAACGATTTTACTGTTCTCATGTATCACTATTGGGTCGGGGTCAAAAGTCCAGGTACCAATCTGATATTTTTTGAACTTGAGATACGAAAGTTATTAGTAGCCGATAGATCAGGTAATGTTTGTGAGATTTTCCCTTATTTATTAGTAATAGCACAAGAAGAATAACATGTATAGTCCCACAATTAATCATAATTTCATGAACCAGTTTAATCAGTGATGAATCGTAAAGACTGATCAGGCTACTTACCTCATATGCCTCAGAGGCCTGACCAAAGTAAACAGTGTTGCCACCAGAAAGCAAGTACAGTTGATCAAATAGTTCAAAGACTTCACTGTTTGGCTTGTGAATTGAAGCTATCAGAGTCCTTCCATCTCGTGATAGGGCACGTAGTGTCTGTGTTATGAAAAATGCTGAAGCACTGTGACAAATTAAAGCCCAAATGGTCATTAGCAGACTAGCCCTATAAGTCTATAACACAACAATGTAGTATAAAGTATATACTGGAAACCAATTGTAAAGTTGTGACAACAACAAAAATCACTTAGTGAACCAATTACTACCTCAACACATAAACAACAGACATCAATCAAAAGCAGAGCAGTAACAGAGGAAATGCAAAGCTAAAAACAGAGGAGAAACAGAGATGGATTCACAGCTGTGCCGAAAGAGAGCTTCTTTTGCGTCCTTCGAGTAAAACAGAGCCAGATGGAAGGCATTCGAAGCCAAACGACTAGAGAGAGCATCAAGCAAGGTTGATTTGCCGGAGCCGGAAGGGCCCATCAAAACTTTGAAGCTTTCAGGCTCTGCATAACCAGTTATACCCTCCAAAGCCGTCCGAATCTCACCGTTTCTCAGAGTCACCATCCCTGTCAGATATTTCCACGTCAGCCTCGCCGACACATCCCCTACAATTTCCACACTGGCCTTCTCTCTCCATAGAGTATCATTAAGAGGACTAAGACCACCAGCCACAAGACCATTTCTGAGGGCTTGCTGCTCTCTATCTCCGTTTTAGCATTTTCTGCTGCTGGGTTTTTCTTCTATGTCATTAGTACAGAAAAATTCTCTGGGTTGTGAATTTCTCTGAAAACCCAAAATCTTGTTTTCCTCAAAAGATAATGAGATAATAATTTTACGGAAAAAAAAAAAAAAAGTTATGCATGTTTCTCTATAACATCACTACAAGAGTTCATATTTAATAGTCAAATGAGAAAATGTGGCAAAACCACCACAATTATGATTGGGTAGCAAAAACATTATACAGAGAAAACACATACAATGCGATCAACCTGCTTGCCTCAACTTACACATCCCAAATGAAACATCTAAAACTTCCCGGAGTACTACTTACATGGACAACAACGTATAGTTCTAACCCAAATATATCCTCTCTCAAATCAAATCAAATGTGCTGCCTGACATGATTCATGATTGGAACGACACTATTCACATAAGCAATACAACAAAAAGGATAAAAAGTGTGTCTAGAGGGTGGAAAATAATCTGGAACACTTCGAATCGGAAGATGCTTTACATTTTTGGTATTGAGGTTACAGCAGACAATAGATCCATTTTCTCCAACCCCAAAAATTTCGTTGCTCTTCCAAAATGCCAATATCTTGCGAGGTAATCCGTAAGGAAAGTAGTCCACATATTTAAAACTTAATTGTTTTGTCCACGCACCTTTGACAACGCCACAATCATCCCTCACCCACATTGTAGCTTTGTGCTCGTCCTCAAAATGCAAGCTGAAAAGAGCAACAGAGGAAAAATAACTTCGATCGATGATGAACTCTTCTTTCGTCAATTTTCGATTCTAATTCTAGAGCAACTTCGTGCTGATAACGTGTTTAAGGAAAAACGTAAATTAACAGAGAGAGGGAGAGAGTAATGTTTCAGAGAGAATTGAGATTTCAAGTAAGTTTATTCATCTCATAGAAAGGGGTATTTATAGGAATACATTTGAAGTGTGAAAACTCAAAGAGAAAATCAAAATGATAACCATCTTGATGATGATTTTCTGCCATGCTTGTTGCCCTTTGGTAAAGCATGTTACATAAGTCTTCATACACTCAAGTACCTATTATTATACACTCAAGTACCTATCTAAATACTTTACGTATTTGTTACATGATATAGACATACACAGTATTTATACATTTATACTACAACACCATTCATGATTCCATTCATCTTTAATGTTTTTCTTTGTTTCTGTTTTCTGAAATTTCCATTACAAAAACCCCCCAAAACCTTTCTTTGATTTCGTGATATGTGTTCTTGTATATAAATTTGTGTTTTTAGTTTTTCGTACTTATAAATATTTCAAATATAATATGAAAATACCTTAAAAGAATTCATGAACTTTGTTTAGTTTTTAGGTTTTTAGTTTCAGTTCATGTGTGTTTTTCTAGTTAGTTTTGTGTTAGAATTAGTTTTTTTTTTAGATTTTGTGTTTGTGCTATATTTATTTGCATTTACTTGTATATATTCATGTTCTTTGTTTTATCTTTGTAAATAATACTTTATATTTATACATAATTCTTTATTTGTTTATACAATTACAGGTGTACTCTCAATCCCCGGCTTGAACGATCTCTATTTATCATATACTAACGATGACATTTTACAGGGTTAAATTGGTCTACCTCTAACATATCAGATATACTCATGGATCTGTTGTTCATCACCAATGCTTGAATTGTTCATTTCAAAAAATGCCAATAAGACTGCTCATATGTTGGCGCATCATGCATTTGCTACTTGCCGGAGGATTGCTGGTCTAGTGTCCCATTCAAGATGTAATAGGTTCAGAACTCTGTACTACTTGATATTTCCTAGTTTCTTCAATAAAGTCTAAACTCCTCAACTCAAAAATGTCTAAGAGATATAAAATGATTTTATAATGAACTTAATTTGGACCCAAAACTGTCTAACGTAGCATTCAAACTAGATTACTTGATGCATGTGATTCCATTTCTTAACATAGCTATATCCAATCATTAATCCAAGTGAGAGATCCATTGAGAAGGGGGGACGAGCTTACCAAAGGAACTAAGTATTCTATTATAATTTGGTGGCTGGCGGGTGGTACATTTCAAGGTAAGTCGTGTGAAGATACACAAATGATTTCTAACTTGTGATCCTTGCTTACTTAATTAACTCATACTAATCAGGATTTCCAAGATTGAAGGCATGCTCTGCAAGATAAGTAGTCATTGCAGACATAAGATGAAGAGTAATCTCTAAAGATGGATGTCGATCTATATATTAAGCACTGATAAGTTAATTAAATGGAGACAGTGAAAGTGCATGGGGCAATGAGCAAGTAACTTGTGAATTGTGATGGAGTCTAGCAACAAGAGATGAATGAGATAGCTGGAATATATCACATGAAAGGGTGGAACACTATCACATATATATAGTAGATGGTGTAAAAGGGTAAGAGATTGATGGAGTGTTAGAGGCGTCTGAAAGAAAAGAATAATCAGGGAATATGTACATTGTTTAAGAACA
Source organism: Rosa persica (assembly GCA_025331145.1). Taxonomy (NCBI): domain Eukaryota; kingdom Viridiplantae; phylum Streptophyta; class Magnoliopsida; order Rosales; family Rosaceae; genus Rosa; species Rosa persica. Next base: position 5,346,318 of record WFKR01000003.1, on the reverse strand, counting down.
AGAGGAATTGATAAACAGAAAATGAGAGTAAAATTTCAGAGAGAATGGAGATTTCAATGTGTTTATTCATCTCATATAAAGGGGTATTTATAGGAATACATTTGAAGTGTGAAAGCTCAAAGAGAAACTCAAAATGATAACCATCTTGATGATGATTTTCTGCCATGCTTGTTGCCCTTTGGTAAAGCATGTTTACATACGTCTTCATACACTAAAGTACCTATGATTATACACTCAAGTACCTATCTAAATACTTTTACTTATTTTGTTACATGATATAGACATATACGGTATATATACATTTTATACTACAACACTCCCCCTTGGATATTTCATGTTCAATAGTATTGTGTAGATGGTGCGCATCGAAGTTGCCTCGTTAAAAACCTTGCCAAGTAATAAAACCCTGTGGGAAAAAACAACCTTGGTTGAAAGGGAAAAAGAGCACAACGCGCGTTGAGTGTGAAGTATGTTTCTGGATACTCCCCCTGATTTAGACTCCTCTTGAAGATCGTGGGAGTTCGGATATCCTCCTCAATCCGATGCTCCTTACATGTTTCTCGAAAGGGGATTTTGGTAGTGACTTAGTAAATAAGTCAGCTACATTATCTTCTGATCGGATTTGATTTACTTCAATATTTAGAAGTGTTTGTTGTTGCTGATTGTAGAAGAATTTCGGCGATATATGCTTGGTATTGTCGCCTTTGATGAAACCTAATTTCATTTGCTCAATACAAGTTGCATTGTCCTCGTAAATGCATGTAGGTTCATTTGTGGTGAATTTCAAACCACAAGTTCCTCGAATGTGTCTATTTATAGACCTTAGCCATATGCACTCACGCACGGCTTCATGTAGTGCAATTATCTCTGCATAATTTGAGGAAGTAGCAACAAGAGTCTGTTTTGTAGATCTCCAAGATATCGCGGTGTTTCCCATGGTAAAGACATAACCTGTTTGGGAGCGACCTTTGTGAGGGTCAGAGAGATACCCTGCATCAGCAAAACCCGTCAAAACATCATTTTGATGGAGGGGAGGAGGAGAACGTCGGTCACTATGGATAGTGTTGTCGGCGCTCACATTTCTTTTCTCTCTGTAGGGATAGAACAAGCCCATATCGATCGTACCTTTTAGGTATCGAAGGATTGTCTTTATACCAATCCAATGGCGGCGTGTTGGCGCAGAACTGTGTCGAGCTAACAAGTTTACTGCAAATGAGATATCCGGTCTTGTGCATTGAGCTAAATACAATAATGCGCCTATCGCGCTTAGGTATGGTATTTCAGCTTCTAATAAATCTTCGTCCTCATCCCTTGGATGAAACGGATCTTTCATGGGCTCAAGACTACGGTTGATCATGGGAGTACTCACAGGCTTTGCTTTATCTTCATTAAAGCGCCTTAGTAACTTTTGAGTATATGCTGATTGATGGATCATAATCCCATCATTACGGTGCTCGAGTTCTATTCCGAGACAAAACCGAGTTTTCCCGAGATCTTTCATCTCAAATTCAGATTTCAAATATGTAGCAGTTTCTTTTAACTCATCTAGAGTTCCAATTAGGTTCATGTCATCAACATAAACTGCTACAATTGCAAATCCGGATCTTGTTCTCTTAATGAACACGCAAGGGCATATTTCATTGTTAACATATCCCTTCCCAATCAAGTAGTCACTTAGACGGTTATACCACATCCGTCCGGATTGTTTCAATCCATATAGTGAGCGTCTTAATTTTATTGAAAACGCGCTCAGTGGTTTAGAGCCACTTGATTTGGGTAATTGAAGTCCATCTGGAACCTTCATATATATCTCTGAATCTAGATCCCCATAGAGATATGCTGTAACCACATCCATGAGCTGCATGTCAAGTTTTTCGGAAACTACCAAACTGACAAGGTAGCGGAACGTTATAACGTCCATTACGGGAGAGTATGTCTCCTCGTAGTCGATTCCAGGACGTTGTGAGAAACCTTGCGCCACAAGGCGGGCTTTGTATCTAACAACCTCATTTTTCTCATTACGCTTTCTAACAAAGACCCATTTATGGCCAACAGGTTTTATATTTGGTGGTGTCAGTGTTATAGACTCAAATACCTGTCTCTTTGTTAGTGAATCCAATTCAGTCTGGATCGCATTTTTCCATTTTGACCAATCTGCTCTACGTTGGCATTCTTCAACGGAGCGAGGTTCGATATCATCGTATTCTATAATTCCTTTTGCAATATGATATGCAAACGCATCATCAATAGCCATAGAATTTCTGTCCATAATTACATGTATACTAGTGTAATTCATGGAGATCTCTCTATTCTCTGGAATTGGTTCTACTATTGGAGCGTCCTCCAATGATGTCTCTTGGACATAACCATAATCTGGAATTTTTTCATGAGATGGATTATTTATATCGATGATTAATGGATTATTTTGTGTCAAGCTCGCTTTCTTTCTTGGGCGAGAATCCATCGAACCTATAGGCCTCCCGCGCTTTCTAGCAGGAGCCATGGGTCTAGCCACTTCATCACCCATAGAGGGGATGTCATGTCCTTTAGTTTTAGGAACATCAATCCTTGCAGGTAAGTTTGCAGCAGGTATGTGTGATCTTGTCACTTTAGCGATATCAGAAAACGCATCAGGCATTGATTCTGCTACGTTCTGAAGATCGAGAATCCTCCGCACCTCTATTTCAGACTGTGTGGTTCGGGGATCAAGATGAGACAAAGTGGGGACAGACCACGACAATTCCTGTCTTTTCTGTTGAACATTAATATTCTTGTCTCCCCCTAATGACGGGAAGACTGTCTCATCAAAGTGACAATCCGCAAATCTAGCGGTAAATAGATCACCTGTCAAGGGTTCTAGGTAGCGGATAATGCTTGGAGTATCATATCTAACATAAAGGCCTAAGCGTCTTTGAGGACCCATTTTGGTGCGCTGTGGGGGCGCAATTGGCACATAGACTGCACACCAAAATATGCATAAGTGTGAGACATTAGGCTCATACTCAGTCACCAGTTGGGACGCAGAAAAAGGTTGGGTGGCAGTGGGTCTCAGACGAATAAGCACAGCTGCATGTAATATTGCATAGCCCCAAGCAGAAATAGGGAGATTGGTGCGCATAACCAATGCCCTGGCAACCATTTGAAGTCTTTTAATGGCAGCTTCTGCGAGTCCATTTTGGGTGTGTACATGAGGGACAGGATGTTCCACCTCAATCCCAATGGACATGCAATAATCATCAAAGGTTCTTGATGTAAATTCTCCAGCATTGTCAAGACGAATTGACTTAATAGGATGATCGGGGTGGTGAGCACTTAATTTAATGATTTGTGCTAGGAGTTTAGCAAATGCAGCATTTCTTGTGGATAAGAGCATGACATGTGACCAACGTGTCGATGCATCAACCAACACCATAAAATATCTAAATGGTCCGCAAGTTGGTTGGATAGTCCACAAATATCACCTTGTATTCTTTGTAAGAATGGTATATTTTCTTTAGTGTCCTTTGCATAGGATGGTCTTGATCCTACCTTTGCTAAAGAGCAAGTTTTGCAAAACGAATGATACACTTTAGAAGTAACTCTTTGGACCAATGTTTGGTTCGTACTTCTTTTCGTTTTGAAGAATGGATGTCCGTGTGAAGTTTTTAATATACGGAGCATCATGTCACGACCTGGATGTCCCAAACGGTCGTGCCAAAGGTTGTATGTGTCAGGATCCCATAATTTGTCATTCATGACATGGTTGGATTCAATGACTCTAATAGTGGTTGCATACAATCCACTAGAGCGACACATAAGTTTCTCTAAAACTCGTGTATTTCCGTAGTTTTTAGAGGTGATGCAAATGAACTCTTGTCCATTCTCACAATGTGTTTCCACATGAAAATCATTGGCTCTTATGTCTTTAAAGCTTAATAGGGTCCTTCCGGCCCTTGGAGCATATAGAGCTTCGGCGACATTAATATTTGTGCCATTTGGTAACAAAAATTGAGCTGGTCCTCGACCATGAATCAATTGTGATGGTCCTGCCATCGTAGTTACTGAGGATCGACTGGGTGTCATCCATAAAAATAATTGCCTATGTCGCAATATCGTATGTGTGGTGCCACTATCAAGAAGGCATTCCAATTCTCCGGAAGACATACTGAAAGGAATAAAGTTCGGAATATTAACACATGTCCATGACATTGAATGCGATACTTTATTAATAGGGAAAATAGCTAATGATTACATCAAAGTTATTTATAAGTCTATTCCAAATATCAAACTTTAGACAAATTGCTATCACTCAATCCGTTTGGTAATTCCAATGGAATATGACCAGGAAAGTAGAGAGATGTTGGTGGAGCGAGGCTCGCTTAAATACCCCGATCTCAATTGTTTTCCTAGACATCATACTTCATTGGGTACGCCACATAAGAAGGAGTTTAATACAATTGTTATTTATTGACTAAGGCACATTTGCCATTCTTGGAAAATAGAAAGAGGATTATTCTAATCAAAGTCTGTGGCATCCTCGTGCTCTTCATCTACAGCTTTGAAGTCCTCAACAGTGAGATTGACATCTTCACTATTTTCATCTTCGGCAAGGTTAGCTTCTTGCTCTCTTGCTTCCCTGTACTCCTTGTAGCGTGCAGCTAATTGGGTACTTGCATGACATTGTTTAAACCAATGCTCGATTGATCCATATCTATGACACATGTCATTGTGGTTCTCTCCCTTCATTTGAGGTATAGGTTGTGCAGGTTGTAAAGTTTGTGTAGGTTGTGCACGTTGTGGATATCCCCTAGGAGGGTTGCTGCTACTACCACGGCCGGTGTTGCCATATCTCCCTCTTCCACGTGTGGAGTTACCATCACGTGTGCCCGCTCTAAAGTTGCGGTTTCCTTCCCTATTGGGGCGGTTATATGGACCTGTTCGTCCTTCATGTCCCCTATTATTAGGGTACACATGTCCCCTATTGCTGGGGTACCGCTCCCTGTGCCCTCTCTTGGGTGCATTATAATTTGCCTCACGAACGCTCTTGGTTCCAATGGGTCTTGAATTATAATTCTTTACGAGAATGTTGTCGTGCTTTTCGGCTACCGACAAAATATTTATGAGTTCATTGAACCTCGTAATTCGTCCAACATTTACTTCAGTGCGATACTGCTTTGATAGCAAAATTGCTGCAACGAGGAAGGTGGAGAGAGTTTTCTCAATTAGCTCTTCTTCTGTGAGGGGTCTTTGACAGAACCTCAACATGGATTTGAGACGAAGAGCTTCTGAATTGTACTCAGCAATAGACTTGAAGTCTGAGAAGCGTACATCGTTCCACTGAACCTTCAAGTCAGGGAAGAGAGAATCTTGGATATTGTTAAAGCGCTCTTGTAGTGCTTCCCATAAATCCTTTGCATCTTTGATGGACATGTACTCTAACCTGAGTGCTTTGTCCATATGACGTCGCATCAAGATGATTGCTTGTGCATGCTTCTTGGGTGTTCGAGGGAACACAAGAGCCGGGTTTGGTTCATGGATGATGGGCAATATCCCCTTCGATGTGAGATGGTTCTCATCGTCGGTTTTCCAGCTATGGTAATCCGAACCTGTTGAGTCAAGGATTTGAAAATCGAGTCTAGGTTCATTCGACATCCTTGAAGATAAGAAGAAAATATTAGTTTCGGAGTTAAAACTTCCACGAAAAATAATAAGATTTCCGAGCTATGCTACCAAGAAATCAATTTCCAAGAATCATTGTGAACACTCTTAGTTCATTGATTACGAACGCTCTTAGTTGGTTTGGCGTGAATTGCTATAATTCCGCTTTTGATTGTAAGTTCCCGAGAAAAAGGAAAAAGGAGAGAAAATAAATAAAAACTCAAAAAACGGGAACTTTTAGTAAAGAATACCTTGGAATAGTGTTGCCGGAAATTTTTGACCTGAAAAATTATCGGAGGTGACCGGAAGGATCGTTGGAAAAAATCGAGAAAAATCGTCCGAAAAAGTCGCCGGAAAAGTGTCGAAAAAGTCACCGGAAAAGTTGTCGGAAAGTCGCCGCGCAAATCTGTCGACAGATGTGTCGACAGCTGCTCGGCAGATGGCTCGGCAGCTGCTGCGCAGGGGCCTCGGCAGCTTCTCGGCAGCTGCTGCGCAGGGCTCTCAGCAGCTTTTCGGCAGGTCTCGGCAGCACCTCAGCAGGACCTCGGCAGCTCTCGGCAGCGGTCCGGTTTGATTTTTCCGCTTCCGGCGGCTGGTTCAGGCCGTTTCCGGCCGGTTCCGGCGATTCTGAGACCGGTTCCGGGCTCCTGGAATCAAGGGCTTTAATCTAAGCTAGGGTTTGGGGATTTTTTGTAGGTTTTGAAAAATGACTTCGATGGATGATGAACTCTTCTTTCGTCAATTTTTCGATTCTAATTCTAGAGTAACTTCGTGCTGATAACGTGTTTAAGAACAAGAGGAATTGATAAACAGAAAAGGAGAGCGAAATTTCAGAGAGAATGGAGATTTCAATGTGTTTATTCATCTCATACAAAGGGGTATTTATAGGAATACATTTGAAGTGTGAAAGCTCAAAGAGAAACTCAAAATGATAACCATCTTGATGATGATTTTCTGCCATGCTTGTTGCCCTTTGGTAAAGCATGTTTACATAAGTCTTCATACACTCAAGTACCTATGATTATACACTCAAGTACCTATCTAAATACTTTTACGTATTTTGTTACATGATATAGACATATACGGTATATATACATTTTATACTACAACATACATTGATATGCTCTCAAAATGGTAAAACCCCAGCTGGTGATTATGGTGGTTTAGGGAGACCTAATAAGGTGTAATGATACTGATCAGAATACTACTAGGAACCAAGTAGCTTGAAACAAGGAACTTAATTTGCATTGATCAAGTTCAATGATTAAACGATTGGTTCTATTTATGAGTTTAGGCTGGTGATTATGCTTGGCTACACTCATTATAATAATGAAGCCTTGAAATATCTCTTATGAGTTTAAGCTGGTGATTACTAGGCTACACACATTCATGCTACGCCCCATCAATAATCATAATGGGTGTAGCCTAGCATGAATTTCTTGATAAGTACCGTAGAACAAAACCAATTGAAACCTTCATGATTCTTTAACAAGTACTTGTAGAATGTGATGCAGTAAAATTTAACCACAATGTTTTTATAACCCGGTCTTATATATCCTAGTGTTTATGATCGGCAAGGGAATTGAATATTTGAAGTTGGCTAACAATAACAAAATATCGTGTGTGAGAATGTGGCTGAACGAAAGATTATATGCCAAGATACAGAGCGATAGCAATAACTGTTTTAGGAATATATAAGAGAGTATTATTGATGCTAAAATACAGAGTAAAAGTCTCCCTTCATTGCAAAACAGAGTAGTAATCATTCTGAAAGTAAAGTAGAAAGGAATGTAGAACTTGTACGCAATACAAAGTAACAAATTATGGATTACATTAAATTTGATCTCTTTGTAGGCAAACATTTCCCAACAGTAGCTCTCTGATCATTGATCTGCCAAAACCCGACCCCTAGCCAAGATTATAGCACCGATGAATTATTGAGCAACCACGTTTGTAAGGGTTCTGATTGCCGTTAGGAGAACAACCCGGGTGTAGTCTTGCAAAAGGCAGGTCGCAAGGATCAGGGAGTCCAAGGATAATCCTTCTAGCTTCGACCCCATGGTTCAACACCGCCATGCTAACAAGAAGCACTAGACAGAAGATCAAAGATTTCGCGTTAGACAATCCCATGATCTTTGTTGGCCTCTTAAGTAAATGTTATCTGTATCTTATTCTTTTTTTGTTTGAGAGATCAGATATTTATTTGAGTTTTGGCTGCGGCTTTTTTAACTCGGATTGTGGGTGCAAAGGATTTGTTTTTACAGTTTATTTTGTTTCTTCCTATTTGATCAGTTATGTTATGACCAGATTGGTTTCTTGATGAAATAGCTTAGAAACCATTAATTTGGCAGTTTACATAACAATCTGATTGCTCGTTTTTAAACAAAGAAACAAACTGATTGCTCTGATTGTCTTCTCTAACCATTTTAGTCGTTGGTATAACACAAAGTTGCAGTAAATTCCTATTCTAATGTTGTTTTCCAATCAAGTTATATGGATAAAATTGCAATAGCCTAAACCCAAACAATTGGAATATTTGTATATGGTTATCCTAGCGGTCGCTATAGACTATACACAGCCATCCAGCCGTAAGTTGTTACCATATATAGTTGGTAAAAACCAGAATATATATAATACAAAATAAATACGTACATCTATTATTCTGATAACTTTATCCAATAATTCGTTAAAAAGTTGTATTATTGATGGGTTTTTAACAATATATATGAGTATTATTGATGCCAATATATAAGAGTATTATTGATGCAGAATAACAGAATATATAACACAATGTATCATGCAACAGGGTCAAGTTGTTTCCAGTTGTTCGATTTTAAATAGTATTGATACGTTCAGTCTTCAGAATAACACTGCGGGGGCCTAGTACCAAATCTTGATACCTTAGAATAAAACCAATTGAAACCTTTATTGTTTTGAACTCCATACATAGTAGTATAACCTACGATCCAGTCTGCGAAAAACTTTTCCAGTTTTTGGTACTGTAGTTAATAAACGAGCAAAACTGATATATCAGACACCAGATTGTACAAAACCAAGCACAATATCTCACTTTTGAATTTTGTCAAAGACTCAAAGCCAAAGTTTTGCAGATAGCAAATATATTTTTTTTTTCTATTGATATAACGGTTTGATTTCATACATTGGCCACACTTGTTTCTATATTTCATGAAACTTACACTAGTACACACAACATGTACATCATCATAAGTATATTGTAGTAGGCTATGATTCGATTGCAATGGTGCATTACGCAGTGGGGTAAGAGGCTTCCATGGCAATACCACACAGACCTTCCGGTGCAGCAACATCTCTTTGCATTCTTATGTAACCTTCTTCACCCCATTGTGCACCCCATGAGTTCTTTACCAACCAGTACTTTGTCCCATCAGCACTCACACCATAACCAACAGCGGTAACACCATGGTCTAGACCCGTTCCACATGTTCCTGTGAAAACACCACTTGAATAGAACTGGAAGTCAGAGCCACTAGCATCAATAGCAACAGAGATAGGTTGATTAGCCACGGCCTTAAGAAGGGCACTTTCGCTGTTTGCAGGCACATCTTCGTGGCCAGTTATTGTGGCTGCATGATCTGCTTCCTTCTTGGCATTGATCCGCAGCCGTGTAGGGATAATTAGCCTCGGTATTAATACCATGATTTTGAATAACGAACTGAAATGCATCGTCCATAAGGCCACCTGCACAGCCTTGGTCTACACCTTTGACATCACAGTCAACAAGCTCTTGCTCAGACAAAGAGATTAGCTTACCGGTTGTAAGTTGAGTGATTCCTTCCATAGCTCCCACTGCCGAGAATGCCCAACAACTTCCTGTACGTATACATTTAAGAAATTTGTAGCAGTTAGAATAGAGTTAATTAGCATCATGTACAACATTTCTTGTTTTTGTAGATGGAAAATAATCTTATGACAAAAGAGAGAGACAATAGTGTGTAACATACCACATTGGCCTTGGTCTTTGATGGGAGTTACAGCTCCCTTCTTTCTCCAGTCCATTGTAGTTGGCACAGTAGCATTTTCATACTTAAAAGTAGTGGTCTTCATCTTTGTGGAACATTCATGCGCCTTGAATCGATTTCTTGAGGCAGTGAACTCTTCATTTGTAAGGTCTGCAAATTGGTTCAGACTCAATTTGTAAAGTTTGTTTCCATTGTTGTTGGAAGATTCTATGAATGCCTCATTCTCCTTGAATATCTTGAAGCGGTCCTCCTTCTCCTTGATATCATTATATACACGTCCATGACGAGCTATCCATTGCTCATACCTTCCATAAGCTAATGCATCTTGGAGACTACGAGAGGTGGCTTCCGAAGACCATGCCCCCAACATGAGGATTAAGGCCAAGCAGATACATTTGCTCTGGTTGGTGAACTCCATTGTAGGCTAGGATTTGAAAGTTGATGAATATGAGGTGGTGTAGTGAAATGGTAAGACTAATCAGACTGTTTATATACAGAAGATAATGGCCTTTGTATAATATCACCGTGCCCCAAAATACGGTCTGCAATGTCCTTGTATAATATCTCCCTCCCCCAGAAAACGTTCTGATATGGACCTGCTGTAAGATTTTTTTTTTTTTTTTTTTGGGATAGGTGAGGAAAAGATCCTATCTATCCACTTAAAATAAGAAAAGGAAAACCATAGTACAAAGGAGGTGGAACAAAACCAAAACCTCCCAGATAAAAAGAAAACATGACACTAACGAAAACGAAAGTTCGGAAGACCCAAATAGTCTCTGTTACAATGTGCAAGTATAAAGGGTGGAGCAGAGTCCCACCAAAGCAAGCTTGTAGAAGCCGTACCAAAATTCGCTAATGCATCAGCAACTTTATTACCTTCTCGAAATATGTGTGATGAGCGAAAGTTCATTTGAGAAATATGATACAAACAATTGCGCCATTCGATTCAAAGCATCCAAGGAAATATGATACAAGCAATATCGCACTGAAGTCGATGCTAGATGAATTAAGGTTCAATGAGCTCATCAATGTTTTGTCGGTAGCTGAAAAGCACGACAACATCCTCGTAAAGAATTATAATTCAAGACCCGTTGGAACCACGAGCATTCGTGAGGCGAATTATAATGCATCAAAAAAAGGGCGCAAGGAGCGGTACCCTAACAACATGGGACATGAAGGGCGAATGAGTCAATATAACCGCCTCAATAAGGAAGGAAACCGCAACTTTAGAGCGGGCATACGTGATGGCAACTCCACACGTCAGAGACGTGGATATGGCAACACCAGCCTTGGAAGTAGCACCATGAGCCGTGGAGGTCGCACCATACGTCGTGGTAGTAGCAACAACCCTCCTAGGGAATATCCACAACGTGCACCACCTGCACCACAAATGAAAGGAGGTAACCACAATGACATGTGTCATCGTTGTGGATCAATCGAGCATTGGTTTAAGCAATGCCATGCAAGTACCCAACTAGCTGCACGTTATAAGGAGTATAGGGAAGTAAGGAAGTAAGAAGCCAACCTTGCTAAAGATGAAAATTGGTGAAGATGTCAATCTCACAATAGAGGACTTCAAAGCTGAAAATGAAGTGCACGAGGATGCCGCAGACTTTGATTAGAACAGTCCTTTCTATTTTCCAAGAAAGGCAAATGTGTCTTAGTCAATAAATAACAATTGTATTAACTCTTTCTCATGTGGCGCATCGAATGAAGTATGATGTCTAGGAAAGTAATTGAGATAGGGGTATTTAAGCGAGCCTCGCTCCACCAACATCTCTCTCTACTTTCCTGGTCATATTTCATTCGAATTACCAAACGGATTAAGTAAACTACAATTTGTCTAAGTTTGATTTTATTCTGGAGTAGACTCTGGAAACTTTGATGTGGCTATTTTCCTTATTAATAAAGTGTCACATTATTATTCAATGCTATGGACATGTGTTAAAATTCCGAACTTTATTATTTTTCAGTATGTTTCCCAAAGAATTGGAATGCCTTCTTGATAGTGGCACCACACATACTATATTGCGACATATGCAACTATTTTTATGGATGATGCCTAGTCGATCTTCAGTGACTACGATGGTAGGACCATCACAACTAATTCTTGGTCGAGGACCAGCTCAATTTATGTTGTCAAATGGCACAAATATTAATGTCACCGAAGCTTTATATGCTCTAAGGGCTGGAAGAACCCTATTGAGTTTCAAAGATATAAGAGCCAATGGTTTTTATTTGGAAGCACATTGTGAGAATGGACAAGAGTTCATTTGCATCACCTCTAATGACTACGGAAACTTATGTGTCACTCTAGTGGATTGTATGCAATCACATCCACTATTAGAGTCATTGAATCCAACCATGTCATGAATGAAAATTTATGGGATTCTGACACATATAGGCTTTGGCACGACCGTTTGGGACATCCAGGTCGTGATATGATGATCCGTATATTAAAGACTTCACACGGACATCCATTCTTCAAAACGAAAAGAAATACGAACCAAAAGTTGGTCCAAGGAGTTACTTCTAAAGCCTATCATTCGTTTTACAAAGCTTGCTCTTTAGTAGAAGTAGGATCGAGACCATCCTATGGAAAGGATACGAAAGAAAATATACCATTCTTGTAAAGTATACAAGGTGATATTTGTGGACCTATTCACCCAACTTGTGGACCATCTAGATATTTTATGGTGTTGGTTGATGCATCGACACGTTGGTCACATGTCATGCTCTTATCCACAAGAAATGATGCATTTGCTAAACTCTTAGAACAAATCATTAAGTTAAGGGCTCACTACCCTGATCATCCTATTAAGTCAATTCGTCTTGACAATGCTGGAGAGTTTACATCAAAAACTTTTGATGATTATTGCATGTCCATTGGGATTGAGGTTGAACACCCTATCCCTCATATACACACCCAAAATGGTCTCGCATAAGCTGTTATTAAAAGACTTCAAATTGTTGCTAGAATATTGGTTATGCGCACCAATCTCCCTATGTCTGCTTAGGACTATGCAATATTGCACGCAGCTGTACTTATTCGTCTGAGGCCCACTGCCACCCAACCCTTTTCTGAGTCTCAAATGGTGACTGGGTATGAGTCTACTGTCTCACACTTAATCATATTTGGGTGTGCAGTCTATGTGCCAATTGCGCCTCCACAGATCACCAAAATGGGTCCTCAAAAACGATTAGGCATTTATGTTGGATATGATTCCCCAACCTTTATCCGCTACATAGAACCCTTGACAGGTGATCTATTTACTGCTAGATTTGCGGATTGTCACTTTGATGAGACAGTCTTCCCATAGTTAGGGGGAGACAAGAACACTAATGTTCAACAAAAAAGACAGGAATTGTCATGGTTTGTTCCCACTCTATCTCATCTTGATCCCCGAACCGTACAGTCCTAAATTGAAGTGAGGAGAATTCTCGATCTTCAGAACGTAGCAGAATCGATGCCTGATGCGTTTTCTGATATCGCTAAAGTGACAATATCACACATACCTGCTACAAACGTACCTGCAAGGATTGATGTCACTAAAACTAGAGGACATGACGTCCCCTATATGGGTGACGCAGTGGCTAGGCCCACAGCTCCTATCAGGAAGCGCGGGAGGCTCATAGGTTCGATGGATTCTTGCCCAAGAAAGAAAGCGAGTTTGATACAAAATAATCCATTAATCATCGATACAAATAGTCCATCTCATGAGAATATTCCGAATTATGGTTATGTCCAAGAGACATCATTGGGGGACGCTCCAATGACAGAACCAATTCCAGAGAATAGAGAGATCTCCATGAATTACACCAGTGTACATTTGATGATGGATAGAAATTCTATGGCTATTGATGATGCATTTGCATATCATATTGCAAAAAGAATTATAGAATACGATGATATCGAACCTCGCTCTGTTGAAGAATGTCAACGAAGAGCAGATTGGCCTAAATGGAAAGATGTGATCCAGACTGAATTAGATTCACTAACAAAGAGACAGGTATTTGGGTCTATAACGCTGACACCCCCAAATACAAAGCCTGTTGGCCATAAATGGGTCTTTATTAGAAAGTGTAATGAGAAGAATGAGGTTGTTAGATACAAAGTTCGCCTTGTGGCACAAAGTTTCTCATAACGCCCTGGAATCGACTATGAGGAGACATATTCTCCCGTAATGGACGTTATAAAGTTCCGCTACCTTGTCAGCTTGGTAGTTTCCGAAAAAGTTGACATGCAGCTTATGGATGTGGTTACAACATAGAAATTCTTGTTCTTCAGCAATAGCCTCCTTTTCATCTCAAGCTGGTATTGGTCTTCAGCCTGCAAGACATCCACAGATTGTTCTCTTTATGTACTTGTACCATGATTGATGTGTTATCCTTGTTTTGTATGTTTGTTGTGTTTATATAATATGCAATTGTATGATCTTTAGAGTTTATTTTCAGTTAACAATCCAAGCTTTGAATCGGTTGGTGCAGCTCTTCAATGTTGTTATGTACTCTCAATTTCAGTCTGGTTTTCTTGACTTCTTCAGTGTCCTTGCTAGCCAGCTTGGCCAATTGACCAAACTCTACACATTAGATCGATTTTGGTTAAGGCCCTCTACACAGATAACCTCATTGCTGTAGGTTAATGCATACCCACAGAACAGATAGTACCATCAGGGAAAAACTGTTTCGAGTTCTAAATAGTATTAGTCCACAAAGCATATATATGATATTTGTTAAAAAGGAATAAGATAAAAAGAAAAGTGTAAAGGATGGTAACATTCAAAGTAATGCCGAGTCCTTTTGTGACAAAATGTCATACTTATTTTGCAATATGAGTAATTAAAGTGAAGAATATTGGCATGTTGGATATTTGAAACCCGTTATCTGATATTGACAATGCACGAAAAAAACAGAGAATTGCATACAGTATCAACCCAAATCACACAAGTAATAGCAAGCTAATTAAAAATTATAATTGACATTAAAACAATATCTTGATCAATACCAAATGAATTTGATATATGTATTTTAACTTCTTAAGGACCATTTTAAACATCATATGTAAAGATATTCGTATATATGCTGTCATACAAAAAAAAATACAAAAAATGGAAACAGTCACTGGGAGGATGCAATCTTATGTTGGGTACCAATGGTAGCTTTCAGAACATTGATATATATGCACTACTAGCTAACATGCAATACCCTAGGTCGGCTCTTCCTTTCCTTGACAAATTTTGGGCTTCATTGTTTTTGATCATGATGATCTAATTCATAACCATGGCACCGATGAATAAATGAGCATCCACGTTTGTAGGGAGTAGGGGGTGAATCCGGAACTTGACCAGGACCATCCTTGTTAGGAATACAGCCCGGGCGTAGTGCTCCGGAAGGAAGTTTGCATTGATCAAGAAGGGGAGTATTGTCAAGTAGTCTTCTAGTTGCAAATCCATGGCTTACCATCACCAGGCTAACAAGAATGACTAGACAGAAGATCAAGGACTTTGTGCTAGGGAACGCCATGATCTTTGTCTTAGCCGCTTGTACCGATGTTTGTTCAAATTTCGTGTTACAGAGATTGGCCATTTATATTAGCGTTGGTTCCGGTTTTAAGCTTGAATTGCGCTGCCAAGACGGGGCTACATTTGGGTTTTGGTGGTTCTTCCTATTTGATAGTTAATTTATGACCACATTTATATTTTCTTTGTTTAGGAAAGGAGTTTGGAAATACTTGGCAATCACATAACTGCTGACTGTCCTCGTTCCTGACTTTTCTAGGGATCTTATATATCTAATCCTACTTTGCTATTTTGAACGCAATATTGTACGGTAGTAGTCTTATTAAGATCAAGTTCTGATTTGGATCAAAGGCTTGTTGCTAAAACTGGCTCTTATAGCCTTTACCGATCAAGCTTTCAATTTTCCTCTTTCTAATTTTTAGCCTCAAAAGTTTCAAATAGGGAAAACTCTATTTTAAGTACGTAAATTAAGGATGCCCAACAGCTTTAGGAAGCATAAACATGATGAAGTGCCTGTTCTTGTACAACGTGCAGTAATTTTTACATGCATCTTCAATTAGGTACCAGTTCCAGGCAACCATGGCCTAATCATTTTCCCATTCAACACCTGCCATCTTGCAAATTCTTGAATTGTTTTCCTTCCTTCTAGAAAACTGCTCCAGGCCGAGGACGCACGAGAACCCTTGCACGCATGTAAAATATCGCTATTCGGAAATATAATCCATTAAGAACCTGCACCCAAAAATCTTCAGGTTGCTGAATAATTCTCCAACACATTTTCGCAGAAGAGGTAAATTGAAGTCATTAAGATTCCGAAAACCAAGGCCACCCATGACCCATAGATTTTGGTGGGTTCAGTTTTATCCAACGCATCCAATAAATTTTCCTATTTTCATCAGTACGTACTACTACCCCACCAAAAATTTGCAAAACCAGCATCCAGGTCTTTGCAAACACCATCAGAAATAGAAAAACAGACATTGGGTAAGACGGAATTGAGCTGAACCGATTTGATCAGAATTTCTTTCCCAGCTGGAGAAAGGTGTGCATGCTTCCAGCCTTGAGTCTTACGAGTAATTCTATCTTAGATCCCCCCACATAGTAGGCAACCGAAGATAAAGCGTAACTGCTATTTGAACACAAAGTTTTACATCATATACACTAGCAAATGTTGCCCGCGCGCTGCTGCGGGGGTTACAGTTATTCATATATTGTTTAGAAAGGTAACTGACAGATACTGTTAAGCACAGCAGCTGCATTGCATCTTCAAAAACAGTAGCTGCATTGTTGAAGCGTCTTCAATGTTCGAAGCGTCTTCTCCAACAATATTAAGAGTCTCTCTGTCTCTGCAATCAAACATACCAAAATAAAGATTTCACTTTTTTTATTTTCATTCCCAATCACTCAAAAAACGAAACCAAAAAACTATATCCAATCTAACATAGAAACTCATAAACACAAAATATGAAACACTCATAAGTCTCTGAATTACCCAGGTCCAGGGAATCATCAACCACGCAAAATTGTTGACATTGGATACATTTCCCAAGTTGAAATTGTCATTATAAGAATCACAAAATTGTTGACATTGGATGCGTTTCCCAAATTGAAATTGTCGTTATAGCATGATGCAGTCTGCTATAGGCTTAATTGTTGACATTCTTGGACTGAAATTTCTTTTCTCAGGAAATAAGGGCTTTTACACTAAACAAAACTTCCAGGAAGACTAAGAATAAAATCTCATACCCAAATTGAAATCAAAACATAAAAAGGCAAGACAACAAGAAAGAAGAAGAATAAAATCTCAGACCCAAATTGAAATCAAAATGTCAAAACACAATGTCTACAAATTGAGGTACTAAGGCCTTCTCTGGCTCTAGCTCAATCAAGGCATTTGGAGAATACCCAAAGTGGCTACTATAACAACAATTTGAAAATCACAAATTGACAATCATAAAGCTAATCTACATCTACAAATAAACCAAATTCAATAAATCAATACCAATTAATCTTATTGAACATGACAAAGTAATTCTACGAAATCAAGCTAGCCACCATCCAATGAAAATATTGAAATTACCAAACACCAGAAACAAAGCTTGAAAGTTGAAACTTTTGCAATCAATCACCCAAATCCCAAATCCGGAGATAAACAAAAGCCCTAAATGTAAAAACCCATAACAATTCAAAACCAAAAACAACTAAAAACGAACTAACAAAAACAAAAGTAGAAGAAAATGGCCAAACCTGCAATCCTTACTCTCGCCAAACCCACCAAAGCCACAAATCAAAGCACCACAGTCCCTTCTATTGCATATAACACAAAGGTTAATCTAACCAGGAACCAAAAGAAAATTTCTACATGCCTTAATCAAGCCAAACAAAAACTCAGCAAGAAAAATTTCCAAACCTTCGATCTCTGAATAATATCTGAACCAAACGCAGACCAATCACTCTTCTTCTCCCCTTTCTTCACAACCAAAACCAATCGCTATTCTTCTCCCTTTTTTTCTAAAGCCAAACCAAATCCAAGTTCACAAATCAAAACCGGAAAATCGACATCAAACACGGGGAAAAAAAAAACAAAAACAAAAACTCACTCTCTCAATCCTCCATACACGATTGTAGACAAAAGAAGCAATCCACTAATTATAGAAATCCATATCACACTCTCGCAATTTAGATCAGATTAATATTGGTTTTCTCTCGTTCTGTATTTTTCTCTGTTTGTTTTTGTTTTTGGGTTGTTGTTCTTTTGAGGATTTGTGAGTAGAGAAGAAGACAAAATCGATACACGGCAATGGCCGACTGTAGAAGAGAAAAAAAAAATGAGATCGACGAAAGGAGGGCAAAACCGTCAATTTACTGTCTTATGAACAGTACTCAAGTGAACAGTCAACAGGAAAAGAATGGCAGAACCGTCACTTCACTGTCCTATGAACAGTGACCGGCCGAACAGTGAACTCACTTTTGGTATATAGTAAATACTAGAAATCTTGCCCGCGCTTTGCCCCGGGTTTTGGAGCCGACACAACATTATTTAAGGACTAAATTGAAAAGCACAGAAAATATAGTTAACATGATAGATAAATTTTATCTCACATTGGCTCAGCTACTTACATATCTATCATAGATAAATTTTATTAGCTCAGCAGTAACCACTAAAGCTGGCTCAGCTAATTTGATGGCTTTGTGCAAATACTTCAAATGGCTATATTTTGGTTCCCCATCTGGAATAAATAGGAAAAAGCATGTGTTAAGTAAGTAATAGACTTCATGGAAGATGATGTGTTAAGTAATAGCTCTATATTAAGTGTAGATGCCCAAAATTAGGTTGTGATTTTTACTACAATAGGAACAAAGATGATCGATAGTCCTTCAAAAGTTATGTTGGATCTAAAACCGTTGAAGAATCTGACTTCAAAAGTTATAGGATTTGATGTTATTACAGCCGTACACGTTATAAAGTGAACATAGAAATACTCTTATAGGACTTTAAAGTTTATACCTGAATAACAATATGAAACCAAGACTACAATGGGTAGCAGACAAAGGAACAGCTGCAGAAAAATGGTGCCAAAACTTTTATGTATAAAATCTGCACCAAAAAAAGAAAAATCAATGTATACTGCAGAACAAAATAGACACATAAAACCAAAAGGCATTATTCAATGTACACTGCAGAAAAGAAGAAAAACAATTTTTGACAAAAAAAATTTAAGGACCTGAACACAATGTTTATTTGATCAAACTTTTTCGCCATTACTCTTGTTCCATTCTTCATCATTAAACTTTAAAATTCAATAAACAGTATGCAAACATTTCCATGACCAAACTGAAACCATTACATGACATCTGTAAGGCATAACCAATACATCTGAATCAACAATCTGAATAGGAAAGGCTGCTTCTCTTTTTACAGAGGTCACAAAAACATTTGTTTTTGTCTTTCCTAGCTTACTCACTTTTAAAAGAATTTTCTGCTATGTTTTACTGTACGATTTTGCAACAACTCTTTACCAAATGAAAGAAACATAACACTAACTCTCTTTTCTGTTTAGCGTATTTTAACCAATTGTTCCAATGACCCGACAATCCTACATTCAATAAAACGTTAAACAATTGTTATCAACGATTAAATAAGTAACTGCCTACAGATTTCAGACAAATTTGATCAATGGTTATAATCGCTTGAACAGTAATTTTTACAGCAAAAATTTCATTTAATAATGATGAATTCAAAAACAGAGCCCAAAATATCAAATAAAAAATTGAATATAATAACAAAAGGTAAATCTATCAGCTTTTCCATACAACTTCCACTTGAATAAAACATTGCAGAGAAATGAGTACAATTTCAAAAATTACATTACCTTAACCAAACAGAAGATGTTATAACAAACTCCTTCCTAACTTCTTTCAAATATCACTAATCTTGATACCTAAAATATAATCAAGCATATCGTAAAATCTAAAAATAGGAAAGGACAAACCAGTCACCAAGAAAGTACGTCCCTTGACGTTTTGAATAATAACTATCAGCCTCCTTTCAACAAAACAATAGGGTCAACTATTGCAATAAAAGCCTATACAGACTCCACAGGAATAATCACCCACCAATCTGTTTGAACTAATTTGGTGATCTGTACTGATATTCATTCCTCCTTTAACTCAGATTTAATATAAAAATTCAAAAACAAAAAATTAAAAAAAGAAAAGAGGATCACATGGCTATTTCTTAATCTTCAAATCTTCCTTCAAATCATACCCACAGAAAAGCCACATGATTCACCGCAGAAAAAGAAAACTCATCACTGATCTGGAATCTTAGATAGCCTCAAAAAATCAATAAAAACCCAACACAGCAAAGACGCCCACAAAAAAAAACTCTAAAAAAAAAACACAATTATAACATATAGATACAGACATATACAAGCACTTGAGAGAGATAGATAAGATAAGAGAACTTGCAGAAAAGAAAAAAAAATCAAAAAGATCAAACTCAAAGAATAAACAAAAAGATCAAAGTCAAAAAAGATCATTATCTTTCTTTCTGGATCGTGGATCTCTCTTTTTCTCTTTTTAATCACATCAAAAGCAAAGCAATCAAAAGACAATCGAAGATAGAGAAGAGAGAGAAACATATCGGCGTATCTTGTAAGCTGAAGAAGACGATCAGAGTTGTTTGGAATTGGATTTTCTTTCTTTCTTTTGGATCGCGAAAACAGTGAATTTGAGAGAGTGGAGAGCATTTCTGATTCTCCTGAATTTGAGAGCGGAGAGGGGCGAGAGAAGGAATAAAAACGTGAACCCTAATACGAATGGCAACGATGTGATTAAAAAAAAAAACAGGGATAAAACCGCATTTTCAGTCTCTTGGAGCCAAATCACTGTTAAATGAACAGTAATGAACAGTGCTGTAAACAGTAACTGAACTTTAGTATACAGTATAATGGCTCTCTGATGTACTACAAGCTGATGTATCTATATAAATTGTGTATCAATAAAAGTTTCTTCTTCTAAAAAAAAAAAAGTAAATATAGCAGTGGTATTCATATGGTTATTAACTGACTAAAAAAATTATGTTCAATTATACTTAAATTTTATATTTAACAGTGAAAAACAAAAACAAATCAACCTAAAAATATATTTTTCCATCATTGAACTTACATTCAAAAATGGTTGAGTAGGTTGAGTATAATTTTCTTAGTCAATTATGGATCAACTGCTATATGTATCCTACATTCTTACCCTTAATAGTTGGGGGGATTGAATCAACTGTATATTGTATGGGTATGCTAACTTGTTGCAACAATTGGCTCGCTAGCCATTAAGCTTTAAATTATCGTCTTTCTAATCTTCTAATCTATAGCTTAAAAATTTTCTTAGAAAAAGTCTCACTTCATTGCTCCAAATAGAGTAATAAAAGTACATAAGGTCAAATAATATTTTAAACCATCGGAATTCCAAATTATAAATGTCTTCTCATTATTGCAAAACAAAGTAGTACCAGTAGTAACCTTGCTTTAGACGCCAATACCAAGTGTGATGGTGCTCAAAAGCTTGTTTCCAACAAGGTATCTAGCATAGGCGTCATGAATTGCAGACTTGATCTCTTCCTCTGAGAAAACTTGGACCTCGTCCCAATTGGGACAAGCTCCACTCAGTGGTTTAATATCAATACCAACTTCACCTGCCAACTCATATAGCCCTTTGTTCAGGAGAGTCGGTTTCTTGACTTTCCTCAATATCGTAGCTGCCAAACGAACCAATTCTATACTCGTCTCCTCCACTATTTTAGGCACTCCATAAAAACCAACCGGATATCTCTTTTTTGAGTACAAGAAACAAATAGTCCGATCAGATAGAAGCTGTCCGAGTCCAGAATCAGAAATTTCTAATGGGTAAAAAGCTTTTGAAAAATATGGGAGAATTCGAATGATCAAGCAATGACCTTCAACGCAAAGAAGCAGAACTGAGGCGCTTGTGTTTCCAAACTTAACATCAACTCCAACAACACGCTTACTCTTAACTCTGACAATTTTTGATCTAGGAATTGAACTAGCATTATTGGCCACTACAGCTGCCTTTGCTTTGACACCATGAACTTGAACTTCGTACGGACGCATTTTCGACAGGAAATAGGAAAGGATCATTGTGACATGATATTCGAATGGCCTGGCAAGATTGAAACGAGAAACGTACTAGTGCTGAGAAAGGCGCATTGCATACAACATATAAATAGCCCTAGGCCAAATTTGGTGAATTTGTTGGATTTAATTACATGGTGTCCAGATGCTTTGCTAGGAATTATTAACCACATAGATTTTGAGGATTATATGAATCCAGTCCAGAGACTGAAGAGTGAAGAGCCGTTGAGGACTATTTGATATTGGGAAGTGGGAAGTCAGTGAGTCTCTGGTGACATTATTATGTTGATTAATTCTACCAATAGAGAACATTATATTGATCAATCTCTAGATATTAATGTGACCATAAGATGAAATTTTCAGTAACTAGTATAACAAATTTCCTAAAAGTCAGGGAAACGCAGCGGAAGGCGCTGTACTGAGGCAGGTCTAAGTCAACATGACTATGTTGAGCAAGTAAATAAGTAATATTCACGAGTTTTGCAACCAACCAAAAACGAAAACCAACTCACCAACTCATAAGTCATAGCACCTTAAAAGATAAAAATGCTTGCTGATCGACTGCCCACTTAATTAACTAAAATAAGCAACTTTTTTTTCAAAATATATGCTAACTCAAAGAAAAATGTTATTTCATTGATTGAGTGTGTCACGTTATGACAAACAAATTTCTACTCGTAATTTTCTTTAATTGAACAACCGTTTTGATATGCAAAAATCAGTAAGGGTAGACAGTGGTTGTCGTTGCTCATCAAGCCATCTGATTTCAATCAAATCATTACTTACTTGCTTCTTGACACTACCAGCTTTTACTGCCTCGATTTCTTGTTCTTTGGTAACATCCATGAATGCTAACAAGTAGCAACCTTCTCCTTTTTACCTTTCTCATTCATTGCTCACCACGTGTATTCCACCAAGACAGAAAGCTCAACATTTATTGCTTTGAAAAACAGACCACTTTACTTCCTTGTTTGCCCTTCTATTAAATGTCCAACATTCTTCTTCTTCCTCTTTTTTTTTTCAAAAAGAAATATCAAATTTGAGTTTCAAGTCTTTTTTTTTTTTTTGAGGAAATTTTTTTTTCTGCATTTCTCTTTTCTGGGTTCATATCTTTCGTAGAGTTTTTTTTCCTGTACTTCTGAGCCTTTTCCCCAATTGTTATGCTTCTCCATTGAATAAACCAATTTTCCACCTCCAATCAAATCCCAAAACTTAACTATGTCAATGGAAACTCTTCAAATTCTGCATAGGTTTAGAAAAGAAAATAAAAATAAAAACTTGATAAATATGAGATAATTGAAGAGTTCTGATGTTGTCGGGCAAAAAAAAAAACTGAAGAGTTTTAATAGGGATGTAATTTTCTTTCAAAAAAATAAATTAGGGATATAAGTATATAAGTAAATAAGGGTAAAAGGGAATTGAAAAGTTGTCTTTTGGGTCCATTCATTATCTGACTTTTTTTTTTATAAAAAAAAAAAAGAGGCTCCCTTTATTAAAAGAGGAGAAAGACACAAAAGAATGGGGGATTAGGCCAAAACCACTTCCAAATAACAAAGAAACACAGGAAAAGAACCTAACAAACAGAGCTACCAAAAGGAGCAAAGGACAAAAAAGAGGGAGCAATACACGACAAAGCTAAATAATCACAAGCTCATTATCTAAAACAGTACGTAATACCTGAAGACAAATCATGACCATAAAGCCCAGCAATGAAGTTGGGGATTGTAATCCACCAAATAGAGCCTTGGTTGGTAGCTCCATACTCAGCTAATTTGTTGGCCAAACTGTTGCCTTCCCTGTAAATGTGGGTAACCTTAAAATGAATGGACCTAGCATATTGAAGGCTATTTAACCAAGCCACTCTCCACCTCCAAGGAACCAGATTGGGAGATTTGAAGAAATGCAAGATTAGAGCCGAATCTGTTTCCAACCATATGTTATTCCATTCTCGCACTTTAGCTATAGATAAAGCTTCAATAACTGCTAATATTTCAGTGTCGATTGCACTTTACCTATCTGACTTTTATATCTTAGTGAAATACATGCGGCGAGCAATGAATGGAAAAGACAGAAATGGGAAGGTTGGAGGGAAATGTTGCTAGCATTCCTCCATTCATGAAATCTTAAAGGTTTGGTTTGTGGCTGGTAATTTTTTTCCAAGCAAAATATTATGGAGCTAGATCTTAACTCTATTTTTTTTATTTTTTTTATTGCAAAGGTTAAAGCACGTTTTATTTTCTTTGATTGCGTTTGTATAATGAATCCTACCTTGAATTTTGTATGAATTATGGGAGATATATATATATATATATATATATAGCGCTTCTCCACTGCGAACGTCCGCAGTTTTTCTTAAGTACGGATTTTAGGTTTTGACCAACTTTCCGATCATATTTTCACATCTTAACCATTCAGTTTTTAGGTCCTAATGTATAGATTACCGCTGCAAAATTTCAGCCAAATTGGTGATATTTAAGGCACCAAAAACTGCAATTTACAACAATGTACACGAATGGTTCCGGTTTAGCAGATTCGGTTCGTTCGTGTAAATTGCAGTTTTAATTGCCTTAACGATCACCAATTTGGCTGAAATTTTGCAGAGGTAATTTATACATTAGGCCCTAAAAACTGAACGGTTAAGATGTAAAAATATGATCGAAAAGTGGGTCAAAACTAGAATCCGTATCTTTTTTCTTAGATACGAATATCCGCACCTGAGCAAAATTATATATATATATATTCATCTTCTTCTTCTTTTTCTTTTTCCTTTTTCCTTTTTTTTTTAATTTAAATGCTAAATAAGAGATGAGACGATATTAGCTCCTCAGAAATAGACGATATTCATCTTTTTTTTTTTTTTTTTTCAAAACGTATGAAAAACCTTAGGATGAGGATCAATTGATTTACTATACGAATAGCCCATAACTTAGAGTTACTGCCATTTTGTAACTTGTTATCCTAGCTTAATACACTAGATTTTCTCCTTGCAGAAAGAAAGAGAAAAGGAAAGGGGTCTTTTCTTGATTTACAAGACAATGGGTAGATTCATTTCCGGATTAAAATTCAACTTAACATTGGTGCAAGAAAATCTCGAGAAGTTTTCACGGCATCGAATTGAACAGATTTCCCTCTAGATTACTGGATGTTGTAGTATATTGACCATACTAATTCAATGATATCTAGAATATAAGAACAATCACAAACGCTTTGTGCAGAAAATACACGTAGGTTATTGGCTAGAGAAGGACTAAAAAATGCACAAGGAACTACCCGATCGAGCTAAACGCATGGTATCATCCTTAATGTGGGCTTGACGGTTTTGTTGAGATGAGAATGGGTTCTGTCATTTTCTTTGTTGGGCTTTGAAGTTGTGTGCGTTATGCTTAGTTACCGTCTATTTCATATTTGTTGTTGGATTTTCCTTTTCCATCTGACCTATTTCTTGCTCAATTATTGCAAGTCTATTAGCCATGAGATCATGACTAGATATTATCTGTCTTATATTTATATTATCATCCCTTATTTTAAGAACGGGCTCCAGCTGTATTTTAGGGTTTCGACGCTTGTCTTTCCTCTACCTATCTAGACATACCAATAGTCCGAGAATAACCATAATCACAGTAACAACAATAAGAATATAAGCCTGTAAGATTGAGACCTTATGCCATTAGCAAAGCAAGATCAAATAAACAAAACAATCAATAATAGTCAGGAACAAACAAGTGAAGAAGCAGAGAGCACTGTGTAGGGTGCAGCTAGGTCGGGGTCTTTATCTTTAGCCAACGAGGATCCACGTGCAGCAAAACATAACAAAAACTTTGGTTGATTGTCAGAGAGAGACGTATAATAAGCATGGTGTGTGCTAATATGTTGTGCCACGAGTTGCCAATTATCTCTCGGAATAGAGCCACAAGTTCACAATGTGGCAGGCACATATAACACCCTTATGTGTTTTGTCACGTTATACCGATCTGTATCGCCCTGGGTCCAATGCCAAGTGAGACCATTGTTGTTGGCTCCTTTATTGGGGATGGTTGTTGGACTTTGACAACTCAAAAGTGCATCCTATTCCTTCTCTTTTGTCGCTTACTGCTAATTTTACAACCCCCGTTTAGGTACTTAAGAGTTGTTCAATGGTGTTAAACGATAGCAATGTTGAATGATCATGGAAATGAAGTTCTTGTTGGTTTTTGGTAGACTGTTAATCCAACAACTCTTATTGTGTTTAAAATAAATATTATTGAATAATATATAAAATTATCTAATAACTAAATTTATACTCTTAAAATATTTGTCTCAAATAACAAGATTATATATAATATATAATACAGTTTCATTAAAAAATGTATCTTATCAATTATCATCATATGTACATAAGACAATAAAGTCCTGTATTGCGATTACAGTAAAATTGAGTGTAACTAATTAAATGAAAAGAAAGCTACAACACTGTGAAGCGACATGACCTTAGTCCTTGGAACCCTAGCTCATGTGCGACAGTGCGAGCTAGCAAAAACATGTGAAAGGTCTCACAATTATAAGGATATGGTTCTTTAGCTTTGCCAGATATGGCACAAACATAATCCATGGTGAGCAGAAAAGAGAGAGAGATACATGCTTTCTGGTGTAAACATGTAGTTCAAATAATCAAGCTACTCTATTCTAGGCTTGTAGGTGGTGATCAATTATATGAGAAATTCATGATGATATGACGCAGGGCATATATAAGAGAGAAACTAATGAATTTTTTTTTTTTTGGGTACAAAGAGAGACTAATAATGCTGCAGAAGAATATGCGGGTTTTATCTGATCTTATGGTCCGATGCTCCAATACGACCTTGACATGTCGTTTGGCAGCTAGCAGGTGACATGCCGCTAATTGTCACCTCTCAGAATCAGGTACCTCTCGATCAGAAAACAACGGATTGCATGCATGAATGATAAGTTGGAACTTAGAACAGCTGTTGCAATTTAAATGGAAAAGCGAATGTGAATGCGAAGCTTTATAAAAACCACGGTTTCTTGGGACCATTATTGGAGAAGACTATTCCAAACTCAGATAGCCATCTTCTACAACGATGCTCATATAATTCAAAGAAAGGGTAGGGCAATATTCTATGTCCCTGTGTTTAGATGGATTATTCGCCTCAAAAAAAAGCTTACGCGATTGGAGGTTGGAGATAAGTTAACAATGTATATTAACAAAACTCACTCAATCAAATGTCGACTTCTTTGGACTCATATAAAAAAAGAATATGTATGTCCTCACCTTCACCGTATCGACCAAAATGGAAAGCCAATTAAAGATTTGAACTCGTAATTTTTTTACACGTGATGTTCTAATATCATGTTAAACAATTACGGTCTTTAAACTTTTAAAAGAGGTACATCTCTTATGATCTAATTCAAACTAATGAGCACAATAAATGTGGAGGTTGTCATTTACGTACGTACATAGTAGTAGTACACAGGGAGGTAGGAACTTATTCCTTCTTAGGTATAAAACATCACAGGCGTATCAATAAATTGGTCCAAGCATTCTTACATGAACATAGAGAGACATACACTCATACACACGCATATAGGTGCCATGAATTGGATCAAAATGGTCCAAAGCATGGGTATGTAAAGAAAAGTAATTAAAAGACCTGAAACTCGGTACCTGTCAATACATTGGTCCATGCATTTTTTCAGAAAGTGAAAATGAATTCGCTACCTAAAACTCAGTCGCATGTCACGATGACGTTGTTATATATAGTTCATAACTATTCACTCATTACTAGGCTCATCGGATTGATGTACCTCAGGTCACCAACACTATTGGAGGAAACCGTACGGCATAAACAGAGCTAAAAGTTAGGAACCTGTAATATCATTGTACGTACGAGCTCAGTTAACCATCCTATAGGTAAACCCTAGCTAAAGTAACCAAAAAGCTGAAACCCTCCATACTTTTACACTAATCTCTAATCTCTAATCATAAGCATATAAAAAAAATAAAAAAACTGATGTTTACGCATGTTGAGCTCCGTCGGTAAGTTGAAACCTAAACTTTGAATCCACATTCTTGCAATTGTAAATCTTAGGAGAATAAAGTCCAAAAAAAGATAAGTACTCGAAAACCCTAAATACATATGCTAGTCCAAGAACTCTAAAGCATGTTTCGAATAATGAGTTGAAAACTCAAAAGCAAAACCCTAAATCCACACTCTTGCAATTCTAATGACTAGAAGAATCAACCCTAAAATGAAGACAAACACATCGCACTATTGAGTCAAAAGCAATCTCTAAATTCATAGCACAAGACTCTAAATTTCACCCTGGCAAAATCCTAATATATAAGCCAAAAGATTGCCTCATCATTTTAGGGAATGTTTTGGAGCCCAAGCAAGTCCAATCCGGCAAACCCTACAATAATTATTTCACGGAGTAGGCCACCATACACACATAAAGTTCATGTGTGCCATAAATTCAACAACAATAATAAAGCCACAAACCAAAGAAAGAGATGGGTTCATTAGAATTAAAGAGTGCACATGGTTGCATGTGATGTATGGAGTGTTTGTAAATGCACAAACCGAAATGAAAGAAAAAAAAAATAGCACGCAAATATAATGGGAGATTGATTCTTAGGGTCTCGACATGAAAGCCTACTAAACACCAAGCTATGTGTATCTGTGGTCCTCGATTCGACCATCAAAATATGAATAACCCTTTTTGATAGTTAAGTTGATATACAGGGATAGGAGATGATCGACGTTCCCACTAGGGCATTGGGCATCGATCTGTCTGCCCGTCTCCATTAGCAAAGTGACAGCTGGGTAATTACCGTGGCCAAATTTGCTAGCTTCTCAAAATTACGAAAACGAAATGGCCAGAGTGAAAGAGAGAGAGAGGGAGAGAGCTAACGACATAGGGTTGGTCCATGTTATAAGTGTACGTGTTTATTCTCACAATCAAACAAGCATTACAGTGATTTTTTTTTTTTTTTGAAATGCTTATGAGGTTTCTGGCATATCCCTTTTGCTGGAAATAGCCACCATGTGAGGGGTGGTTCTTTTGGGTTTAGAGGCACATGGAAATGCAAACAGCCTTTGGGGAAAAGGGAGGGTTTAGAGGGTCACTGAGTACTTGCACTTGAAATTTGTAGGGTCACTGAGCCACATGATGTGCAGCTCTTCCTAATTTTCAAAGGGTTCGTTTTTGTTTTTGTAGTGGGGGGCTGAATTTCCCGACCACCTCCTTCTTCTTCGCGATTTCGTATCTCAGATATATCCAAAGCCACTGCCAGACAGTACCCCAGTACCCCCCTCTTAAATTAATTGCTTATGTTTTTTTGTTAATGTATGGTTAGTTAATTACATCATTAAGCTCTGGCTAATAGAATCAGATGCATGTGAATCACAAAATTTTCTGATCAAGGGGATCAATCACCCATTTAAGCTATGACATATCTCCAAAGGAAAAGTAGGTTGCTAGCTAGAGAATAGAAACTTAATTATCATGAGTCTTTATCAATCTCCACTTAGGTGATTAATCACTTTGATTTATGGTTGTCATTTCACATGAAAAACTTTAATTTTGTTTAGGTAAGACTAAAGACGTAAGATCAACTTATCATCACACACCTAAATATCCTTCTTCCGTTTTATTCATGATATAAAGAAAAGTTTTCTTGTTAGAGAATTCGTGCATAGTAACATAATGAGGTAGTCTATTTCAACCAACAATAACTATTGGTTTAGACAATGATGCAGTTATTAAGGCCAAGTATGTTACTATGAATCATACTGTTTTGGTTTTTGCTTTTTACAATTCTGTTAGCTTGCTCCTTTGACCCACTCCGGCAACATTGTCCCCTGACACAATAGTTGGCTTTGTCATTTAGTTTTAGTGAAATCTCACTCGAATGTTTGGTCAATGAGAAAAATTCAGAAGCATACCTAACAAAATGTGTGATAAAGGAGTTCGTGAACAATTTTGTTATTTGTGAACATGGGGTACTTTTCTCAGCTGGGAAATGTCACGCTGAGTTGATACGTTGTACATGATGAAATTTTAACGAGACCGCTTTAACATTTTTAATGTATTATTTCTATTAAAAAACACATTATTGTAGAACAACTTAAAAGTTCAAACAAACCCAAACTCAAAACAAGAACTTTGGTGATAAATGAGGTTTGGGAATCAAATTGAGTGGCATATTCAATCAATCCAATAAACTAAGAGAATTATCAAACATAAAGAAAAGAAGTTGATGGCGGAGCGCAGAAGAAAGTAAAGCTTACTGTACACAATAAGATACACGAATTAAAAATTTCATAGATATAGAATATTTGTAAAAATTACATAATCCCCCCCAACCCCAAAAAAAGAAAAAAATTTCACCTGGCACCATAAGGCAAGGTGCATGCGCGGTTATTCAATAGCGTCGACTGGTAAAGTTGAGACGATTGGCCGCCGGAGCACCGGAGAGAAGCTCCGTCAGAACCGTCATAGCTCGAACCTGCATCTCCAGCGCCGCTATGTAATCGGTCGTTTCTTCTAGAAGGTTCGGCAACGGAGCCTTCCGGCAACCGGGAACCAACCGGCTAAGAACCTTAACTTTCTTCTGCACAGCCGGCGTCCTCCTCCTCTCTCTCCTCACGTCCGCCCTCTTACACCGGCTATCCCCGGTGACCCTCGCCTTTCTACACTTCTGAAGCCTCTTGCTCAGCCTGAGTCGACACCTCAGAATCGCTCTGCTCCACCGAGTCGAACCTTTCGCCGCCACGGCCAGAACCCTGTCGGCTGCTTCCTTCACAATTTTTCCCCCGGAGACCGCTGCCGGCGACGATGATGATCCCTGGCGAACCTTCCGGAGCGCCTCCACCAGCTTAGTTGAATAGATCCGTTGCTCTTTATCGGATCTCCATCTCACTTGAGTAGTTGAAGCCGGATTCCGATCATCCTCGACTTTTCGACGTTTCTTGCGACTCGAGTCAAGACTGGGGTCGGGGTTCGAGACAAACGAGGCCGCCATGAAAGCTGCGTATCCGACAGATACGGAATGTGCAATTCAACAGATACAAACACTATGAAACCTGTAATTTATAACGGTAGAAATGATCGTTATTTCGATGAAAGCAAGATGAACAAGCATACATATATATATAGAAGCAAAACATATGACAGTACAAACATCTATATCTATGAGACTGTATTTATACCTTGAAGGAGTAGAGCAAAAAGTGGTGAAGAGGTTTCTGGTGGTGATGTCTTCTGAGATTTTTAGTTTCTTTGGAAGTTTTTCAGTTGAGAGTTCGAGAAAGGGGGAGGAGAGCAGAGGAGAAGAGGGGGGTGTTGAGAGAATGGGAAGAGGGAAGAGTATTAAAGCAATCCACGGGAACCACGCGTCAATTCCTTATTCACATTTATTGCCGCTCCTTTTTCCCTCAAGAAAGTTCTCTTCTTTTTATTTGTTTTTTATCATCCCTATTGCATTTTCTTTTTTGCCAAGTCTTTGTTATTTCTTTCCTCGATTCTTTTTTCGAATTTCATACGTGGCATTAGTACTCATCAACATGAGTCTTTGTTATGTAATTAACTAAAGGAAAATGATTCATGGTCTCATTGAGGCTTAAGATTTGTGGCATCAATTTTAATTGTCAAGTCATGTCATCTACACACATCACATATTTGTCAAATTATGCTATGTAATTCTTGAGAAAAATATCATTTTATCATTCTAAAATCTATAAGTAATCACGTATACAACCTGTGTGCATCGGAGATTTGAAGCATACAATTGCCCAACGACTTTCTTCCTCCGACTTCTTTAACCACTTCCGCATCTGTCGTATTCGGGATCGGGAGAGCTTGCTTCGTGGCGGAGCATTTAGCAATGACAGCAGCCTGGTGAGGGAACGATCCTCCTTACCCCTCTCCCATAAAATGAGCGATTAAGTTCTAACCATTGCTCTACCTATTACTGGATGAGTAACTCGTTTGTCGAGAGAGACAAGCCGTAATTGGATTTCCCGGAGCTAACCGACGGAATAAGGAGAATCACCCTATATATTCCTATAGACCCTCGTAAGTGTCAGGGCATTTTAATGGCTTTAAATTATTTTGGTTTTCTTCTAAAAAAAAACAAACTTGGTTTTTTTTTTCTTTTCATTACACTTATGTTTGGATTTAAACAACAATTTTCTTCAATCAAGTGTAGAAAAAATTTCATGTAATTCAGTCAATAAATTTGCACGTACATTCGATTAGTAGATTTGCATAACACATGTATATGAATTCAACATTTGTTAGGTTCCTGCAAATTTTGAAAATATAATGTGAAAAGTACATATTCATATGATTGTATATATTTTTTTGTTCATTGTTTTCTCTTTACGTAGCCAGGGTTTAAACCTTAGATCTGAACTTATTATTTTTTGTTTTTTTTTCCCTTATATTTAGATTGAAGATGTTAATTAATGGCTACTAATATGAAAATTTTTCTTACCTCTTAATTTAGACATAAGTATTTCCCAAATTCAATTTATTAATGCTATTTTCTTTTATGAAATTAACCAATATTTGGAAAGAAAAGTTAACACCTATTTCTTGACACCTAAATCAATATATTAATGGAATTTGGAAAGAATTAAAGGAAACAATTTAATTAAATGAAGAAAAATATTGGTCAAAGAATCTGTAGACATATCTCTCAAATTAATACATAATTAATAGCTGGTATATTTTCATCACCTAATTAAATTCATTAATGTAATTGATTCACCCTAACATATAAAAGGAAATGTAAAAGGATAA
This sequence comes from Rosa persica, assembly GCA_025331145.1. NCBI lineage: Eukaryota > Viridiplantae > Streptophyta > Magnoliopsida > Rosales > Rosaceae > Rosa > Rosa persica. The sequence goes on along the minus strand of WFKR01000003.1, from coordinate 5,313,708 downwards.
AATTGGTGTTGCAATAGTATGATGTGGCAAGATATATTATGTGGAATTGAAAATAAAATTTGTATTACTTACATGACATAACACCTAGGATTTAAGGCCACAAATCTTAGGCTTCATTGAGGCCCCTTATCATTACCCTTAACTAAATTATACAATTAAAACCACTTCTGTTAAAGTAAAATGACAATTGGAATTGGTCTACTCATTTCATTTAATAGTCCCTTTATATAGGGATAGAATTACAACGGAAATATCGATTACATTAATGATACTAAATGCTGATTAAGCTGTGATTTGTAATTGCTTGATTCCCTCTTCGTCTGTTTCTTTGACGAAGACACATAATGTGCTTTTCCTTTAACACTCCCCCTTGTGTCAAGTCAAAGACAAAATGGTGCATCAGTTGTTGTCTCACTAAAAACCTTGCCAAGTAACAAAAAACCCTGTGGGACAAAAAATACACCTTGGTCGAAGGAAAAGAGCACAACGCATCTTTTACATTTGAGTATGACGTGTGTGTTAGACTCCCCCTGATGTCTACACCTCCCCCTGATACTTGCATTAATCAAGGGAGCTTGGAAAGTGTTTGCATTCCTATGTTTTTCACATGTTTCTCAAATGTGGCCTTAGGCAATGATTTGGTGAACAAATCTGCCACATTCTCCTCAGACCTTACTTGATTCATTTGAATCTTGAGGAAAGCCTGTTGTTGCTGATTGTAGAAAAAACTTTGGCGATATGTGTTTTGCATTATCACCCTTGATATATCCTAGATTCATCTGTTCGATGCAAGCTGCATTATCTCTATAAATGCAAGTAGGCTCTTCAGTGGTAGAACTCAAACCACTAGTCCCTCGAATGTGTGTGATGATAGCTCTTAACCATACACACTCACGAATCGCCTCATGTAGAGCAATGATCTCTGAGTGGTTCGAGGAGGTAGCCACAAGGGTTTGCTTGGTTGAACTCCAAGATATCGCCGTGTTCCAAATGGTAAATACATAACCAGTTTGGGAACAACCTTTATATGGGTCAGAGTGGTACCCAGTATCAGCAAAACCAACCAAAACATCATTTGGCGTTTCAGTGTAGTGAGTGGCGCTTTCGTCATCAACATTTCCTTTAAGGATTGCAGTTTCATCTGCGGTCCCTCTTGTCTCTCTGTAGGGAAAGAACAGTCCCAAGTCACGGGTTCCTTTTAGGTATCGAATAATGTTCTTGATACCATTCCAGTGACGTTGCGTTAGCGCTGAGCTAAATCTAGCTAACAAGTTCACTGAGAATGCAATGTCTGGTCGAGTACTTTGGGCTAAGTACAATAATGCGCCTATTGCACTTAGATAGGGAATTTCAGCTCCCAACACCTCTTCGTCATCTTCCTTTAGACGAAATGGATCTTTCTTAGCATCCAAACTTCGACCGATCATGGGAGTGCTAGCAGGATGCGCTTCGTCCATGTTAAATCGCCTGAGTATCTTTTGGACATACGCAAACTGGTGGATTAGTATTCCACAAACTCGGTGTTCTAGTTCAAGGCCTAGACAAAATCGAGTTTTCCCAAGATCGTTCATCTCAAATTCAGATTTCAAGTAGCTCGCGGTTTCTCTTATTTCATCAAGAGTACCTATTATGTTCATATCATCGACATATACTGCTACAATTGCAAATCCGGAACTTGTTTTCTTTATGAATACGCAGGGGCATAATTCATCGTTGTTATATCCCTTCCCAATCAAGTAGTCACTTAGATGGGTATACCACATCCGCCCGGATTGTTTCATTCCATAAAGTGAGCGTTTCAACTTAATTGCAAAAGCACTCCGTGGTTTAGAGTCACTTGACTTGGATAATGTAAGGCCATCAGGCACTTTCATATATATCTCTGTATCTAGATCCTCATAGAGATATGTAGTAACCACATTCATGAGCTGCATTTCCAGTCCTTCGGAAATTACTAAGCAAACTAAGTAGCGGAAGGTTATAATGTCCATTACAGGAGAGTATGTCTCCTCGTAGTCAATTCCAGGGCGTTGTGAGAAACCTTGCGCCACAAGGCGAGCCTTGTACCTCAAGACTTCATTCTTCTCATTACGCTTTCTGACAAAAACCCATTTATGTCCTACAGGCTTTACACTTGGTGGGGTTAGCACTACCGAACCAAATACCTGTCTCTTTGTCAGAGAATCTAATTCTGCCTGGATTGTTTCTTTTCATTTAGGCCAATATGCTCTTTGTTGACATTTTGCAACAGAGCGTGGTTCGATATCATCGTGCTCTATGATTCCTTGAGCAACAGTATATATCATCAATGTGTATGGAAGATCTTTCTATCAACTCATATGCACTCTCTTAATCCTTTGAGATTTCTTTGTTCTCTGGATTTAGACATCGGAGCATCCTCCAATATTGATTCATGGACATAACTATAATCAGAGACAATCTCATGAGAGGGATTCTATACATTGATGATTGGTTTATGCCTTACTCGCCCTCTTCTTCCTTGGGTGAGTGTCAATCGAACCAAGTGGCCTCCATTTCTTCCTTGGGGAGCCACGGCCTCAACCACACCTCCACTAAGTGTGGTTGCAGTGCCTCTATCTGCGGCACCGTGCCCCTTGTTGGGGACTTCTAACCTTGCAGGCACATTTGCAGCTGATATATGTGATCTTGTCACTTTTGTGATATCAGTAAACGCATCAGGTATCGAATCTGCTACGTTATGAAGATCGTTTATTCTTTTCACTTCACTTTCACTTTGTGAAGTGCGGGGATCAAAATGAGACAGAGTGGGGACAAACCACGATAATTCCTGTCGTTCCCTTGGAAAATCCTTTTTCCTATCTCCCCCTAACGACGGGAAGACTGTCTCAGCAAAGTGATAATCCAAAAATCTAGCGGTAAAGAGATCGCCTGTCAAGGGTTCCAAGTAGTGGATAATTGTTGGGGATTCATATCCAACATAAATTCTTAATCGTCTTTGAGGACCCATTTTGATGCGCTGTGGGGGCGCAATAGGCACATATATTGCGTAACCAAATATGCGTAAGTATGAAATGTCAGGCTCATATCTAGTTACCAACTGGTACGCAGAAAATGGTTGGCTAGCAGTGGGTCTGAAACGAGTAAGTAACGCTGCGTGCAATATTGCATAACCCCAGACAAATATAGGCAGGTTGGTGCGCATAACCAATGCCCTAGCCACCATCTGTAGCCTTTCGATGGTGGCTTCTGCGAGACCATTTTGTGTATGCACATGGGGTACAAGATGCTTTACACAGATCCCTATAGACATGTAATAATCATCAAATGCTTTTGATGTAAACTCTCCAGCGTTATCAAGCCTTGTAGACTTGATAGGGTGATCAGGGTGGTGAGCCCTTAAACATATAATCTGTGCTAGGAGTTTTGCAGCATTTCTTGTGCCCAATAAAGCGACATGTGACTACTGTGTCGAAGTATCCACCAGAACCATAAAGTACTTAAAATGGTCCACATTCTAGATGGATAGGTCCACAGATATCTCCTTGGATCCTTTGTAAGAATGGAATGTTTTTTTTTATATCTTTAGCATAGGAAGGTCTCAATCCTGTTTTTGCTAAAGAGCAGGCTTTGCAAAACGAGTGATGTACCTTTGAAATAGTCAATGAGGTATAATGGGAGGGAGGTAGTGCTTTAGGTACTTCAGAAGGCAATGACTGCATTTGAGCAGTACTAGAACTGACACCTTGCAGTGTGACCGATTTTTATCCCATTTTATTTTTCACTCAAAAGAAGGGATGTCCATATGAGTTCGTTAAAATACGGATCATCATGTCATGACAGGGGTGCCCTAGGCGGTCATGCCAAAGCCTGTATGAGTCAGTGTCCCAAATTTCATTGTTGGTGACAGCATATGATTTAATGATCCAAATCGTAGTGAGGTACAGTCCACTAGATTGACTCATAAGTTTCTCTAAAATGCGTTTCCTTCCACATTCATTAGAGTTAATATAAATGTATTTAGTTCCATTCTTACAGTTTGTTTTTCCATGATAACCGTTAGCACGAATATCTTTGATACTTAACAAGGTTCGATTAGCTCTTGGTGCATACAGAGCGTCTTTGAATTTAAATTTATCTCATATTCTTTAGAGTATTTCTATTTTAGTAGAATGATAATCTTTTCATTCTAATAATTTTTGTTTCTCTAGATGTATTGCTTTACATCTTTATAGTGCTATTTTGAACCATGTAAATATGTGTAGTAAATAAATTTGAATAAATTCAATGCTTCAGAATAAAATTCAAAATTTATTAATAAGCCAACGATAATCAAATCAAGGTCTTTGCTCAGAAATCTAATTCATCAAACCATTCTTTAAGACCAAATAATAGTTTAATTAAAAAAAATGAGGCATTATGCCTTCATATCTATCTTTGGAAAATAAATAAAGCAGATTAGTCAAAGTCTGAAGCATCCTTTGACGGAGCAAGTTCCTTGTTGCCATTGAAGTCTGCAATAGTGAGGTTGATATCTAGGTCATGACCTTCTTCTTCCATATAGTGAGCCTCTTGTTCTTTAGACTCCCTATATCTCTTGTAAGTGGCTGCAACTATGTTGCTTGCTTGGCAGTTCTTGTACCAATGCTCAATGACTCCACACCTATAGCATGGTTCATTGCCAACTGTATTATGTTTGACTGAAGGGTTTTAGGTGTCTTTTGCATCTTGTTTCCATGACCACTAGGGTCAGCAACACAATCTATGAGCCATACATTGGGAGGGCCTCCACGGCCCATATCACGACCCCTATGTCCCTTGCCACGTGGTGCATTGTTGCCACGTGGGTAGGGATCAGCACTTCCAAACCCCTTTGCATTGGGGTTCTTTCCACCTTTCACTTTGCCATAATTAGCCTCAGGAATTTTCTTTGTTCCAACAGGCTTGGCATTGTTGTTTAACAGAACCTCATTATGCCTCTCAGCCACTTGCAGTAGGTTGATCAGCTTGTTGAAGGTTGTGATTCTTTTGTTATCATACTCCAGCCTATACTGGTTTGCTAGTATAATTGCTGAAGTAGAAAAAGTGGAAAGAGTCTTCTGGATCATATCATCTTTTGTGAGTTCATTTCCACAGAAATTTAGACGTGCCTTTAGGCACAACATGTCCTTGTTGAAGTCATTGACCCTTTTGTAGTCAAGCAAGCAGATTTCATTCCACTGAACGGTCAGTTCTGGGAGCAAGGTGTCATTAATGTTCCCAAAACATCCCTTAAGGGCATCCCACAGTTCTTTGGGTATCTTCAACTGAAGATATTCCTAGCGTAGGCTAGGATCAATATGTCGCCTCAAAAACATTAAGGCATTTGCTTTCACCTTGTCAGACGGTCCATAGTCTGGGTCGGTAATGGTGGCAGTGTAGTCTCTTGCCACAAAGGCAGTTTCCACATCGGAAACCCAACGGTGGTACTCAAGCCCATCTGAGTCCAAAATGTCAAATTCAGGTCAAGTTGGATCAGTCATCTACATAAACAAGAGAGAAGAAATAAATTATGCAGTCATAAAGACATCCACGTGAATTATTTTCCAAACGTATGAATTAGATTTCAAGACCAAGATTCGTAATGGTCACATTTTTTTTTCGATGCTATGTGAAAATAATTTATCACAGTAAGTGTGTGTATAATGCGCATGAATTTTCATTATCATGGCAAAATGGAATTTTATATGTTGCATTACAAAAATAATTATAACACATTTAATAATAAATAAAGCATAGCATATATAAAAATAAATAAACTACATGGCATGCTCAAATTTCATATATAACAAAATATATATATATGGCATGCTCAAAAATAAAATATAAACAATAAAATATATAATCATATAAAGCATAAATAACAAGACATGCTTTAAATGATCAAAATTATCTAACTAAACATGCTCAATAACTAAATATAATAAAGGCATAAAAAGCATGCTTAAAAATAGAAAATAAAATTCACATACTTGATTAAAATCATAAAATAAAATAAAGAAAACATACTTGATTTCGAGAAAATAAAACAATCTTAGCACACGAGCGTGTTGATGCAGGCTTGCGTAGCGATATTTTTGGGCTTGAGAAAACTAGGCCGCTTCCTCTCCCTTTTCAGCAGTGGGCTTTGATCTTTTTTTTTCTCTCTGTTTTTTTTTCTTTTTCTTTCCTCTCTGTTTGTTTTTCGGTTTGCAGGAAGAAGAAACTCGTGCAGATGCCGGTCTGGACGAGGGCGCGGGGGCTCTGGGGTTGGGCTAGGCTGGGGCTGGGACCGGTGTAGGAGATGAGAGGATCCCGGCTGGGCAATCCGAGCGTTGGCAGAGGCGCTGCTGCAGATGGGCTGCTGTATTCTTCAACGATCTGTGCTGGGATCTGTGCGGGTGGGCTGGCCGCGTGGGTAGGAGGACGGACTAGGCTGGAGCAGGGCTGCTGGCCGGTTTGGATCGGTGCAGTGATGGAATTTGGTTGAGGCCGACTGGAAGGATGGGTCAGCCGGTGTTGCAGGCTCAGGGGGCGGTCTGGGTGAGCAGAAGGTGGCTATTGGCTCTGATGTATAATCTGTGCGAGAAGAAAAAAAAATTTCTGCTAGGGTTGTTGATTTTTTTTCTTTGGATATTGGCTCTGAGCGTGCTGATAACGTGTTAAAGTAAAATGACAATTGGAATTGGTCTACTCATTTCATTTCATAGTCCCTTTATATAGGGATAAAATTACAACGGAAATATCGATTACATTAATGATACTAAATGCTGATTAAGCTGTGACTTGTAATTGCTTGATTCCCTCTTCGTCTGTTTCTTTGACGAAGGCACATAATGTGTTTTTCCTTTAACAACTTCCAGATAATTGACTAACATACGGTCAAAATCACAATGAGATAATTAGAAGCGCTCTAAATATGTAGAGTTATAAGATCATCGGGTCATACTAATTAATAAAGAAAGAAGTAAATCAATAAGTTTTTACATTCATTAACTTGGAATGGATTCAAAAACAACGAAAATGATTATTACATTTATTAACTTTTTATGCATTTATCAACACAAAATGAATTGTAATGCATGTGAATTTCATATTAAAATTTATCAAAAGAAACCAAGTTACCTCATTTCTTTATGTATTTGATTGCATCGTGGGGCTTCCAATTTATCTAATCTCTATTTTATATAAGTAAACGCGTCTATATTAATTGATTCAAGATTTAATTCCGTGTGATTTGATCTTGAGGTTAGATTCAGTGTTTGCTATTAAAATCAATGCGATATTTCATTGCGCATGACTCTAGAAACTCTAAAATCATAGAATGAATGATGGTTGAAGAAATGAAAGATGAATTAGGTCAACCAAAGCCGCTACTAAATCTTCATTTGGTGAAACCTAATCATAGTTCAAAGAGACTTTGGAAGTGTTTGGTGACATGAATGTTTTGAGTAATACGTCAACCCCTGGCAGGTGAAACATTTCCCTTGTCCCCTAAAAAATGGTAAGAGCATTACAAACGTGCCACTTTGTGTTTAAACATTTTTACCAAACCTTCAAGTTTCAGATTTACCATTTATAAAGTGAAGATATCAAAACCCTAATCCACAGTCCAAATTAAATGAGTGCGATGAACAAGTTGGCACCGGGAAAGAAGGAAAAAACATGGGTCTGTCTACTCATCGTGATTCTTGATTTCTTGTCTTGCAAGGCCGGTTTGTATGTTAATGTTTTCTTATACATTTGCAATCTCAATTTTTGTTTTCTATTTGGTGGGTTAGAAAACTTTGAACTTTGTCGTTATACATATACAAATAAAATTAGTTTTTTTTTATGACCGAATGAGAATGACAATGATCGATGCTGCCTCACGATTTAGCTCATTTTACTCGATTTTTTCATAATTTTGAAAATTCATCTATATTTTTAGTTGAGTTTATTTTCTAAATATATTAAAAGAGATATAGCCATTATTCCTTTCTCAAATAGTTTTGGACTTTCCATCTTGGCAAGCAAAATCGAGGACTTCTTGATTAACAGTAGCTAAAGGTAAAAAAAAAAAAAGTTTTCCGTGCATTTTATTATTAGATTAAAATTGAAAATAAAAACAATTAGTATAACATTATAAAGCTCGAGCAAAGGGAAGTAAACTAAACTCGATCTGTCAATTTTTTTTTAAGTTTTTAATTTTTTTTTATGGTGATTGATGATGTGGAAATAAGTTATTTGAAAACAACAAATGTATTGGTTCGCACTAATTGGTCTTGGCATGGGACCAATGGAATTTGTTTTCTAGCTAGGCAATGATTAGCGGGTGATGCACCAAATAGAAAATTAAAGAGGGGCATGTGGTTGTTTTCATGGCACTTTCTATCATCTGGGCCTCTATTTTGTTGTTTTCTTGATATGTAGGATGTGGCCCGGTATGATCCACATCGCCTCAACCATTTTATCTTCCCCATTCCCCCACTATTATATTTCTAAATCAAAATAGGCACAACCCAACATGAACATGCTCTTTTCCTTCGTTGTTTGCTGCCTTTTGTTCTTGTTAGTGACTTGGTGTAGCTACAAAACCCCCACCACCCTCTCTCTCTCTCTCTCTCTGTATATATATATATATATATATATATATATATATATTAGGTGCAGCTACAAAACCCTCTATGTATATATGGATACTCTTAATCTTATCGACGAAGCTCTTCAATAGTAGTTTGAACTTTGAAGGTGGCTGGCATATGCAGGTAGGTCACTAAAGGCAAGCATTTGATTGATTATGTTATCTTAAATCCTAGATTAATACGACTAAAACATAAGGGGCCTGACTTTGCAAATTGGAAAATTAAAGTATTTGAAAGAAATAGAACTACTAATTACATGCCAGAGAGATCTGTCTCCTAGTGTGAGACAGGCTTCTGTATCGGAATTCAACTAAAATTTTCTGTATATGATTCAGTGCATAACACCTGGACCAGAGTTGGATAATCTTTAACCTAGCAGCAATAATTTACTCACTCAAGGTTACTAAATCAAGAGTTTAATATCACACTTTGACCCTCTCTTTGATCCTTCAGAAACCTAAGTACCCACTTAACTTTTGGTAATTATTCCAGAAAAATATTTGGATTACGTTGGTTACTGAATCACAGTCAATCACTTAATCCATCCCACTAAAAGTGTAACATAGTTTAGGCCCAGAGTGAGAATTAGGGTTTGCTGATTAACTATGCTATTGTTTGAATCCTCCATATATATTCTTGCTTATCCTTTTTTCTGAACTAGTTGCAAACATTATCCAATCAGGTTTCACTTGGAGTTTCCCCACTAACTAAAATATATGATTGGAACTAAATAACTGAATTAAAAACATGAATCAAATACCGGCGAGGTGTGACTGCTTACATAAGACAAGGAACTTGATTGATTCTGGTGCAACCTTGATCCCTAACATGGATTTTCCTCATTTTTTATTCTTCCATGCTGATCGTTGTTTAATTATTAGTTTTCCTCACATTAATCCTTGTTTGACAAGAAACCTATCCCTTAATTTGTTTCATATGTCACGGAGGATGTTGTGTCTGAGTTGTTAGGTTATCGAAGTAAACTAAATAGTTTATCCTCTATTTGACTCCTAGCTAGCTAGAAACTAGAACCGCGCGCTTCGATCTTTTTCCATAAACCAGTCTTAGAGATTTTCAGCTGCACATGAATTAGAAATCTGGTTCATGAACAGACCCAATTAGATAGTGCATTGCACTAAAAATGGGGCAATGTAATGTTGGGAAGAAGATAAACATGGGATTTGGTGGAAGAAGCACGTTTTAGGCTGTCAATCTTCTAATATTATAATCTCTGTGCGCGTAGGGTTTGATTAATATGATTAAACAAGTTAGGAAACATGTTCCATTCACATGATTTGATTAAGTCTTGAGAGTTTGTCAAAGATTGATTCCAATCTGCTAATTATTTTAAGCTGTAGGTACCAACTGGGGCCTAATGTGCTATCTTTAGCTTAAATGTTTAATAAGTGATTACACTTTCATCATGTGATCAAATGGAGACAGGTCCGCACGAGTGCGTGTCTTGGTGAGCAATCCATACCTTGCTTATGCCAAGAACCTTAATGATGGTTTAATCTTAAACTACTAATGGGAATTAACAACAATGAAACTGCTAAGGAGGATTGGCTCCAAATCGTTTGTTTAAGTTCCATAATACATTCTAGTCTGATTTTCGACACATCAATGGTTGTCAGCTGCTCACAAAGTGCGAACAATTGTTTTAGCGAGAGAACGACTCCTATGCCCTAACGAGAACCAGGTGCAAGATTGCGTGTCTTGATAAGCAATTCCCAACTTAATTATGCTACGAGTCATAAAGATGGTGTTTATCTTAAACTAATAATAACAATTAACATCATACTCAAGAAAATGTTTATGAGAATCGACTCCTCAATATTCTCACAATGCGTTCGAGCTTGAGTCTCTAACGCAAATCAACAACTGCCAACCCCCCACAATGCATATACAATTGTTTTGTTGAAGGACCGTTGTTGCGCCCTAACAAGAGCCCTAGTCCATGATGAAAAATATCTGTCTACAGTGTACCCATAACCGGAGATAGGGAAGAATTACCCAACCTTATTTTGGCAATTGCCACAAGATTACGACAAAATATCCCGAGGATAAAACACGAGGAAAGGGAGGTCTTGTACATACCAGAGAATAAGTCACTTGGTAGTGGATAACTAGTATATACTAGTATAGTTTAATTTGCTGAATGAAGTATGAATCTGACAATGACACAAACTATTCAATGTCTACTAATGTGGTCATGTTGAATAAGATTGGACATGTTTAATGCATTGATTCTCATGCCAGTCATGTTAAGGGTACTGTTGGACCTGCCCCGACTGTGAGATATGTCCTGTCTCCCTGGATCAACTCATCAATTTTCCCTTGTATACAAGTCAATGCATAGTTCCTCTGGATTTTTCATTATAAAATTTGGTACAAATTCTGAAAAACAAAGTAACATGAAATGACCACAAATAACTCAAAATGTTTTTCTATCTAACTGCTATATGTAGTTTGGTTTCCTATTTTCATGGTGAAGAAGTACAAGATTTATACAAAATGTTTGTGTAGTCGTGTCAGCGTGCAACTGGTAGCTGTAAGCTGTTTGTTGAAGTTCTGGGCTTTACAAAGTAGGCAAGTGTGATTTCTTCTGGGTTGGATTCTGGAAATTCCTCATGGAATGGTACCTCAAATAATAAGGATTGGTATAAACAGACGTCATCTTCTTTGCAATAGTAAACCTGCAAGACAAGCCAACTTGATTAAACAACAGAATATGACATGGTGAGCTTTTCATGTGCTAATCGTTTTTAATCTATCAGATTTCTAAGGGTCAGGCTGCTAATGGTGGCCTGATCACAAAAGCATGTGGTTTAACATTTGTGATACAACAAAAGCATGTGGTGTAACAGTACTGGTACAAAGACAGACCACGACAATTCAATTATGTTTTGGCAGAGCTGATTAGTTTGTGGCGAAAATTAAGCAATACCTTGCAATTAACTCTCCCCACAGAAGCTGAGGGAGAGGGTCTCTTATAATGAAGTACTGCTGATCCTTCTGGACTAAGATATCCATCTGAGGGATCAACGAGAACTGCAGTTTCAGGCTCAGTTTCAACACTAAACTTACTGCGAGCTTCCTGCATTTAAAATTTATACATGACAACTGACAAAAGCTAAAACGCCAAAGTACAGTAGCCAAATTGAAAGTAAGATGGTAAAAATCATTAGAGAACAGTAACTAAATTGGAGTCAACAAGCTTGTGTGGTTTGAATTAGAAGAGGGACAGGGACCTTTGAAAAATGATACTCTTCAGGTAATGATATTTTAATAAAGAGGTTCCCCTCATTGGATGAACCACCATCAACTGTAACGGTCTGTGTGTCAGCTGATGAGCGCCTTCTAAGGCGTTTCAAAGACTTGGATTTTGCTGTGGGAGGCTGAACCCCTTTTAGCTCCAGAGTAAGAAGTTCAGGTTCTTCGTTGCTTAAGTCAATATATCTGATTATACTGTTGTTTGTATCGGCTATGAAGAGTCTCCCTGCAAAGAAAAAGAATTGTAATAAAAATTCTTGTTACAACAAATACATTGATATCTCGCTTTATAATTTTCCATGAATGAAAGAGAGAAGAGAACATCTAGAATCTTTACAAGATTAGAATGTAATTTAACAAATGAATCCAAAAATGATCCATGCAGAATTTCAAGTGGCATGTATATGTTATAAAAAATCATCACCATTTTTCGCTTCAATGATTCCTGATGGCTCTGAAAGCTGCAAAGAGATAATATGGAGAATGAATCAATACGTTGACCTGTTCATTTCTTTTCTAGAGTGTGATAGTGCAATACAAATATGAGGAACAAGAAAAAATATTCTGCAGTAAAATGATTCAAGAAAATAGTGAGTGTTTTGAATCTTGTTACTTCCTGGACGAGTATATTTAATCAGCCTAATACTTGAAAGAAAGCTATGCAATCTGAGTGACTAAACTTCTTGCATCATTAGTATCTTAAATTACTCAAATATAAGGAAACCGAACAGATTAGCCAACCTGAGCTTCAAGAGCTGTTCCGTCCTTGAAACCAGCTTTTCCTGTCCCTGCTATGGTACTAACTCTTTTACTGGCTGGATCTAGCTTCTTTATCTGAAGTTTGGAATTAGAAAGACCAAATTAATACTTGACCAGACACTTCTAAAACTTATCACAATATTTTCCAGTCTTAAATAATAGGTAAATTGATGCATCCAAAAGTACATGCTACATCTTAGAATAGTTGTTGGCGGTATCAAGCTACCTTGTGATTATAGCTATCTGCTATATAGATTTGACCGCCCTTTGTACACAAGACACCGAGTGGATGTTGAAGAAGTACTTCAGAACCCATTCCATCATGGTCCCCAAACTAAAGAATTGATAAAAATCATTATTTAAAAAGGATCATATACAGAAGGACATTAACTTTTAAATTTTTCTTTGATTTCTGCATATGATGTCCATAGTAGACAAGTTATTCAGATCACCTTAAACAAATTGTCTGAGAAAAAGGGATCACCACCAGCTAGCAATCTCGATCCTCCTGTTTTTAAAACAACTGCCCTGATGGAGCTACTCTCACTATCAGCAATATACAGCTCCGTCATATCTAAAATAACCAAATATTGTTATAGCCTGTAAAACTCCATATAGGGGAAAAAAAGGCATTAAATGATGATTGAAAGTCATGAATGTGTCAAAGTGTTATAATACCAGGAGATAATGAAATTCCAGAAGGCTGGGCAAATGATGTGCTTGAAGAGCTATCCCAATGAAAGATCAAAAGGACCGAGTCAAGTCTGGAAGTATGTAATAGCAGAAAAATGTTGTTATTGCCATTAGCATCTTCAAATTATCAATTACCTTGATCCATTCAGATTTCTTTCATAACCATCACCACTAAATGCTCTAGTAATCCCATCAACTGTATCAAGTAGCCAAATTTGATGTTGGCCGGCCATGGCAATATAAACTTTCTCATTGACTGGATGAAAGCAGACATCCCATGGAGAGTTGAGTAGCTGAATAATATAACCAGATTCTTTAATAAAATGGAGATGTTTATCCAAGAATTTTGTAATTCAGTTTTTTATTTTAGATAAATCACCAGAAGTTCATTAGTCCTAATAAAAAAGGTTTACATCCTCAAACTCAAGGTATTTCTATTCTTACCTGAGTGCTTCCTTTTCCTCCTCCTCTGTAATCAGAGCCTTTGGTTCCATTTCCAGCTAGAGTACGCACTGTTTCGTTGACAAAGTCAATCTCCCTACAATTTCAAAGCTAATATAAGTGATAAATCCTTTTAATGTTTCAGGAATTCTTTCAAATGTGAAGAATTCAGAAAGTTCTTATATTTAAATATTTAACTATTGATGATTCCGTCCTTTTATTTCTTATATGCTCTAATAGCAGGAAACACAGGGAGCTACAAGATCAAATGAAAAGGGATTTCTGTAGCCACCACGTACCTCAATGCATGGTTTTCAGTATCCGCGACGTAGAGAAGATTTTTTTTTGTATTGTAAGCCAGGCCCTAGGATAAGTATATGCCCAAAGGTTATATGCATACATCAAATCCATGAAATGAGATGGTAAACCTCAGAAAGAATGCAGATTCAGAGAATAAATCTGTGTCAACTGTGTCAGCAGACTCAGCAGAGTGTATATAACATGCTTTTAAGACAACTCTTTTCTTACCTGAGGCCGATTAAAGGTGGCATCATCAAAAGAACCATCACGTAGACCTTCCTCTCCTGTACTTCCAATTTGGACAATAAAATTTCCATCTAGGTCGGTTACAACCTGAGCTCCACATACAATAGCATGGTTAGATAACAATCCAGTTCACATTCACTTCTGCTATCACAAATTTGCAACAAATGTATACCTTAAAACTTAAAAGTATTGACAATAAGAAACTGAAATGTTCATAATACACTAGTTGACATGAAATAGTGTTTCCAAATAGAGAGAGGGGGTGTGTGGGTGAGAGTGAGGGAGACAGAGCCTACTATGCGGTTATGATTACTGTCTGAAATGAAGAGCCTATTGTTTTCGACATCAACCGCCAGCTTTCCAGGAAACTTTAATGGAGATGTAAACAAACGGGGATCATTATCTTTCTCCAAACTCAAAGGAAGTGGTGCATTGTCCAAGATTTTCTTTCGGCCATAGTACAAAAGAGCTGCCTCCACCAAATCATCAAGATCCTTTGAAAATAAAAAGTTATTTATTCGCCAATTGCAAAGTAGAATTGTAGAAATACATGAAACTGAGTAACTTACAACTACAGTACCACAAAGAAAATTTTGAAATTGGTTATTATACCTTGCGGCGACCTTCACCTGATAGTTGAGCAAGAAGTCTTCCATTGGGCGCAACAACAGCAAATGTTGGCCATGAATTCACACCTAGCTCTCTCCATAGATACATATCTCCATCATTGACTACCTAAAAAATGAAAGGCATAAAAGTTTAATTGGTAGGATAAACTTCAATATGCAATGAACTTCAACTTTATTAAGACCGTTTTGCTGAAATTTTACTCGATTTATGGTTAAAAGCAAGAGACTTTACAGAACACAAGAATCTTAACATACAAAGATAACTCTGTCCAATGATGCAGGTATCTTTTAGGAAACACATTTATATGCTTGGGAACATGTTACTCAAGTTCGGCAATATTAAGTTCATAAACCAAGTATAATCATCAAAAAGATCGATAATTACATATTTATCATACTTTTCATACAGCAGTTTCCAGGCAAATAGTACTTTAATAGAACAATCAGTGACAGATGGTCAAACATTACCAAAGAAACAAACTACTCCAGAGTACTAGAACACCCAGAATAGAATGAGAGATCAGCTTATACAAAGTACAAAGCATAAGGCTAACATACAAAGATAACTCTGTCCAATGATGCAGGTATCTTTTATGAAACACATTTATATGCTTGGGAACATGTTACTCAAGTTCGGCAATATTAAGCTCATAAACCAAGTATAATCATCAAAAAGATCGACAACTACATATTTATCATGCTTTTCATACAGCAGTTTCCAGGCAAATAATTCTGGTACTTTATAGAACAATCAGTGACAGATGGTCAAACATTACCAAAGAAACAAACTACTCCAGAGTACTAGAACGCCCAGAATAGAATGAGAGATCAGCTTATACAAAGTACAAAGCATAAGGCTTACTGGGTGAGTGATGTCATAGCGTAACACTGCATTTCGAATGGCCTCTAAATCCTTCTCATTATCAAACTTTGCCGAATGAACTCCCACCACAGTGAACTACATAAGAATAAATTAACAAATATAGCATCCACTAATGTGGCTATTTAAAGTTTCAAATTTTGCCAACTGGCACATGGATCAGCCAAATAAACATTATTGAAAGGGGAAAATTTTCAGAACAACATGGTAAAAGTACATATGGTATTCATATATCTATATATATGTTTATAAGGATATCATTATGAAAATTTCCGCCTATTACACATTATTTGTTCTTCGTAAGTCTCCTAAATTCGCTATTAACTTGTTACTTGGTTCTTTGTTCCACATAGAGAGTATTACTCTAGGATGATGAAAATCTAGATTGGATATACGGTGTTTTAGATCTAAATGATAAAGTAATAGCTGTCTGAAAAGATGGGAGGAAAAACATTCAATCTATAAGGAAAAAAATCAAGTTAACCTTATACAACTTTGTTAAATTTTACGATCAGCAATCTGATAAAGCAGAAGCCTGGAACATAATAAACTGAGATGGCAGACAAGCTGAGACTTCAAATAACGAGAAACACAAAAAAGGATTACCGGCATATCTTTGTATTTTTTCTCCAAAAACTCCAGGTCTGGCAGTACATGCATACAATTAATACAGCAATAGGTCCAAAAGTCCAGCACAACCACTTTTCCTTTGAGATCCTGCCAAAAACTTTATCAAAATTAAAGCTATAAGATAAAACTTGGTTACACTGAATACAAGTTCAGATTCAAAGCAAATCACCTTGCTTAACTTGATGGGAGCTGTATTCAACCAATCAAGTTTTGGTGGAAATTCTGGCACAATAGGAGCAGTTCCTCTTGCATAGTACAAGGTTGATCGTTGAAGCAGATTAGACATACATCTTATACAGTAAGAATGAGATATGGAGGAACTATCAGGACAGATAAAACACATAGTATGTCAGCAATTTACCTGGTTTCCAGGTCAGATATATAGTTCACAAATTGTTGGATTCTTTCCAACTTTGATTCACCTATAATCGAATGAAGGGAAAAAAAAAAAAAAACAAGTGGTTTTCAGTCTCGAACTATGAACCAATAGAGATACTTTAGTCAGATAATAAGATACGTTGTAATGCCAACTTCGTAAGAATTAAATGAACAATATATGCACATATTACACAAGATAATGAAGGATTAGGCAGATAATAAACTGAAAAGAATATTCCACCCAGAGGTTTGTGACATTAGTACCTTCTTTCTGTGCAATAGATGGCTGGTTGACCCCAAATATCACATTCCAAATAGCGTTAGGTGATGCATATTGCATTGCCTGTCCATGAGTAGAATATATACATCATATATAGAAACTAGAATAACTTGAGGAAAAAGAAAAGAGATTACTACATCATTGTTTCCATGCTTATGATCACTTGTAAATTACAATGCATAAATTCAACACACACACACACACTCTATCTGAGCATTCTACTCTATTTTGTTGTACCTTCCAGTTTGATATGGTGAAGGCAAGACAAGACAAAGCAATCCCCAAGCTTCCATATTTCACTATATCTCGCCGAACAACCCTGAAACCTGTCCATCAATTATTCTCCAGCCTCAAGCTAAGGTGGTTTAATATGGTATTTCTTCCATTCGAAAATGCAACTATGTGATAATTATTCTCATGCTAATAGATTACACTGCTCAATATTAAAGTAATTTATGTATAAATTTTCAATTTCTTTATAAGCAATTATTTTTTTGGAGCCTGTTCTAGCAATTAAGTTAGACATCAAAACAAAGAGAGCCACATATTAGAGGATATTACACCTCACACAATGCAAAATAATACTCTTGGAGCATTTACTAATACCTCTCAGATCCATGTGACCAACACACTAGATGCACACAACTTAGTACATATGTGTGTGTCAAAGCAAATTGGATAAGCTTTGTATTGCAAGCATGATTTTGTTGGAGAGAAAGCAGAATAGTTGATTAATATGTGATGTCTGAAATATGGTTAAAGCCCTTATGTGTCTTGAACTTATACTGAATGCAGTTAACAAAAAATTAGGAATAAAATATTTAATCAAATTATATGACTGATATGTTGCAACTAGAACTCTTCTTACCCTCCAAACGAGAAAATGCCGTCATTGGCAGCACCAGAAGAATCAGTATCTCTTTCCATGAGCTTTTCTGATGCGGTTTGAGATGAAGAATTAAGAAATTGAAGTCCCTGCATCTTCCCATCTGCAGCGGCATATCAACATAAGACCTCATGTTCCAGAACATATAGGAGAAAAGATTAGCCTGTAATAAGTTGGTATAGGGCTAATGACATTAAAAGCTTTTGAGACATCATCTTAATGGAACTATCACTCAAACTACAGATCAATAAGATCAAAAGTGTGCATATAGCAATATCCGAGGAAGAGTTTCAACAAAGAGGACCCCTAAAAAAGGTCTTTTCTTATAACTCATAAAAAAATGGCAGTAGTGTAGCTTCACCATTCTACATTATTTGAAGATACAAATGACTTTGCACATATTCTCAGGACTACATACTATAGCCATCAGAGCCACCACTGAGAATATCATCGAGTGAAATATTTCCTATTTGATTTCGAATAATGGATGGACCAGCAATCATTAGAGCTTCTTCTGATAGAGTAGTTTTCACAGCTATACATCTGCAAGTTGCAGAAGAACATTAGCAGTTACCACATAAACATAATTCGTAATTCTACATCAAAAGGAAAAAAAAAACTGTGAGTGGAACATAATGCAATTGGTGATACAAAAGAAAAATGAGACAAAACACCACCAATTTACAGATAGAAGACTTTTTTGCAAATTTACCTCATTTTTGCAGCGTTGGCAGCCTGCACTCCAGCTAGTGCATCCTCAATTACAATACACTGCCAAAACATAAGCAAATCCCAAATGAGCATTAAAATGGAAAGAGTTAACTCCTTACATGATCAAGAAAACTTCCTTAGATACGTGTACAACAGAATAAGAAAAACAGAACAACTTCATTATATAGTCTATGGTGAAAGCTAATATAATCAATATCTTGCGGAAACTTTTGCGAGACATTTAAGAAAATTATGGTCACAATTATATAGTATTTATATCTATTTTGTCATCTTCTATTTCTACTGTGAATGTGCAACTGTAGTGACCAGCGACATTTACCAATTCCTTCTACTTGATTATTCAAAAATCTTCTCTTCAGGTAAAATATAAAATTCTTCTTGTATACCTCACTAGGGATTACATCCAAGATCTTTGATGCAGCCAAGAATATATCAGGAGAAGGTTTCAGATTCTCAAAAGCATCTGCTGACACAATAGCATCAAACCTGACAAAAGAGGATAAAAGGATAGCTCGAGTTGAAAATAATGACCCTACAAAAAATAATATTATAAAACTATTGCACAACTTGAGAAGCACAGCCAGTCACCATAATGGCTTACAATGAAAGTGGTAAATTGGCAGCAGCTAGATTTGCCTTAACCTTGATTAGATCAGCACTGGATGCAACAGCAACCTTAAGGCCTTTGCTTTTACACTGTTTCACATCAGAGCTTGCATACATTAAAGAATAACTAACTCAATTAGCAGTCTAGCAACCTTAGGTAACTATAAGTAATTTCCTTGACACCTGAGTAACAAGTTCAAGGGCACCGGGGTATCCTATTCCAGAATCTGGTTTTGCATACTGCAAGACATTCAAAAACCAGACAATTAGTGTCATATACTTATAATCAAGGTCTAGTCTCAATTCATTACATTGATAACTTATAAACAATGAATACTGGGATAAGACAATAACCTTATCCAAATATATCTCAAAGAATCTCTTCTTTGCTGCCTCAGTATCGAATCCCTTTACCCCCTTAACAGCAGCAACACCTCCTAAAAAATTCGCTTCACCTACAACATCAATGCAACACTATGAAAAAAAAAATTCCACAACATTGGTCCATCACATTATAGTTCACTGACTCAATATCACCATGTAAATACAGAGAAAAACAATCAGAAACTAAACAATCAGATAATAAGTAAAAATCCGATCTTTATTTTGTTTCTTCATTGCTAACTACCCTGTTAACTTGAACAAATGGTCCAACCAAAGTTAAAATCTTTTTACCAGAAGGTTAATTACTTTACAATGTAAAGAGCAGTAACAATTGATCTGAGAAATTGACAAATCCATTGAATATCAGAGAAACTTTTACCAGTTCCTCCGAAAGGAACAAAGTCCTCCACCGTGGTCTCAACACCCATTTCGGCGAAAACTTCAACTGCGGCCCTTCTAGAAGGCTCTTCGCTATTGCAGAGAACTCCATCCATATCAAACAGCACAGCAGAGACCTTCCCCCACTCACTTCCAGAAGATTCTTGAACGTTCTTCTCCTCCACTTTCACACAAGCTTTAACTACCATTCTCTTGGAGAAAACGAACCGTTTTGGGGTCCTTTGGAAGAGAAGGGTTGGGACTGAAATGGGTTTTGGTCTGGTTGAGTTGGAATGTAAGCAGAAGAGCCTGGTGGGTTGTGAGAGAGAAGAGGAGGGTGGTGAGAGTAGCTTCATGGCCATGGGAGGTTGGTTGGGTTGAGCCAACTGATTATTCTGTTAGTGAGTGGCGGGGAGAGGACTCTGTTATATTTTCGTGTTTCTGTGGACGAAATTGTCCTTCAGTGTGCTGTGGAACTGAGAATGGGTGCTGGTAATTTCGAGATTCCCTTGTGGTTTTAGGGGCAATTCAAGCGAAATCGAGTGTGTTCTTTTATTTTGAAAATAAAATAAGTTTAGTCTCTATTGTTTTTTAGTGGTGGAGATTGAAGCAATGGGGCTGACGTTGAATTTATTATCCACTTTTCGATTTATAGTTTTAATTCTTTATCAAGAAAAATTATATAATATATTAACGTAGAAGTACATTAAACATATACTAACTCTATACAGTTGTAGACCGATAACATATAGTCATAGACTAGCTTGAGATCTGGCTAATGTAATCTATTAATGGATCGAACCGTTCTACCTCTATATCGAACGACTTTACTTATTGTATTAATACATTAATGTAAGTAGACGAATCCTTTTTTCAAATTCTTATCTTGAAAAAGACTTATTTGTATAATGTTATTTTTGAGTTCTATTTACTCAAATAAGAATAGTCCTTCAAGAATTTTTTTTATCACACGTGACGTCATTAGTTTTGCTCAATTTATCATTCACTAAAAAAATAACATAGCATTATTTTCGCGAACTAGCAATTTTGTCACCTCCCATAAGAACAATAATTATAAAAACATATTAGCTTTAGAGACAAACATTTGCTAACAAAATTTCTTTGTTAAAATTTTCCTAAAGCAAATTCAATTTATAGAAAATTATATAGTAACACATGACCAAATATGTAAACACAGAAAACCCACATTCAAAAAAATTTATACAAAGAAGGACATGAGCCCAAACCCAAACATCAAATGATGCAAGTCTGACTCTCAATTTTAATGAAAAATGACTAAAATACTCGAGTTTCATTATAATTTACAGTCATTGCCACTGACTCAATATCCAATACCCAAAAATCTCATAAATTATGAAATCAACTACCTTCAAAATTCAGCTCAGCGTGGATCACTGAAGCTCCAATCGACTTTACTCCTGCCAAAAGCCTCCGATTCCACTTCCCATGCTCTTCCGGAGCTCACGAAACCCGATCCGTGCTTAATTCTTCTCCAGAAATTAGAAATTCTTGCAGCCGGAGACGCAATGTAGCTTGGTTTCAGCGAAACAAACCGGGCCCTCAATAATTTACGCCCAACGGTGGCGAAGATCAATGGAATCAGAGTCTGGGTCATCGGAATATTGATGGGTCTGATCTGGGTTTTGCTCAGAGACTTTGTAACCGTCGAAATCTCTAGGCTTTGGACTTGGGTCTCGCCCAAATTGGGTTTCGTCGGTGTTATTTGGAGCTCAGGCGAGGTGGGATTGGGTGCTCCGTCGGGTTTGATGACCACGACCTTCTGGTCGGTGATGATTTCTTCGACTTAACCAACGTTACATGAACTATTGAATGTTGCCTATATATGATCATCACGGTTCTTGGCATCTAGGTTAGTTGTAATATAGATACTACTTTGAATACTTTCATAACTAAATCGAGGGTCGGCGTACAATCCTACCTATGGTGTCGCCTTCACACTAAAACTAGTTGACTGGTTTTAATAACAGAAGGCAAAAACGAAATATAGAAGCTAAGAAGTTGATGGACTTGTGAACATGCCGAAGCAAGACTTGGAAAATAATTGGGAATGAAGAAAACCAGATAAAACACTTAATTTGATAAGCCCCGTGGCTAAAGATAAGATCTACTCTTATATTTTTTTTTTAGAATGACATTGGGAGTCGAGCTGAGATAAGCATTCCGTTCACTCAAACACTTGTAGAAGCAAAAGAAAGATCGAATCTTTTTCCAATGCTGGAAATGGATGGCTCATCTAAAGCTCCCCAAATCTCCCATATTTTTGTCAAATTCTCTCTCGCTTCCAAACAAAACCTTTGAGTTCTTCGACGAAGAGGAAGAAGACCTTTCGGCGAATATCATCTTGTTGAGATGAACCCATGACCATCTCAAGTTGTTCAAGCTTCTTGGTCACATCAGCTATGTCGTCGGACCTGACTTTGTAACCTCGTTAATGTTTTAGTTGTGGTGAAACGATGAATCTTGTATCTCAATTTTAGTAACCCGAGATTCAACTGGAGGCTTCAATTTCATTCATGGATTGACAGATCTAATTGCTCCTGCTACTACTATTGCTCCTGCCACTGCTACTACTACTATTCCTGATACTGCTATTGTTACTGCTCCTGTTACTACAAATGAAGCTATTACTGAATCAAAGATACATTTAACAATAAAGAAGAAAAAGAAGTTTCAAAAGAAGTGGTTAAGAGTAAAAATTAACTCATGACATGTGGCAAGTGGAGAGCAGATTGTTTTTATTTCTTCATGGATGGACAGATCGAGTTGCTCATGCTATTGCTACTACTACTGCTGCTCTTGCTAGGAGTGCAGTAGCAGGATTAGGTGATGCCGAGTGCAGTAGCAGGATTAGGCGATGCCGAGTGCAGTAGCAGACATGGACAAGTATGAGTGCAGCGAGTGCAGTAGCAGGATTGGACAATTGCAGTAGCAGGACTAGGTGATGACGAGTGCAGTAGCAGAACAAGTGCATTAACAAAATTGGACAAGTATGAGTGCAGCGAGTGCAGTAACAGGATTAGACGATGACGAGTGCAGTAGCAAAACTGGATGAGTATAAGTGCAACGAGTGAAGTAGTAGGATTGGACGAGTGCAGTAGCAGGATTAGGCGATGACAAGTGCAGTAGTAGAACATGAGTACAAGTGTAGTATTATAATTGGACGAGTATGAGTACAACGAGTACAGTAGCAAGATTGGACGAGTGCAGTAGCAGGATTAGGCGATTACGAATGCAGTAGCAGGATTAGGCAATTACTAGTGCAGTAGCAGAACTGGACGAGTATGAGTACAGCGAGTGCAGTAGCAGGATTAGGCAATGAGAGTAGTAGGAGAGTGAGGTTTTGTGAAGTAACATAAAAGATTATTCTCAAGAAAGAAAAAAAAGAGAGTAATATAAACAGATTGTTCTAAGAAGGGAAAAAAAAAGTAACATAAAGGGATTAAAAAAAAAAGTAACATAAAATGATTATTCTCAAGAGAAAAAAAGTAACATAAAATGATTATTCTAAAAAAAAAAAAAGTAACATAAAGGAATTAGAAGTCAAAAGCAATAGTTAAGGGTAAAAAAGTAAATTAAATCATGACATGTTGCAATTGGAGAGCAGATTGTCCTTATTTGTAAGATTTGATCCTTATAAAGATATTAGAAGTCAAAATAAATAGTTTAGGGTAAAAAAGTAAATTAATTGATGACGTGTAGCAAATGGAGAGCATATTGTCTTTATTTGTAAGATTTAGTCCTTATATGTTTAATTCAATCTTTAATTAATGTATTTGTTAAGTCATCGTTTGCCAATAACTTATATGTAATTTGTTATTCAATTTAATAGCCTCCGCCCGCATAACTCGCATATTATATTTGAGAGAAGAACCAAAACCCTAGTTTGCATATGATATGTGATCAATCGCAAGTTGCTCGATTGACTGAATCTGTTGTGCAATGATCGCAGAAGCAGGATTATGAGTCGCATACACACTGGTCTAATATTTTCCCCTTAGCCACCTGGTGAAGAATGGATATGAGGTTTTAATACGATAAGTCTGAGCATTAGTGTGTATATTATTAAAGAATAACTCTATACTTTTCTAGCGTGGGATTTCAAGAATTTTAATTCAAGTCACACTTCTCTAGTAATATGTGCGTGAGACAAATTTCAAATTCGAAAAGGATTAGGTTAATTGTGTGAGCTTATAATCTAAAGGATAATTGTTGTGCTTTGGCTTGATCAAACCAACAGTCTCCCTCATAAGATTTCTTGCTGACTACTATAAACGATCTCCCTGACTTTGTATTGGTTGAAATTCTTTGTCGACTTCCTCCCTACGATAAATTCAGTTTCCAGTGCAAGTGTGTGTCGAAGCGTTGTCTGAGTCTCCTCTCTGATTCTTATTTTGCTGCTCCCTTTCGACGGCTGCAGCTCGATGAATCCAAGCCCGTTATAACCACACTTAACTTTGTGGAATAATTGCTCCTTCAAAAGAACCATATCGTCCAACAATCCAGTGTTCAACACAATTGATTAATTTCTCTCTGAGTTTCCTCCCATGTTATAAACACCAAGAAAGTAGGGTCGTGCTAGGGACGCATAAAGACTTGCTCTTGTGCTGCGCAACCAAGTATTATAAAAGTGATTACTACATTTGCAATCCGTACACCAAGCAATGGTTTGCTCTCCCTCCTTCCCCTCAAGTCCACCAAACCCTACCGCATGTGGGGTTCGTCGTCCAAGAATTAGAAGGTCAAGATAGTAGTGCTATTACCTATTCCATCATTCCAAATGCTCAGTATAACTGGAGGGTTGTTCGGATCATTCCAAATCTATCAAAACTGAACTTTCTTGTTGAGATCTTCTCTTCTGAAACTCGTGAGTGGAGAGAGTTGGATGTGTTATGTCCAGGAAGGATTCATTCTTTCTATGATTATCCCGATACCAGTTCTCGTAGAAGACCTGTTGCCCACAATGGAATGTTGTATTGGTTCTGTCAAGATGACTGTACTTTTGTGCTGGGTCCCTTCACTACAAGTGGTGATAATATTGCTAAATGTTGTTTCATCAAGGAGTCTGACCAGCTGAAACATGACCTTCCAGATAGAGATTATGAGTATGAAAAATGGCTAGGTGTGTGCGGAGGGCGCTTGCAGATGTGTGCGGTCACAGGCTGGTATCATGACGATCCGAATCCATTCAGGGTTTGGGAGTTGAAAGGAGAAGTACCAGAGGACACCACCTTTGGAGGAGGCAAATTCAAATGGATAGTTGAGAGAATTTCTTTGCCTTGCCAAGATATTCCTTTCTTCTCACTGAATATATGGTGGAGGATGCTAAGCTTCTACCCGAATGATGAGAATATCATATGTTTGCGGTTGACAAACGAAGTGGTCGTGTGCAAGCTTTGTGGTGGAACCTTAGAGATTGTACTAAAGATCACAGATGCTTCAGCTTTTGATTTTCCATATGGGCAACATATCTACCCATTTGTGCTTCCAGGGTGGCCGACACCAGTTCCTCGATAACAACCAATGCTTGTCCGGCACGTAGCCTGTACTAAAGTTTTTTTTAACTTGACTTCTACATTATACTTGGTGTTTCTGCATTTGTAATATATATAATGCAACCAACTTTTTCCAATGTCTTCCTGAGTTTTTATGATGTTTACATAACTAACTGATCCACCATATACGAAGTGTAAACTAACGATCTAACAATGTGTGCAAGGGTATTTTAAGCTACATACATGTGTATTTAGATCATGCATGAACATCGATCCAAGACCATCCGAATGGAGTAACAAATTTAAGACTTTACCAAAAATCCTTGCACGAACACCTTCCATTTCTAAAATGATGATAGCGCATACGGTCCCTCACAATTATATCCCGGTTGTATAATTGTGAAAAGAGCTTTATGGCAGAATGACAGTCCTCACAAATCCTCAAGTTCTTCACAACACGGATGGTTGTTCCGGGTTTTGTGTTAAGTACTCCGAAAGCAATTGCAAGCTTCTCACTGTGGTACCGCAGTGCTGTTTCCTTCTCCTCCTCTGCAATGTCAAACAAAACTTGAGAGGTATTCGGTGAATAACCCTCCGTCTGCAGCTTTTCTATAATCTTTTCAAGCATCAAGTAGACCTCCTTCATTTGTGGGTGTGACCCATCTCCCATCTTGAATTCATGCACTTTGCCACCAATATCAACCATGCTAATTCCAGGAATAGTCTTTACTCCCCTTTCCTTCATCAATTTTCTTACCTCCGCAACATCATCCCACATACCTGCCTCTGCATAGATGTTAGATAACAACGCGTAACGTCCACTATTTTGCGGTTCCAATTCAAGCAAAATCCTCCCCACTCTCTCACCCATTTCAACATTTCCATGTATCCTGCAAGCGCCTAACAGGGCACCATAAACAGCTGCACTAGGTTCAATTGGCATTGAATTTATAACCTGCTCTGCCTCTTCCAAAAGTCCTGCCCTTCCAAACATATCAACCACACAACCATAGTGCTCTACCTCAGCCTCCATACCATACATTTCCTTCATAGAACTGAAAATTGTAAGACCTTCATCAACAAAACCCCCATGAGCACAAGCACTTAGAGCATTCAGAAAAGTAATCCCATTTGGTTCCAAATTATTCCCTTGCATCTTGAAGAAAACTTCCAATGCATCATCTGCTCGGCCGTGCATAGCAAGCCCACCAATCATGGCATTCCATGTCGAAACCTCTTTCCGTTTCACATTTTCAAACACTTCCCATGCCATATCAAGCCTCCCACATTTGGCGTACATATCAACCAAAGCAGTCCCCAGTACTGCATCCACCTGAATTGAGTTCTTCTTAATATAACCATGAACCCACTTTCCTTGATCAAGTGCTCCCACATTGGCACAAGCAGCTAACACGCTCGACAAGACAAATTTTCTTGGACTAACAATCTTCTCCTTTTGCATCTCATTGAAAACTTCCAATGCCTCCTTGTGATACCCTCCTTGCACATAACCATCAATCATACCACTCCAAGAAATCTCATCTCTCTCAGTCATTTCATCAAATACCGCCCTTGCATCTTTCAACCTCCCACACTTAGCAAAACCACTCACCATTGCATTCCAAGACCCAACATTCTTAATTGGCATGTGCTTATCAAACAACTCCTTAGCTGCTTCTACATCCCCACATTTCATGTACCCATCAATCATTGCATTCCAACAAACAACATCAGGCGAAGCCGCGTCGTCTAGCAATATCCTCCTTGCCTCCTCCACAAGCCCGAAAGACGCATACATTTGAATCCCAGCACTTCTTATGTGCCCATCTTCACTAAGCTGTTGCTTCACCACATGTGCATGAATTTGGAGACCTTCCTCTACTGCTTGAACTAATCTGCAGGCCTTGAACAACATAGGATAGGTGAACTTATTAGGCCTGGAATTCATATCCACCATCTTAGAATAAAATGATATAGCTTCCAATGCCTCATTGTTCTCCACACACCCTTTGATCATAATGTTCCATACAAACACATTTGGCCTCCACACATTATCAAACACCTTCAAAGCAAACCCAAAGTTGTTGAAGTGAGGACTTGCATAGCATTTTAGTATGGTGCCTGCTACATAATGGTCTTGAAAGTGGCCTGACCTCAGGGCAACACCATGGGCTTGCTTGAGGTTTTGTAGAGAAGTGGTGCATTTTGTGTTCAAGATGTCTAGGATTTTTTTCTGGGAGAGTTTGAAGGTTGGTGGTTTTGTTTCTGGTGAAGCTTCTTTTGGTTTGATGTGATGAGGAAGGTTTGTGGTGGTGGTGGTTGTGTTCATGTTTGCTCTGCTCTATCCGGTCTAGGCTAAGGTTCAGATTACGTATCACTGAAGATAAAGCGATAATGTCGTTGATATGACATGTCGTTTGCAGGTTTTGACTGCACGACATGCTTATCCTCAATTTGTTCTTTAGCTAATTTTTGAAATTTGTTTTTAATTGACCCAAGTGTTTGGTTCTTTGAAAAGATAGAAAATATGGTCAAAACCACGGAAATCATACAATTAGGGTTGAATGATTCTTTTCTTTCGGTCAGACTTTGAATGGATAATTAATTTGATGAGCTCTATTAGTCAAGTAATCTAATCACAAAGGTCATCGTAGGTCTGACTCGGATTCTCATTAACTTCGGTACCTACATGTAAGTTACAAAAATATTTTTATTTCTGAGCTACGTGATAGATTTCGAACTCTTATTACATAAATACTAATGCGTTTTAGTGAGAAATTTGTAATCCCTCGAGACAAACCGTACATTATACTTGAAGGAGACCCGAATGGTCCAACCACGATCGAATGTGGAGATGCTGGCAGTGTTTTTTTTGTTTTGAAAGCCCTACGTTTTAGTTGCAGGCAGATAATTTCATTTCACGTTATGTAACATTCAAGGTTAAGTATGATGCTTTTGAGTTACTGTCACCTTCTTCAGCCTTAAGTAGTTAGATTTTACATTTTGCTAATAATTATTACTTTGATTCTAATTGAATACATATAATATTCTTCTGAAAATGGATATCGAAGCGAGGAAAGTTACGCGCGCACCGGGGCTGCCATTGCCGGGGACAAAGCAAGTTTCTATCAGTGTGCCAGTGTGGTTTCATTAGCTTGCAAGACACGTTAAGTGATGCCAAAGGTTGTCACTATTTTTATAATTCCTATGTTGAATGTGCTATAGACTTCATTTGGGGCAATGGCCGGTCAATGAACGCGTGAAAATCCTTGTAGCTTTTTGTTCTATTCATTCACT
Organism: Rosa persica; assembly: GCA_025331145.1. Lineage (NCBI taxonomy): Eukaryota > Viridiplantae > Streptophyta > Magnoliopsida > Rosales > Rosaceae > Rosa > Rosa persica. Next base: position 5,284,761 of record WFKR01000003.1, on the reverse strand, counting down.
AACATTACCTGAAACAATGATACACTCAGCTACATGTGTTTGCAGAAGTGCCAGATAAATTCAACATCCGGAATAGGCTGTGCCGGTGATTACATTACAGCTCACGGAGGTGAGAGTGCAAATGAAACTACTGCTTTGTATTCAAACATTGTTATGTATCTGATTCGGGACCGATATTTCTCGGAAGACCATACAGGGAGTGCTCAGGAGTGTTGTTTGCCGGGACACATATGGAAGACATATATTACACCCAGAAGGTTAGAAATTACCATCGTGGAGTGTTGGTTGTGAGTATGTTTCTCCTTTCATGTTTGAAATTTTGGTCAAGCAGTTCTAGACAATCCTTCCTTGCTTTCTGTACGTTTTTCCGAATAGGGATTTAATCACATATTCAGAAGGAAAACTGCAGTGGAGGTGGAGCAAACATGTCTTACCGTGTTAAGTGGGAGAAGCAGTTTTCTGATCAGGAACTGATGAATTTAACAAACACAACTAATTTTATAAACCAAGAGTGATGGACCGATGAGCAACCGAATTAAGCCCTATAATTCTGTACTACAAGAAAAATTGCAACTGAAAAAAGGCAGATTATACAGCAAAAGATGTGCTTGAATGGATTAAACCTCCGAGGACAGATTCAAATGCTGCTGCAGATGCCTTACCAGCAAAAATATTAGCCTAGAGGCTAACACAGTCATTAGTTAAGAGGGGAACACGTTAACAAACTATACAGAAACTCCTACAACATCCATATACAAAAAAAATTCCATAGGCCCATAGGATATGTACAAGAATCCATCTTCCTATGGATATAAAAGCACCTTCCATATTTCTGAAAGTTTGTCACTCCCAAGTTATCTCCATCAGTTATCCCAGCACTCTCTGTACCATTCGGTCGTCTGATGCTTAATTTATCTCAATAGATTTTTCTGCATCACTTGGATCCAAAATCACATGGTAGTCACCATCCGGCGAAGCCTGCTTGTTCTCCAAATCAGCACTTTCCATGACATGGTTTTGTTCATCATCAACAGCCACTTTGTTAGCAAAGCTTTCCTTTTCCTTGATACTTTGCTCAAGGAAGGGCTGCAAGGAAAAGAGAGAACCTTTATAGATATATGAGCACTCCGAGAGTGGACATCAGTTGAAAAATTAGCAGCAATCAACCTGTTTTTGTTACTCATGCTACTTAACATAGTCCGCTCCTTGATAATAAATTACTGATTGTCCTCAAAAGCATGGAGATCGTGAATACTAGTAGTAACTCAACACTCCCACTATGTGTGCTACAAGTTTGGTTTCAAACCCAACACACCTCTAGTAAAACAGTCACTATAAGGTCGTCACACTTGGATCAGGTTGTATTCCTGCCCCCTAGGTTTTGCTTTGAATAGGCAGCATCTCACCATGCATGTAAGTGGGGTACAATTTAAGTGACTAAATATACAAATTGATTAGGGACTGCTGCAACAACAGGGAAAAAAATTAATGTAGAGGGAATTGTACCTGTTTCTCAGCCTCAGATAGCCGATTCCATGCATCATTGGCCAATTGTCGGAGATTCTGGCCTTTGTTAGATTGAATTTTTTTTAATCTCCCACATTCTGTCTTGATAAAGATGTGGTAACCACTGCGTATCCCTTGTCGAGCACCCGGCTTCTTCATCCCTTTTTTCCTGGGTACAGCCAACTGTTTTTCAGCTGATGCTGAACCTCTTTTCCTCATCTCTTTTTTCTTCGAGTGCAGCTGGGGGGTCTGCTCCTGTGCTGCTTCGGGTACTGCTAGTTGGTTTTCTGCCGATGAGTGCATATCTTTTGTCCATAGCTCTTGTTTCTCTGAGTGCAGCTGGGGGATATGCTTCTGTTCTGCTTCTGGTGCTGATTGTTTTTCTGCAGACACCGAACCTACTCATAAAGAGAAACAATCACCGTTTGCCTATATGCAATATCAGGTTAAATTATAACAGCTCAGTGTGCTATTGCAACATGATGACTAATCTACAAAGTAAAAGAAATGGTGACAATACCATATATACCTGTCGACATTGATTGAGAACAGCTCTCCTTGAGCATCTTCTTCTCTCCAGGCCCATCTTCAACATTTGTTACCATTTGAGATGAATGATTGGTGCACTTCATTTCCATTCGGGGGCTATCCTCAATATCAATAGTGAGATCTGCAAATTTTAACCTCGTAAGCTCTAAAATACACTCAACTTATTTCTTATGTGCAAGAAAGTAGATGCAAATCTAATTGAAACCAAAAACTTCTAAGCAGTTAACACCACACACTTTGCGTAGATTTTGCCAAACATATAAATGATAGTATCCAGAAGGCTTGGCTAAGCTATCGGATTAGCTCCTATACCTGGCATTGAAGCCACTTTCTCAGGTCCCCTATAAAAATAAATCTGTTCATAATGAAACAGAAAGAGTGCATAAAGCTTTAGAAGAATATCTGGATAATTGAGATTCCTCCCATCCAATTTCAAAGAGGATGCAATCTCATCCCATCTCCTATCTTTGTTCACCTGGAAATGCAACAAGATATCAATCAAATTCCACGAGGCCAAGAACAACACAATCCAGTAGCAAACTTTTCAGGATATAAGATACTAAAATGACATGGTCACGAAGTTTATTTCCTTTTTCACTAAATAAATAGGTAAACATTAGCAAGTCAATGATGGAAAACCTGATTAAAGCCTCCCCTGAGAGTGACTTCCTTGTAAAACAGATGCAAATTCAGTTTGGTTTGTCTGACATCAAAGCTGCCCAACAAAAGGAAGATATTTTGAATAATTTTCACTCAGAAATAACCCAAATCAAAGATACATTTCTAAATATTTAACAACCATTCCCTTCTATTAGCTGCCTATATGTATGTCTTCCACATGCAAGAGTAAAAACCAGTATAATAAAGCCAAAATATTAATATGACAGGAATTATCCAAAGCTTTATGAAAACTAAAAGGTCAAAACACATCAACATCACTCATCATGCATTCCAATAAACCTTAATTTTGATTTGCATGTGATAAAAGTTCCCAACTTTTTCTCTCTCTTTCCCAAAAGTTTCTCACAGAACCAAACAAAGCAGCAAAAACCCACATAATAGTCTTGTACTTTGAACACATTACAGAACCTATCATAAAAATCCTTACTTTGAACACATTACAAAAATGGAAAACAGAATGCATAAAAGGAAGGTAGAAAATGAAGCCCAAAAGATTAAGGCTTTAAGAGTGAACTTACACAAGATTGTACCCAAGTGGCTCATTCAACTTGCTTAGCCTTTCATAGAAACTCTCACCATCAGAACAGTCAAACATGCTTTTCCCCTCAGACCCAGAATTGCTCACATTGGGATTGATCAGTTTACCAGAGCATTGTGGTTTAGAGAACTCAGAGAAGCCGCTGATCTGGCTATCTCTGGTGTCCTCTCTCACATTCTTCATTGGCATACTGAAGAAAATGGTTAATTGGATGGCTTTGCTGCTCACTCCAAATGATTCCACTGGCTTGATCTGAAGGCCAAACTCTATATGGGAAATTGCAATGTACTCTGCAGCCTTACACGTGTCCGCGTTAGGGTAGATGAACTTAGGTTTACTGTGGACAGCTGTTTTCTAGCTCTTAGCCATGGGAGTTCTTGGCATCTTGGAGCTGATTTGGTAAAAGACCAAATTGTGGTGACTGGCTAGTCCACTGAGTCATTATTAATTGCAAAGAAACAGAGAAGCATAATAAATCCACTTATGTTACGTTGAGATCAAGGTCTACAAGTATTGATATTTCTCAGAAATTTATTTTGTACATGCATCTAAAATTATAATAATATAGTTATCATCGATATCCCATATTTTTAACCAAAATTTTCATTTTTTTAAATCTTCGACACTTGATATTTTGATCATTGATTGAGAGATCTAAGTATACAACCTACATTGCGTTATATTAATCCACACATGATGTCGAACTCTCTATCGTATGATTCTTTATCAATTGGCAAGTAAGCCATTCAAATTCGAACTCTGGAAGCAGTTTGGCCCCCTTACGCATATATACACGTTCACCATGCCTGTACACCGGTCACGTTAACCATCCATATATGCAGGTTTACTAAGAACACTAGCAGTAGTGTGTAATTGTGTATGAATAGCACAATCGATTACATATGTATCACACACTTGCACCAATGCAGCACCAGTATTAGGTGAGAAAATTTAATGTGATCCATACAAAAGTGTTGAGGTTGCTTGCGGGGAGGATTTAGGGTACACGAATGAACGATTAAATAACATTAAATACATTTTTTAGTTAATAAAAATATGTTAACTATAAATATCAAGAGCTGAAATTACCTAATAAATGTTGGGTCATTTGCACTGTTCTGTGTAGAAAATCGAATTTTCAAATATTATTCTATTGCATGGATTGATTATGTACAAAATTTATTTCCTCAAATGATTGATTTCTGTAAAGTATATAGATCCCTCCATTTTGAATAGATTTTGTATTTACCTTATGCCTCTTTGAACATTTCAGACCCTATTAATTATCATCGAAGATTTATTTCCAAATCAGACAAAAGTATATGCATTGCATCATCTAGATTACAGAGCACTGAATTATCAATTCATCATCCATCTTCTTATGAATAGTAAGGATCTCTTAGGTTCTCAATATACTGCCAAGTTATTCTTCAAATCTTGCAAAATGAAGTCTCTTATTATTTCAGTGATATTGGCTCTTTTCTCTTGTCTGAATGGATTGGATGCAAGGAAATATGGTCTACTAGACCAAGTTTCAACTACCATCGTAGTTGATCAAAATGGTAAGGGACAATTTACCACTGTTCAACAAGCCGTCGATTCTATACCACCAAATAGCCCGGCGTGGACCCTAATTCACCTCAACCCCGGTGTCTACAAGTAAGTAACATATATTTGTGTTTCGTTGTTATTCTTTGCGAGCTGTATACTGTCAATTGGTAATGTGCTAATCTAACCATATGCAGTGAAAAAGTTGAGATCAAGAAACCATATATTATTCTTGAAGGAGACCTGGATCAGCAACCTGTGATTCAATTTGGAGATGGCGGAAGTGTTGTTACCAGTCCTACATTTAAGTTGAATGCGGATAATTTTGTGGCAAGAAATATTGTATCCAAGGTTAAGCACTAAACTCAAGTTTTATTATTTTAAGCACACGAATAGAATGAAAAATGAGAAGTGATTTTGACTTGTACTTCCTTTTTCACTTAAATGGGTCTAAATTTATATTACGTCTCCCCGAATTAGATATAACTAATTAATAAAATTGTTTTGTTTCAGAATACCTATGATCATCTTCTTCCTTCTAAATTAGACGCTAACGGGGTCAACACTACTTGGGCACCTGCAGCTGGAATTGACGGAGACAAAGCAAGTTTTTACCATTGCAGCTTCATTAGCTTGCAGGACACATTGACTGATGGCACAGGTCGTCATTACTTCTATGATTGCCAAATTTCCGGCGCCATAGACTTCATTTGGGGAAATGCACAATCAATTTACGAGGTTGAAAAACAAAACAAAACAAAACCAAACCATCATTGGGATCAATATTTAGATACATTAACACAATCACATGTATTACACTCGATCAAGTTGTTTGCATGCAGAATTGCCAGATCAATTCATTGGCATCAAAAATAGCTCCACTGGTGGGTTTTATTACAGCACAGGCTCGTAAAAGTCCAGAGGAAAGTACAGGTTTTGTATTCAAAAATTGTCATGTGACTGGATCTGGCCCTATATATCTAGGAAGAGCTCATACAAACTACGCAAGAGTATTGTTTGCTGGGACAACAATGGACCATGTCATTGCGCCAGAAGGTTGGGACCCGGCACGGTTCAAGGGTTCCGAGTGAGTATCGGCTTCATAATTACTTTTGTCTAATCAAAGTACTGTAGATTTTCCCAGAGTTATGGACTATACTTGTTAATGGTTATGCAAGAGCATCATATTCCAATTTTTTGCTTGTTATTATTCTTTGCTCTTGTTTCACAGGAATTTAATCTCCTTCTCGGAGGCCAATTGCAGTGGACCTGGAGCAGACATGTCGAAGCGTGTGAACTGGGAGAAGAAACTATCAGATCAAGAAGTAAATGATTTAACTAGTTTATCTTACATAAATCAAGATGGATGGATAGAGAAGCAACCTAGATAAGCCCTTATAATTTCAGGAGCAAAATAAAGTATGAGGTCGATTGTAAGGCAAACTAGGCTGTCACTTTATATTTTTCTGTACTACATGAATGCATAATGTATTAACCTTAGGGGGTGTATTGTATTTGGATTTATATGGACTTTTTTTAAATGATAGACTTTTTCAAAAGTTCATAGACTCTATAAAAAGTTCATAGACTTCTATTGATTTCTTAAAACCATTGAATTTTAGCATAGACTTTTTACTGATTTATAAAAATCTACAGACTTTATATGAATGACTTCTATAGATTTCACAATATTTACAAAAAAAAAAAATCTAGTTTATTATGAGTCAGAGAATAGAATACGATGCAGTAGCTATGTTAACTAAAGTGCATTAGCGTAGAAATCAAAGAAGCTCAAATAATGTTATGAAACAAACGTATAAGAAAATAAAGGAAAAACCTCCAAATGTAATCAACCAAAAGGTACCAAAAATAAGAGATGGGAAAAAAAAAGTTTCATGCTAAAGAAGCAGATGTCTCTAAAACAATGATATGATTTATTTTTCTCCTTCATTTTAACTTTCTTCATTGTTATTGTTTTCATTGTTGACATTTGGTTGGGCATCTGTCCACATATGAGTAGCAATACTCATTCTCCATTCATTAGCATTTTCTCTCTGCTGATCTTGGGTTTGAAAATCATCCCATTCAAAATTATCTTCGTGACTGTCTATCGAATCTTCCTCTGGTTCGTGATTGTCAATATGATGATAAACATTTGAAATAATTATAAATCCAAATTAGAATAAACGAAAAGGCAATAACCTCACCTTCAAATAATCTGCCCATACTTCATCATCAGCAGTGAATCTTTTTGTGATCGGATCCCACCCAAATCCAGAACTATGGTGCATAAGCTGAGAGTAACTGGTGTATTGTTTCTTAAACTATTTCACTATGCTTTGATAATGACTAAAAGTTATTTCATAACCAAGTTTTTCCTTAAGTTTAGGAAGTAGCTTTGCCTCTACTGTTTGTTTGCTTATCACACCATTAATATCACGAAATCCAAGTTTGGCGCCTTCAACCATAAGTTGAAGCAAAACATTGCTTTCTTCAATGTTCCAAGTTTTGTAATCCTTTCTTTTACCATTCCCTTGTGAATCTCCCATCTATACGATTCTGTAGAAGTAATCAGACATGCAACTTTTATCAATCAAAACATTATAATTCAAAGCAATGTATGTACAACAACTTTAAAGTACCAGAAGCCATGAGAAAATGAGTCTTCATTAATAATATATAAAAAAATAAAAAAAGAAGTATAGACAGGAAAAAAATTACAAGACAACTTTTGTGTCCTCTGTTTGTATCAATAAATTGTTGTTTCTTATGAATTAAGAAAAATATCTGTAGTTATATGTTCCTATAGTCCGATCTAAAAAATAAGAACGAAAACAAACCAGAGATTAGTTTAGAATGGACCTGCAACTTATTTATCTTAGACTTGTCAACACCAGCCGGAAACAAAAAATTTCAAGCAAGGCTAGCATGTTCTATATTGAAATTTACTGCAATTCACATGCTTACAGTACTATCATTTTTGGAAAAATTCTTGCGTGAGGAAGTCCCCACCACATGGCCTTGGAGCCAGCCAATCAGAGGGAAGATTTTTTTTTCATGTTTCCAAAACTGCCCTTAATCCCTCATGTGCAAGACCCAAAACACCCCTTGTTGGACTTTGATTGGTCCTCTCCACCACGTGTCCCGTGCGTTCGCCCCACGCAAGAATTTCTCTCATTGTTGTCTAATGCGTAAAACTGAGGGAGAGAGTGCTAGTCATGTTTTTGTGCACTGCACAGCCATTCACTAAGATATAGAGATTAATGATTAATGGAGACCTCACCTACCCTTTAGTTAATTCCCTTTCCTCACTCAGTAATGCTTAGGCTATGTAATTTAATATTTTAATTGATAGCAAAAGACTGTTCATATTAGTTATTACCCAAACAGCTTCTCTTTGATTAATGTTTCTTTTTCATAATTCATTCAATTACGCACTTGTTTAATCCACACTTGTTTGTTTTCTATCGGTAGAATCACACACACTTTAGTTATAGAAAAGGTCTGGCATGAAAAAAAAAAAAAAAACCACACACGCACACAAATACCTCGGCTTGTGTACCCAAACTTAAGAGTCACAAGAGCAAATCAATAGCAAATTAAACAAAGAGAATCAAGCCAATATAGGACGGCAACAAGTATAAAAGAAACCAAAACCTAGTGAGAAGAAGAAACTGACGCAGCAAACAACATAAGAAAAGGAACTTCTTGCAGAATAGTCTAATAAGGAAGACAATTGCAATAAAAACAATAGCGCAAGAGGCAGGACTATGATCAAACCGTAAAAGCATTAAGCATATACGTATAGACGACAAATTTGGGTTTTAGGGTTTTAGGAGTAGATGATATATTTGGGTTATTAGGGTTCCAAGAATCACAATTGAAAAACAAAAAAAAATCAAATTCAACAACAACAATGAACATGTTAGGTATTAGAAGTTGATACCTCAAAATATTAGAGAAAAGACAACAAAAAAATTTAAGAAAGACAGATAATGGAGGACTAACCTCTTCGCGCGCAGAGAGAAGAACTTTGATAGACTTTTCCACGCTCAAAATTTACTCTAATGGCTGGAAAAATATTGGAGTTTGGTATTTATACTAAGCACTATAAAGTCCATGATTTTCTAATTCCGTATGTATGAATGATGTTTTGAATACCCCTAAACTTCTATTCATTTTTAAAAGTCCTAATTGAATAGCCTTAGACTTTGGTGGAATTCATAAAGACTTTTTAAAATCCTAATTGAATACACCCAGACTTTTATGGATTGTTAAAAGTCTATATTGAATACACCTAGACTTTTAAATTCTAGAGACTTCTTTAAAAATGCCAGTAATTCCATATACAATACACCCCCCTTAATCAATTTGCGTATGTGTCTTTTGGTTAATTGCTTCTGAAGATGTATTTGGTTTTGGTTCATGTTCAATATGCGGAATTTAGTTAATTTCTCCTCAACAAGTATTTGTGTTTTGTGTTTTCATTTTTTTTCCTCATAATTCAAATTCAAAAATGCTATGTTTAATGAAGATTTTCTTTAAATAACATTCTATTTAATTAGAATGGCAAAGTAATCAATTGAAAAATGTGAAAACGTCTTAATTATATATATACACCCTATAAAGAAGGTTCAATTATGTGAATTGGCCAATTGGGTGTAAATTAAAAAAAGCATGGATGAGTTTTTTCTAATATAGGTTTGATTTTATTGATTTATATCTAATTTTCTCATAATTATTCTCTGAAATATAGATTGACCGTCTACCAAGTCTTATATTGGCTCTTGTTTGTGTATCAAAGAATTAAGTTACTAGATCTATTTGGAAATACACATCAACGGAACAGAGAACATAGAATCAAGGAAGGACCAAAGGAAAATCAGGCATAAATCTCTCCTCGTCATCTTGAGTTTCAGCTAGCAGAGGAGAACAATAAGGATTTAAGGGAATAATAAGGAAAGTGTACGTGCTCGTCATCTTGAGTTTCTGCTAGCAGAGGAGAACATTAAGGATTTAAATTAGGAAAGTGTACGTGCTCGTCATCTTGAGTTTCTCCTAGAGAACATCAAGGATTTAAGGGAATAATAAGGTAGGTAGGGCATAATATATAACAAAGTGTATGTGGCTCGCAAAGCTAATGTAAAGCCTGATACAAAGAGGATTTCATTAGATTCAAGTCAATATATATATAGCATTCTGCCATTAACAACATTCGAAACTTCCTATCGCTGTTGCGCATCTACTAATTGAATTAGCCTGTCTTTCCAAAATAGACTTGAGTAACATTCAAATCAACAATGAGTACAAGGGATAAGACTGTCTTGAAGTTTTACGGCAATAGGCAGTCATTTATACCAATAACGTTGGCCCTCTTCTTTTTATTTGGTGCATTGGATGCTCGCCCTTATCCACTTAAATATGACCTTCCACAAGTTGTTTCAAGAACCGTTACAGTTGATAAGCATGGGCGAGGTGATTTTGCTCGGTGCAACAAGCCATTGATTCTTTACCATCAAATAATTATGTGTGGACTCGTATCCACATCAACTTCGGCGTCTACGTGTAAGTAAACATTATTTCCAAATTTTTTATTTCTAGCTTTACTTTCAAATTCACCCCCTTATTATACTTTGAGCAGGGAACAAGTTGAGATCCCTCAAGACAAACCATATATAATTCTTGAAGGAGACCCTAATCACTTCCCTGTGATTGAATATGGATCAGATGCTGGAGATGTTGTTAAGAGTCCTACATTTAAGTTACATGCGGATAATTTTGTGGCACAAAATATAGTATTCAAGGTTAGAAACATATTCAAACCTTAAATTCACATAAAGTTCGATAATTACAACAGTACAATACATAATAATTTTTTCTTCTTCTTTGGTCTTGTAATAGAACACATATAATCGTCTTCCTCCACCAAAGTACGGCGGCAATGGAAGGAAAGTCGCCCAAGCACCCGCAGCTGCAATATATGGAGATAAAGCAAGTTTTTACTGGTGTAGTTTCCATAGCGTGCAAGATACACTGGCAGATATCCTAGGACCTAGGTCGTCACTATTTTTATGATTGCTATATTGAAGGTCGTGTAGACTTTATTTGGGGCTTCGGCCAGTCCATTTATGAGGTTAAAAATCCCTCTCCTCTTTCATTTTTATTTTGGTTTTTGCTATACAAAAATTAACTTAATTATTTTCACACTTGGTTACATATATTCACATACATTCAATCAGACTCTTTGCAGAAATGTCAAATAAATTCACTTGGTTCCGGCTATATCACAGCGCAGGGTCGTGATGGCGCAAACAACCCTACTGGTTTCGTATTGAAAGATTGCCATGTACGGGGATCAGGTCCTACACTGCTGGGAAGAGCATACAGGCCATACGCTAGAGTGTTGTTCGTGGAACATATATGGATGATATCATTAAGCCAGAGGGTTGGGACGCATCATGGAACAATGGTCGATAGTAAGTCTAATTTTTTTTTTCTCTGGTTGTGTTCGGTTAGTGGTGACAAATAGTGGTTATAATAGCATACAAAACTACACACTTCAATTTTTCTGATTCCTTTTGGGCATTATTGAACAGTGAATTGACTGCGTTCTCGGAGGTGGATTGCAAAGGACCTGGGGCAGACTTGTCCGATCGTGTGCCATGGGAGAAGAAGCAGCTATCAGCTGAGGAACTGTCTTATTTCAGTAATACAGCTTCTTTCATAAACCAAGATGATGGTTGGAAAAACAACCCAAATAAGCCTAAGCAAAATTAATTGAAGACATGAGGTCTTATCTAGCAAGTCTTCTATTACATTGCGTACGTATTTAATGTGTTTTCGGTTCATCAATGGAGAACATGTACCTACACAGTGTGCTTAATTTATCGACCTTTAGCATCTTGATACTATTAGGATTTCTTTTGGAAAGAATGTGCTTTTGTTAGACACGATATTATAGATAATTTGGTGTTTTATTTTGTATCGAGTTAAATTACCCTAGTTTACATACGTTGACTTGTTACCTATTACGACGGTAAGTCCTTTTCTTAACTTTCGGCTACAAGCTTGACTAGATTTTTTTTTTTTTTTTTTACCCATTTTCTTCTTGGACCTAATCAACAAGTGATGCTTTTACTGCTCGTATTTATTTGAATTGGGTAAAGAAATAATCGCTATATGGAGATAAAGAAAGTTTTTCTCGTACCTAAATGTCCAATCATATAATCAATGTTATGAAGTTAGTATGGTAATTTGCTTTATTGATCGAGTGTATTTGTCTAGAAATCAAATTAACACTCAATGTGTTGAAGTCAAAGCAACTCTATTGTTAGAATCAATGAGGAGAAAATAACAGAAAAATCTAAACTATTGGATGTTTTATATAATAATCCCTCTATAATTTCTCATTTTTATTTTTAGAAGCAGTGTGATATAACTCTTTGATTTACCAATACTCTAATACTCTATAATGATAATCCGTCTACCATACAGAGTTACAGACTGTCTTTTGATGATCGTAATTCCGATGACTAACAATGTCAAGTTCTGTTGATTAATTAAATGTGGTCTTTTTAGTATTCAGATCCTTGACATTATTTACAAATAGATAATAGTTTTAGCTATGGCTATTCTTTCAACCAAGTTTCTGTGGTGTAGTGGTTATCACGTTTGCTTTACACGCAAAAGGTCTCCGGTTCGATCCCGGGCAGGAACATTTGTTTTCAGTTTTTGGTCTAGCTCAATGAATGACTCTTTTTTTGAACGGTAACTTGCATAGTAAATTAATTTCTTGATTAATTCATTCATCCAGAGTAAAGACTAGTGAGCCACACAAAGGCATGACTAAGCATTCACTATATATTCATGAGGGTTGAGGAAGTCTTTAGAATACCGTGATCAATCCAAAAGAATTGATACACACTATCAGGATGATTAAAATTAGGGCTGGATTCGGTAGTAAACCGATCCATTTTTCCCCAAACCGATGCCAAACCGACCTCCGTCGGTATCGAGATTTTCAAACCGCCGCCGATCCGACATAGTCGGTATACCGACTGTCGGCAAGCCGAGATTTCTGTTGGCATAGTTTGGTTTTGAGTTTACAGCTGGAGATTCAATGATGTTGGAGATGAGGATGATCTGATGATGGAATCTGTGTTGATTTGATGGGGATTGGGGAGGAAGAAAAATGAAAAAAAGATGAGAAGAGAATAGATGAAGCAGAACTGCAGAACTGCAGAAGAAGAAGAAGAAGAAAGGTCGAAGACCAGGTGTGAGAGAGAGATTCTGTTTTGTCACCTTTGTGTTTAATGAGATTTCAAACTTTAATCTCACTTACGAAGTGTATAAATATAAACTTTGAGGACATTTGACCATGAGCAGCTCGTGCTCTAGTGGTGAGGGGTTAAGTTCTTGTGAAAGAGGTTGAGGGTTCGAATCATCTCTTCCACAATTTTATATGTTTTGTATAATTGTTTCAGTATCACCTAAAACGAGTATAAATATAAAGTTTGTTGGTATTATATTGAGAGCAGGTTGTGCTCCAGCGGTGGGGAAGTGAGCCGTTGTGGAGGGGTTGAGGGTTCGAACCTCACCTCTTGTGTGGTTTTGTGTATTTTGTATATATCGGTATGAGGTATTGTATACGGTCGGTACGGTATACCGATGGTATGTAATATCTCATACCAAAGTCGAGCCGAAGGGAGCCATACGGTACTGCTCAGCCGAAAGTCGACAGGCTGAATTTTTGGTCCAAATCGGTCCGGGTTGGTTCGAAAATCGGCCGGTTCGGTTGCTTCAACCCATTTTGCCAGTCCTAATTAAAATGTTCAAATTGATTGTTGATGATTTCATACATAAACAGTTGATATTGTTGTAGAAAATTATTTTCTCATAATATCAGATTTTCTCGAACCCTTTTTTTCTATATAAATGAAGAACTCCATCATCTTCCCACACATACTTGCATAATTGTGTGAATTATATGATTTATGGTAATGTCATCAAGTGTTTATTTACAGATACTATACATGGCACCAAAATGAAAATTAGAAACAGTTATAGGTGTGAAGGCCGTGTGGGTGACCCATGCTTCTTACTTCATGTGGTTCATTATCATGCCCTTAAATTTAGACAGGTGAAAAAGTTAAAGGGTAATTTTAAAAACCAAACTCATAACACAAGTATCTTTTTCATCAAAACTTATTCTTTATATAAAATTCGGTTTTCATAGTTTTAATGATAAGGAAGAAATTTTATTTAAGAAATATAAGTCTTGAAATTTTTAATTTATTGAGTATGTAATACAGTCATTTCTTTTGAACTTGAAATACGAGAATGACTTTATCAATAACACAAGTTATCAATGCATCAGCTATCAAAATATAATACTCGAGACTCGAGAGATTTATGGAGTACATTTGACTACATCTTACATATTTATGGGGAGAGTATTGTGCAAATGTACACCATACACACTTAAATCCATTATTGATGCAAATTTGGTAGCACAAATCATATAGTTGAAATGGAGAAATGGAGAATGGAGTTGGTTGGTACCCAATTGGGAAAACCAGCATCCATTCCTGTGGACTATCTTCTCTGGGAGACTCATATTTCCATCTCCATAGCCCAAATCCAAATACTTTCATCTCCCTAATCCCTAATTTGGAAGAAACAAGAGGAAATTGTACACGTGTCAACATGACCACGTAACCAATCTATGTCCCACACAACTCCGGCGCATTTCCTGGCCACACGATCAAACACAAATATAACATCCTCTTTGAACTGTCCGCTTAGCGGCGGAGTCAGGAAACACAGAGACTTGGATAAGGCCATGAAACCAAAGCTTAAACCCACAGAAACAACACCTTGATTTCTCAACACCCTCCCAAAAAATCCAACTTTGAGATTGAGTCCTAGTTGTTCATGGAGATTGAGAGCCACCCATTTGGTATTGGTTGCAATTCTGTAAGGCAAACTCAGAACCTAAAAAAACTTCTGATTTATCTCCACCAAATCCCTCTCTTTAGAAATTAAACCAAAAAAGATTAGAGCTTTTAAGTTTTTTCATAGATTCTGAGAGGTACCCTTTGTGTTTGAGCTGAAGTGAGCAAAAGGGTAGAGCTTAGTTTTGGAGTCTGCATGAGTGAGCAAGAGCACAGTTGGTGTTTCAAGTTTCGGAGGTTGAAGGAAAAAAGGCAATGGCTTTGGCTTTTGGTTCAACGGTTGCTCTCTCTCAGTGTTCTCTCAATTTCAATTCCTCTAGATTTCGCCATCGAATTGCTTCTCGCCAATGGTTGAATTTGAACCATGTTTCTGTTGGTTCTCATAGGTAAGCTCACGTTTTGGATTTGGGTTGTTCAGGCTTTATTGGTGCTTAACTAAGTGCAGTGCTGGTGCTCTAATTTGACTTTAATGCATTCAAAGTTTTAATCTTTGATAAAAATGTGTTGTGTGACTTCTGTGCTCTGTTGGGTTGCTGAAATGTGAAGAACAATGGGATGTACATTGTGGAGAATTTGCAATTTGTTTTATGCTATAGTACTTGTAAATCAATTACTATTTGAATCAAATTGGTGTGCGTGTATATGATAACCACTGCTTTAGCTGCTTAGATCGAGTAAGAGAGGACACTAGAAAATCAAGGTTCTTTCGTTTATCTGGGGAGATCAATGAAAGACTTGAAACAATAAAAAATTTCTTCGTCTTGATAAAGATCCTTGAATTCATCAGTAAACAGTTGGAGGAAAGTAAATGATAAGAAATATAACAAAACCATTGATCATCACTTGATAAGTATAGGAATGTGACCTATCAACCTCTTTTTCTTTGGGAACAGATTTGAGGGTATTAATGCAAGGTGTTCAATGACCAACACGGATCTACACTTCAACCATGTGGCTACTGAAAATGAGATGCAGGAGGAATCATCAGATGTAGGGATGGAGTGTTCGGTCCCAATTGTTCATCTCACACCTGATATCCTTGAGACTGAATCTTTGAGTTTATTAACTGAAGATACTTATGTGGATAGTCTCTTGATAACACTGCCTGTAAGTTTCACATTTTTCTTTTCTCTTTTCATTAGATTTCTTAACATTTGATTAATGTTATGTCCTTTGTGGACCTATCATGCCATTGTTTTCATAAGGTTTTGTCAAAAGAGGAGCAGCACACCCTTGCAGCAACTCCAGCCCATCCAATGGGATTGTATGGTAAGATCCTTCCACCCCAAATATAGATTAGAGCATTGTGATTTTTCTAATTTAAGCTGTCGTGTATGCACCATTCGAATAAAACAGTTGATGTCAATGATTATAGTATAAATCGTTGAGATGTTTCTGACCTGAATGATGTATTTTTCAGCTTTATATGCTAGTTGTCTAGCTGGAAATTTGGTGGAACAATTTTGGAATTTCGCTTGGCCCGCTGCTATTGCATTAATATATCCAAGCCTTTTGCCAGTGGCCCTTATGGGTTTTGTTAGTAAGGTTGCTATTTGCATTAATAAAGTTTAAAGGACCTAAAGAGTTACAGGTTGGAAAATACTCTTTCTGACTTTGCTCAATTTTGATTTTGAACAGCTTGCAATAATTGCTGGAGGTCCTATAGTAGGTACACTTATGGATCATTTCCCCAGAGTGTCTGCATATAACTGTCTTAATATTATCCAGGTACAACTTACCTTACCTTGTAAATCAGATGTATGTTGAACAACTCTCCTGAAGTTTTGTAATCTTACCCTTTCTCTCTTAGGCAGCTGCTCAGTTATTATCTGCAACAATGATAATTCGTGCTCATTCAGTTCCACCTTCTGCATCGTCCCTCCTTGTCCGTCCCTGGTTCATTGTACTTGTATTGAGTGGTGCTGTAGAGAGGCTATCTGGTGTAGCATTAGGAGTTGCTGCGGAGCGTGATTGGGTGGTGCAGGTACTGCATTTTCACCTTTCCTTGTTCCATTAAAATACAACATGAACATGCATGTACAAACTTTTGTCTTCCTATGCATCATGTTGTAAACGAGGATTTCTCTGTAAACAGTTGGCAGGAGTGAACAGGCCTATTGCACTCGCAGAAGCAAATGCCATTCTTAGTCGAATTGATCTACTCTGTGAGGTATTTGCTATTCTTATCTTTTCCTTCAAATGAATTTCTGCGTTGTATTATATGTTCATCGAGTAATATCTGACCTTTCCTTGAAATTTTATATGCAAACCGTCCTAAAATTGAATTTGGCTTATTCTACATCAAATTCCAGGGGATGCATATATCATGAGTTTTTGTGATTTTTGATAATTTATGTGAATCTTGAGGTGAATTGTATGTTCATGTATATACAGATAGCTGGGGCATCACTATTTGGCATTCTTATCTCGAAGTATGACCCAGTAACATGCTTGAAGTTTGCCACAGGTTTAATGGTGTGGTCGTTGCCTGTTGCAGTAATGCTCTTGTCCTTGCTCTTGTTGACTTTTCTGCTTGGATAACTGTCTCTTTTCATATTAACTATAAATTTCCAATTCTCAGATTGTTCTCGCATGTTTAACCAACAAGCTTTCTAGCGGGGTTCTTGACCGCCCTAAATGTTCACAAACCTGTTGTAGGACGTTTACTGAAGGACCTCTTCTTGATACCAACAATATAGGTAAACTTGAAAAAATATGTTAGTATAGGTTAATACAGTATATTCGATGGCTCTATCAAATATTAAATAAATAAAGATTTTTTTACTGTACTGACTGTTTTTTTTTTTTGGAATATCAGTGGATAAAGGTTTTGAAGCTATTAAACTTGGATGGAAGGAATACTTACAACAGCCAGTTCTTCCTGCAAGCCTAGCCTATGTCCTGCTTTATTTTAATATTGTACTAACTCCAGGCAGTTTGATGACAGCCTATCTAACACAGAGTGGTATTGTGATACTTTTTCTTCTTATACATTTAAATTCTCTGGAAAAGACCTTGACTTCAATAAAATTCAAACCCCATAAGGGAATGATATACCTTAGTCAAACTAGATCTTTTCAACTTGCATTTTGCAGTAAGACAGAATGTAGTCATGTACATCAGACGGTTTTCTAACAGCTACTAGTTACTGGCCATACTGATTATTGCATGCACTTTGTTGGGTGCACTTATTCCCTTTGGCTTTTTAGGATTTAGGAGGTCAGTTGTTTTTTCAAAGGCACAATGATGAGAATTATGTATGTTGGTGTGAATCCCATCTTCACTGTTGATTTCTCTAATCTCTTCTGCAGAGATAGTTATAGTTTCCATATGCCTTTGCTTCATAATATATATTTTTTGGATTCTCTAAAAACCCGATTATAATTCCAAGATATTGTGACATTAACAGGTCTAAATCCATCTATCATTGGCGGTTTCAGTGGACTATGTGCCTTTATGGGTGTCGCAGCAACATATGTGTCGGCTAGCCTGGTCAGGCGACTTGGCATCTTAAAGGTCGCCTCATCTTCTTTATTCTCTTACATTCTTTTGTCATTTGTATTCTGTCTAGTTCTGAACGAGTTCTTTTACCAGGCTGGAGCAGCTGGGTTGATAATTCAGGCTTCGCTTCTCACCGTAGCTGTTGCTGTTTATTGTAGTAGATCTCCTTCCCAGCAAAGCCCCCTTCTTTTCTTCTTGTGCTTGATTGTAAGAATCACTTTTCTATTTCTTGTTCACAGTAAATTATAAATGAAGCTGGCACCTGTGATGCAAAAGAACTCGATGGTGGCCTCTAATACTAGCCTCATCTTTAGTGGATTGGGATGGTAGTTGGGTATTAGCAGCTAAGAAAATATATTAATGATCTGATTGGGTAGTGGAACTTAAGAGCTATAACATTATGTTGGATTCGCAAATATGACTGTGACCTATGATCATGATTACTGATTCTTAGATGGCTGATTTAATTCGGTTCATAATTTGATTTCAAATTAATATGAGATTTCTTATTTTACCTGCATCAGTTGATCAAATAGAACTAAATAGGATGTTAGAGAACGAGGGAGGAAATGTAGGCAAAAAGTGACCATAATATTCATCTGGATTCCCTGTATCACCCAGATTATTTCAGGGGAGTTTTGTGACAAGTGATTTAATGTAAATTGTCCTACTTTTGTATGCAGGTATTATCAAGGTTAGGACACATGTCATACGATGTTGTGGCAGCCCAGATTCTTCAAACTGGGATACCGCCATCCAAAGTAAATATCATCGGGACAACAGAAGTTGCTGTTGCTAGTCTGGCAGAGTCTGCAATGTTGGGAGTTGCGATTATTGCCAACGATGTTTCACATTTCGGATTTCTATCGATGCTGTCACTCCTATCAGTAGTTGCGGCAGCATGGATGTTCTGCCGGTGGTTGTTGAATCCAACAGATGAACAAAGAAGTCTTTTCTCATTTGATGCCCGCTGTTAATATTGAGGTACGTTCTGTCAATTGTCTTTCGACTTCATTAGCGCTGTCATAATAGATGCCCTCAATTTTTTCTAACCATCTTATATTGTCTACAGTTATCTGTGTGGGAAGGAGAGTTTGGGGTTGATCAGAAACAGGATATAGTAATACTTTATATGGTGCCGGTAAGACGCCTTTGTATTATGGATATAGATTAAGCTCTGATGGACCCTTCTTGTACATACATTTTGTAAATCATTTATTTATTCAAAATCTTTTCGTGTCAGTAAAGCTTTGTGTATGTGCTGAATCATTTCTTTTTCTGGGTTGGAAAAAAAAAAAAAAAACAGTGGGACTTGTGAGCCATACTACATATTACATTCAAAAACATGGAAATAGGATTATTAGTGATTCTTGATGAAATAATGAGGCGAAGTTGTGATTTGAAATAACTTGCGAACGATTTCCTCCAAAATCTCTGAGCTTGCATGAACAAAATTTTGAGTACAAAGGACTCCATGAGTCTCAAGTCTGACTTCTTGTCTTGGTGATCAAGCAAGACTCAACGTTTTAAGTTTCCTTTTCTCAGTGATCAACTAAGAAAAATTTCAACTTCTTTTCTTTTCTGTGTGATCAAGATTGATTTAGTTTTTCACCGCCAACAAGATAAATATGCAAAAATGAACTTCATGACCACCTGGTAGAAGAACTATCGAATAATTAATAGTACAGAAAATATTACCAAAAATCAAATAAGTTTCAAAGAGCTGGTAGCTTGTAAAACGGACTAAAACCTGAGGTTTTTCACAGTTGAAACGTTGGCACAACTCATAC
The DNA here is from genome assembly GCA_025331145.1 of Rosa persica. Taxonomy (NCBI): domain Eukaryota; kingdom Viridiplantae; phylum Streptophyta; class Magnoliopsida; order Rosales; family Rosaceae; genus Rosa; species Rosa persica. Next base: position 5,264,695 of record WFKR01000003.1, on the reverse strand, counting down.
TGGAGGTAGTTCGGTCTTCTCCACTAAGGTCATAGCATCTCCAGAGAGGCTTTGAAATGCCTTGGTCTTCATGTTATACACACCAAAATCATCATTGGAGATCGTTAAAAATCTGACGTCGTAATCTGTCATAATCAATTATCTTGATTGAAGTATATGCAATCCGCTAGCTTGACTTCTTGAAGAACTTGAGGTCAGAACAGATACTGTATTCATATTGCCCGCAAAGAGAGCCGCATCACCTAAACTTCTTTTCTCAACCCAATCACTCTTACCGAAACTCAGTTCGAATATTTTGAACTCTTGTGTCACGAATTTTCCACCTTCCCTTATCATATATCTTTGCACCAACATTAATTTTTTCTCATTTAAATCCACGATATATCTTTATGTATTCCGCTTCGCATGGTGCAAACTGTTCAATCAACTTCTTTACATATGAGTTGGATTGAGCAGTAATATCCAAAGAGATAAGTTTATTCCAAGCACCAACAGCATAAAATATATCTTCAGAGTAAAGAACTTCTTCAATCCCGAAACTATAAACAGGAGTCCATATAATGTCTTTACCAAGTCTAATGAAAGAGGGTCTACACCCTCTGTGATATGTGATCACAACAACACAATCTTCTGCGTCTAGTATTGGGTCAGCTGAAATCATAGCCTTTTTGACAAAACCTTCACATTGTTCAAGAGGAGGAAGAGGAATTGTTGAGTTTTGTTTCTCTTCGATGCCTGTGACCTTGAGAATGCGTTCACCAAGGTTACTGACAAATCATATTCCACAATGACTAACCATCCTTTGGAAGATCCACGAAAATGTTTCCCCGGCACGTTTATTTGCAAATCTAGAACTTTGTTATCCATAATGCTGTATACGTTCCATGTATCCTCTCTGTCACCAGTAATAAAAAGCATTGGAGCTTGATGACGAGTTAGCATCTTGGCAAGGCTTTGATTATCCTTCGCAACACGAAGCCATGAAGTACAAACAACGCTATTAGAAGCTACAAAATTATAGGCTTACCTGCTTCCACACTCTTCTTGGTTCAGAAGTCTTCAGTCTTCCTTGTTTTAAGACTTCTCCTCACTCTAAAGTCTTCTGCAGTAAAGTCTTCTAGGTCCAAGTTTTGGCTCACAGTTAGGAGTTATTAATGATGCACAGTCCTTGACCCGTTGGTCACTGGCTTGCTGTATATGTCTTCCTCTTTATATAGTCTGTATCTTGTACATGTTTTAGTGTGATCAATAGACAAACACCAACATTCAAATTCAACAAACGCTGAATCGCAGCAAAAAGTTTGATAGCATCTCTAATCTCTCTAAAATCAAAAATAAAAGGTAGTCGGGCAAATTTGCCCAATCCGATTCCATAGTTCCAACCCTGGAACTCTTATATTTAAATCCAGAGAGGGTATGCTATACTCTCCACAAAGAATGTGATTGTAATTTGTAAAAGCTAAAACAAACTTGGTCTCCGACTCCAAGTGATTACCCTAGGTCAAAACTAGGTTTTTATTGGGTTTTCAGCTCTTCTGTACGGCGTTATATTTATTTTTTGTCACATTAGCCTAAGAGTAACTGTGTTAGAGAGCCTGAGAAATCTTAGGTGCCCCAATTGCCTTTATGGGCAATCTGGTCGGGTTAATACAATATTGTTGGGTTAAATATTTCATATTTGTGAGCAGCACGTACGTTTTTGTATGTTGATAGCTCTGATGGACACGTCTTGTACGTACTCAAAATCATTTTGTGCTAACAAGCTTTGCATATGTGTGCTGAATCATATATGGGTTGTTTCATTTGTTAAACATGAAAAAGGAATGAAAAGAAATCAGTGAATCATATGAATGACGTGATTGTTAGAACCAAAATACATATCGAGTCAAAATAGAGATGATATATACCTATATGTTTAAAAACAAGAGAAATTGACACACAGAAAGACAGAGTAATATTTCAGAGAGAATGGAAATTCAAGTGAGTTTATTCATCTCATATAAACGGGTATGTAATACTCGCAATTTTCATTTTACATTCGAGTAATTGTGTTGAACGACTATTATGATATTTCACGAATATTATTCGATAATAATTCACTTTTAGAATTATCGAAGTTTCGAAATGATTATTTTTAACGAAAAGCTCGAAATGCTCGGTTTGAGAAATCGACTTTTTCTACGTGCAAAATTTGGGGAAACTTCCTTCGTAAAGGTTGTAGAGCTCGTCGATACGAGTCCGTGCATATGCGGAACACGTTGTCCGGATTTTTTTTGAATTAGTTATAGAATTTAGAAATTATTTCTATTCTGGTATAAATAAGAAAAAAACCCTAGCTATTTTCAGAAGCCTTCCATTTTGGTCCGGCCTCCTTCCATTTTCGAAAGCACTATTCATCATCTCCTACCTCCGTTCCTCTACCGAAAGCGACTGAGAGAGAGAGCAAAGTTCACCATAATCATTCTCCCTCCACAGGCCACCTCTCGACCTCAAACCAAGTCCCAGGCGTTCGTCTCGAGCTGCTCCACCTCCTGGAAGACGTCGATTCCACCGGCAAGGCCTCCAGCTCCGGCGAAACCGTCCGAAACAGTCGGACCCGAAAACAAACCAAAACAAGCTCCTTGCGTTTTCGACCACCAAACTAAGTGAAACTCGTTCCTCTACATCTACTCAACCTCCTGAAGCTCCCAGAAGCAGTTTTACAAGGCGGTGCGGCCTACAGCGGCGACGGCACGGCCCGAACCGAAAAGGTTCGTTTTCGGTTCGATCTCGATATCTCGAGCTACAGGCCACCATTTCACTTGATTCTTGGCTCATTGAACTCGCCTCAACTTCCTCTATAAGCACCAAGAAGGGCTGGAACTGGGTCAAACTTTTTCACGTTCGTCGGAGCTCGACCCCGTACGGATCAAAACAACCAACTTTCGATCCAAATATCTCGAGCTATACACGATCGTTTCTTGTGATTCTTGGCTTGTTAAGTTCGCAAGGAAGTTCTGAACAAGTTTCCATAAGGGATCGAGGTGTGAGGTTGCATTTTTCACGTCGGTTTTCAAGCTCGCCGGTTTCTGGAAATTTTCCGGCCGCCGACTGTAATTGGTACTTTTCGATCCATTCCCGTCATTTTTTGGTCTTGTGCTAGTTATGAAAGTTGCTCAGAATGATGAAACGAAGGGGACAAGCTCGGCCCCGACACCATTGGTGGTGGTCGATGGCGGCTCTGTCCCTAACTCCCGTGGCCCTTTCCGGCCACCTCCGGAGGTCTAAAATTTGGTTTCTATCCATTTTATGATTCTATGTTTCAATACGATCATTTCGGCGTATTATACGCATTTTTCGGATATCGTATGAATTAGTTATGAATTTTGTGATTTCGATCGATTTCGATCGTTAGATTTTTGATCTGTGAAATTAGGACCGTCAGATGAACTTGTAAATTTGTTATGATGATCATATGACTGTCCCAGAGGCTTTGTGTGGTCATGGGTGAAGATCCGATCGTTGGATCTTCGTATATGTGCAAAACGGTAATTAGGGGAGCGATTCATGAGAAACCGCTCGTTGGATTTTACTGAAATTAGAATCCGGCCGTTAAATGGTAGTTCAATTATGTGTTGGAATTATTTGCTAAATTTGAATCATATTTGATTAGGTGATTGACGGATTGTATTTGAGTGGGCTATTTCGGCGTTAATTATATTGTATTGAAGACGCAGCGGGAATATCGGGGTGAGTAAAACTCACGTGATTCATATTACTAACCGAGCGTTTTAAATTTAATTATTTTTGGTAATTGTGTGAAAAATATTTGCGGATTAAATATTTGTTTTAAAATTTCATGGACTTGAACCACCACGGTCCATAGGTAAGTAAAATGAATTTTAATTATACAAATGAATTTCATGATTTCTTGTGTGAACTATAGATGGTATTAGTGGTCATTCCTGAGTGGATGATTACGTATATATATATATTTACGTGGAAAATATATATTGATGAGTGGATTGTTGAGTGATGATTTGATTGAGTTGAATTGATGAATTGATTATATTTCGATTGTGTAATTCCATGATAATATGGTGTATCTTGGTTGGGTTGATTTCAGTATGTGATATTATATGTTGTGCTCATTTATGGGTTTAGGGTCGACGTAGTGACCGATGTGGGGTAATCGGACGCTCTAATCCTGGGTGGATGATGGGATACGATTGGTTGAGTATGTGGAATTATCGGACGTTCTAAATATGTATATAGGTATACATATTGATGAAATACGATAATGATAAATATGTCGGATGTCATAACCTAGGCCAGGTGACGGACTACGATTCAGTTAGAGCTCTAGTCTGTCATGTACCGTATTTTTATAAATACGATGTGTGAGGTTTTGTGGAGAAAGATGTGAGTTGGGGTCGTCTTGATTTATTGTATTGGTATTTGATTGAGATTGTTAGTACTTCATGGTTGTGGAAACGGATGAGTGTTGACTTGAGTAGAATTGATTATGATTAAATTAAACAACAGTCTTTTCTTTTACTCATACGAGCTTTCATAAGCTTACCGGGTTTTGTGTTGTTCCAATCCCGGTACACTATTCAAATGGTGTAGCGGATATTCCTGCAGGTCAGGATAATCAGGGAGGTGACCGAGCTGCTTAGGTGTTACAGCAGTTTTTGTTATTTCATTTAGTTGTGAGGTGTGTACGCTCATTTAGAGCTTTACAGTTCATTTTGGATTTGAGTTGTAATAATTAACAGAGATTAAATTCGGTTTGATTTTATTTCGTGTGGTGAGGATGTTAAGAAAAGAAATTTTCAGGATGATTATTTGAGTTCGTAGTAATATCATGTTTCGAATTTTGAATTTTTATTCTAAAATTCGGAGCGTGACAGTTTGGTATCAGAGCGTAAGGTACATATTTGGTGATATGTCAATACTTACCGAGTGATGGCCCGTCTGCAACGGATCCCCATCGTGTGCTCTTTGGTATTGACAATGTCATTGGGCATGTGAGTGCGTTAGGTTGGCTAGGAATGTTAGTACGTTTAAGAAATTTAGGCAGCGTCATGCATGCTTAGTACTTGGTTAATATGGACTTGCATTTGACTTATGCCTTGTTTAAGTGTTATGCGTGTATTAATCAAGTATATCATGCTTATTAGGTAATGGAGATTGAGGGAAACGAAGCCAGAGGTCGAGGTAGAGGTAGACCTCGTGGCAGGGGTAGAGGCTGAGGAAGGGGTAGGGCCCCTCCGGTCGAAGAAACATCCGAGACGGAGGTAGAGGCACCTTATGAGAATCAGCCTATTCCTCCCGTGACCGTGGTTGATAATCCTGCTCGCTTGCTGATGCTAGCAAGGGAAATTACTCGCTTGAGAGTAACCAAGTTTGGAGGAGGCACTGATTATATGGTGGCGGATCGATAGATAGAGGATTTGCAGACCTATTTCGATATGCTTGATTGCACTTTCTAATAAAGACCCATTTATGGCCAACAGGCTTTGTATTTGGGGATGTCAGCGTTATAGACCCAAATACCTGTCTCTTTGTTAGTGAATCCAATTCAGTCTAGATCTCATCTTTCCATTTAGGCCAATCTGCTCTTCGTTGACATTCTTCAATGGAGCGAGGTTCGATATCATCGTATTCTATAATTCTTTTTACAATATGATATGCAAATGCATCATCAATAGCCATAGAATTTCTATCCATCATCATATGTACACTGGTGTAATTCATGGAGATCTCTCTATTCTCTGGAATTGGTTCTACTATTGGAGCGTCCTCCAATGAAGTCTCTTGGACAGAACCATAATCCGGAATTTTTTCATAAGATGGATTATTTGTATCGATGATTAATGGATTATTTTGTGTCAAGCTCGCTTTATTTCTTGGGCGAGAATCCATCCAACCTATAGGCCTCCCGAGCTTTCTGACAGGAGCCATGGGTCTAGCCACTGCATCACCCATAGAGGGGATGTCATGTCCTTTAGTTTTAGGAACATCAATCCTTGCAGGTACGTTTGCAGCAGGTATGTGTGATCTTGTCACTTTAGTGATATCAGAAAACGCATCAGGCAATGATTCTGTTACGTTCTGAAGATCGAGAATCCTCCGCACTTCTATTTCAGACTGTGTGGTTCGGGGATCAAGATGAGACAAAGTGGGGACAGACCACGACAATTCCTGTCTTTTCTGTTGAACATTAATGTTCTTATCTCCCCCTAATGAAGGGAAGACTGTCTCATCAAAGTGACAATCCGCAAATCTAGCGGGAAATAGATCACCTGTCAAGGGTTCTATGTAGCGGATAATGCTTGGAGTATCATATCCAACATAAAGGCTTAAGCGTCTTTGAGGACCCATTTTGGTGCGCTGTGGCGGCGCAATTGGCACATAGACTGCACACCCAAATATGCGTAAGTGTGAGACATCAGGCTCATACCCAGTTACCATCTGGCTCAATTTCCAAGAATCATTGTGAACACTCTTAGTTTATTGATTACGAATGATCTTAGTTCGTTTGGCGTGAATTTCTATAATTCCGCTTTTGATTGTAAGTTCCTAAGAAAAAGGAAAAAGGAGAAAAAATAAATAAAAACTCAAAAAACGGGAACTTTTAGTAAAGAATACCTTGAAATAGTGTTGCCGAAAATTTTGACCGGAAAAATTATCGGAGGTGATCGGAAGGATCGTTGGAAAAAGTCGAGAAAAATCGTCCGAAAAGTCGCCGGAAAAGTGTTGAAAAGTCAAAGTAAAAGTTGTTGGAAAGTCGCCCCGCAAATCTATCGACAGATGTGTCGGCAGCTGCTCGGCAGATGGCTCAGTAGCTGCTGTGCAGGGGTCTCGGCAGCTGCTGCGCCGCTCTCTACAGCACCTCGGCAGATCCTCGGCAGCACTCGGCAGATCCTCGGCAGCACTCGGCAGCACCTCGGTAGCACTTGGCAGCGGTCCGGTTCGGGTTTTCTGCTTCCGGCGGCCGGTTCCGGCGATTCTGAGACCGTTTCCGGGCTTCTGGAATCAAGGACTTTGATATGAGCTATGGTTTGGGGATTTTTTGTAGGTTTGGAAAAATGACTTCGATCGATGATGAACTCTTCTTTCGTCAATTTTCGATTCTAATTCTAGAGCAACTTCGTGCTGATAACATGTTTAAGAACAAGAGGAATTGACACACAGAAAGAGAGGGTAATATTTCAGAGAGAATAGAGATTTCAAGTGAGTTTATTCATCTCATACAAAGGGGTATTTATAGGAATACATTTGAAGTGTGAAAGCTCAAAGAGAAAACCAAAATGATAACCTTCTTGATGATGATTTTCTGCCATGCTTGTTGCTCTTTGGTAAAGCATGTTACATAAGTCTTCATACACTCAAATACCTCTGATTATACGCTCAAGTATCTATCCAAATACTTTACGTATTTGTTTACATGATATAGACATACATAGTATTTATACATTTATACTACAACAATATACTAGATCAAAACATGTATATAAATTACTGCAGATTACCAGAATTTATAATTAAACTCGGGATTGAAAACATCCTATCAATCCTGTATCTGCAGAAAACAATAACATAAGAACATGGATGCAGAGACTTACTTGATGCACTTGCATTGTCCATGACAGTCTTCTCCTGAATCCACCTTGATTTTCTCTTAGTAATGGGACTAATTTTGAGAAAAAAACTCGTGTTTCAGAAGGGACAAGTCTGACATTCATATAGAGGCTTTGCATGACAGTTTCATCCATAAAGAAACTGTCATTTGCTCAACTGTTTTATCAAACCATCAACTGCTTATTAACTGCACAGATTTTGAATTTAAATACAAACTTATCCATAACCAAAATTAAATAATAGCTTGTATACATGTAATTTTAAACTCTGATCAATTTTCATAATTATATATATACACATGTATATCTGCATATCAGTAAAACTTTGTGCAATGTCTAGTTCTATACATAAGCTATATCATTAGCTTACAATCTCCCCTTGAACTTGACATTGCCTTAAGTCATGTCTGAATACTATCACACATCATATATATACATAAAATTGATCGAATGGAGAATGCACTGTGAGTTTAAAACACTTAAGTTATTTAAATTCAACTGATTAAGAATTCTGTCAATAATGCCTGCTTAAAGGAACCTAAGAATAGTATGGTGAATAAAGATAAACACCAGCATTCTAAGATCACCTTGCAACAGACTAATATCACATGAATTTCTGCTACAACAACAGTATAAGCATACTTTGTGTTATAAATGCATTCAATCACAGGCATGCTCGAAGTCCTACCAAAATTTCTAAATTAATAGAAACAAAGCAAATGATATTCCACTGTAAAATTTTATCACAATCTGCATCATATACATATTGCCATTCAGTGAATTGCAAACTGAAAGTTGTACAACTTGATTTTAGCAGATAATTAATTGGATAAAACCTTAATAATATAACTGCATTTTATTGATCATATCACAACTTAAATAACAGAACTACTAGTCAATACTAACTTGTGAGATAAAGCTGATATGTTCTTCAACATTAAATAGTGTCTGTAATGCCCATATTTGTAACATGTTTCACAAATTCAGCCACTGGTAAAGCCTTAGTCAATGGATCTGCTAACTGCTCTTTTGTTCCAATCTTTACAACTTCAATTTCATTATCTCTAACACTTTCCCTTACTGCAAAGTACTTGACATCAATGTTTCTGGAACCTGAGGACCTCTTGTTATTCTTTGAGAAAAAGACTGCTGATGCATTATCACAATAAATTATTATCACAATAAATTACCATAGGCTTTTCAATAGAACTTATCAATTTCAAATGAGAAATAAAATTTCTCAGCCACAATGCATGACCTGTTGCCTAAAAAATGGTAATGTATTCAGCTTGAAAAGTTGATGTTGCTGTCAAGGTCTGTTTGGCAGTCTTCCATGAAATGGCTCCACCTGCTAGAAGAAATATATAACCATATGTTGACTTTAAATCATCCATGTCTGATTTGTAGGATGCATCTGTATAGGCCTCCACTTCCAGTTCTTGTTCATTTAATTTTCTGTAAACTAGCATGTGATTTCTGGTTTTCTTCAAATATCTTAGTACTTTCTTGCCTGCTATCCAATGCTCATGACCTGCATTTGATTGAAACCTTGAAAGCATGTTTACTGCAAATGAAATATCAGGCCTTGTACAAATTTGAGCATACATCAAACTCCCCACCAATCTTGCATATGGCACATTCTTCATGCTCTCTACTTCCAACATATTTTTAGGACACTGACCCTTATAGAGCCTATCTCCTTTAGATATTGGTGCATCACCTAAGTTGCAGCCTTGCATTCCAAATCTTTGCAATATTTTATCCACATAATTCTTCTGAGATAGACCTAAAGCATATTGCTTTCTGTTTCTGGTTATCTCAATGCCTAGCACATAATGTGCTTCTCCCATGTCCTTCATATCAAATTGACTCAAAAGAAAGGCTTTCGTTTCTTTTAACAAACAAATGTTGCTACTTGCAAGTAAAATGTCATCAACATACAGAATGAGCAAAATAAAATTTCTCCCATTGGTCTTAAGATAAATGCACTCATCTAATTTATTTTCCAAAAAACCAAATTGAGTGATTACCTTATCAAACTTGAGGTACCATTGCCTGGAAGCTTGCTTAAGACCATATATTGATTTCTTGAGCTTGCAAACCTTGCTTTCATCTTCTGCAAAACCATCTGGTTGCAACATATAAATTTCTTCATGCAAATCACCATTCAAAAATGCAGTCTTGACATCCATTTGGTGTAACTCAAGATCAAAGTGTGCTACTAGGGCCATGATGACTCTGAATGCATCTTTGGTTGAGACTGGAGAGAAAGTCTCATTATAATCAATTCCTTCCTTCTGATTATAGCCCTTAGCCACCAATCTAGCTTTGTATCTCTCAATCTTCCCATATGAATCCCTTTTTGTTTTGAACACCCATTTACATCCTATAGGCTTGGCATTGCATGGTTTGTCAACCAAGGACCACACACCATTTTGTGCCATGCTGTGAAGCTCATCCTTCATTGCCAACCTCCATTTTGCACTATTTATTGACTGCATAACTTCTGCAACTGAGGTTGGATCATCCTCATCTCCAATGTCAGTTTCTTCTATAGTTAAATACACTTTATAATCATCTGGTATGGCTGATTTTCTAGCTCTTGTAGATCTTCTCAAGGCTATAGGCTGTGGTTCTTCTATTGGTGCTACATTCACATTAACTTGATGTTCTTCTTGCCTTTGTACTTCAACTTGCTGCTCACTTGCAATTTGTTCATTCTGAACATTATCCATGGTATGAATTGTAGTTCCTGCTTGCTGTGCTATAACTTCGGCTTGTTCATCATTTGGAATGAGATTTAAATCCAAATTTGAATTGCTGGTGCAGTTCTGATCTGGGATTGCTAACTCACTACCATCCTGGTATACAAACCATTCTTCTATATTGTTATCTGCTTGTGAAGTTTCCATATCAGCTTCAATATCTTTTCCAGCATTGTTATCAAAGACTTCATCATAGAACGTGGCTCTCTGTGATTCTACAATTCTTGTACTTTTTCTTGGACAATCAAATCTGAACCCCTTTGATTTTTCACAGTAGCCAACAAAATAGCCACTAACTGATTGTGAATCAAGTTTTCCATATGCTGCATTGTGAACTCTGATCTCTGCATTGCAGCCCCATACATGAAAGTGATTCAAACTAGGTTTATATCCACACCAAGTTCAAAAAGGGTTTTTAGCACAGCCTTGCTTGGAGTTCTATTGCAAATATAATTTGTTGTTTTTAAAGCTTCTGCCCACAGAAATTTTGGCAGTCCTGATCTCACTATCATGGTCCTAACCATGCTAATCAATGTTCTATTTCTCCTTTCTGACACTCCATTTTGCTGTGGAGTATATGGTGTAGTGTATTGTGCCATTATTCCACATTCCTGCAAGTACAAAGCATAAGGACCCTTATGTTGTCCTCGTTCAGAAAACCTGCCATAGTACTCACCTCCCCTATCTGATCTGATAGACTTAATGGCCATGCCAGTTTGTTTTTCAACATCAACCTTATAGATTTTGAAGAATTCCAAAGCTTGTGATTTTTCAGAAATTAAATAGATATGCCAATACCTTGAAAAATCATCGATGAAAGTTATGAAATAGCAGTTTCCACATATTGTGTTAACTGGAAAAGGGCCACAGATGTCTGTATGAATCAATTCAAGCAAATGCTCACTTCTTTTTTATCTTGTCTTTCTAGTATTTGTCATTTTACCCTTTAAACAGTCAACACAAGTTTCAAAGTCAGCAAAGTTTAAATGAGGCAAAATTTCTTGTTTAACCAATTCAACTAATCTTTGTTTTGAAATATGACCAAACCTTTTGTGCCACAGAAAAGATGAAGAATCACAAAATTTTCTCTTTGAACTTGGTATGTTTAGAAAGAAAATATCTTTGCTTTCATTTTCTGCTGAAATATTTGTGCAATTAACACACCAGTAAACATTCAAAAGTGCAGCATCACCAAAACATTTCAAATTAAAATAGAACTTCATAACTTTATTATTACTAGAGAAGCTGAAGCCATTGTTTGCTACAAATTGAGATCCAGAAATCAAGTTCCTACTTATACTTGGAATACAATAGACATTGCTCAATACTAATACATAATTATTCCTAAACTTGAGTTTGACAATTCCTACAGCCTTCACAGCCACCCTTTGGCCACTCCCAGTACACACCCTTGTCTCATTCTTTCTTGGGATTGAAATCTCTGACAATCCCTGTAATGAATTGACAATATGAATAGGGGAACCAGTGTCAAACCACCAAGAATTGTCATGCACATAATCATTTGACTCAAAACTGAAAACAGATTTGGATAAAAAAAACTACCTTTCTTTTTCAGCCAAGGTTTGAAACCCTCACAATTTTTCTGAAAGTGACCTGGTTTCTTACAAAAGAAACACTTTATGCCACCTGCAGGTCTATACTTCATTTTATCAACATCAGATTTCATAACAGTTTTGGAAGTGCTTACAGAGGTACCTGGCTTGGAGTTTCTGTTTCCAAACTTCTTTTTGTACTTGGTTTTGGTCATCAGATTCACAGTCATGTCAGTTCCTTCTTGCTTCTCTTTCTCTTGCTCAACTTCTACACACAGTGATATCAATTCATTCACACTCCATTTCTCCTTTTGAGTCTTGTATAGTGTCTTCAACTGAGAATACTCACTTGGAAGTGAGTCTAGAAGCATGTACACCAGGAATGAATCATCAATGGCCATGTTCAATGCTCTAAGCTTTCCAACAATGTCTGAACCTCTCATTATATACTCTCTAACATTTATCTTCCCATTGAATTTCATTCTTGCAAGAGACCTCACCAGATTCTGCACTTCAGCTTTGTCTGAAATTTTAAACTTTTCTGCAATAGAATCAAAGAACACTTTGGCTAATTCTGAATCAGGTACACTACCCCTCACATTTTCATGCATGCTTTTCTTGATCATGATCAGTGCCATTTTGTTATGCTTGTACCATTTGTCATGCTTTTCCCTTGCTTCTCTACTAGAACTTTCAGTCACTGCTGCTGGTGGATTCTCCTTCAAAACATGATCATAATCCAATATTCCCAGATTCAGTTCTATGTCACCTTTCCATTTCTTAAAATTTGAGCCATTCAGAAGCTCAATTTGATTGATACTCATTGGAAAGTGCATAGCTGCATGTGAAATGATCAACCAAATTAAACTAGTGTAACTTAATACCAGAATAAACTGAATATCTCATAACTTGGATGAAATGTATACATACAGTAATATGAATTTATCAATTTCAAGACTCTGACAACCTTTGTGGTGTACAAATCTCTATTGATATATGAATATCCATCTACTTATTATATATACCAGATTAACCAAATGTTTGGAACTGTATTTCTTTGGAAATGTCCAGCAAATTTATTTTAAGTTTCATAAATCTGTGATCCTAAATGATAAAGCATCCGTATCACTTATCTCATTTACATGAAGCCACTTTGGCAGCATACATGAATTCAAGATATATGTAAGTTTGATGCAAATAATCTCTTCTGGTATACATTATGGCCACTTTGACAGCACACAATGTATTTGACATTATACCAGTAACTTTATCAACATATTCATATGTTAATGTCTCATCAAAATTCTGGTCACAGATAAATAAATGTATATATGATGATCATATACATTCGAAGTAATATACAGACAATAAGATGTCACAGATCTAAACGATATAGTCTTGAATATGTATATTGCAATACATGTCTAAATGCGGATTAAAACAGTTTAATTCCCCAGAATACATAATTTCAATACAGTTAAATTATTTAACATGCCAATGATCTATATATAGTGGCTCTGATACCAATTGTTAGAACCAAAATACATATCGAGTCAAAATAGAGATGATATATACCTATACTAGATCAAAACATGTATATAAATTACTGCAGATTACCGGAATTTATAATTGAACTCGGGATTGAAAACATCCTATCAATCCTGTATCTGCAGAAAACAAGAACATAAGAACATGGATGCAGAGACTTACTTGATGCACTTGCATTGTCCATGACAGTCTTCTCCTGAATCCACCTTGATTTTCTCTTAGTAATGGGACTAATTTTGAGAAAAAAACTCGTGTTTCATAAGGGACAAGTCTGACATTCATATAGAGGCTTCGCATGACAGTTTCATCCATAAAGAAACTGTCATTTGCTTAACTGTTTTATCAAACCATCAACTGCTTATCAACTGCACAGATTTTGAATTTAAATACAAACTTATCCATAACCAAAATTAAATAATAGCTTGTACACATGTAATTTTAAACTCTGATCAATTTTCATAATTATATATATACACATGTATATCTGCATATCAGTAAAACTTTGTGCAATGTCTAGTTCTATACATAAGCTATATCATTAGCTTACAGTGATCAGATAATGGGAACTTATGATCTACATCATTATGTACGTTAGATTCGAAGGCCCCAGCAGTAGGCTTGCTGATGATTCTTGACAAGATAGCGAGGCAAAATGAGGCTAGCTAGCTAGTGTTCTGATCTCAAATATCTTGCGTATCTTGAATCTCCTCCACAATTCGTGAGCTTGCATGAACTAGATTCAGAGACTCACATACCACTGTTCAATTGTCTTCTTTTCTTGGTGATGAAACAAGACTCAGTTTTCTAAGTTTCATTCCTCGGTGATCAAGTTCTTAATATCTCAAATTTTTTTCCTCTCTATGTGATCCGAGTAAGATAGAAATTTTCAAGTTCTTAAGTTGACGAAAAAAAAAAAACTGGGCTATTTTTAAGTACTGGCCTGTTCCTCTGTGTATCTACAAAGTATATAAAATTTTAAGTGCATAATAACTAGGCCCATGCATGCGCTCGAGGGAAAATTTCTAGCACAAAGTAACTTACTTCCATTTATTGAAATAAAATTTCGCAATAAAATCTTTTTTTTTTTAATAAACACTTACTTCAGCCTTGCGAAAAAGTTTAACAATTGTTCATATATTAACAATTCATAAAATATTACCAAATGTGAAATTGTAAAACCTTCACATGCAAAGCCTCTCACAATTGAAAAGTTGGCACAACCCAAATTGGAGGTGGTTTGGTCTTCAAACACTAAGGTCCCGTTTGGGATTGCTTCGCTTTTAAAAAAAAAATCAGCTTTTGTTTAAAATTTTAGATTTTATTGTGTTTGGTAAATAAATAAAAATAACTTTAATTGAAAATTACAGGTTATTGGCAGAAGGTTGCTTTTAGAACATGCTTTCAATTAAAAGTTTAAAACACGCTCTGTAGTTGTTTTATAGATTGACAGCACTTTTAAAAGTATACCAAACACAAACTTATTTTAATTCACAGCTGCATCAGCAGTTTTTTTTTGTTTTTTTTTTTTTTAAGTCACAACGATCCCAAACTAACCCTAAAGTCATATCATCTCTGGTGAAGAGCTTCCAAATGCTCTTGGTTTTCCGGCATACACACACCAAAATCATCATCATATACAAAATTGAAAAGCTCGACATCGAAATCTGCCAAACATTCATTATCTTGGTTAAAGTATATTCAGTCCGGCCGGCTGATACCTTGAAAATTTTGACGTCGAGATACATATTGTATTTGCATCACCCACAAAGAGAGCCTTATTACCCAAGGTTTCTTTGTCAACCCATTAACACTAACCAAAACTCAATTTGAATACTTTAAACTTTTTCGTCACAAGTCTGTGATCTTGCCATGCCTCATTGTATCATCAATTCATCATTAATTCTTTCTCATCTGAATCCGCAAGATCTCTCTTGATGTTTGCCACTTTCCACAATACCGGCCTGATTGGTGCTATCAACAGATATAAGAGAATCCGCAAGATATCTCTTTTATGTGTGAAGTGGATGGAGTTGTAATATCAAAAGATATAAGTTTATTCCAAGTACCGACAGCATAATACTCATCTTTATCAGACTCGAGCATAAAGAACTTGTTCAATCAAGGTAATATAGGTCCATGTTGTCTCTTTCTCAAGTCTAATAAAAGCGAGTCTAGTTGGAATCTCATCCATGACAATACAATCTTCTGCATCTGATGTTGGATCTGCTGAAATAATAGCGTTCTTGACACAATCTTTAGATGAGCCAAAAGTTGGATGAAGCAATCAAGCAAAGGAGAAAGGCGAATGCTTGCATTTTGTTTCTCTTTCCTCAATATGACCTTAGAAAATGCATTTACCAAGCTTACTGAATAATCTTTTTCCACGATTTCTAGCCATCCTTTGAAAGCCCACAAAATCACGTAGTTGATATACTGTTTTGCATATCAAGAACCTTGATAACAAGGATGTTGTATACATTCCACGTATCCCTTCTATTAATACTAGCAATCAAGAGCATTGGTTATTGAAGGTTGACGGCAGGTTAACATCTTGGCAAGGCTTAGGTTGTTCTTTGCAACATAAAGCCATGATGACGTACAAACAACACTGAATGGCAAAAAATCTGTTAGCTCTAAAATCAAATACAAAAGTCTCCAGCAAATCTACCCAATCCGAATCCATAGTTCTAACCCTAGACCTCATGCTTTTGAATCCAGAAGACGTTTTGCTCCTAAAAGAACCTCTCCACCTATTTATCCCTATTTCTTGTGTATACCATTAACATTCTTTGTCAAAGCTAAAAAAGTTGGTCTCCATTGTGATTTAGGGAAGTGACCACCGTGCCATGCATGAGAAGTTTAAGATAGTTTAAAACAGTAACTGTAATTCTTTTAGTTGATGCCAAATGGGGTACCGAGTCCGAGAAAGTTTATGTGCCCGAGTCGTGTTCATGGGTAATCGGGTCGGTTTAAATACAATAGCATCTGCGGGCATCGGGTTTCGTTCTTGTGAGCAGCACGTACCCGTCACGCTTGACCCCTATTCCAAGAAACATAGTATACTTGTAAGTTTGTGCAATTAAAATAAAGTTGTTATTTTATTTACTTTTTATCTTTTTATCAAATACAACCGATTTCATCTGGTATCATTTGGGTCTGTAGTACTAATCTCTTTGTAAGTAAGAGATCGGCAGTTCAAGTTTCATAAGATTAATTATTGTAATTTTTATTATTGATATATAAAAAAAATTATACCTGATAATTGTTGTAATTTTCAATTATTGATATATCAAAAAAAAAATTATAACCAATTTCAAAGAGTGCACAGATTATTGAAATTTGGTGAAGTGAGTCATTAAATTACTTTAATTTAATGTGTAATCTCAAACTTTGAGTTATCTAATTATTTGACTATTGAAATTCCGGAAATATAAGTCGTTAAATTACTTAATCTCAAACTTTATGTTATCTAACCATTTGATTTTCAGAATTTTAATACCATAAAAAACTGTAATCATTTTAAGACAGAATTTCAAAACACCGTAAAACTCTTCGGATATGGCAAACATTTCTAATTAAAAAAAAATATGAAAAGAATAATGGGAAGGTCCATCAGTCCATGTGTGAGGATGTGTGAGGTGGATCAGCTTTGTATTGAGATGAAGCTAATTTAAAAAGGACCGCACTCTCGAAAAGATGGCTGTCTTTCACTCTTTCATTCCAATCTTTTCTTGTTCTTTTTAATTTTTTTGGTAATAATAAAAAAAGGGGAAAATTAGGAACCAGGTTACAATGAGTCACGTGAAGCAAGGCAGGGAAGGGACTACTACCGCCAAAATCCAATTTCACGTCCCCGTGTTTGTCGCGTGTATTCTACGTCTCTTCCGCTGTCGATCTTCTGTCAACATCGCCGTTGGTAACAGTTCCTTCTTCTCGCGATATTTTGCGAAAACCCTAACTCAATATCTCGCGTTCCCTACAAAATCAAAATCAATAATACACTTGCTGTTGTAATAATTTTCAAGTCATTTGCTATCGTCGATCATTCGCGCTCTCGACTCTTGGAGAAACTACAAAACCATGGAGTTGATTCGTGGAAGGCATTGTTCTGTAAGGACTTGTATGATTGTTGGTGCATGTGGTTTGATGGGGATCAAAAAAATGTAATCTAAATTTGATATATCACGAATTGTCGTTAAAAAATAAGATTATTATTTATGAAAATGTGAATATAAGTGGTGTATGGTTGTCTTCTTACTTATGTCAATAAGGTGTTAAGTCATCTAAATGGTGCAACTCTTGTATTTACTTTTCACTAATGAGTTTGGAGTCCAGAATATATTACCAATGATAAGCCTGAGCAAATGAAGTCATCCGGACTTAGACAAAAGATCACATTTATAAGAAAGCCAAATAAAGTTAAAGTTACTTTATTCACGCGTATTTTAAAGAAAGTAGTGAAATAGTGTAACATTGATAGTCAATTAATCATAGAACTCATAATTATTCTGTTAGTTATTTTCAAAATTTGTAATATATAAATAATTTCACGAATTTAAGTGAGTGGATTAGAATGATTTTGGCAGTCGGCAAAACAAACTAATAATTAACACTAATATGAGTTTAGTGGAAATCACCATAATCAAAGGCAGCAAAACCTGTCATGTCTAGTCTGTTTGAGAAAAGAAAATCACCAATAACTCATTTGTTGGGTGAGGAGAAACTGAGACTGGTAGGAGGTCAATTTTCCAGAAGACACCCAATCTTTTGAAGTAAAAACCAAAACCATCCCATTTCCCCAAAACTAAAAAGAATTTCCATACCACGAAGACCCACACTTTCCCCAAAGACCCTTGAGAAGCGACATTTCTAGATGTGCATTAATAACCCACCTTGAAAATTGTATATAGTGATTTGATATAGTTTTGTGGAAGGGAGAGAACCAGAAGTGAGAATGGGAGAGAGAGAGAGAGAGGGAGATCCACCGCCATCAATCCCAATATCATATCACACTGGAAAAGGGAGAGAAGAAACAGAGAAAACCCATGTGAATTTTATACTAAAACACAGGACCCTAAAACACCGCATGGAATGGAACTCCGTTGCTTTTCTCCATTGCCTATACGCTGTTTAATAATAAAATGCCTGAATTAACCCAAACCACCTCACCATCATCTCAACCGCACCCACACTCCATCATTTTGTGCTGGACAAGTGTGTAAACTGAGTAGACACTTGTATAAACACAAAAATGTACCAAGAAGCAAGTAGGTTAAACCTCTCACACTCTGTCCCTCCCTCTCTGGTAATTACTTCACAGTCAGATTTCCATGATTTTACACCACTAGGTTGATATTCTCCAAACGCTACTTCAATCCACTACTGAATGTTTTTCTAATCGCTTCATAGATTAACCTAACCCATGAAAAGAAATCTACTTTCTTTTTGTTTCAAGGTGTGTTGCTGATGTTTGTTGCCACAGTGATTTGGACTTGAAAGCGCCCATCTTTTCATGTCTATTGACACTGATGTATGATAGATCCCTTGGCCTATTAATGTCCTTTTGACCCTTTTTTTCTCTCTCCATCTCCCTCTTATTTTCACTCACATCCTTTGTCATAGAAAACACTGTGCTCCAGTTATACCTCCTAGAGTTGGTTCAGAGTTCTTTAAGAGAGGAGAGAAATAGAGAGAGATAAATGGGGTCTTTGGGAGGTGAAGAAGCTACTAGGAAGAAGGCAATGTGGCTCTACCCAAAGCTTGTAGGATTCAATCCTTCTGAAAGATGGGGGCACTCTGCTTGTTATTTTCAAGGGAATATGTATGTTTTTGGGGTATGTATAAATTTTGCTTCTTTCCCTTAATTTTAACCTGTATAAATTTCCTTTAAATTTCCATGGATTTATGAATATACATGAATTAGTTTGATTGTTTCCTCTGAAGTTCTGATGCTATAAACTTGTTTTTGTGTCAAGTTTATGGTGGTAAACCATTTTTTTTTTTGGGGATGCATGTGGAATTCTTACCTTACCCTGTTGTTTAGTGCAGCTATGGTTCTTTCTTGTTATATGCAATATGGTTTATACTTGGTTAATGCCAAACCAACTTTTCTTCAACTAGCTATTGTTCTTTCCTTTTTTCTACCTTCTTTAATTTTGGTTTGAGAATGCTTTTTGAACTTTGGCTACCTGTTGTTGTTTATGTTTCTCCAATTAGTAGGACAGTAAAATGTAGGTGATAGTACCTGCTTTCTTTAGTATCTTCTTTTATTTTCAAATATTCCATATTTCATATTCAAATTGGTTAATATGTTTTTGTTTTCATTATTTAATGTGAAAATTATCCTTGCATAAATTATTGATGGTTTAAGCTGTTTTCTTAATTCTGGGATGAAATTTCTTGTGTTAATGTGTTGAACTTTGGAAGTTATATTTTTGTCTTTTAAATATAGGGATGTTCTGGAGGTATGCATTACAGTGATGTTCTTGTGCTTAATTTTGAAACGATGGCCTGGAACACTCTTGTAACAACTGGTCAAGGGCCTGGTCCTAGGGATAGCCACAGTACCGTTATTCTGGGTAATAATATGATAGTTTTTGGGGGTACAAGTGGCTCCAAGAAGTGTAATGATCTTCACATTTTAAATCTGATGACCAAAGAATGGACTCGACCAGAATGTGGTGGAACTCCACCTTCGCCCCGTGAAAGTCATTCTGCCACGCTTGTGGATGATGAAGAATTAGTGGTTTTTGGGGGAAGTGGAGAAGGCCAAAGCTTGAATGATCTGCATGTTCTAGACCTCAAAACCATGAGATGGACTTCCCCTGAGGTGAAGGGTGATATTCCTGTTCCTAGAGACAGTCATAGTGCTATTGCAATAGGAAAGAAGATGCTTGTGTACGGTGGTGACCGTGGTGATAGGTATTATGGTGATGTTGATATGCTTGACATGGACACAATGACTTGGTCAAGGGTATGTTTTTTTTTTTTGAATTTCAATTTAGAATGATCTTAGTTCGTACATGTTCTGAACAATTTGAGTGAATTGAGGTTTATGCAATTGTTTTGGAACAGTTGGCTGTTCAAGGATCTTCACCCGGTGGCAGGGCTGGTCATGCAGCTGTGAGTATTGGCACAAAGGTAAGTAATACTACCACTTTTGGCAAATAGGCATAAACAAATAGGCGTTGCATGAAAGATTGAAAATGAGCGATTTCATCTTATTCATACGGATCAAGATATGAGAATGCTCTCTTTTCTGAGCATTTTAAATGGATCACCTATGTCAGATTTGGATGAGATTACTGTATTAAACAAAGAACAAAAAAAAAAAAACGATTAGTGTCACCCTGATTTAAATATCAAGTCTAGTTAGAGTTTCGCATTCTGAGTGTTAAATCTCAAATGAGAAAGTCCTTGACCTCTGAAAAAAATAATAATGCAGGTCTATGTCATTGGAGGGGTTGGACACAAACGGTACTACAATGATGCGTGGGTCCTGGATTCAAGTACTTGTTCATGGACCCAGCTCGATGTATGCGGCCAACTGCCACAAGGGAGGTTCTCTCACACTGCTGTTGTTACCGACTCTGACATTGCCGTCTATGGAGGGTAATTAGCCATGGGTAGCCATGGTTTTGTTACATATTTACTTCCAAATCCCTGTAACCTCATGAGTGCATATAGTTGAGTTCCATCTTAACTTGCTGGTATTAACCTGTAGGTGTGGGGAGGATGATCGTCCTCTCGATGAGTTGTTGGTGTTGCAGCTTGGAACAGAACTGCCAAATGAGTGTTACAATGTTCCTATGTGCAAAATTTTTGGAAGCCATTTAAACCAAGAGAGGAGAAGGTTCTCTAGGGGAGCTGAATTTAACGCGGTACAGAACTTGTTTTAACAATCTAGTATCTTTATCCATCTTTATGTTCCTATTATAAATGGGAGTGTTTTTGTAAATTCTTGAGCAGAATGTGAAACCTATGCTTATGGGGAATCCTGTAGTAGTAAGACAGACATCCAAGAGATCAGAATCAGAAACAAAGCGAACCTCTTTAAAATCAGGTTTGTATTTGAATAAAAGTTCATTTTCTGCATCTGGGTATACATGAAGAAGTCATTGCTGATGATTTTATATTATCATTGTAGATACTCTGCATCCAAAAAGGAGAAGAAGTACCACTTCGAAAGTATGGGATGTTGAATCAGAGCAAGAAGAGCATTCTCTATCTCTGTCCCAGCATTCATCATCATCTCATTCAGACCAAGAACAGCAACAGACCCCAACTCCCAAACTTGAAGATTCTGCCCCACCTTCTCAAGGTTTTCATATCTTTAAGCAATTAAATCAGAGTCCGAACATAAAGATCTTAGAAATTCCAGCCAAAGATCTCAGAATTTCCACTCAAAGAACTCCAGAGGAACTTAGCCACTTGTTAGGAGCACATCAAATGAAAGCGAGACGAGAACAGTATCTTCATGGTAGACCAAGCATGCACTTTCAAGCTGCAGGGCCTATGCAGAACCCGGTATGCATTTCTTTTTAGGTTTATCTTCTATTGCTTGTTTGTACTCTTCTATTTCCTATTTTGGAGCTTCATATTGGCCTTTTTTTTCTTGTGTTTAGATTGGTGCTGAGGTCCGTGGCAAAGTTGATGGAGCATTTGACTCCGGTTTCCTAATGACTGCAACTGTTAACGGAAGTATATATAGAGGGGTCTTATTTGCACCGGTAAGCTTCAAATTTCTAATTTTGTTGCAAAACTGGCACTGAATTCTTTAATGTAGAGGCAAAGAAATGTACTTAGCTTGCTCACACAATTTTGACAAATCAGGGAGCTGGGATCGTCCCAAGAATGTCAATTCTTCCACAAAATTCTTCATCTTTAACAAGTCATACTGGCAATCTGGGACCTGGAGTCATTGGAAGAGGATCAATTGTTCCACAAAGTCAAATAGCCAATGCTGTGACACAACCCTTTGCAAACTCAAATCATGCAGAGCCATCCTCCTCAAAGGTATCCGAGCAGCCAATGAAGAATTCCTTACCAGGGTCTAGTCTAGGCCTCAGACAACCTCAGGTAGCTCGGCCATTTTCAGGAGTTAGAGCTTCATCTTTAGTCAGAGAACCTAATCACCGAAATGATTTTCAAGGTCTGGTTCTAACACTTGGAGGATCAGGAAGTGGCTCTGGTGGTTTGTAGAGAGGTAGCTTCTGATTGGTCAAATTTGTTAGATGTAAGTGCTACCAATTTATAGGCTTGTGGAGACCGGTAGGTATATATTAGTTTGGTCATTAGTTGATGTTCTGTATGAAATGATGGTAAGCTGGTGTACTGTCTGCAGTCAATGGTAAATTATGAGTTTTTATCTGTTTATCAGGATTTCTAAGCACATTAAGAGGAGCCATTGCCATTCGAGTAAGGCATGGTTACTAACTACTAACCAAGGTTTCAAATATTTACAAAACAAGTTGAAATTTTCATAATTTCACTTCATCCATATTTGAGCCATATTTAAATCTCCTCTTAGTTTGATTAGGTTTCAAACCTATTTTTAAAATATCTTTAAAATCCTTTATGAGTAAATATTTAACCGCTATTTGGTACTTTATGGATTGCGGGTGAAATTTGCAACGTTTTAAAAACTTTGTTCTTGCACGATGTGTGTTTGTACCAAGTGAACTATGTTTTCACTAATTAATAAGTCACTCTTAAACTCTGACCGACTTCATTCGTCTCATGAGAGCATGTTCACTCGTTAGTTATTGGGGATCAGATAGTAGTTATTGTTTTTTTTTCTATACATATTTGTTTCCAGGGTAATTGTGTCTCTAGGTCATCATGTCGGTTTCTAAACTGACATGTGTCACTCTCTTGATCAATTTCATGACCTACAAACTGACCTAAAATGACGACTTAACGAGTGAAAATATTCGAATAATTCCGGTCAGTTTCTAAAATAACGACTCAACGAATCAAAATAAATATACAAAAGTAATGAATAGTGTCAGACCTAATAACCACTGATTGTAGTAAGAATTGAACACGTAAACTCTCCGGTAAAATAAGTAAATAACCAAGACATCGCAGCTGACCGACCAGTAGCAAACATTTCACTCTCTTTGACACCACTTTTGACGAGTAGGGTTTTGCATTCTGGGAATCTGGAGTGAATCAACACATAAGAACGTGAAGGAAAAACAATTAGAAAGTTTAAAAAGATGTGATTAGATAAGATGAGTCCCGGTAAGGTGGAGTTGGATAAAAAGAGCACCCGCGCATCGCGCGCTACTGTCGTACGAAGGACACCGCTATAAATGGGTGTTGTCAAAACCGGAAAGAAAGATAGAAAAGCTCTCACAGGGTCGCTGTCAGCCCTCTGGTCTGTCTGCCCAGTCACCTCCACCAGCCTCTAGCTGATTCGATTGATTGACATCTAGGTTGTCAGAAAGGCAGGCCATCTTGTCATCGGATAGACTGGACTAGACCTCAGTCCAGTCGTCTCTGGCTCACCTCACTCCGGCGTTTTGGGCCCCACCTTTCACCGTCAGTCGTACTGTACTTACGTACGCGTCGACCAGATTTGAACCAGATCAGAACTGAGCAGGTGCTGTTTTAGTCTTCTTCTGACTGCAAACTCTCTCTCTCTCTGACCTAGTTGGCCACCTGCGTATACAGAGTTCCATTTATTTTTCGAAGGCCCCTGGGTATACACTGTTGCTTGTATTTTCATTTGTTGGTTTGCTGGGAAACTGCAAACTGGGTTCAAAAATTACCGTCCTACTATCTAACGAGGAGAGGCTATGAGAGTTGGGTCGTTGAGTGCAAATTAACTGCAATAGTGAAAAGGGAACGAGGACAGTCTATGCTGAATTAGGGCAATGCATCGATCACTAGCTGCCAGTGCCTTTTTGCTAGGGCAATGATCACGATATTAGTATTTGAGAATTAGTGAAGTTGGAGCCTTTAAACTTACGTTAGTAGAACAAAAACTATTGTTAATTTTTTTTCTTTCTAAGAAAGTGTTTCGTACTCAATCATTCGTAACATATAATCTCTGTTAGCCTGTTAATAATATGTCTCACTTTCATAAGTAAAAGATTTGCAATTAAATTATTATAGTCGTCTATCGATTATACTTTTTTCTCCTTTGTAGAAAGAAAAGCATATGACCTATGTTGCTGAAGCTCTTCAAAAACCTTAGTTGCTGAAGCACATGACCTAATTTGCTCAACTAATTCTCTCCCTTAGCACCCCATTTTTCTCATTGAAAAGGTTCAAGACATGTCTGATATCCTCGCCATGCCATCTTCGAAAAGGGAGTTTAACTACAACTCAGCATTTTCAGGTTTTGCTCGAGTTGAAGTTTTGGGTTCTCACTAACCATCCAGGCGAAAACTCCATTTCAAGAATGAACATATGATTGGTTTCTGCGTAGAAGACAACCATATGTTCAGGGTTTAGGGAGCACATTATCTGTGGCTACGCCGGTCCATAGACCTTGAGAAAGGAAATCGGGTTGCTATCTCATCAAAGCGCATCATCAGCTACCTTGCTTGCAAGCAAGCATCCTACTAGAGTTTCCTCTAATGCAGTACTGCTAGGCGCCCCGCCCACTCAATGCCCAGTCCACTACAATCTTTGTTTACATACAAGGTCATCTCTGTGTTAATGGGCTAAGTCTATAGACCCAATTGACGGGAACTGCCAACGACACCACATGGTGGAAACGACATCTGAGGCCCTGATTTACTCATGACCTCTGCATAATTGCGGTTCTTTTACAATGCCGCTTTTCAAAATGGGGATGCATAGGCCGGAGTGCTGTACGCTTTTGTAACATGGCCACGTGGGGTTTATGTATAAGGGTAAAATCCTCATATAGTATCTGAATTATTACGAAATGTACTTTTTAATATCTATAAATTTTCAAAGAGTGCCGTGGTACCTGTATTATCTATCAGTTAGTCTTTATAGTACCTATGTCCATTATTGCATTAAAAATGCCTACGTGGCGGTCATGTGACACTATGTGAGTAAAATAGTAAGGGTAAAATAGTCTTTTCATTCATATTTAGAATTATAAAATTTAATATATTGAATATCTATAATTAAAAAACATTTTCACACATAAAAAAAAAATAATACCTAATTTATTCTTCACTGTTATCAGGATACTTTGGTTAATTAATTTAAGTATTTTTATTTTTTTATTTTATGAAAATTTAATATATATATTAATTTAGATATAACTTTTTTCTCGAACAATTAATAGGATTAATCAATAGAGATGGTAGGTAAATCTAGATATTCACTAAATTCAATTCTAGGTCTTTCTTTTAACCTAGTCTAAATTGTTTTAATTTAGTTTAATAACAAATTTGTAAAAGAAATATGAAAAATTGATGTTTTTACGATT
The DNA here is from genome assembly GCA_025331145.1 of Rosa persica. Taxonomy (NCBI): domain Eukaryota; kingdom Viridiplantae; phylum Streptophyta; class Magnoliopsida; order Rosales; family Rosaceae; genus Rosa; species Rosa persica. Next base: position 5,238,786 of record WFKR01000003.1, on the reverse strand, counting down.
TTACTCATACTTTAACGGAATGATTGACGGAAATACTAAAATGGCTAATAGAGAGATAATACATGCACTATTAGACTCTCTAAAAATTTGTAGGTACAAAAAAATGCATTTCGTGATAGTTCAGGTACCATATAAAGATTATCCTTTTAATAACGCTCTTATGAGTGAATCATTATTCACAATTTTTCTTAAATTGAACAAATATATAGTTGCTAAACAAATGGTTGTGGCGAAACATAAAGTAAATGAATAGAAACTGCTTAACTTATATTAGGGGTCGTCAACGGGCCGGGCCGGGCTCAGCCGGCCCATTCTTTACGGGTTTGGGCGGGCGGGCCTTGCTAAATTTTTTAATAATGGTGGGCCGGGCAGGACCGGGCTTTATTAAAAATCAAAGGATCCAAGCCAGTCCATATAAAGCGGGTCTTGCGGGCTTTTTCAGGGCCGGGCCTTGCGGGCTTTATTTATAAATAAATATTTAAAGACACAAATATATATTTTTTTTTAATCAAGCTTTGGAAATTCATTGGATAATGATCAAATACAACCAAAGATAATAGATCTATATTGTACCAAAAAAAAATCTATATTTATATATAGATACTAATTTATTGATAATTAAATTTTTAAAGACACTAATTTTTTATAAATTTATATTTATACATCATTACATCATACACTCCAAAGAGCAACATATAGCAATTCAAAGAAAATGAGAAAACCGACCGTTGGATGTGATTATTACAATAAATTATACGTGTGGTTAAAAATTTAGTCAATTTCATCGTAGTTTTGAACTCAATCGGATTAGTCAACCGTAGTCACTTGCATGTTTTCTTGGTTGACTGATGGCGTGATAACCGCAAAATTTGCTTATTTTTTTACATCACGTTTGTAAATATTTCATCGATAGATGTGAGTGGACATAAGATAAAAATTTCAATTTTAATTACAAATACATTGACCAATACCAATTTGCCTCTTAAAGTTGTATGACTTGTACATTGCATTTAAATTGTTGAGGTTCATTCTAAAGCAAACATGCAGTGGAAAATGAATTTGAAAAAACCAACCGTTTGATGGAAAGACTGTAATATTTTATGGTGGTTGTAAAAAATCCAGCTAATTTGGTTTTCATTTCGAATTCGATCAACTAGGTCAAACCTAGTTACTCTTATAAACCTATATTTATATATCACACACTCCAAAGAGAAACATCTATCAATTCAAGGAAAATGGGAAAACCGACCGTTGGATTTGATTATTACAATAAATTATGAGTGTGGTTAAAAATTTAGTCAATTTCACCATAGTTTCAAACCCGATCGGATTGGTCAACCGTAGTCGCTTGTTTGCTTTCTTGATTCACCGGTGGCGTGATGACCGCAAAACTTGCTTATTTTTTTACATCACGTTTGTAAATATTTCATTGATAGATGTGCATGGACATACGATAAAAATTTCAATTTTAATTATAAATACATTGACCTATACCAATTTACCTCTTAAAGTTGTATGACTTATACATTACATTTAAATTGTTGAGGTTCATTCTAAAACAACTATGAAGTGGAAAATGAATTTGGAAAAACCAACCGTTTGATAGAGAGATTGTAATATTTTATGGTGGTTGTAAAAAATAAAGCTAATTTGGTTCTCGTTTCGAATTCGATCAACTAGGTCAAACCTAGTTACTCTTATAAACCTATATTTATATATCACACACTCCAAAGAGCAACCTCTATCAATTCAAAGAAAATGGGAAAACCGACCGTTGGATGTGATTATTACAATAAATTATGAGTGTGGTTAAAAATTTAGTCAATTTCACCATAGTTTCAAACCCGATCGGATTGGTCAACCGTAGTCGCTTGTATGTTTTCTTGATTGACCGATGACTTGATAACCGCAAAACATGCTTATTTTTTCACATCATATCTGTAAATATCCTATCGATGGATGTACGTGTACATAAGATAAAAATTTCAATTTTATTACAAAGACGTTGGCCTATATCAATTTGTCACCTAAAGTTATATGACTTGTACATTGCATTTAAAATTATTGATGTCCATTCTAAAACAACCATGAAGTGGAAGATGAATTTGGAGAAACCAACCGTTCGATGGAGAGATTGTAATGTTTTATATGGCTGTAAAAAATCCAGCCAATTTAGTTTTCGTTTCGAATTCGATCAACTAGGTCAAACTTAGTTACTATTATAAACCTATATTTATATATCATACACTCCAAAGAGCAACCTCTATAAATTCAAATAAAATGAAAAAACCGACCGTTGGATGTGATTATTACAACAAATTATGAGTGTGGTAAAAAAATTAGCTAATTTCATCATATTTTCAAATCCGATCTAATTGATCAACCGTTATCACTTGTTTTTTAGAATATATATGCACATATTTTCTATAAAAATATGAGAATTTCCACACACACATATATATATATATATATATATAAATATAAACACACACACAGTGCACACACATATCTCTCTCTCTCTCTCTCTCTATATATATATATATAAGCACACACACATATCTATTATATATATATATAATATATGTGTGTATATATATATATATAAACATACACACATACACATATATATTAATATATATATATATATATATATCTATATATATATATATTCACCAACACACACAAATATATATAATATATAAAAAATAGTTTACGGGCTTTTACGGGCCGGGCCTATGGGCCGGGCCGGGTTTTTCCGGGCTTTTTAGCGGGCCTCAATCGGCCCACCTAGGCGGGCTTTTGCGGGCTTTTTGACTGGCCGGGCCGGGCTTTTAGCCCTCCGGGCCGGCGGGCCTCCATCGGCCCACTTGATCCGTGGGCTTTTTGATGAGGCCTAACTTATATAAATAATATACTTATCATCTTACTCGCAAAATACTAATATATCATGAGTTTGAATATGTATGTAGACCTATCAATGGACCAGATTTTCATCCGGATTCGGTATGAATATGTGGTTATTGAACAGGGTTTGGACTGAAAGTTTGACTAGTTGATCTTAATGGTCTAATCAGTTAATCCATTTATTTAATTATTCAAATTTTAGGTTAATTTGCTCAATTAATTATCCCGTCCGCTTTATAAAAGTTAAATATACTTTTTTTATAAATACAATATTTTGCTTACCTTAGTGTATTGTTTTAAGGAGTATTTTGGTTATTTAATTTAACATTCGGTGATACTTTTCATTTTGCTTCAATGTTTTATTCAAGTTTTATGAAGTATCATGAAAAAGTAAATTTAATATTATTATAAACGGATTAGATTAGTTGATCAGGTATCTGTTAATACGCTAGATACATATTTGGATTGTGCTATTAACGATCCGCGGGGTTATTGGATCGAGTTGAGTTTTGTAGTTATTAAACGAATTCGGATTGAGATTGATATGCTCATATACATACCAGCTATATATATGATGAGCAGAAGCACCTCAAGTACCCGACTCTCAAACCAGGCAAGAGCCAAACAAACACCATTGTGAGACACTTGAGACCCGGCCTACAAGATGGGCGTAAGAGCTAATACAGACATTGACCAGAACCGTGGGATTTGTCCAATGAAGGTTGAGACCTCACATTTTTATCTTTGGGAATAAGCATTTAAACAAATAGGGAATGACTCTCAATATTTGCTACATACATATACATGCATTTACTCTTATTTATGGTAAGCTGCTATTCCTTCTCCTATCATTATTCTGTTAATATTTCCACAAGTATTGGATGTTTATAGTGCTGCAATCTCGGTCTTATCTGATCTTATGTTTGTCTTAATACGTAGCTTGATGAAATACATAGGCAGCTCCCGGTGATTCTTAGTTCTCTTGGAACACAAACATAAACATTTGAAAAAAGAAAAAAGAAAAACAGAAACATTTAGCGTTTTTGTTTATTTGTTAAAAATACAAAACATTTATCGCTAGAAGCAGGATACTCGATGAAAAGAAAAGCAGAAAGAAAAGTTAATATGCATGGGCGCGTTTGATTACTAATCACGCGCACTGTTGATCCAACCCAACTGTCTCAACTCCCAGGTCCGAACCCAACTCACAGAGAGTGACTGCTGATGAAGAGCTCCACAGATGCACAAGATGGTAAAAACCCAACAAAACTACAACACCACTATTCAATTTACAAAAATGGTGAAAACTATTGGTCCCCTGCAGGCAGAAAACCCAAACTTTAACTCGGTTCTCCACCCCCTCTCATTCTCCAATCACATTGCACCACATAACCCAGTTCGTATTCTTTAAGTCCGGCAAGGCCGACTTGTCGGTCCCAATCTTAGGGTTTGCTCTGGAGTTTGGTTGCCTGGTCGTAAAGGTAAAATCTTCATCTTTCTTAATTCTATCAAATTGTTGCTGTTTTTGTTTAGTTTTCTGATCTGGGTATTCGATTTTGGCTCAATTATGGTGAATTAGTGTGGTTTTGAGATGGAAAGATTGAATCTTTATGAGCCCCAAGTATTTCTAAATATCGAGAAGTTTGGAAGATTGATTTTTGTTGTGTAGTTTGAAGCTTTACTTGAACTGGGTTTCCAAAATCTATGTTTGATTTTGCATTTCTACCATGATTGTTTTCCCGCTGAGTTTATTTACTTTTGGCGCCAATATGCTTTCTGTTTATCCTTTTGTCATGGTTTTCTGTTGTTGCATATCAATTTTATACTTGGTTCTTCTTCTTTTGAGCTAAGATGAAACAAGCAAAGTAACTTGTCAGCTCAAGTCAGTCCGAGTTTCAGATTGGTTCGTAGAGATAGTTTGTTCAATGCATGCATTGGTTTCGATGATTTATGATGGTTGTTTGTATTGTTATGAACTTATGATGTTAAATTGTGTGAGGCATTTACCATCACTGCTTATTTGTTGCTCATGACTTACTCAGCTTCCGTTTGTGGGGTATACGGGCCCTAGGATTGTGCTTCACCACCTGTCGCTAGAATGGAGAGTTTCGGCGGCTTGGGATTCAGTGAAGTAAAGAGTGCTGCAAGGAGGAAAAGGAGCAATACATCTCGTCGTCCTCGGAATGAGTCACAGCTTCCTTTGGATTATCGTGACATCTCTTCGCTGTCATCAACTCCTCCTTCAGACGATGTAAGTGCATTGTCAAGTGCTGAGACTAATGATTATTTGTTTAATCACTCAAAAGAGATAAACTCATAAATCGATGAACCTATGCGCCCGATTTCTTCTCTTAGTGATGTTGTTGAATCTGATTCTGTCCAGAATATGATTAAATCTGAGGGAGGAGGATATGTTGAATCTGATGAAGCTTCAAATAATGGTTCTTTTCGAGGCAGTAATGAGCATAGGCATACTGGGATTGATTCCAAAAGGTCGAGCATGGGTGTCCTTGGCCCTGCTAATAGGAAAGGCCCCAGCAAGGATGGGTCTTTTGGTATTGTTTCAGATGATTTAGAGAATAAGAGTACTCTGAAAAAGGTTAAGCTTAAGGTTGGTGGTGTTACACGCACAATTCAGGCCAAGTCTACATCTGATGGTGCATCTAATGTCGGGTTGTCTTCTGCAAAATCTTCTCATATTTCAGATGCCCCTCGACCACGGAAGAGGTTGATTCTTCAGGTTTGAGACCATTGACATTTGCTTTAAGATTTTTCTAAATTTGACATCCATTGTCAGTAACAAATCTTCATGATGATTTCCTTGTTATTGCAAATCCCACCATTTGGCAAGTGGACATGGAATTTGGTATCAAATTGCAGAAACTGCATTTTAAACCATATGCTTTACAAACTTCAGATATGGTGCTGGAAAGTTCGTCGTTTATTTTCCTTTTTCTTGGACATCCTCTGTTTTGGTCTTGTGGATTCTCATCTCCCGTTGGTTAATTAGTGAGATAATGTTAAGTAAGGAGAAATTTTATTAATCTAACTAGTAACTGCATCCCTGCTACAGGAAAATTCAGATGACAACGGTTCCTTTGGTTCAGACAAGGGAAGTGGGTTACGAGGGGTTGCATCTAAGGATCCATCTAAAAGTGTCTTTGATCTTGGGAAGGATGATAGTTCAAGGGGTAGGATGCCTGAAGAACCTATTCGCAAGAGCAAACGCATCCCTAAGAGACGTGTACTGGATGGAACAGTTGATGTTGGCGATGATGATGATGATGATGATGATGATGTGGAAGTTCGATACCTTGAAAAACTCAAAACATCTAAGAATACCCCAGATTACAGTTTGGATTACCAAGAGGATGAGGAAAGAGCAGTTAGGAAAGAAAGGAAGATTTCAAGGGTGTTGAAGGGAAGTGGTGTTGGCCAGTACAGTGTAGATATGGTAGATTATGGCATATCAAGGTCAGGCAAGGAGGGTAAGAAGTCAAGATCAGGAAGAGTAGTTGATGATACTGATTATGTAGAAGAAGACGAACCTGTTTCTGATGGCGAGCCAGAACTCAAGATCAGGAAGAAATCAAGAAAGGAGTTTGTTGAGTCATCCTCAGATAATAAGGAGATGACAGTAACTACTCGTCGAAGGGCCCTTCAAACTAGCAAAGAAGTCTCTTCCAGCATAGGTGCAAGCGTAATTGAGTTTCCCAATGGGTTGCCTCCTGCGCCACCAAGAAGTAGGTGATAATATATTTTAATTATAACATGTGTCAAATACACACTCACATCTCTCATGATTGTATCTGTTGTTTATTGATAGAGCAAAAAGATGAATTCTGTGCAGTGGAGCAGCAACTGAAGAAAGTTGAGGCTGCTCAGAGACGTAGGATGCAAGTAGAGAAGGCAGCCAGAGAATCTGAGGTTTGGCTTCCTAGTTTCCTACTTTCCTTTTGTCTTCCCTAGCAATGCATGTGAGTTACTTGGAATGTATTTGTCAAACTTATTCAAAACCTGCTATTATAGGCTGAGGCAATCAGAAAAATTTTGGGCCAAGATTCCAGTAGGAAGAAAAAGGAAGACAAGATAAAGAAACGGCAAGATGATCTGGCACAGGTAAACACATGGTGGATAATGCACTCTTATACTTCATATCATGTCATATAACATTGCCTTTAATTATCTTATGTTCATTTGTTATGCAGGAGAGAGCTGCAAATGCTATGCTTCCATCAGATTCTGTTCGATGGGTGATGGGTCCATCAGGATCGATTGTTACTTTTCCCGATAAAATTGGCTTACCCACCATATTTGACTCCAAGCCTTGCAGGTATAGTAGTATTTTGTAATCCACTGGATTGCTAAGTGATGCTTCTCTTGGATGCTGGATTAAATATTTCTCAATGTTTAACTATTAGATTGCTTCTCTCAGTTTTCTGGTCCAAGTAGTAGTTTGTGAAGATCATGTTGTCTCAGTCCTCAAACTTCACTTTCAAGCATGTCCTGTTTTGCCGCAGATGATTTTACTTTCTTGCCTCAGAACTCTACCTCTAATGATCTAATCCATGAAAGCTGTGCTGATATTAATACTAGGCAATTTATTTTGGGTTATTTTATGTGGATTTCAGTTACCCTCCTCCCCGTGAGAAGTGCGCCGGACCGTATTGTACAAACCCATACAGGTACAGGGATTCCCAATCAAAGCTCCCTCTTTGCAGTCTCCAGTGCTACAAGGCAGTTCACGAAAAGATGCCTTCTCTATCTGCCTGTTAATTCAGTGAAATCGGTTTTGCAGCCGACCTGATGTGCGGATATTCCTGCACTTCATATCTACTTTTAATTTAATAGATGTAGTCTTTCAAAAAACCAAATATGTACAGTCTATTGTCATGATGATTGAAGTGATTGTGGCACACGGTTGTGAATAATGAATAAAACCGAGTATTTCATACAACATCACAACATGCTGACAAAGCTTCCCTTCCAACTGGTGCATAGCTCCCATATCTTGGCCTTGGTTATCATTTTCACTTTCAACTTCTTCCACTCAAAAGATACATAACACAACAACCTGATGATCCTTGAGCCCAAGGTACCGTGTCAAGCTGCCAGATATGACTACAAGATCTCAGTCAAATTATGGAATGGAAAGGAAGAGATATTTGTGATTGATGAATTTTCTCATATTGATTCAATGGTGTAAATGGGGTTATATATGCAAGCCCTACACTACTATATTACACATCTTGATCTCCAAGTGTACTTGTCCTCTGAAGTTTCCTTCTTCTACAAGATTATCTGATTATATGCAGGCAATGAGGCAAACTAGTTATACACAAACATGACTCACAAGTCAACAATCTCCACATCCAAATTAATTCGCTGTCGTAAACCAATGACTCTTGACGAAGACTCATGTCATCATCATTGTTTTCTTTTTGGGCGCAAAGTATTCAAACGTTACAAACTGAACCCATATACTGGTATAGAAAAACCAAGGCGGAAAAATAACTGAAATTTCCTTTCTTTATTTCTTTCTTTCTTTCTAATGAATACAAGTGTTTTCCGATTTAGGTAATTTGACTGGTTGTTGGCAAATTAATTCCTTGTCGTAAACTCATGACTTAAAGACGAAGACTTATGTTTGAAACCCTCTTTCACTTTTTGGGCGCAAAAGTAATCAAACGTTTCGTACAGAACCCATCCCATACGTAATCTTGTAAAATTTCCCCAAGGCGGAAAAGGAACTAAAATTTTCCTTCTCTCTCTCTCTCTCTCTCTCTCTTGCAGAAGCATCATTGTCTACCCTTGCTCACAATCAAAGCGGCCATGGCTAGGGCTCCAAGCAAGCACGGTCGCGACCAAGCTCTGGTACCTCACTTTTACTCTTTACTTTTTGTAATTATAGTGGCATTGTTATCTTTGTTAAGAATATTTTCTGGGAGCTGCCAAAGCTGTGGTAAAATGGGAAATTAGAAAAAAAAAAAATATGAAAAGCTGAAATCTTTATGTCCTTATTTAATGTACATCTTCAGAAACGTAATTACAGAACTTAGATATGTAGTTGGGGTTAATGTGCTTTATCTGCACGAGTAAACTTGAAGAAAGTTTGCATCTTTATTAATTTTCTTGGCAAAGTTATGATGTGTTATTAGGGTTCTAGTTTATAATTGTAGTGTATTGCTGTGTTATTTGGTTGTTCCTGTTGGTCCTATGGTGCAGGACTTCCGGGGGTTTTTGAGTAACTTGCAGGATCGGAAGCTTTCACTCAAGGACAAGGATAAAAAAAATGAGGCCACAACAACCCAACAAGGAAATTCCGGTAATTCTCTTAGCAACCGGCTGTAATTTAGTGGTTTCGGTGCTGCCCATTTACTTTATACTATTGCTTTTGTAAGATTGTTCATTGTTGCATGTGACATTGCATAATTTGTAATCAGTGTTGGTAGTGTTCTCTTCCGTATGTTATTGATTGACATTTCCTAATGCTGTTGCTGTTTCAGAAATCAGGAGATTTTGGAACTAGTTCCGATTCTGAAGGTAGTCTTCCATATGCTGCTTCGGAAAAGGACTTGGTAGGAATTTATAGTATTCTGCTGTAGTTTTCTTGTAAGTATTCGGTCAATCTCCACCCTTATTGTGCTATTGTCTTTTAACTTGTAGGGTAATGAGTATTTTAAGCAGAAGAAGTTTAAGGAAGCTATTGACTGCTATTCAAGAAGCATTGCCTTATCTCCAACTGCTGTAGCTTTTGCAAATAGGGCAATGTCATATATCAAAATCAAAAGGCAAGTGTTATCTTACACCCTCTGTTAGTTAATTTTTGTTTTTATAAATATCCCTATTTATACTTCTATGAATGCAAAGTTAAACTTTTAGATTATAGATAGTGGTTTCCATATTTCTATGAGGTGTTTTTCTTTTAATAAGTAATCAACTGAAGTATTTGTCTTTTCCACATTGTTAATTAGATTCCAGGAAGCCGAGAATGACTGTACGGAGGCCTTGAATTTGGATGATTGCTATATAAAAGCATACTCACGACGTGCGACAGCTAGAAAAGAACTGGGAAAACTTAAAGAATCTATTGAGGGTATGTTGAAATTTGAAACAGCACTATGACTTTGTTTTCTGATATACTTGTATGGTTTCTTTTCTGATATATTGTACTTTTGATCTATCTCATGTAATGAATATAGCCAACTGCAGATGCAGAGTTTGCTCTGAGGTTGGAGCCACACAACCAAGAAATCAAGAAACAATATGCCGAGGCCAAATTTTGTATGAGAAAGTAAGAAAATTCCTATACATATTTGAAATAGCCGATTCTAATGTGTTTAATGGTATTTCATGAATGTTGATTGATCAATTTAAATTGGCTAATCTTTAGAAAATCTTGCTCTCCTGCATGTGAAAACTTTTTTCTTTTAACTTTGTCCAGTTAAAAGTTTTCATATGCAGCAGGGTAGGTTTTTTCCTTTGGTTTCAAGGGAAAGAGAAAGACAGCATTTTGGTGTGCCTAGATCTGTTACTTTCCCTGCAAGTTTAACTATCACAAACTTTTCTTAGAAGATATAGTTGCCTGGACTTTTAGTGGATAAAAGTGGCATTGAGTGTGGCTTTTGCATTTGTTTCATTAATGGGCCAAATAATAACTTAAGTAAGATGGAATATTTAGTTTAATTAATTTTCACAGGATAGGTCAAGCTAGCTTATGAACAAGTCCTGTTATTAAATAATGAATGGAGTCTTTGAATCGTTTATTCCCAGAGAATTCTTCAGAAAATTTCTGAACAAGAAAAGCAGAACGTGGGAAAGTTGGATACCAAAGTGAATGTACACAGAATCCAGCCTGTTTCTAGTAGTACTCAAAGGACAGAAATGACTGCAGTTGAGGATCACACTAAGGTATCAGTAATTATTGCCTTCTTGGTTTTTGTTCCTTCCAATTAAGTTTCTTCTTCTTCTTCTTTTTCTTAGTAACAAGTTAATGAGTAAATTTGACTAGTTTATGAAGCCTTATTTAACTGCATTAGTGTTTTCTGCTTCTAATTGGACATATGTGCACAGGCCGCTTCCTTATTTACAGCAAAACAAATTTTCATATATGCGTTTTAGTCTATTGATAGTTAGCATTAGTCTAATTACAATTATTTTGTAGAAGATTAACAAAAGTGGGAAGCAAGCATGGAAGGTATCGGTACAAGAGCTTGCTTCTAGAGCTGCTTCACGAGCCAAGGTTCTAGCTGCAGAAAACATCACACCACCAACTTCAGCATATCAATTTGAGGCTTCTTGGAGAGGACTCTCTGGTTCAGGCTAAATTGTTGAAGGTCTGCAATAATTCTATTATGTTTTAAATCATAAATATAGACTGCCAAAATGCAAGATTTGTGTTCTTCATTTTTATCCCTGTGTTGGTGAACATGGGTATGGTATCTTTGCATGAACTGTAAAGATTCTGTAGGTATAATATATATTGTCCCTTTTGAGAGGTTAGCTAAACCTAAATTTTACCAAGTGATCACCTTTGTTAGTCTGCCAATCTGGCTTGTTCGTGCTAAGGGCCTTCGAAAGTTGTTGCCTCTTTAATCCATTCACGTTAACAAGTTCAGAGGTCCATGATGGAGAAAGATAGCTGCACTTTTAATTGGCATTTGCTTAGAAAATCAGAAGCCATGTTAACTTTCCCTTGTGTTACAGTCCTCATTTCATGTTATTAATTTTGTGGTTTCCTCGTCTAGGCTATATATCCCAGAGAACTGCCGCGTATATTCCAAAATGCTTTGACTGTTCACATATTAGTTGATATCATCAAGTGTGTGACAACCTTTTTTATGTAAGTAATGCTTATCTCCAATGAGTATATTTTCAATGAAAGGCTTAGCTGCACCTTTGGTTTATTTCTCTGGCAGTGATGAAATGGATTTAACAGTCAAATTTTTGGAGAACTTAACTAAGGTTCCTAGATTTGACACACTCATCATGTTTCTTTCTTCCAAGGACAAGGATGGTATGCATAGTTTCTCTTCGTGGCATATAATAGAGTAGGTTATATATAATATCATACTAACTCAATTACCTTGTAACAGATCTTGCTAAGACATGGGATGAAGTGTTCTACCATGTGGTGATCCCCATTGAGTTTGCTGAAAAGCTTGATAACCTGCGTACAAAGTACTGCCTTAAGTGATGATGAAATGCATTGTAAACCAGTTAACTCGAACCATCAAGTTTTTGCCTTCACTCTACCTGTATTGTAAATTGAATTGGTGAGATTTAGTAATGCTCCAGCAGGGAGGTCTCTTTTATGGTAGCAAGTCTGCCAAATTCAACAAAGATGCATATTTGAGAATGGAATTCTTGTCATTGTTGCATAGTAAATGTCAACTAGGGAGAAGAAACTAGATGCCAGGGGGTCTCTTCCCCTATGAGATCTGAACTATGTCTACGTTCAATCCTCGTGTCTAACTTCTGAGTTAATTAGGAAATGCCTCTGATTTCATGCTTTGTGGTGTTTGAAAATATACCTGTTGCTCATTCCTTTCGTGTTGATAATTGACTAGCTCTGAAGTTCAGAACTTGATATGAAGTGGAAATGTTGGTTTTGTCCTTGCTTCTGTGTTGTCTGGGATTGATATTTCTATTTACAAACTCTGAAAGGTTTTAATCATCGGACAGATGAGTGATTTTTCATTTACGGCATTATAACTTATAGCCCTGTTGCTCTCAAAAGGTTACAAAAGTCTTTATCTTCCACAACATCTCTCATAGTGGCCATATAATGTAGCCTTTTGAACTGCTGCAGTTTGTTCTGCAGACCACCAAGCTACATTTTGGGGCAGATGTTATCACCCATGTTGAATTCATTGCATTTCGATACGAGAGCAACAAAAGAATCGAGGTCATGTCAATTCCCAGCATTATGTTGCTGCTGCTGATGAACAACTAGTAGTACTACTACTGGTCATGTCATACTGGGGAAAAGCTGCTGCTAACTTTCTTGATCATGGTCATCATATCCTTGTGGTGCTTCATATCCCTTGCAGTTGCACCACCCAATCTTAACCCTAACATAGCTGCGGGCTGCCACTCTCTCATTCCCATCTAGGGTTTCTGAGTGATTTCTTTAAGGCCCCGTTTCTCTTGAACAGCACGGCATTGCCCCTATGAAAGAAAAAAAATCTTGAAACATCTGTACGTCAACCATACGAACTTCCTGAACAAGAAGCTACCCCTTACAGATTTTCAACTTGTTAGCGTATGTCAACGTATTCTATTTAGAATATTCTTATTCTATTAGGAATGTATTTATTGTATGCAATTAGGAATGTAATTATCTCTTTAATTGTAATTAGCACTTACCTAGTTAGTATATGTAACCTTAGTGTATAAATACCTCATTGTGAGAAGAATAAAATTATCTCATTATTCTCTCAAATATGTTCTTATTCTCAAGTTGATATCAGAGCAAAGATCCGTATTGGACTTTGTCTCTTTGTTCTCTCATTGCTCTCAATTCTCTCAATTTAATTTCTCTTAAATTTTCTTCTACCCAGTAATTGGGATTTGTTTGTCTGTGTTCTTGTGATTGAGAGTATTCACACCTTTAAACTTAGAATTTGGGTTTTAGGGTTTTTTCTTCAAGCCTCTACTGTTCGTTTTTTCGGCCTACTCAATTTCATCTTTTTATTCCGCTATGCTCTATTACTGCAATGGGAGGACAAGGGTCAGGCAAGGATGATGATGTCGCTGTTCAAAAGGTGGAGGTATCTTTGAGTCAAGACTCCTCTGGAGGTTCTGGTGGTGCTAAGTTGAATGGCACTAATTACCGTACTTGGAGGAAGATGATGACTGCCCATCTATGTGGGCTTCATAAGATGGGATATGTGAATGACACAATTGAAGCACCAGATGAGAAGGACCTAGGGTTCAGAAAGTGGGAGAACTCAAATGGGTTTGTGATGTCCATCCTCTACAAATCAATGACCGATGAGGTAGTTCAACTAATCATTGGATGCGAGACAGCTGCTGAGATATGGCAGACTTTAAAAGAGTTGTATCTCAATGATTATGACTTTGCTTAGATTCATGAACTCCACACCAAGGCATTCACGATGACTCCGAATGGACAACGTATGTCCCTTTATTTTGCTACTTTGAAGAACATATGGTTGGAGATTGATCAGAGGCACCCTAATAAGATGAAGAATGCTGATGATATCAAGCTGCACAATGAGGAGAAAGATTTGTTGCGGGTGCACATATTTCTGAATGGACTTGATTCCAAGCATGCTAGTGCAAAAGGTGAGTTGTTAAGGTTTGCTACTCCTCCTTCTCTTGATGGAGCCTTTGCCTATATTCACAAGGATGAGGCTTAACTAGAGAGTGCTAAGGTAATTCACTCTGACTTGTCTAGTCTCACAGTTCAGTCTAATCCTACACCACCTAAATATGTGCCACCACATACTCAACAGTTGCGTCCTTAGTCTAGCTTTACATCACCTACTAGTAATCGTCATTTCTGCAACTACTGCAAACAACTAGGGCACATTAAAGCTAAATGTCACAAGTGAATGGATATCATGCATCTTGGGGAGAACCAGCACCTGATCAACAAGGATGTGCTACAACTCATTTAGTCCAAAATCCTGATTACTATGGTGTGGAGAGGTGAGATCACACAACTGCTGCTGGTAATCCTTCCGTATTCATGGTTGGACGTGGTAAGATTAGTGTTGCTTTATATATTTATGATTTTGTTGGAGAAGATACCTGGATCATTGATTCTGGGGCATCAGATCATATGAATTATGATAAATCCTATTTTACCCACTTGTCACCACCACCTGTGTCTAAAGTTACCAATGCAAATGGTGAAGCCTTACATGTGTTAGGAACCGGTTCGGTTAGACTTACACCTACATTAGAACTCCATAATGTCTTATATATTCCTGCTTTATCTCACCACTTGATATCTGTACCATAATTATATGTTGAAGCTAAGTGCTCTGTGACCTTTTTCCCTATGTATGTTGTGTTTCAGGATCTTCTTACCAGGGAGACTATTGGTCGGGTAGATCTGAGGGGGAGGTTGTTCCATCTGGACCAGATGTATGAGGAGAGAAACCAAGGAAGATGGCCCCAGTCGCTTTGATTTCAAGTTCTGAGCGGTTGAGTGAGCTGTGGTTATGGCATCATCGCTTAGGATATCCTTCATTTAGAACACGAAAAAGTCTATGCCTTCTTTGTTTTTGGGCACTAATGATTCTTCTTTTAGATGTGAAATTTGTGTCTTGGCCAAGAGCCATAGTGTCAGTTATCCTTTAAGTATTTCTAATAAAAGTACTACCCCTTTTGAGTTGATTCATTCAGATGTTTGGTGACCTTCCCCTGATCCTACTTCTACTGGCATGTGTTGGTTTGTCTTATTTATTGATGATTATACCATAGTTTCCTGGGTGGTTTTACTTAAGTCTAAATCTGCTATCTTCTTAGCTTTCCAAGTCTTTCAAGCCATGATTCAAACTCAATACAATGGTCAAATTAAGGTCTTTCGTTCAGATAATGGGGGGGAGTACATGAGTCACAAGTTTCAGGATTATCTCAGGCACAAGGCATTGTCCACCAAACAACTTGCCCACAAACACCTGAGCAAAATGGTGTGTCTGAGCGTAAAAACCATCATCTCCTGGATGGTTCCCGCTCATCCTCTTTAGTGCACATATGCCCAAGTACTTGTGGGGAGAAGCTGTTCTCACTGCTTCTCATCTTAGCAATCGTATGCCTTCTAGTGTCATTCAGGGCCAAATCTCATTTGAGGTACTCTCCACACATGTCTCCCTTCCTTCTTTTCATAACCTACCTGCTACAGTCTTTAGGTGTGTAGCCTTTGTTCATGTTCCCAAGAACCAACGCTCTAAGTTAGAGGCTAAAATATATCTTTGTCGGGTATGGGACTCACCAGAAATGATATAAGTGTTTTCATCCTCCCACAAAAAAGTTTGAGCTAAATACTGGTTACTATCCTGTAGTTTAGGTTCAAAATCAATTCAGTCCCTGGACTTCTAATTTCATCAAAAATACCCCTGCACTTTCAATTTTGATCTAATAGATTCAATTCGTTAATATTCTGCTATGGGTTCAAGTTATAGTTACATTATTTGTTGAAAAACTATTTATTTTTAATAGTAGGATTCACTCCTAAATCGACTATGCAAGCCACCTCGACGCCACATCATAAAAATAGGTCATATATGAGCCACATTAACAAGTTAAATAACTCAATTGTCAGAAAACTAACATATTGGGCCTATTAGATCAAAATTGAAAGTGCAGAGGCGTTTTTGATGAAATTAGAAGTTTAGGGACTGGATTGATTTTGGACCCAAACTACAGGGTAGTAATATGTATTAACCACCAACATGGATGTTACTTTCTTCGAGGATGCCTGCTATTTTTCTCCCACCAACACTTCTCTTCAGGGAGAGAATTTTAGCTATTTTGAAGAGATGGTTAGTGGAAGCCAAGATGATGAAAAAGATGAAGAACGAGATGAAAAAGCTGAAGAACGATTGGTAGTTCCAATTGTTTTTGAAGAACAGTCAGTCGTTCCTGTTGTTTCTGAAGAACGGTGGGTTATTCCTGATGAACGGTCGAGCGTTCCCCTTATTCCTAAAGTCGTTCTTGTACCTCTTGAAGAATAGTCGAGCGTTCCTGTTGTTCCTGAAGAACGAGCTAACGTTCCTTTAGTTCCTTTCAATCAGTTGAATGAAGAAGTTTCTACAACAACTCCCCTTCCTCCATCACCCCACTCCGACCAAGGATCCCAAGGTTTTGAAGATCATTCTGAGGTAAATCCCGAACATATGTCTCACCCTCTTAATATTGTTAATCATGATGAAGAGTCTGAACCTACCAAATACACTTTGCCTAATCGAGTCAATCATGGTAAACCTTTAAAAAGATATGAACCTACCATTAGTGCCAAGTCAAAGTATCTCGTTGCCAATTATGTGTCAACCTATAGGTTATCTAAGTCATATGAATCCTTTGTGCACCAGATATCTTCTGTATCTGTTCCTAACAAAGTGCAGGAAGCTTGGAGAGATCCCAAGTGGTCTAAGGCAATGGAGGAAGAGATGGAAGCATTGCAGAAAAATAATACATGGGAGTTAGTACCACTTCCAAGTGGAAAGAATACTGTGGGGTGCAGATGGATTTATACAGTGAAGCACAACGCAGATGGTTCAGTTAATAGATACAAGGCAAGATTGGTGGCCAAAGGGTTAACACAGACTTATGGTGTGGACTATGATGAGACGTTTGCCCCTGTAGCGAAGATCAATACCATCAGGGTGTTATTGTCTTTGGCTGGAAACCTAGATTGGCCATTTCGGCAGTTTGATGTGAAGAATGCATTCCTTTATGGGGATTTAGCTGAAGAAGTTTACATGTGCCTTCCTTCTGGATATGAAACTACTACAAATATTGATGTGGTTTGCAAATTGAAAAAGTCCTTGTATGGTTTGAAGCAGTCACCTCGTGCGTGGTTTGGGAAGTTCACTCAATCAATGCGCCGCTTTGGTTATAAACAAAGCAACTCAGATCACACTCTTTTTCTCAAGAGTCAGAAGGGTAAGATAACTGTGTTGATAATCTATGTGGATGATATGGTGATTACAGGAGATGATAATGATGAGATTAGAAGACTGCAACAGCAGTTGACTTCTGAGTTTGAGATGAAAGATCTTGCAGACCTAAAGTATTTTCTGGGCATTGAGGTAGCAAGGGGGAGAAGTGGAATCTTCTTATGCCAACGAAAGTATATTCTGGACCTCAATTACCAATTGCTTTTAGAGAGAGAGAGAGAGAGAGATTAAAGGAGAATAAGAGGAACATACAAAAATAAGAGAGAGGAATTGAAAAGACAAAAAACTCCATGATATAGCCTACCAAACAATAAAGTTGACGTCGTTAGAGACGGAGGTTGTGAAAATCATTTCAGAATTCAATGTTAAGGTATCAATATAATAATCATTAAATGTGATGTACGAAAATGATGACTGGACTTTATTTAGGGTACTATTTGTAAAATTTTCTCCTTTCTAAAACCAAATATGCATGTACATTGTAATGTCATGAAGATTGAAGTGATTTTAGCATAGTTGCATACATGATATGAATAAATAATGAATAAAACTAGTATTACATACAACATGACTCAAAGCTTCCATGTATGTTTTGCTGTCCACAATATGTATTCCTCGGTCTCACTCCCATATCTTGGCCTTCGGTTACTTATTGCTCTTTCTAGTTCTCTTTGCTTGGAGAAAATTCAAATGTTCATTTTAGATTATATAACAAACCGATGGTTTTTAACTTAAACTTAAGACTCTGATTAACAAAGACGAGACTTATGTCACTACATTGAAATCCATTTCATACCATTACAACTCAAATTTATCAAAGGAAAAGGCTACTCTTTTTTCTCTTCCTTTTTTTTGGGTACAAGTTACCACTCTACTATTCTAACAAAAGAAACAAATATATGACATTTTGGGCGCAAAAGTAATCAAATATATCACTGCTACTCCTCTCACAAAGGGAAATAGACAATATCTTCTTCACATCCACCATAAGAAAATTATTACGAATAAACTCACTATTCCACATACCTGGACTTTCCATGAGTTGGTTTACAGTGGCATGAACATCAAGAAATCTGGGCGTAACAACATGGAAAGACCATGGAGAAAGAAGCCACTTATCCTCCCATATTCTTACACCCCAGCACCATTTTCAATTCGCTATGGGATCTCTATTGAGATGAATATCCCCAGTTTGATGTAACCTATTTTGAGTTAATAAAGTACCATTCCAATAAAATAAAATAAAAAAGTAATCAAATAGTTCCAAACACACAACCCACACCTGTACACACCCAATAAAAATAAATAAAATTTCCTTTCTTTCTTTCTTCTCTTCCAGAAGCATCATCGTCTCACAATCAAAGCGGCCATGGCTAGGGCTCCAAGCAAGCACGGTCGCGACCAAGCTCTGGTACCTCACTTGTACTCTTTACTTTTTGTAATTATATTGGTATTGTTATCTTCGTTAAGAATTGGAAATCAGAAAAAAATGAAAAGCTGAAATCTTTATGTCCCTATTTCATGCAAGGCTTCAGAAACGTAACTACAAAACTTAGATATGTAGTTTGGATTAATGTGCTTTATCTGCGCAAGTAAATTTGAGTTTCGGTTCAAGAAAGTTTGCATCTTTATATTTTTGTTGGCAAAGTTATGATGTGTTAGTAGGGTTATAGTTTATAATTTTAGTGTTTGGCTTTGTTATTGGGTTGTTCCTGTTGGTCCTATGGACCAGGATTTCCAGGGGTTTTTGAGTGACTTGCAGGACTGGGAGCTTTCACTCAAGGACAAGGATAAAAAAATGAGGCCACAAGAACCCAACAAGGAAATTCCGGTAGTTTTCTTAGCAAACCGGTGTAATTTAGTGGTTTCGGTGCTGCCCATTTACTTTATACTATTGCTTTTGTTGAGAAATCGTAATGTATTTTGTCTTCCATGTGTGTTCATTCTGGGCCTTGTAAGATTGTTCATTGTCTTCGATATGTTACTGATTGGCATTTCCTAATGCTGTTGCTGTTTCAGAAATCAGGAGATTTTGGAACTAGTTCCTACTCAAGGAATTATGATCCAATCAATACTATATCCAGTAGTTTCGGTTCTGAAGATGGTCTTCCAGATGCTGCTTCGGAAAAGGACTTGGTAGGAATTTATAGTATTCTGCTGTAGTTTTAATAAGGCTGTCTTGTAAGTATTCGGTCAATCTCCATCCTTATTGTGCTATTGTCTTTTAACTTGTAGGGTAATGAGTATTTTAAGCAGAAGAAGTTTAAGGAAGCTATTGACTGCTATTCAAGAAGCATTGCCTTATCTCCAACTGCTGTAGCTTTTGCAAATAGGGCAATGTCATATATCAAAATCAAAAGGCAAGTGTTATCTTACACCCTCTGTTAGTTAATTTTTGTTTTTATAAATATCCCTATTTATACTTCTATGAATGCAAAGTTAAACTTTTAGATTATAGATAGTGGTTTCCATATTTCTATGAGGTGTTTTTCTTTTAAGAAGTAATCAACTGATGTATTTGTCTTTTCCACATTGTTAATTAGATTCCAGGAAGCCGAGAATGACTGTACGGAGGCCTTGAATTTGGATGATCGCTATATAAAAGCATACTCACGACGTGCGACAGCTAGAAAAGAACTGGGAAAACTTAAAGAATCTATTGAGGGTATGTTGAAATTTGAAACAGCACTATGACTTTGTTTTCTGATATACTTGTATGGTTTCTTTTCTGATATATTGTACTTCTGATCTATCTGATGTAATGAATATAGCCAACTGCAGATGCAGAGTTTGCTCTGAGGTTGGAGCCACACAACCAAGAAATCAAGAAACAATATGCTGAGGCCAAATCTTTGTATGAGAAAGTAAGAAAATTCCTATACATATTTGAAATAGCCGATTCTAATGTGTTTTAATGGTATTTCATGAATGTTGATTGATCAATTTAAATTGGCTAATCTTTAGAAAATCCTGCTCTCCTGCATGTGAAAACTTTTTTCTTTTAACTTTGTACAGTTAAAAGTTTTCATATGCAGCAGGGTAGGTTTTTTCCTTTGGTTTCAAGGGGAAAGAGAAAGACAGCATTTTGGTGTTCCTAGATCTGTTACTTTCCCTGCTAGTTTAACTATCACGAACTTTTTTTAGAAGATATAGTTGCCTGGACTTTGTTAGTGGATAAAAGTGGCATTGAGTGTGACTTTTGCGCTTGTTTCGTTAATGGGCCAAATAATAACTTAAGTAAGATGGAATATTTAGTTTAATTAACTTTCAACAATATAGGTAAAGCTGGCTTATGAACAGGTCCTGTTATTACATTTTGAATGGAGTCTTTGAATTGTTTATTCTCAGAGAATTCTTCAGAAAATATCTGAACAAGAAAAGCAGAAAGTGGGAAAGTTGGATGCCAAAGTGAATGGACACAGCATCCAGCCTGTTTCTAGTAGTACTCAAAGGACAGAAATGACTGCAGTTGAGGATCACACTAAGGTATCAGTAATTAGTGCCTTCTTGGTTTTGTTTGTTCCAAGTGTCTTCTACTCCTCTTCTTCTTCTTCTTCTTCTTCCAATGAGTAAATTTGAGTAGTTTATGAAGCCTTACTCAACTCCATTAGTCTCTTATGCTTCTAATTGGGCATGTGCTGTATGCTCCCACAGGCTGCTTCATTATTTACAGCAAAATAAATTTTCATTATGCCTTTTAGTCTCTTGATAGTTGGCACTAGTCTAATTATGATTATTTCGTAGAAAATTAACACAAGTGGGAAGCAAGCGTCGAAGGTATCGGTACAGGAGCTTGCTTCTCGAGCTGCTTTGCGAGCCAAGGTTCTAGCTGCAGAAAACATCACACCACCAACTTCAGCTTATCAATTTGAGGCTTCTTGGAGAGGACTTTCTGGTGATCGTGCTCTTCAGGCTAAATTTTTGAAGGTCTGCAAAATTCCATTATGTTTAGATCATAAATGTAGACTGCCAAAATGCAAGATTTGTGTTGATCATTTTTATCCCTGTGTTGGTGACCATGGGCATGGTATCTTTGCATGAACTGTGTAGATTCTGTAGGTATTATTTATGGTCCCTTTTGAATGGTCAGCTAAACCTAAATTTTTACCAGTGATCATCTTTGTCAGTCTGCCAATCTGGCTTGTTCGTGCTAAGGGTCCTCGAAATTGGTTGCCTTTTTATTCCATTTCTGTTAGCAATATTCAAAGGTCCATTATGGAGAAAGATGGTTGCATTTATAGTTGGCATTTCAGTAGCCATGTTAACTTTCCATTATGTTATACTTCTCATTTCATGTTGTTAATTTTGTGGTTTCCTCGTCTAGGCTATATCTCCCAGTGCACTGCCGCAGATATTCAAAAATGCTTTGACTGTTCACATACTAGTTGATATCATCAAGTGTGTGACAACCTTTTTTATGTAAGTAATGCTTATCTCCGATGAGTATGTTTTCCTCAATGAGCTCGATGAAAGGCTTACCTGCACCTTTGGTTTATTTCTTTGTCAGGGACGAAATGGATTTGGCGGTCAACATTTTGGAGAACTTAACTAAGGTTCCTAGATTTGACACACTCGTCATGTTTCTTTCATCCAACGACAAGGCTGGTATGCATATTTTCTCTTTGTTATATATAGTAGAGTAGGTCATATATCATATCATACTAACTCCAATTACCTTGTAACAGATCTTACTAAGATATGGGATGAAGTGTTCTACAATGAAGCAACCCCCATTGAGTTTGCTGAAAAGCTTGATAACCTGCGTACAAAGTACTGCCTTAAGTGATAATGAATTGCATTGTAAAACAGATAACTCCAGCCATCAAGTTTTTGCCTTCACTCTACCTGTACTGTAAATTGAATTCGTGAAATCTAGTAATGCTCCAGCAGGGAAGTCTCTTTTGTGATTGCAAGTCTGCCAAATTCAACAAAGGTGCATATTTGAGATTGGAATTCTTGTCATTATTGTTGGATAGTTTACAAATCTACCCAGAATTTGGTAAATGTCAACTGAGGGAGAAGAAAGAAACTAGTTGCCATGGGTCTGAATTGCATTGTAAAACAGATAACTCGAGCCATCAAGTTTTTGCCTTCACTCTACCTGTACTGTAAATTGAACTCGTGAAATTTAGTAATGCGCCGGCAGGGAAGTCTCTTTCGTGATTGCAAGTCTGCCAAATTCAACAAAGGTGCATATTTGAGATTGGAATTCTTGTCATTATTGTTGGATAGTGTACAAATCTACCCAGAATTTGGTAAATGTCAACTGAGAGAGAAGAAAGAAACTAGATGCCATGGGTCTCTTCCCGTATGAGATCTGAACTATGTCTAGGTTCAATTCTCGTGTTTAACTTGAAAGATAATTAGGAAATGCCTCTGATTTTATGCTTTGTGGTGTTTGAAAATATACCTGATGCTCATTTTACTGGACTAGCTCTAGAGTTCAGAACTTGATATGAAAAGGAAATGTTAGTTATGTCCTTGCTTCTGTGTTGTCTGGGATTGCTATTTCTATTTTCAGACTTTGAGAGGTTTTAAATATTTGGAGAGATAATTTGATGATTCTCCACAACATTGATATAGGAGAGATAATCATTGCATTTCGATATAAGAGCAACCAAAGAATCGAGGTCATGTCAATTCAGAGCATTATTTGGTTTTTCTTATGCCTTCTGAGCATTAAGTTGCTGCTGCTGATGAACAACTAGTAGTACTACTACTGGATCTTCTGATAAATAATAATGGGGAAAGGCTTGCTGCTAACTTTCTTGATCATCGTCATCATATCCTTGTGGTGCTTCAGATCCCTTGCATAGCCGCCACTCCTCTCGTTCTCATCTAGGGTTTCTGAATGATTTCCTTCAGGCCCTGTTTCTCTTGAGACAGCACTGCAGTGCCCCTGTGAAAGAAAAAAATCTTAAAACATCTGTACGTCGACCATACGAACTTCCTGAACAACAAGCTATCCCTTATAGATTTTCAACTACTCCCGCCTTGTTAAGAAGAGAATTAGGATACTTATTTTTCTGCCCGTGGCTCAAGCATCTGTAACTAGGGCAGTATGTCATGCATGGTGCTCATTTCATGTTGTTATTTCTGTGGTTTTCTCGTGCTGTATCTCCCAGTTCGGCCGATATTCAAAAACGCTTCGACTGTTGACATACTAATTGATCGATATCGTCAAGTGTGAGTTCTTCTCATCTCTCATCATCATCTGTCGGTTTTTCTCAATAAGCCTGATCAAAGATTGTAGCTTTGGTCTATTTCCTTGGCAGAGAAGACATGTTTGGCGCGCAGTCAATATTTTGGAGAAACTGTTTTTTTTTTTCCTTAGTTAGGGTTCAAAGATTTGACACACTAATCATGTTTCTTTCATCCACTGACAAAGCTGGTATGCATATTTTGATTATTTTCTCCTGGTTGCATATGATAGAGTAGGTCGTATAAATCAAACACATACATATGTTGCTAAGAAAAAATAGAATCAAGAATCACATCCAAAACAAAAACTCTTAGCTTGCAGTCATATATTATTATACCAACTCAATTTCCTTGTAACAGATCGATCTCGGTAAGATATATGGGATGAATTGTTCGACAATGTGGTAACGTACCCCACATGGAGTTGAATGAGAAGCTTGATAAACTGCGTACAAATTAAAGTACTGCCTCCTCAAGCGATGACGAAATGCGAGCGTTGTAAAACACCAAGTGATCAGTCTTTCACTCCACCATTACTGTAAATTGAATCGATCAAGGTCTGTTTTATGATTGCAAGTCTGCAGAGTTGAACGAAGATCGGTCCATATCTGAGTATGGAATTTATATCATTATTTTTGCATATATTATGGGGTATATATATTGTATTTGAATTTTGTATATGTACAAAATCGGGTATATGTCAATTGAGGTAGAAGAAACTAGATGCTGTGGGTCTCCCCACTTATGAGATCTGGACCCTATGTTCAATTTTCTTGTTTTAACTTGAAAGTTGGTTATAGTGGAAACTGAAACTTGTGGAAGTGGCATACATGCAAGAGCAGAGATCATTGCTATTCAACGTGCCTAGCCAATTTTATTGTTCAATCGTGGTCATATGGGGTCCAGATTAATCTAGGCCAAGAGCCATACCTATTTTTCTTAATGACCCACCTATCATCGGCTGCCACATTTGGATAGCACATTTAGGCTTAGTTTGAGATTGCTTCCCAAAGTGCTTTTCAGACCAAAAGCACTTCTGGGTCTAAACTGACCTGTTTGGTAAAACTCTAAAAATCAGCTTTTAGTCAATTATGGATCCTCCCAACCGTGATTTTGAGAAGCTACAATTTGTAGTTTTGCAAAACTGCTTCTGCCAAAGGGAGATGAAAACACGGAGCTTTAAATGATTTCTATTAGACTACCCATTTCATCCTTCATCTTCTTTAGAATTTACTTTGAAAAAGTCTGAAACCATCTCATCTCTATGCGACCTCCATTTTTCTCCTTCACCTTCCATCTTCCTCCTCACTCTCACTGAAATCCAACCCTACATTATCTGTAAATAATTCTAACACAGATTTTTGTCCTGATCTCAAACACAATCTTCTGATCTTGAAAAGAAAGTTGCAAATCACATGAATAGCAAGTTCAACAACCCAATACTCATAATACCTAGATCTAACCATACACCACTAGAATCACTTCTGAAGAAAAATCAATGACGTTTGGTGGTTGGTGGGTGTTGGTCTTCGATCTCGAGGCGGCCATTGGTGCCGATTTCCTTGCGGTTCCAAGCGAAACTCTTAGTCAAAACACTGAATTCATCCATATTGGAAAGTCTGGGTGCCCGATTACAACTGGGTGCGATTGGTTTCTGAAATTGGCAGGAATTTGGTATCGATGAAAGAAGAAAAGGATGTGACCTTGGATTGTATTCTGGGAATTTGGATGAAGCTTGGATCATTTTCTGGGTTCTGTGTTAACTTCTCCTTGTTCCAGTTTTTGAGAAGAACCACGACATATTCAAGGAAAAGCAATAAAATCTGGGTCTTTGTTTTTTATTTACAATACTTAGGTTTTGTTATTTTATTTTTTATTTTTTAGAAGATAATTAGGTGTTGTATTAATTATTTGTCAGTGATAATCTATGTCAATATTCTGTTGCAAAATACAAGATAAGTAAATTAGTTGAAAGCAAAAAAAATTTGAAATATGAATTATAGCTAAAAAAATATCTGAAGAAAAGGAAGAATTAGATGAACAAATTTTATTAGATAATTTATTGGTATTTTAACATGATGTCTCTTTTGATAATTACAAATAGTCACGGCACTTTCAGAAATAGTTTACTAAATACTTTGAAATTACTTTTCATTCCTACAGCACTTTCAAAAATAGTTTACCAAACACTCAGCTGCTTCCTATCATAGCAAAATCAGAAGTGATTTCTTTCACAGTAAAGTCAGAAATGCTTCCTCTCACGATACAGTAATCCTAAACTAAGTCTTATGCATGTTGTGTTGAAACAACCTTCAAGTAGCAATCATCATGGGGTTTCTCTTGAACTTCATGCTCAAGTCCACGTGGCTATGATGAGTCATTTAGATCACCATAATACAAAAGTCTTCTAGGAATCTAGTATTTCAAACACCCAAATTTAATAGCTTGCTGAGCAATTAGACCAATTGATGGCTTATTATACTCAACAATTTCTTAGTTAATGACTAATTGGTTGCCTTCCAAAGCGAGAGCTTCATTACCTAAACCAATACAAAGACTTCAAATAAAATATAATGACTCTTGGACCCATATATCCATAACGTGCAAATCGACACCTCGTATGAATGAAAGCTATTCTTTTAGTCTCAGATGTGCGGTGTAATGAGTTATGTGAGAGCACAAGCGTGCTAAATTCTCGTCCTACATCATCATATCTGCATTCTAGTCTTATAAATCAAATATGATATCAACAACAGACATAAGGTCTGATTGGCGAGCTATAATTCATGTGATGCACCCTTGAAGCAGCAGAGCTTACCTCAGTCAAAAAGGTACTTAAACAAAGGCTAGCTACTAATGCATAGATTATGAAAGGTATAATTTAGAAGTCCAGATGATCTTCTTGTCTCAGCATCTGCATAAAATATCAACAGAATAGATTATTGGGAAAGATAATTCATATTATAATTCCCCTAGAGCCTAATTCCTTGTAGTGTAAACTTGATTAAGTGTGAGATTCCTCGCTCTGTCTGTACTCCCTTTTGGGGCTCCGCCATTAACAGTATGATACTAGTGTTGTGCTTAACTGATACTAGTGTGAAAAGTCCTCACGAGTAGGAATGCAGCCATCGTAGCGCTTGAATCTAATCTTATTCTCAGGTTAATTCTAGTATGGATCAAGGTGTACGTAGACCACTGTATAATTCGGAGCATGTACAGTATGAGATGTAAATATAAGGTCCACCCAAGACTCTTCACTCACGTTAGGTGTGGAAATTTTGTTACCTGTTTATAACTTTATATAAAAAATTACTTAGGAGTTGGAATTCTCTCGACATTTTTGAAAAAATTGTCAACTTGCCCTCGTGTTATTATCGTTAGCATACAATTTTACCAGAATAAGTGGTGACAATCTTTGGCTAAATAAGTTCTTTAGTCTCTGCAATGCTTTCAATCACTTTCTTTGGTTAATATATTCATTTCAGATGATTGAAATGTGTAACTTGGATAAGAATCTCCTCTTTCTGTTTTTGGAAGCTTGTCTTTGTCCCCTTTTGCAGCATGTTTGAATAATGTAGTGGGTCTTTGTCCAAAAAACAGAAGAAGAATAATGTAGTGTATGTGGGTCAATTCAATTTACCGTTCTGTCTAATGGTTTGATGTAAGTTTCTTTTTTATTTGAATCCAATGGGAAACAAGAAACAAAGAGAAAGACTTACCTACGGCACTTCTTTATTTTGATTGGAGGGTCTCATTGCCACGTAGTGCAGCAGCCTCTATACAAGAATTTCTTAGAAAGAAAACATAGTTTTTGCCATTTTAGCTAATTGGTTAGAGGAAGCTTCTTGTTTTTATGAAAAACAAAATAGTCTGACTCTCACTCAATTAATTTCATTAATGGTGTGTTTCTTTTCTTTTGTAGAAGATATCTAAATTTATATCATTTCTCTATTTAAACCAAATAAAGCAAAGAAAATTTATAAAAGAAATCAAAAAGAGAAAGAAAAAAAAAAAAGGTAACTTCATCGTTAGTTGATAACTCACTCATATTATTAATGTTTATAACTCTTGTCTTCTTAGTTTTATTTATACCATATCACACGTGCAACATTTGCATAAATAGAAGATTTACTTTACTAATTAAGCAATCACATCATGATAACTAACTACTGAAAAGAAGGTAACAAAATTTTCACTTTATAAGACAGAGATCTCAAGTGATGCACAATAGGAGTTCAAAAAAAAGGTTTTGTACAGAAGAGTTCAAATTAAAGGCGAGACGAAATCTAGAAAATCAAAATATTGGCTAGTCTTCCTCTTGCCATAAAAATAAATTACAAAAATAAAAATCCTACCTCGTAGATAGCAAGCAAATTAAATAGTTTTGTAGTCTACCAAGTTCTGACAAGACCAACAAGCAGTTCACTTTTTTCAGGTTAAGAGAAAAGAAAAAGAAAGAAACACAACTGACAACCCCATCACGTGAAAGAGCTCAAATAGTCTCTCCCATGGTCCTCTTCTCTCTCTCACTGTGTCCTAATCCACGCGCCCATTTCTCTCTTTCTTCGTTTTGATAGATTTCCAAGTCCCAATGTTCCTTCTCTTGCTTTAAAAGTTTAAACTCCCTTCGAGGTTAAAGCTTTCACTCCCCAGATCCGTCTCTCCACAAGAACAAGGTAAACTTTCTGGCTTGTTTTATCCGTTATTTATCTATTAAATTACTGTTCTGGGTTCCTCTTTCTTTTCTGTCATACCCCAAAAGGTTCCACATTTACTTCTCTGGGTTTGTCATGGATTTCTGTTGTTGGTTTTGTTCATTTGGTATGTTTTGTTTGGGTTCTGGGCAATGTTTTCAAGTGAAATTTCTCTTTGGTGCAATGTCTATGTATGTCTGGCTCATTTGGTTCATCTCTTCTTCTTATTGGTTATGAAAAGATCAGAACTTTTCTCTATGGTCCTCTTTCTTTTTTGGTTTTGTTGTTGGGTGTTCTTCCTTTTCTGTTTTCAAATTGTACTTGAATATATTGGATTGTAGTGTGCATAGATTGTAGATATAAAAGATTACAACTTTTTATGTATGTACTCCTTTCTTGTTTGGTATTTGTTGTTAGCCTCACTCTTCCTTTTGTGTTTTCTCATTGTACTTGAAAATACATACATATATATGTATATATATTTTTTTTTCCAATAGTAAGTGTACTTGAAATTACTAGGCTCTGGTGTTTCTCCTTTTCTGATAGGGGGTTTTCTGTTGGGATGCATTCTTTGTCTTCTGGTACATTATAACGCATTCTGTTGAGCTGATTGAATTGTGCTCATCTTTCTTGAATATCTCTTCTGATGTAGTGTTTTCTATTTTGTATAGGAAATGGGTATCATCTCCAGGAAGATTTTCCCAGCATGTGGGAACATGTGTGTATGCTGCCCTGCTATGAGGTCAAGATCTAGACAACCTGTTAAGCGTTACAAAAAACTGCTTGCAGAAATCTTTCCCAAGTCTCCTGTGAGTATAATGCTATCTTTAACCTATGCTTATAAGCCATAATGGCCACAGATATGTTTAAATGGTATAAGATCTTGTGTTCCTGTTGAACTTTTGCTCGCAATACTTGTCCGACATAGACACAGATAGTAGTTGATTAGTTGGTAATTTGATCACTTGATCATGTAATCTGGCAGTGGTGCTGCTATCAGGCACTCCTTTCCCTTTCCCTTATGTCACACGCAATGCAGATATTAGCAAAACTCAAACTTGCCCTTTCAATTGTTTATTTATTATCCCTCCACTTTTTTCTTCTTTTCTTTTTGGTTGGAGGCTATCTCTCTCGTTAGTAATAAGAAGATTGGTTTGGATGCTTAAGAAAGAGATTTGAAGCATTTGTTTCCTCTCTATCGCAATTGTTAATCAAAACTGTGCCTTGATGTCATCCATTGTTGGGTACTGGTTCTTCCCCATCTGTATAACAAGTGTTTACATTTATGCCAATAGTACATGGTGTGTTTGTGTGTGAAGGGCAATTCTCTCCTGTTAGTCTGTCATGCTACGTTAAATAGGGACACTAATCAATTGAAATTATGCGTGAATTTTTATCCTAATTGAGAGTTTAGCACTATATTTATAAGGTTTATGAGTTTTGAACCCAACAACTCTGTTAAGCTAAAATTTGTAAGCTGTGAATTATTTTTGGATAAGTAGCTAACAACAGCAGGCTTCCATAGGAATCAGTCACTTATATGTATATATATATATATAATACTCTATATAACATCATACCTATCTACTATTTATGATTCTCTCATCAATTACTGGAATACTGAAGTTCAATGTGCCCCAATACTTTCCAGGATGGCCCTCCCAATGAAAGGAAAATTGTTAAGTTATGTGAATATGCTGCAAAGAATCCTTTTAGAATCCCTAAGGTATGAACTCATTTCTTCCATTTCTTCATGCCTTGGTCAGTAAATGTGAGCTTACTGTAAATTAATGTTCTGCTGATGAGGTGCATCTGTTTCTTATTGTTCTTAACAGATTGCCAAACATCTTGAAGATAGGTGTTACAAAGAGTTGCGACTTGAGCATGTCAGATTCATCAATATTGTTGCAGAGGCCTACAACAAGTTACTTTGCCTCTGTAAGGACCAGATGTAAGTGTGACCTATTTCCCTTTCCCTTTTCTTAACAATCTAATTTGTCTTGGAATTCTATTGGTAAATTTTTTGAAGGGACAAAAGGTTTATTTAGAAATAATCTAGCGCCTTTGATTGGTTTGGAAACTCTAAACCCACAGTCTGACTCTAAACTTGCATTCTTTAGGGCTTATTTTGCTGTCAGTGTGCTAAACGTAGTCACTGAGCTTCTGGACAACTCTAAGCAAGATGCTCTCTGTATAATTGGATGCCAAACTCTGACGAGGTTCATCTACACTCAGGCGAGTTACAAAAACTATTAGCACATAGCAGAATGGCAGTATTTCATCTGTCTACTCAATGAATTAATGCTTGTCCCTGCAACAGAATCTATGGTTTAGTTAAACAATTCTGTAGGAAGATCTGAATTGCTTTTATATACCATGTTAGGACCCCAACATAAGGACATTTCCAGCTTTCTAGATATTCAAACAATGCCCAACTATATTTGACAATCTTTACATGGCATAACTCTTAATTCCCATTGAAATTTCAATAGGTTTTCTGTCGGTCATATATTACATGCTTTGGTTAAGTAGAAGATCCAATAGCTACAGGGTGGAAAATTATGTGCTAGAACAATGTGTGAGATTGGAAAATGAATTCCCCAAATGTCCCGGGTATTAAATATTGACTACTCAATATAGTGAGGACATAATCATGTTTTTGAATCCACTCTTTGGATATAAATTGTTAATCCTACCTGTGTCATTTCTTATTCTGTTAGTAATCAAATAGATGATTGACTACTCAAAATAGTGAGGACATAATCTTCTTTTTGAATCCAGTCTTTGGATATAAATTGTTAATCCTACCTGTGGCATTTCTTATTCCGTTAGTGGATGAATTAAATAGATGATTGACTACTCAAAATAGTGAGGACATAATCTTCTTTTTGAATCCAGTCTTTGGATATAAATTGTTAATCCTACCTGTGGTATTTCATATTCTGTTAAGGGATGAATCAAATAGATAATTAGAGGTTTTATTTATTTATTTTTTCAGTTTCCTGTACAAAGTAAATACACTAGATTACTTATTTGCTAATTATCAGAATGTGGATGCTTCACTATAAACAGGCAGATGGAACTTATACACACAACATTGAGAGTTTGGTTCACAAAGTATGTAAGCTGGCACATGAGAATGGTGAAGACCATCAAAAGCGCTGCTTGAGAGCATCAAGTTTGCAGTGCCTTTCAGCCATGGTAGTTATATGATTTGACCTTTTGAAAACTCTTATAGACCATTTCAGTGTGAAAATTGCTTTTTATTTGAATATTTTAATAAATTTCTCCCTTGCAGGTCCAATTCATGACTGAATTTTCATATATTTTTGTTGATTTTGATGAGGTTAGTTCTTTTGACTTGCATTCTTGGTTTTTCACTCCTATCTATAGATAAGTTTACATTTGTTGACTGCATTATCAGATCTCAAGGGAGCCGGTGCTCCTTCGGTCATAAATATTGAGCATTGCCCTTCTTTTCTTTTTGTGAATGCAGATTGTACATGCCACTTTGGATAACTATGCGCCTGATGCACATGATGAAGATGATGAGGGAGGGGAGTCGCATCATAATTGGGTGGATGAAGTAGTTCGAAGTGAAGGTAGAGTTGGTGCAATTGCTGGTGGGTATTCTAGCCCTAGTTGTAAGGTCGTCAGGCCACGGCCAGAAAAAAAGGATCCTTCTCTTCTTACAAGGTAGGAACTTTTGAAACTTTATAAGGGAGAGCTTGTCAGTCAAATTGTAATTTCAAACTATGCTCTTTCCTTGATATTCCCCTTTTTAATAGTTTTGGGTTCATTTGTTTAGAGAAGAGACAGAGACGCCAAACATTTGGGCTCAAATTTGTATCCAGAGAATGATTGAATTAGCCAAGGAGAGCACAACAATGCGCCGGGTATTGGATCCAATGTTTGTCTACTTTGACTCCAGGCACCATTGGGTTCCTCAACAAGGGTTGGCTATGTCAGTTTTGTCTGATATGTCATACTTTTTGGAGACTTCAGGTGCCTTAATCTTCTTTCCCTGTCAATGTAGTCTGTCTTGGAGATGGTTCTGCAAATATGCCTGCATGTACTTATTCTTTACTGATTCTTGGGTTTAGGAAATCAGCAGATGATTTTAGCCTATGCAATCCGTCATCTTGACCACAAAAACGTTTCACATGATCCACAACTCAAATCTCAGATCATTCAAGTTGCTAGTGCTTTGGCAAGCCAAATTCGATCCAGAACAGTGCTAGAAGAAATTGGTTTTGTCTCTGACCTATGCAGGCATTTGAGGAAGAGTCTTCAAGCTACTGTTGAATCAGTTGGAGAGCAAGAGTCTAACATTAATACCATGCTACAGAGTTCCATTGAAGATTGCTTATTAGAAATTGCTAGATGGGTAAATTCTACACTTCTGGTGTTTGCAGTACATGCTTGAAATGGTCTTTCTATTATTACTGACAACCCACTGTGGTTCCTATTAGATTGGAAATATAAGACCATTGTTTGACATGATGTCAATATCTCTGGAGAAGCTTCCATCTGGAACTGTTGCCAGGGCGACCATGGGATCATTGATGATTGTTGCTCACATGATCTCATTAGCATTGATCTCTTCACATTCACAGCAGGTGAGCGGAGTTTGAAAATGTGTTTCTTGTTGTCAAGTTTTTTATGCACTTATTCCTGTGTCTTTTTTCCTGGAAAATTCTCTTATGGTGTTGCTTGATTAAAGGATATACTTACATGTCACACTACGGAAGATCAACTGCTAATTGAATGTTTTGGAGACTATCATTAGTTATATATCACTTTTAAATTACTCTTATGGACATGTGATAGAATGGTTTCCATAGGAACCACATCTGCTGTATAGGACTTGGAATGCCGAAATTTTTTTTCTGTTCTTGTTGGTACTACATACTTTACAATCTTCAATCTTTCGTGTAGGTGTTTCCTGAATCCCTTCTTGTCCAGCTTTTGAAAGTGATGATGCATCCAGATGTTGAGGTGCGTGTCGGAGCACACCAGATATTTTCTGTTCTTCTCATTCCATGTTCTAATCGGCCCCGACATGAAGTTGCTCCTCTACAATCTGGTTATGTATACCAGTCAAGAAAAGGGAATTCAAATACAGCATCTATTGCTTCAATTACAGCTAGACTTGAAAAGCTTAGAAGGGAAAAAGATGGCCTCAAAGCAGAAAATCAGGAGACTGATGCATGTGATGATTTTAAAGATAGAGATACTGCAGAAGAAGATTGTAAGCAAGGGCATACCCACAAGAGTTCCCCGAACTTCTATAAAATTAGCTCTATTATTGACAAGACTGCTGGGTCAAGCCTAACAGAGCCTGTAAGAAGTTAATATATCCAAAACAGGTAACATCTGTGGTGTATGTTTTGCTTGCTCTACTAATGCTGTATACTTTTTTCTCATTGACTCAGGAACCGTACGTGATGGAGTTTAGTGAGGATCAAATAGCAGACTTGCTGTCTGCTTTTTGGATACAAGCCAATCTCCCAGATAATTTGCCTTCAAATATTGAAGCTATAGCTCATTCTTTCATTTTAATGATAGTTTCTTCTCATTTGAAGGTGAATTTTTTCCCATGTATCCTTTTCTAAAGAAAAACCCATGATTATGATACCCATTTATGCATGTATACACTATCTATACATGCATGCAACTTTTACATGTTTCTCTAGTTGCTTATGGAAATTTGTTGATAATTTTGCAGAATCCAAATGGCAACCTTATGGTTCGTTCCTTTCAACTTCTGCTATCTCTGAGGAATATTTCCCTTGATCCTAACAATGGTGAGGACAGTAAAATCCTAAAACAGTTGCTTGTTCTAATGAAAATGAAGATGCCAGTGAATGGGTTTGTGATCAGATGTAAATGAACTCTTTTCTCTTGGCAGGGATGTTGCCTCCAGCTTGCCAGAGATCTATCCTTGTGCTATCGATTGGCCTGTTGATGTTTTCTGCTCAGATCTTTCACATTCCTAATCTGAATGATCTGCTCAAATCATTAATACCATCTGATGTGAGCATATATTATCCTGATACTGAATGCTCTTCTTACTTAACAAAATAGGGTCAGCAGTAGAATCCAGCTTTTTAAATATTAGGAATGTTCAAGCTCTTTGATCTTCGAGCATGTTATTGTTTTATTATTTGCCAGTGGCATAAATCTACTCTAACGATCTCTTATATTATGCAATTCAGGTTGATCCATATTTGGGCATCAGTGATGATCTTCAGGTTTTTCTAAGGCCTGAGGCAGACATCACAAAATATGGATCTGTTATCGATAACCAGCTAGCTTCGTCATTACTATTTGATTTGCGGAAAAAATTGTATGAATCTGACAATGTCATAAGGGAAATCTTAGTTCAATTTCTATCAGACATTACTGAGGTAGGATGGTTAACTGATGGACTTGGTTCCCCCCCCCCATCCTCTCGTCTCATTTGTTTGTTTTTCCTTGTGAAGATGGAGGCAGAAGCTGTGGCTAACCAACTTTTGGAGTCATTTGTACCTGATGATGCATTCATGTTTGGTCCACAATCAATGCTTGACTTTGATGAAAATCAAATGCCTGGCCACTCGAAAGAATCACTTTCCTTTGATGGGGTACACTCTTTGCACTAGTTATTCTTGCTACTGCTGAATTGGCATGTCACCTGTGACAACTGAACAGTTATTTATTACGACTTGCAGTGAAATTTAGAGTAATGACAGGGCTTCCCAATTTTTACAGGAATTTCCGACAAATTCATCAGTTGAGGATGATGCAACAAGTGAAGCATCAGTTGTTGCTGACTTCTCCCAGTTCATTCCTAGAATCCCTTCATCCTCTTCTGTCTCCCATGTTATCAGTGTTGGACAGCTTCTGGAATCAGTAACCACTTCCTCCCTATTTTGAAAAAGAAATATTTGTGAAATTGACAGTACTGAACAGCATATTGTTTTTATTTAGGCACTTGAGGTTGCTGGTCAAGTAGCAGGAACATCTGTATCTACATCACCCCTCCCATACAACACCATGGCAAGACAGTGTGAAGCCCTTGGCACAGGCACAAGGAAGAAGCTTTCTAATTGGCTGGCCCATGAACATCATCAAAGCAACACTGTCCGCGACATTTTGTCTCCACCATTTCTTGCAGGTGGATGCACAGCACTCCAGAAGGTCAGCCCATATTTAGTTTTTAATTACGTTTTTGCAGCTGCTATGTATAATTGGTAGATGATAATCCTCTGTTTTGATATTTAACTCTCGGGTTAATGTGAATGCAGTTAATTAATGAACCTGGGGTTACCCAGGGAGCTGCATCGACACAGGACTCGTGGTTAGCTGCTATCAGGTTGCCTCCTGCTAGTCCGTTTGACAACTTCCTCAAGGCAGCTGGTTGTTAGTACAAGAAAAGCAATCACTTGTTCAACTAGTGTAATGTAATCGTCCTGTAAAGTATTAGGCAGTTTTCACTTGGGATATAGCTCCAAATTTGGTCTCAGGTCTGATCATTTGAGGGCTTCCGTGCGCTATGCCAGTAGTATGGAACATCTAATTGTAATGACCTAGTATTAAGCATGATGTAATATGCATCTTTTGACTATCCTCTCTTACCTTTCACCCGCCTTCCCTCTCCCTGCCAACTCCTAACAAG
This sequence comes from Rosa persica, assembly GCA_025331145.1. Classification (NCBI taxonomy): domain Eukaryota; kingdom Viridiplantae; phylum Streptophyta; class Magnoliopsida; order Rosales; family Rosaceae; genus Rosa; species Rosa persica. Next base: position 5,202,673 of record WFKR01000003.1, on the reverse strand, counting down.
GGAGAGCCTACTTTTCAAAATGAAAATAACACAGCTTGCCTGAACTTCCAATTAATCTACGTACTCAGGATCAATGGATGAAGATAATGGTGGAACTATGCAGGCTTTCCCTAACACGCGTACTGCCAACTTTTTTCTTGCAGTACTGTGATATGTTACAAGTGATTCTTGTATGGTTTAATCTGCTTTTCTTTTCAGAAAACAAGCACTATGAGAGGTTATGATAGGCATGTGAGCAGTTCTGTGTGGTCATATCACTTTCACCAGATGAAGTCTACCTATCTGTAATCGTAGAAACCTACTGGCAATGTTTTATGACGTTAGATTCTCTTATGAAGAAGAAACATCTGAAAATTAATAACCTGATCGACACATCAAAATAAAGCTTTATCATGTAAGAGGGTCTTCCCTATGAAACGAGGCAAAGCTATACGAATCCAGTCTGGATTCTCTCCCAACCTTCTCTCTTTTGCTTTTGTAATTCAAGGCCTTGAGCTCTCAACTGATAAAGCCAGTGCATGCCTTGAGGAGGAAAGACTATACTTCACATCCCATCCATTTAGCTTTCCTCTTGTCAGAACGTGTGGATAGTCCTATACAGAAAGTTTGAGGTGGGGCACCCATGCCACACAATCCACGCCCATCAATAAAAATCCTTCTTTCAAGAACCATGTTCATATTGAACACGGCTCTAACGAGGATCATAGAAGGAGATATTTATGAGGATTTTATAATCAACGGTTGTGAAACTGACTTTTCAAGCACATTTCGACAAATCAACTATTAGATGTTTAGATATTCATGAGTAGATCATTTTTGTAAAATTTCAATCAAATTGAAAGTCCTTAAGACATTCATAATCTTGATTTTTCATTTATGAACATTAAAAGTTTCTATTTGATAAATTTGATTCATCCATTGATTTGATCTAATTTGGTACCTTAACGACTAACAATTTGGAAGAAAATTTTCAGAAGTGATCTACTCATACATCCCTAAACATCTAATTGTTTATTTGCCATAATTTAATCGAAATGTGGGTCTCACAACCGTTGATTAGAAAGTCATCATTTTAAAGGTTCTCATTAGAGCCTCTATGTCCATATTAATCTTACAATTGTTCAGCAGAATACTAAAAATACCCTTATCAATTCTAAATTTGCACACATCACGAATTATGATTGATCAATCGAACCATTGAGGGGCCAGGCGGCCTGATCCAAGACCACCCAAGATGCCTTGTAATCTAGATAAGGAAAACATCACAAATTGTGTATGAATTTTAGGCAATTCTATACTTTGGTGTACCAACTTTCATAACTATCAGAATGGTGTATTAAGTTTGCTCCAATCTTTCATTTTGGTGTACGTCGTTAAATTTTCCGTTATCTTTGCAAAAAAAAAAAAAAATTCTGTTATCTTTCCTTTAGCTTTGTTGAATTTTTTGTATTTTTTTTTTGTAAAGATAACGGAAAATTTAACGGCGTACACTAAAATGAAAGATTGGAGCAAACTTGATACACCATTCTGATAATTATAAAAGTTGGTACACTAAAGTGTCGAATTGCCTAAAATACACCATTTGTGAAGATATCTCATCTAGATATGTAGCAATTCCTACATGTTTTAGGGTTTGTAAAACCGATAAGGCATTGCTTAATGCCTAGCTGAATTGGTGAATGTACTTTTCTCTGTGATCCTTCATTTGCGGCCAGCTGCTGTTACTTGACTTGTGACTTTGGCAATTACCCCATTTCATAACCTAAATTCTCGCTGGCTTCACCTTCATGTCTGTACTCCTTTGTAGCAAAATTGGCTGAAACTTCACGTGGTCCCTAGACCTTGGACCCTGTAACTTTCTGGCTTTCGTTGTACAATTGTTCATGTGTGGAGCAGTATCATCATCATAGAGTTCATTTATGTTTTTTGATGATGCTATTGCCAATAAATGCTATTCTAACTTCACTATAGTGCTTGCTTCAAGCCTTCAACTCCATGAAGGGAACAAGCAGCAAAATGTTTTTGCCCACGCCTTCGTTTCAGATCAGCTAGTCACCACCACCAAAGTTCAGACATGATTTCTGTACATACAGTAATTTCATTTGTTAAATGTTGCCGACCTTCATCTCCAACACTCTTTTTGAGCAAAGGAGAGCTTTTATGCGATCAATCGGAAAGTATATAAAATCTTAACTCCATGGTTTCCGATATCATGATAAAAAGAGCTCAAACTCTAACCATAGTAGTTGTCTCTTTCTATAAACTATTGATAATGGATAATCTCAAGAGTTTGGATAACACCTGATACACAACAATAAAAAAGACCACAACATCTTATGCATTATGTCCAAAACATATCGGATACTAAGAAAACAAGTCCAAACTCTAAATATATTGATTGACCATATATGTTACTGATAATGAGTCGATAAACTGTACGTTGTTAGTTATTTAGAATAATCAACACTATAGATGTCACATATTTAAATTATAGATGAGTAAAGAATAGTTGAAAGATTATTAACGACGATGACGACGACAAAAATATCATCTTTGCACTAATCTGTGTACAAAAATCGCTAGTTAGAAAATTGAGGATAAGAACATACCGATATCAAGCAATTTGTCCCCAGAGGTATGGGACTAAAACCAATCTCTAGCTCAAAAGGGTAGGACTTAGTAAGCCTAAACAAACATCAGAAACAAAAATATCAAAAGTAAAATCCCTAAATAAAAAGAAGAAAGAACCACCGTGAGGCACTCCCCCTCTCCCAATGAGTTAGCATCGTCCTTCCGACAGCACTAACCAGTGGAGTGGCCCTACCCAATATGCAACCACAATAGCCACCTCCACAAGCATCCCAGCCAATCACTGTTCCTCCACCATAGCGCCCACCAGCCACCGTAAACCCTCCTCCTCTCACCACCGCGGAAAACCACCATCGATATCGAGGAAACCCTCCAGCCAACCAACCCAAGCAAACCCAACCAGACTCGCGCCAAAACAAAACTGAAAATTTCACTTACAACCTCGATGTATAAAGAGAAATTCAAGCTTTTTTTTCTTTAATAAATTCAAGTATTCTTATGGCATAAAGATTTCACCACATTTTGAAATAAAATAGACTTTACTAATAAAACAAAATCATTTATTCAGAAAAAAAAAACAAAAACAAAATCATTTATACAATGATGACCACACGATCACCACAAACATTATAGAAAAAGAAGAAGTAAATATATTATACCACAGACAAAGAATGATAATGAAAAGGCTTAACTTATGCGAGGCCAGCGAGGGAAAACAAAGGAACATAAACCCTTTCTCTTTATAGGATAAAATCAATAATTTGAAAGGGAAAGCCATTTGGCTGGAGTCAAAGATTTGCGGGAGTAATCTTTTTTACTTTGTAGATACCTATAATTATGTAGATTTTTCTTCTGTCTTCTATATACTTATGATCCTGGAAGGTCCACTCCTTTACTTTTCTTCTCTTCAAATGGAAATGATTAAAGAAGATTCAATATGTCAGCTATTACAAGATGTTGATTAGGGGAAGATGCAGTCATTTTCTAGGAAGCAGCATCATATCTGCGGTTAATCTTTTATGTTGTTTTGGGCATCTTGTATTACATTTGAGGACAGTATTTAATAATTAAGAGAAGACAATGCTTGTAAAGTAATCAAAGTTAACAAAATTGATGCGGGACACAAAAAACGAAGATTATCTTTACACATTTTATTGCTCCTTGGATTAGGTGTGTTCTAAAGGTGGCACATGAAAGTTCAATTAACTAATTAGAACGGTGCTTTAGCTCTCTATATAATAGAGTGCATTATGGGAAGTTTAAAATAAGAAGTGTAATGAAAGAACCATGTAACTATTTCTCAGTTGCATAAGAGGCATGTAGTACTTTTTTCTTTCTTAGCTATGAAAAAGAGATGCTTTGTACAAACTTGAGATAGGTCAAATAAAATTTTATGGCTCATATTACTAGACTTTTAGCTCTTTTTTCTTCTTTGGCTTACAATGTCTAAAAATACAAGTAATGCCTGCTAATTCTTACGTATGTTCTTCAACTAGCTGTGAATAACTGGAAGATATATTCACCTGCACAGTAATGCTTTACCCTCATGTAAGTCTCTTTAGAGCTACAATTATTAGGGTTGAATTGAAGATGGACTATGTGCTGGTCTTAATTTCAAGTATTTATATAACTTACATTATTTCGTACTTGGGCCATTACTCAAATTAGTACCATAACTAGAACTTTCCTTTCTCATACAAACACGAGGGTACACATATTAGCTGGAAATTAAAGAAACTAGCCAGTTTTTCGTTTTCAGGACGAAAGAAAAGAAAGAAAATTTGAATCCTCTAGTGTTTGGTCCACGTTCAAATACAACTAGCTAGTTCATATGAGATAAAATCTGAGACTAATATATTATCATTATAATTCCCACCACGTATAATGATGAGTTTTGTTCGTGCAGGTGAAAAAGAACAAGAACCGGAGCACTAAAAATCAAGTAGTAACAAAGAAATTGTTTTGAAATTGAAATTATACGCATTGTTCCAGAGTAAGCAGGTGCTAAGCCAATCAGATGGTGAAACGTATCCGAAATTCTGACTGTCTTGTCAAGTTTCCAAATTCCCAATGCAAATGCAGAGAGAGATGAAGGGGAAAGAGAAAGAGGGTCTATATATTACAGGCCTATATGGGACTAGGGTTTCACCTCAAACCTAACCCCCACCTTGTCAAATCGGAACCACACTGTTTCAGACAGTGGCCTCATTTGTTCTCTGATATGGGTGTGACCTGTTTCTCACACACGTGGCCACGCACACATGCAAACAAACTGTAACAGTTACTTGGTGATTTCTGTTTCATGTTCTTTATATCTCTGTGTTTTCTCTTTACTCAGGTTTTCTCGGAAAAGAAAGTAAGTCTGGTCTTTTTCGCAAGAAAGCTTTTCTTTTTTGTTTAAACCCTTTGTGATTTCTTTCTTCTACCCCTATATATCTGACCCTCACCTTATATTAATCAATCTCTCTGTGTTATATATCCACCTTGAAATTCAGTTTCTGAGGCATGGCGGCTTCTTCACTCTTTGAAACCTTGAAAGCTATTGCCAGAGCTCTAATGGCTAGCTCTCTTACTTTACCTGCAGATCTTCTGCAACAGCACTTTGCTTAACTTTTCTACTTAGGACTCTCTCTGTCTCTCTGTCTCTCTCTCTCTCATTAGTTTCTTGGATATCATCATCAACTAGAGCTTGAAACATTTTGAGGGATATATTATGGAGGATTTTTACAGGCTAAACCCTATGAATATAATATCAAGCTCATCGGAGAATGTGAATCAGGTTGAAAATGATACTAGGACTACTGCTACTTGTGGTGGTGCTGCTTATCATGGTGGTCCATTAATACTAAGTGACGGTAACCTCAACTTCAACATGCTCCAATTTGAAACGGATCAGAGTATGAACCAGCTGATTAAGACCCAGATAGCCAATCACCCTCGTTACCCAGATTTGGTTTCTGCTTACATAGATTGCCAAAAGGTAATTTCTGTTTCCTTTTGTGAGCACGTTACTTATATACTATTATCATAGCTCAGATTAGTTTCTGAAAAATATAAGAAAGGAGAACAAAATGATAATTATTTCTTGCTTGAAAGTATACATGGAGGGTTTTAAGAGGTTAATGTCTTCGTACTTTGTCTGTAATTATAGGTTGGAGCTCCACCAGAGATGAAAAGCCTACTTGAAGAAATAGGGCGGCTAAGCCTCCCCATAAGCACTTGCAGGAGTGAGATAGGAGCTGATCCAGAACTAGATGAGTTCATGGTATAACTGAAATAATCTTTTTGTTTATTATATCCATCTTTAATCACGTTATTAAGCTTTTGTGGTATTTCATTTTATACTACTCATGATGTTTCCATTCGCGTTTCCAAATAAGTCTTTGATCTTTTACTGTTGATTTGTCATTCCAACCGGTTCAGAAGCCCCATTATTGGAAATCAAAAAAAATTGAACTTTATTAGGCTTTTAAACCTGAACTGGGACTTGGGGAAGAGTCTCAGTAAGAGTAGGAACGAATTTTGTGAAATTAATGACCAGCATGGTGACTCTTTTGCAAGGACTCATACTGTGGGATTCTTCACACATACAAGGAAGAGCTTTCTAAACCGGTTGATGAAGCCACCGCATTCTTGAGCAACATTGAATTGCAGCTTAGCAACCTCTGCAAAGGCACATTTCAGAAACCCAACTCGGACTATCATTCAACTGGTATGCATTGGTTTAGTTTTAAGCTTAGGAAACGGGATAATCACTCAGCTGATATGCATTAATTTAGTTTTGGGGTTTCTCAACGTAAATCATGACTCTTTTTGGTAATTACAAGATGGTGTGATGCCCTAGAAATTAGAAAGAGTTATATCTGAGTGGAACTGACAAGGTACAAAGTGTTACTTTGAGGTTAGTTGAGCTCATAATTACACTTCTGGTAAATCAGTAATTACCCATATGCTTCCATGGCAAGTGTTATGTTACCATCACTTATATACTCCCCACGTCTCTATTCTTTGTGTGTAGCCTTGATTATAGCGATTGGTTTTTATGGGTAGACAATAAACATCCCTCATTTTTCCCAATAACAAAACTCTAATTTCTATAAACAACATAAGACTATAATTTCTATATAGACCCTAATTTTAGAAGGAACTGAAAATTCTGAAAACTGTAAGAAACAATAATTCAAACTATCGTCACACTTCATGTTTGAACATTCTGGTTAGTGTTAATGACATTTCTCTTTGTAGTTGGTCAAAGCTATGTAAGTTCAGTCAGGTCATGTGGTTGTAAATTTAAGTTAACTCGTCTGCACATAACCACAATTTAATTTTTTATTTTGGTTGCAGTAACAACAATCGAATAAAGGAAGTGATTTTCATACTTTTGTCACTTTCTAATGTTTTAGGGAATTTCTATAGTTCTTTGGAAACTCAGATCAATAATTAAAAGAATGATAAGAGTATAAAAAAAGGAGTTGTGTGAGTGTGCGAAATTAGAGGAATTTAAGACAAACGAATATATTTTAGAAGAATTCATTTCTAAAACCCTATAAGTTTTGCTTTCTTGATTGATGATACTTTGAGTTGAAATCGTTTAGTATTTTCAGATTGAAACATCATGATACATGAAGTTTTCTGCATTTCTTGATCATTATTCACTGATTTTGTTGTGATTGTGGTGGTCTAATTTGATGCAAGGAAGAGATACGGCTGTACTGAAAACAAAAAATACAAAATTTGATTATACATGCAATTGTGAGATCTATTAATTTACTAATTACTTTGTAAAGCTTATAATGTAACAAAACTTATAATATAAATTGTACCTATGAAGTAGCAAAATGCTTTATAAATAATTCCTACTAAGTCATGTTACCCTTGCCAGATGAAGCAGTTGGAAGTTCAGAAGAGGACTTTAGTTATGGGGAGGTGGAAGCAGCCGAGGGCCAAGAGATCTCAGCGTCTCGTGCTTGTGATAGGGAGCTTAAAGATATGCTGCTGCATAAGTACAGTGGCTACCTCAGCAAGCTGAAGAAGGACTTCTTAAAGACAAGAAAGAAAGGAAAGCTTCCGAAGGATGCTAGGTCTGCACTATTGGACTGGTGGAACACTCACTATAGATGGCCATATCCTACGGTAATGGATTCAATATATGCTAATTATATCATGGAAGTTAAATATCTAAACTTTCAAATGCAATTAATTTTTAATGGATCAATTAGTTTCCATTTACTATTATTTATGTATGAATAGGAAGAGGAGAAAATGCAACTATCTGTGGCAACTGGTCTGGACCAAAGGCAGATAAACAATTGGTTCATAAACCAAAGGAAGAGGCACTGGAAGCCATCTGAAGATATGAAGTTCGCTCTCATGGAGAATGTTGGTGGTAGCATCAATGGCGAAGGAGGACCCAGTTTACTATTCGACACTGGATTCGGAAATGATGATATCATGTGATCGATCCATGCATTTGGGAACAATGAGCAGGTTGAATGATGTGAATCATCATATCATCACTCAATAACCATTAGTATTAGTTTTTGATTATCAGCTTGCCTAGCTCTAATAAATCTATTTCATCTTTGTTATATATGAATCTTGCAACTATTTAATGTTAGTAAGCTAGCTTGTACATTCAGATTCTATAGCCTTAGATGGCCTTGTGAACAAGGGTGAGGCTATTTCCACTTTATTGTATATTTTGTTCACCCTGTACTAAGTTTTTATCACCCAAAATTTTTAATTTATCCCATTATAATGTAAAATAGAGAAAACTAAAAAAAAAAAAAAGTTAAACCCGATAACCGCGGCACCAAAACCTGATCACCTCTCTCTCTCCCTTTTTTCTTTCTTTCCTATCTGATCTTTGTTTGACCTGGAATACTAGGGTTATAGAAGTTGTCTGCTTGGTGGATGTTTACCTCTGATAATTTTTGCGCTCTCTCTCTCTCTCCTCCTTTTCTTTCTTTCCTATTTGATCTTTGTTTGACCTGGAATACCAGGATTATAGAAGGTGTTTACATTTTTTTGGATATTAACTTCTAGTCATTTTTGCACCTGTTTCCATTATCTTTTTCTTTCTTCCTATTTGATCTATGTACGTCTTTCCATCAAAATTGTACACTAGAGAGAGAGAGAGATGGAATAGATGAAAAAATTTCCGGCGAAGTCATCTCCTTACATATGGTGGCAGCCATTTTTTTTTTCTTGATAGGATTTGATATTATTAGTCATTTAAGCCATAAAACATGTCAAAGTCTAACATGCATTTATACAAGAAATTCGGTAAAACCATATATATATATATATATATATAAAAGTTAATACTAAACTCATTAAAGTCTAAAGGGACGTTCGTTAGAAAGTAAGCCTAAAGTAAGCAAGAACCACCTCGCTATTCTAAGGAAAAATCATTCATCTAGTTTAATCTGCCAGCACGTAATTGTGATACAAATAATAACTAGAAACATTTTAAATTAACTCATAGAGATTACTCGAACTTTAAAAGGCTTGTAACTAGATGTCTAATAGCAGAAAGACTTAAGAAAATGCTAGCTCATTCCCCTTAGGTTGGAGCTTGTACCGTCCTTAGCCTCTTCAGGAGCTGACAAACCTCGGCAATAGGTTGGTCTTGCTCTTCTTGTCCACTGCAGCAGACTCAACCAGCCCAATCTTGAACACAAACCTAGGCCTAAAAGCCCAGGGCCAAAGCCAAACTCAAACAAAGAGAACAGCAGCCCTAGCCCGCCCTGGCCAGGCTACTTTTGCGGTCGTCCACCCTTCTAGTGGCCTGCCTTTCAACTGCAACATTAGATCCGACAAAAAGTAGAAACCACCAAAGACTCTACGATTCAGGCTGGGTCTCCCTTGCAGCCCCCTGCGCAGCTGGCCAGAAATCACACGCAGCAAATCGGGTTCACTCTTCACCAACGTTGCCACTTGCAACGCTGATCACCTGCACCAGCTAGAATCAGATACCTCCCTTCCATCAAGAATTCCACCAGGATCTACTCACCCTAGAACACTAGGACCAAATTGGAATTGTTACAAAACTAACAGCAATTTCCACCGGCCACAATCACAGATCACCGAGTCTAGGCTAGAAGAACCACCGAGACCAAGATCGAGTCCTCTCTGTGCTCGGCTAAACCATAGCAGAGAGCGCTGCTATCCGTATTTGAACTTCTTTCTTATTTATATATGGTGGAGTTGTTAGTGAACGTGATTCAATTAGTTTTTCTTTTTTATAGTCGTAATTTTATTATGATAAAGTTGGATTAACATAGCTAAAATTATTGTATATGGTGAATTAAATATAGTGTAGCAATAACGCGGCACCCTATGAACAGTTGATTTGTAGGAATTGGGTGACTCTTTAAGTTTCCATTCTTTGGGCCAGATCCCTTTCTTGGTGTTGGACGGGCCGAAGTAGTTCCTAGGTGGGAGAGGATCCTCTCCTAGTCCAAGCCTACTTTTTCACCACCTGAGCTATCTAAACTTTGAAGGAGATTAAGACACATGGCAATATCAGATCTAGTGGTCTACATTACAACTGAAATGTTTCTCCCTCTTTTAGGTTTTGTCTTCTCCCGAAAAATCTTTGCTTCCTTCTTATCTTGACTTTTCTTCCTTCCTTCCTTCCTTCCGTTCTCATTCTCTTGCCGATATCATATCATTTTTCCCTTTCTTCTATTCTTTTCCTTCTCTGATACAAAGCTCAAATATTTTTCGCTATCACAGTTAACAACCCAAAGTTGCAGTGAAGAGTTTTCATGACTTGGGTAGTGGGTTGGTCGCCCAACAACATGATAAATCAGGTTGCTATATTCTTTTTTTTCTTACTGGCAATCATTCAAATAATTAGATTAAGGCCCAAATTGATTGATGGGTCTGGCTGATTCCGTCAATCAAAGAGAATTAATTGGTTGGATTCATTTGAGGTGCATGTTGTTCGTCGGTTCGTCCCCAATTGCTGCAGAAACCTCAGGATTTAGGGCTCTGCATTGGAGCCTTCGACCTTTCCCTGCTGAAAACCCTAGCTGGACTTTTGTTCTTGATCTTGTTACTGAGTAAAGGTTTTTGCTTTTTTGTGACTTGGTTGTGATTTTATGAGGTGTGATAATCACACTACTTAGTTTTTGACCGTTTGGAGAGAAAGGAGTGTTCTGGGTTTGTTCTAATTTAATAATTTCAAAGGAAGATTTGTAGCCCAAAATTGGTTCTTCATCTGGGACTAGTTTGATATCAGCTAAAGAAAAGAACAAGAGAGAGAGAGAGAGAGAGAGAGAGAGAGGGAAGATAACAGAAGGGACAGAGGATGAAAAGAAAGTGGCTGTGATGGAAAAGAGAGAGGGAAGTAAAAAAGAAGAATTGTAAACCATTAGATCTAACAATAGACACTTGTCTTCATCCCCTTCAAAACTTAGGTAACTTAGGAGAGGATCCTCTCCCTAGTTGGTATTGGACTCTCATTGTCAAAGACCGGCTCTTCAACTATCCAAAAGACCAAAATGGAATAGCATTGTTGCATTGTAGGCAAGTTCCTTTTAGAAGATTAGTTAAGGTGATGACAAAAGACCATTATCGTAGAAAGTAGAAACCAACAAAACCAGACCTTTCCGTATCTAATGTAGCTATTTGCCAGACGAAAGTATATAGTGGCTGAAAAATGACAATATATCAGCACAGATAGACAAAATATTCTGACAAAAGAGAGAGAAAAAAAACACAATAGACAAGATGTATGAATAATTGGGCACCCTGTTCTTAGAGAATTGAAGTTGGAAAATTAATCATGCCAGGCAGTAGCAGTTTCGTGTATGAAAGGCTATCTGAGTAGGCCAAAGGCTATATGAGTGCCAATAATTCTATGCATGGCACACACTTGGAACCTGGTTGGCGAGATTTTGGCCTAATATAATTCGAACTTAAAGAATTAGGCAAAACAAAAGGAATACAAGTTAATTATTGGTTCGATTTAGTAAACTGCATATTCTTTTGAGTACAAAAGAAGTACAACAAAGGGACTTTTGGCATAACCACGCACCCATGTGTGTCAAAAAGTCGGCTGAAGCCTCAAAAGGCATATATGTTGACATCTTTGGAGGTTTTGAGAGTTGAGGGCTCTTACATCTCTCATACCAGATGGAACCACACCGATTTATGTTAGCCCATGTCGACACCATGGAGAAAGGTATTCACTAACAGAGTTGCAGGGGCTGTAGCAGTGGAGATGACAACATCTCCAGCCCTAAGGGGGCATTACTTATCTTGTAGGCAATCGAGGATCCCACATTGTATGTCTATGTTTATATATATATATATATATATAGGACGTTCTTAGTTTTTCTTAGGTACGGATTTCCGGTTTTCACCCACTTTCCGATCACATTTTCACATCTTAGCCGTTCAGTTTTTATATCATAATGTATAGATCATCTCTACAAAATTTCAGCCAATTTGATGATTCGACAGATTCGGTCCGTTCATGTAAATTGCAGTTTTGGATGCCTTAACGATCACCAAATTAGTTGAAATTTTGCAGGGGGGATCTATACATTAGGCTCTAAAAACTGAACTGTTAAGATGTGAAAATGTGATCGGAAAGTGGGTGAAAACCGGAAATCCGCACCTGAGCAAAGTTATATATATATATATATATATATATATATATATAACTTTGCTCAGGTGCGGATTTCCGGTTTTGACCCACTTTCCGATCACATTTTCACATCTTAGTCGTTCAGTTTTTATATCATAATGTATAGATCATCTCTACAAAATTTCAGCCAATTTGATGATAATTAAGGTATCCAAACCTGCAATTTACACAAACGAACCGAATCTGTCGAACCGGAACCGTTCATGTTAATTGTTGTAAATCGCAGTTTTGAATGCCTTAACGATCATCAATTTGGCTGAAATTTTACAGAGATGATCTATACATTATGACCTAAAAACTGAACTGCTAAGATGTGAAAATGTGATCGAAAGTGGGTCAAAACCGGAAATCCGCACCTAAGCAAAAAGTGCGGACGTCGCACCGGAGAAGCGCTGTATATATATATTTTCTACATTAACTTTCTCCAAGTGGGCAAGTCAACCTTACCTTAGAAACCCTAACCCATGGTAGAATGTACATGCACCAACTCTACATGGTAAAATGGAAAACTAACAACGGTATTTTTTACATTTCTCTTGACATTCCCTCACATCTCTTGAAAATGAGTGTTCTTCTTCTACTAGAATGTTACCTTAGGATAATAAAACGATGGATAATGCTAGATGAATCATTTTTTGAATACCACATGCATCCTACCTTACATGACAGCTGATGTGGTACAATCACGTCATTTAATAAAATTATGTGATGGGTTAATATTTCTGCTACATCAGCTGCCATATAAAGTGTGATGCAAGTGGTATCATATTTCAAATTTATTTCATTGTTTTGTGGAGATTTTGTGTCCTCAGATGATCTAAAACATTGATCAACTTAAAAACAACTTGTCCAAAATTAGACACCATGTATTACTTCACTAATGACTATTAGTACGATCGATAAATAAATTATCTACTCATCATTATATGCAACAGAATGAATCAATATATGCATTTTATACAGTTTATATCCTCTGATCGACTTTTCTTGTATAGAACGCATACGTACCCTAGGATTGTTTTTAACTTTTTATTGTACAGAATGATGGATGACTCGAAATCAATGATGAGAGTCGTGCAAGTAAAAGATGATGATGTATATAAGAAAGCCTTAGCAATTCTTGCCACTGGATGTTGTATTTTTTTGTAGGTACCTTGAAAATACTTCATGATAAGTTAAAACGGGATTTTCTGTTGCTCTAGACTCTAGAGTCCCTATTAGCTCCACTATGTCAAAACTCAAACGTTTCAGTTTTTTCACTTCTGCACGACGGGCACGTCTATGGAAATGTGCAATGATTGAGTGCGTTTCTTTCACTTTTAAAGAACATTTTATTGCTAAAAAATATTACAATTGTTTAAAATGACATCATATTTTCAATCAATTTAATTAGAAGTTGTTACAAATAGCTTGAAACTAAAGTTATAAAATAGCTTTGAAAGTGTCCTCCAACAGTTTGAACGTGGGAAGACAAAAGAGGGTTAATTAATTATAGACTTATATCGATTTTTACAAGTAACAACAGAGCTTATATGCATGCCCTAACTAGCTAATTAATTACGAACATCTTAGACTAGGTGGAGCTTCAAGAACCCCACACACACACACACACATATAACTCACATTGGATCAGATCATTGAAAACAACAAGGATATGATGAAATTGAGGTTGCTGATCAGACAAACTTTTTTTTGATTATAACCAATAGTAAATCCATCCTTGGACAAATCACACATTGCTTGGACAAAGCAACCACCTAGGTTAATTGTTGTTTTCCTAAAAGACTCAATCGCCATCAGATAACCAACAATGCATGAAAGCCTCCTTTATTTATCCCAAGAAGGATAAAGACTCATGATTTGATATATTGCACCTGATGATCCAAACCACAATGTTAATTCTGAGCATCACTTCAAACTACAGAACTATTTATAAGTTTTACCCAAAATTTTATGGCTACGTAGCAAAATAATGCTAAACACAACAAAGTTCTGGCCTCTCAACTTAATTGGTCATTTTCTTAAAGTATTCCCTCCACTCAATGTGATAGGCCAGAAACTTATCCACGCATTAATATACAAAAAAAAAAGGGAGCTTGAAAAGATAATGGATTTAGAAGAGTACGAGTTAGAAGTTTAGAAGATGAAGATAAAAGACACTTGACTTGATATCAGAAAGATAGGTGTGATAGATCCATTTGTGGCATAGATCGATCATAGAATGTGCCATTACAAGGCATTAGCATGACTGATGGAACCTTCAATTGTTACCTTTTGTTAACTTTTTGTTATGTAATGTGTGTATAATACTATCATTCAAATCAGTGGTTGGATAGAGGTATTGGATCTTATGAAGCAACCCAATAGGAATCATGATAATGCAATATGCATGGCCTAGTTGTTAGATAAGCACATTACGCTCCAAAATGTTTAATCATAAAAGCAACTTATAAATGCAGAATAAGAATTTAATCCGTGATCTATCTTGTATAACAACTCTTGCAAGTAGAGTTCGATCTTATAGCATTTTAGACCAGCATAAAAATTCGACAACAAAAATGAGCCCACAATGATATGGAGTTTCAGAAGTCAGACCTCTTGCAATCTCAGCTCTAATATCATGACCAGTTAGATACTCGATTACTAACCCTTTAAAAAAAAAACCAACAACAATAATAAAAACTGGTAAATTTCCATGTGATCTTATTAGAATTAAAATGCCATGATACATATTAATTAATTATTGGATATCTTAAAATCGTAGATAGATGACTAAAGGGGTGAGACATGTACATAAAACGCATAAAACACCAATTAAATGGACCTTATTTCCATGCATATGATTAAGCAACACATGAACATGACCTCATGAAGAAATTATAAGACAGCACTTTATGAAAGCTGCTCCTGATCAAAGGCCAATTCCTCGATCATATTGTTGGCATGATTGAGAGGATTGAAGGCTTCAACCTCAGAGCACTTGTTAGGAAGTTTTACAGTACCAACATTAAGCCCACCCTTCTGTTCGAGCGGCGATGAGTGTATCCCCGCCGAAGGTGCATACGAGGATCTTCGGGCAATCACAACCGAGTTAATAACTTCATCAGTAGGGTGAAACACAGAAAGAACCTCAAACCCTACAAGATCATTACAAGGGTCAATCACCGGATATAGAAAAGCCCTAGCACCATGAGCACTCCTCAGCATCAAAATCGCTCCGGGATTCATGTTCTCGGCCAAGTGTTCAATGATCTTAACCTTCGCAGACTTGTCCATCCCAACCAGAGCAGCGAGAAACACCACCTCATACTCCTTCAAACCACTCGTAACGTCCATTATGTCAGTGGTGTGGAACACCATCCTCTTGGACAGGTCAGGATCAGATTCAACCAAGCCAAGAGCCTTGGAATTGGCCAAAGGGTCGATATCATAGTTGTGGAAAGAGGTGGTGGTGAGGTGGTTTGAGGCCAAAACAATCGAGGTAAGGGGAAGAGGGCCAGAACCCACAAAGGCAATTTTGGAAGGTACATGTGGGAAGTGTTGGGTGAGGATTGAGTGCTCGAGTTTGCTGAGCTTGAGGTAGTTGGAGTAGTAAGGAAAAATATTGAGATGGTGAAGTGGGTTTTCATAGGAGCCAAGGATGGTGGAGAAATGAGACTCCAAGAGTCCTTCTGCTTCTCCACAGAGTCTTATGAGGTTGGACCTTATTTCTTGCACACTTTTGCATAGCTTGGTGACATCAATTGGATTTGGTGGCATGCATGTGAGAACGAGTTGGGTGAATAGAGTGTCGACATTTTGGGAGGGTTTGAGGCTTTCGAGGCTTGAGATTTGCTCGTAGAGTTCGCAAACTCGTTGGACCAAAGCATCGCCATGGCAGCACATGTCGACACTATGAGGATATGAGGGGAAATGAAAAGAGTTGAAAATTCAAAGATGAAAGATTATTAGCTTAGCTAACTCTTGAGAGATCTGATGGTGATCCTCCAGGGCTTTGAGGGTCGTTATTTATGGGCGCTTCTGGGGTCATTGTTGCGAAGGATTGATTTTCATTATTGGTTGCAGTGTGTAGGTGGCTCCCGCACAGCACCTCTTTTGCCACCCTATATAGTATATCTTGTCCTTGCAATTTTTTTTACGGCAACTCTCACCGTTGCAATCACAAAATTATCGAATTTAATAATATATAAGAGATTAAGATAACTTTATTCCGGATTTTAATTATGTAATACACTTTGATTGACGCGATTTATTTCATTATTTATAGTGGAGAAGATTATCAAAATAACAATTTTTAATACGATACAAATAACATCACACAATTTATATATTAAACATTTATAATTACAAGTCTTATGAGAGTTATAAATGTAAACGAGTTTTAAAATAAAATAAAAACTTTACTTCAATACTTTAACTTAGTATTTGGAAAGCATTTGGATTTTTAATCTATTCTCTAGAAACTATTTGAATTTGTTTATGTACATGAGCAAATTTCTTGGGATTGGGATCAAGGCCATGATCCCAATGTCGAGAGGTACATTTAAGGACTCAGAGTTATGCCATGAACGGCGCGAAGCCTATCCCTTATATGGTTCTTGAGACTTCCGCAGCCGGCCAGTTGCAGCATTTGTGATGGGTAGCTTTATTACATAGAATGCGGAAAACTGAGGACCAATGAGTTGCAGAGGAAAGGTTACAAACAAACTTGTATCTGGGAATAATATATATATATCTATATATTTACTTAGTTCTTAATAATATTACCACTGTGAAACTGTGAATTCATATTAACTTATAAGAAGAGCACCTGTTGGATATATATATATATATATATATATATATATATAACTTGGAGTTTGATGAGTAAGATGATGAAAGCTAAGGTAGGTTGGATAAAGATTCTCTTCCTCATGCTTTCACACACAATTGAATACAAATATACAAAAATAAATGCTTTCTTTTGAATAAAATGAATTTCGATGTTTATTGAGTGTACTCCAGGTCTCTTAAGTTACTATCAGCATCGATGACTTCACACTGCTGCTATAGATAGATTGGCTATCAGCATCATTCATTTCACACTGCTGCTACAGCTAAATTGGGAAATTCATTGTCAACCGACTTATCTTATCCTATTACCTCACAAACAATGATTTGGTCTCCAAAAATGTATTCATCCCTAATTTTCACTAGTTAACCTAAACTGTCCAGATAGCTTTTCGATGGTTTGCATTCATGCTGCTATATACTGTGTTCAACTAACAGTTGAACTAAATTCTAGGTTGTATTTGGATAACTGATATTGGTGTGATAACTTAATTATGGCATTGGATCTCACTAGAATGAGATGTAACTTTCATTAACTCTAAATTTGTCAAAAAGCTGATCCTTTCCAAGTTATAGATATTGACTTTTTGCTCTTTTAGGTTCATTAGTCGCTTAGGACATAAAATACTCAAAACATAAGTTGAACTCAAGACCCTAAATTCTGATCTCTAAACTCATGCTTGACTAACTCTATATCTTTTAAAATGTTATATTTTTATTCCCGATGATGATAATAAATAATCAATGGTCCAGATCCTGCATTTTGCCTCCACAACTATATAAACGGTACTAGCTATTTGAACGTCATCACAATAGTGTATTGGTGGAAAGAAAATAAATCTATGCTGTTTCAAGTTTCAGCATAAATTATATCCAACCTCTATCAAAATATGTTGACATATGCACTGAGTTGTAAACCAGCCTTCTGCAAAGTTCCTATAGTAGCTTCCACTAAATATAGTTCTTAATTGTTTCTTTCCTTTTGGCCTAGAGATCACAATTGGCCTTACGTAAATAAACTGGATAGCCACTATAATCCCAATCTTCAAAGCTCTTTTCCAAACTGGATACCAACTATAATCCCAAATCTTCAACATCCTAGATATTGCTATTGTTCTATACAAATTTTTTCACATTCTTTTAGCATTTGTTTAGTTTTTCTTATATTGATATGAACTAATGTACGTGATACCATGATTCTTAATTTCTTCTAGGCAGTGCAAACACTCTGATGAGAAAATAAGACGAACTGAGAGTTCATGAATATATACAACTAATTCATAAATCCTTCTGATGAGCTAGAACTTGCCTTCTCCCTAGTTCTTTTTCTTGTCCATTGATACAAAAAATAAAAGAGAAACCCCACTGGGGAAGGTCGTAAGCTGTAGATGACTAGATGTAGGCATTTGATTTGTTGCATTGATCATATGGTTTTTGATAATGTTGTTGTTGTTGTTGTTTTTTTTTTTTGTCCCTTTGTCTTTGTACTACGTGGTCCCTTTGGCCAATTGGGCGGTAATGCGACTACTCGACGTTGAAGATACCGCTCCTTTGAGAATGATAGGAAATCACGGAATTAATTAGGAAACTTTGTTAATCATAAGATTGAACTATTTTCATTGATTTGTTAGCTTCATTTTCCACTCATAAATGGCAAATTTCAAGTCCTTTGATGAAGAAACACTTTAACTGTCTCGAGAAATTCGTCAATATGTTTGCTTCCCTTGGGTTAAACTTCACATCTGTTTAATTCTCTTTTCTGTTTTTTTCTTCTTCTTCTTCTTCCATATAGATATTAGATGCAACATGTTACCGATATCTTGGTTAATTTACAGAATTGATTTTACAATTTTTGTCCAAATTTTTTATATAGTTTCTACAGATATCCAATATTTTTTTAACATTAATATTAACAAAAATGTATGTATTTTTGCAATGGGGGAGGGGTTTGAAATTGTCAACAATTTTTTTTTTTTTTTATAAAACCACACCATCCTACATGTACATGTCTATTGGAAAGTTACTCATGGAATAAATGTGATTTGTAAAAAAAGGAGTGCTTATTTCAATCCTCATGTGATATTGTCTATTTGTGTTACCCAATTTTTTTATTTTTTTTAAAGATTAGTAAGTTATGAAAGAATGATTAAGATTTAACTAGGTTATACCGTTATAGAATTGATTCATTTCAACATAATAAAAATTAAAGACAAAGTTATGCCTGGTGTGCCATCATGCACTAATTAAAGGTAGTGCTTCTAACATGCATAATAGAAAATTAAAGGATCAGAGTTAAAGCTAGGGGCGTAGCATATTGGCCGGCTAGAATGAAGTCAAATTCACTATGGCCGTTCAAGCAATGGATGTGTGTCTCCCTCAACCGAAAAGCAATGGTTGCGTGTGAACCACACTTCTCCATGTGCCATACACTGGCCCTGAGAGTGACGAGCCTCTTAGATCTTGCCCCACACTGTTCACAAGTCCAAGTAACCCCAGCTCTTGGGCCCTCACATAGCTTTCAAATCTCGATGAACAGATTTTATTAGGGACCATATTCAGGGTCGATTCAAAGGTCAAGTGCATGCAGCTGCTATCGTTTGTAAGAAGATATATGGAGGAGCCTTGCAGGTTATGTGTTCTGTAAAGTGATGACTACTGATGGTGAAGTTTATATAGAAATGACTCGAAGAGATTGTATCAGGTATACGAATAAGAGGATGCGTGCTGTGACTATCGGAGTACATTTTACCATTCCAGAGTTGATGAGAACTCCCGCACACGTCCATGTAATTGGTAATAGTTCTATCACTAACTAGTTAATCTGAGAATGGTTTATGGTGGTGAAAGTACGATACAGATCCAATTTCCATTTCCAATACCTTTTGCTGAAGTCTCAGCTAAAAACCGGAAGCAGTATGATCAGATTCAGATGTGCAGGCCATAACCAGTGAGAAGTGAACTCTACTTTCAGAACTTCAAACAGGACATGAATAATTTCTATAAATGCATCGTCACTGATTAACTGAAACATCAGCTATTCATAAGGTATGAAATAAACGAATTGGTTTGTTCACTGAAGAAAAAACAATGATCCGTTTCTCTGGTTTATCAAAATTTGACCATGTCTTCATGAACTGTGAAGCCTTTAGATGACAAGTTGAGCACCGTATTGGCCTTCTCTTGGGTAACCATAACAAACAGAAGAAAAATTACAGCAAAATCGCACTTATATATGAATTTTACAGAAAAGGTCAGTGTAAGAATGGTGCACGTAACTATAGTCTATGAGGAAGTACCATCCAACGAATTATACAGCAATATGAATGAGTCACGTACTGAAACTACACTTACATGGCATCTACAGAATAAAACTGTGAGTAAAAGAATCGTAATGATGAACCTAATCCATCCACCTTATAGTTCACAATGCTCATATGCCTCAGAGCTCTTCATTGGAAGATTCGTATGAAGACTCATATACGTTAGAATCTTCAGAGCTCGTGTACGCAGGGGCTTCACTGACGTAAGAGTTATCAGAACTTTCATACGGAGGAGCTTCACCAACTTCACTACTTTCGGGTATACCAAAAATCACATCATAGACCATCAATTTAATCCTACCTCTTACCCAGCTGCCCAATTGACTAATGTAAGAATCTTCAGAACTCGTGTATGTAGGGGATTCACTGACATAAGAGTCATCAGAACTTTCATAAGGGGGAGCTTCACCAACTTCACTACTTTCAGGTATACCAAATCTAATTATGTAATTAACTCCACTAATCACATCATAGACCATCAATCCAATCCTACCTCCTACCCAACTGCCCAATTGACTTCCCACAAGATAACCAAATCTCCCAAGCCTTTGGTCTCCTAGAAAGCCTCCAGCATAGGTGCCAAACAAGGTGCCAGTGCCCCTGACGAACCCTTCTGTCATTGCACCACCGTAGTATATAGCTTCAGAAAAGTCCCATCCAGACGAGATTATAGGACCTATTATCCGCTTGGCTTGACGTTTTGCTAATTTTGCTGCCTTTGCTCCTGCTTTCTGTGCTAGCTTGGCTGCTTCTTTAGAACCTATCCCCTGTGACAATGCATCAGCCAAAGCACTTTCGATTGCTTTATGCCTTGCTGCCTCGACATGAGCAGATCTGATGTTGTTGGCATATAGTTTCACACCCTCTTTCACCCCACAAGCTAGTGTTCCAGAACTCATATCAAAGCAGTTCATAATTGTGAACTTCCCACTCTGAGACGAATGCTCTTCCCCAACCAGCTGCCGACATTTTTCAGCTATATAAACAGAAATTAAATTCTTCAGATATATAAACAGAAAATAAAATAAAATTATCTATAAGACAATATAAATGCTTAAAATTGAATATTACTTAGTAAACACACAATGCACAAAAAAGCCTAACACGAGTATAAAAGTTTCAGCTAGACTAATCTGAATAACTAACAGACAGATAAACAGGAGAGGAGAACATGAGACTCCAAAAAGCTAAAAACTGGATTTTGCCATTTAATACGTAGACCACAAAATGTCTCAAAAGCCTAACATGAGTATACATTACAATTCTTCCAACAAGATCATTTCGCAGATACTAGGTACTTAAACAATGTTAGTTTATAGCATTACAACGATAACCAAACACCAGCACCGGAAGGGTGGTGATTCATCTTCCTAATACAAACAACCATTCCACACCACCCTTTCAACAGAATCATATCAACAATATCATGAAAAGACCAGACCAAAAGGACTCTCAAGTACTGCAACTACATTCTATTACTTCCACACACAACAAAATAGCATAACCACAAAGATTATAAAACAAACAAGATCATATACCATTCACATTGCAATTAACTCAACCTGATCAAATGAGAGGTTTGCTTAAACAACTTATATGAATGTGTGATCGGGGTTAAAAGGTTTAACAACAATGGACATAACCATGCTATTTCGATTCGAAAACCTTGGAGTTTCTAAGCAACTAAACACGAAATGTAAATGATTCAAGACCCAATTCAATAAAAAGCACAGATCTTTACACATTCAACTAAATTCCCAATTGGAAATAAAACCAAATTTGAATTCTAAATGATCTCTGAGTTCGAATTAAGCACCGTCACATAATCCAATGGAGTTAAAGCAAGTGTGTGTGTGGACCTGTGATACTGAGGACGATGATGCCAGCAATGAAGGCCGCTACTTGGATCCTGTTCATCTGGAAATCCATGGGATTTTAGAGCAGTTTGGAATGTAAAGGGAACCCTAAATGTAAGGAAGCTCTGAATTGGAACTGGAATTGGGGAAGCTTGGAACAACAGGGAAGAATCTCTGAAGCCGTGTTTGTGTGAAAAGTCAAGACTTCCAACATTTATGAACTCCAATTAATCAGAGCCGTATTGGGATCCATCGGCCATTTGAGTCATTTAATGAAACGCACCGTATGATCTAGTTCTCTTTAGCTTTTTATTTATTTATTTTTATTTTATTTTTTTCCCTCACATTTATTATAGTGTTTCAAAATTGCATTGTGTTCGGAAGCATTGTAACTCTGTAATGGAAAATCGTTAGATTATTCACTCCTTGAGGTATGCTTCACACAAGTTAGATTGTGAGTTCTGAAATTTTAATACTCCAAAACACTACAGAACACCTTTTTTTTTTTTTAATCTGGTGTGAAAAATATCGACTATCGAAAACTCACTTGTAGATTTCTAATATTGATGGAAATCATATTAGAATTGTGAAAAGTGTAGATAAATTATCAATTAGAATAAAACATCACCCAAGTCTTCTTTGTAAAGAATCTGTGTTCGACTTGAGCACTATTACATAATTCTTCTTTCCCTTCTCTAATTATTTTTACAGCTGTATAAATGGTAGAGTGTCACGCCCCGAATTTTAGAATAACAATTCAAAATCCGAAACATGAATATACTACAACACGAAATAATCATCCTGAAAATTTTTCTTTTCTTAACATACTCACCACACAAAATAAAATCAAACCGAATTTAGTCTCGGTTAATTATTACAACTCAAATCCCAATGTAATGTAAAGCTCTAAATGAGCATACACACACATCACGATTAAATAAATAACATGACTGCTGTAACACCTAAGCAGCCCGGTCACCTCCCTGGTTATCCTGACCTGCAGGAATATCCGCTACACCATTGAATAGTGTACCGGGATTGCAACAACACAAAACCCGGTAAGCTTATGAAAGCTTGTATGAGTAAAAGAATGAACTGTTGCTTAATTTAATCTCATTTATTTCCACATATGCAAATAATAACAAACTAAATCAAACACCAATTCAATATATCAAGACAACCCAACTCACAACTTTCCCCACAACTCTCATCATCGTATTTATAAAAATACGGTATTTGACAGACTAGAGCTCTAACTGAATCGTAGCCCGTCACCTGGCCTAGGTTATGGCATCCGACATATTTATCAATTATTGTATTTCATCAATATGCAAACCTATATGCATATTTAGAACGTCCAATAATTTCACATACTCAACCAATCGTATCCCATCATCCACACTAGGATTAGAGCGTCCGATTACCCACACCGGTCATTATGTTAACCCTAAACCCATAAATGAACCAAACATATAACATCACATACTGAAATCAACCCAACCAGGATACATCATATTATTATGGAATTACACAATCGTAATAAAATCAACTCATCAATTTCACTCAATCATATCATCAATCAAACAATCCACTCATCAATATATATTTTCCACGTGAATATATATATACGTAATCATCCACTCAGGAATGACCACTAATACCATCTATAGTTCACACAAGAAAATTATGAAATTCATTTGTATAGTTAAAAATTCATTTTACTTACCTATGGACCGTGGTAATTCAAGTCCATGAAATTTTAAAACAAATATTTAATCCGCAAATATTTTTCACATAATTACCAAAAATAAATAAATTAAAACGCTCGGTTCGTAATATGAACCACGTGAGTTTTACTCACCTCGAAACTCCCGCTGCGTCTTCAATATAATTATAAATTATAATTTATAATTAACACCGAATAGCCCACGAAATTAAAATCCGTCAATCACCTAATCAAATGTGATTCGAATTTAGCCAACAAATTCAACTCATAATTTAACCACTAATTAACGGTCAGATTATAATTTACATTAAAATCCGACGAGCGGTTTCTCACGAATCGCTCCCCTAATTACCGTTTTTCACATATACGAAGATCCAACGGTCGGATCTTCACCCATGACCACACAAAGCCTCTGGGACAGTCATATGATCATCATAACAAATTTACAAGTTCATCCAACGGTCATAATTCCACAGATCAAAAATCTAACGACCGAAATCGATCGAAATCACAAAATTCATAACTAATTCATACGATATCCAAAAAATGCGTATAATACGCCGAAATGATCGTATCGAAACATAGAATCATAAAATGGACAGAAACTAAATTTTAGACCTCCGGAGGTGGCCGGAAAAGGCCGCCGGAGTTAGGGACAGAGCCGCCACCGACCACCACCAATGGTGTCGGGGCTGAGCTTGTCCCCTTCGTTTCATCATTCTGAGCAACTTCCATAACTAGCACAAGACCTAAAAATGACGGGAAGGCATCGAAATTACCGATTTACAGTCGGCGGCCGGAAAAAATGCAGAAACCGGTGAGCTTGAAAACCGACGTGAAAAATGCAACCTCAGGCCCCGATCCCTTCTGGAAACTTGTTCAGAACTTCCTTGCGAACTCAACAAGCTTGGAATCACAAGAAACGATCGTGTATAGCTCGAGATATCTTGATCGAAAGTTTCGGTATTTCGATCCGTTCGGGTCGAGCTCCGACGAACGTGAAAACGTTCGACCCAGTTCCGGTCCTTCTTGGTGCTTGTAGAGGAAGTTGAGGCGAGCTCAATGAGACAAGAATCAAGTGAAATGATGGAGTGTAGCTCGAGATATCGAGATCGAACCGAAAATGGACGTTTTCGGTTCGGGCTTCGCCGCCGCCTCCACAGGCTGCACCGCCGTGTGAGACTGCCTCCGGGAGCTAGAGCAGCTCGAGATGAACGCCTGAGACTTGGTTTGAGGTCGAGAGGTGGTCTGTGGAGGGAGAACAATTAAGGAGAAGTTTTCCTCCCATTTCGGCCGATTTCGTCTGTAAGAGGGAGAGAGAGAGAGAAACCTGTTTTCCAGAAACGGGAGAAGAAGAAGAAGAAGAAAGAAAAGGAAAAAAAAGAAACCGGTAGGGAAAAAAAATTAGGGTTTCTAAAATTTTTCTATATATACATGTTTCGGTAAACTTCGAAATTCGATAACTAATTCAGAAAAAATCCGATCTTCGTGTTCCGTACGTGCACGGACTCGTATCGACGAGCTCTACAACTTTCATGAAGGAAGTTTCTCCAAATTTCGTACGTAGAAAAAGTCGATTTCTCAACCCGAGTATTTCGAGCTTTTCGTTAAAATAAACGTTTCGAAACTTCGATAATTGTAAAAATGAATGATTATCGAACATAAATCGTGAAATCGTATAATAATCATTCGATACAATCACTCGAATTTAAAAATAAAAATTACGGGTATTACATAGAGTCAGTTGACCAAAAGCAGAGAAAAACAGAGGAAAAGTTAAAGAAACTGCATTTTCATTCATGCCTCGCACAGGGTTCCCACAATAACATATATAGTCTTTACAAAAATGTTATAATCTGAACCAGTTGTCAACTATTCATGCTAGAATCAAAACGTGTCCAGCTCATGAGTTAAAGCTAATATAAGATAATGGACCAAAAGCAAAGAAAGTCAGGAATGAACAGTAAATGATCCTAATAATTCCTCCCCCCTTGAGAAGGAGCCTGACCTCAGGCACCAAAGGTAGGGAAGTGTGCCTTGATGGTATGTGTGTCCTCCTAAGTAGCATCTGCAGCAGGGAGGCCGTGCCATTGAATGAGCCATTGTGTGGTGTTGCGTTTCTTTTTCTTAACAACAGCCATGTCCAATACACGCTCCGGACGCCATAACAACTCCCCTTGATCATCAAATTCTGGCAGTGTGGCTGTGAGAGGAGTGCCTTCTCCAATTCTTTTCTTGAGGAGGGAAACATGAAAAACCGGATGAAGGCGGCAAGAGGTAGGAAGTGACAGGCGATAAGCAACTTACCGACTCTAGCTTGAATGAGAAAAGGACCATAAAACTTGGGAGAGAGTTTATGGGAAGGATGCTTGAGCAACGAACGCTGTCTATAAGGATGGAGCTTCAAGAATACCCAATCACCGGCAGCGAATCTCTTTCAGTACGGTGGCGGTCCGCTTGTTGCTTCATGCGGTTCTGAGCTTGATTCATGTGGGCTTTTAGCAATTGGAGCAGAGCATCCCGATTCTTTAGTGCACAGTCCACAGTGTTGACGGAGGTTGAATCGGGAAGATATAATGAAATTGCTGGTGGTGGTGTGCCGTACACAGCCTGAAATGGGGTCATCTTTATAGTGGAATGGTAGGTGGAGTTATACCACCACTCTGCCCAATGTAATAAGGAGCTCCAGGAAGCTGGCTTATCGGTTGCGAAACATCTTAGGTAGTGTTCGAGAGACCGGTTTACTACCTCAGTTTGGCCATCAGTTTGGGGATGATAGGCTGAGCTGCGGCATAATGTGGTGCCTTGAAATTTGAAGAATGCCTCCCAAAAATGGCTGATGAATATGGGGTCTCGATCACTTACGATTGACTTCGGCATGCCATGAAGTCTAAACACTTCTTTCATGAAAGCTTCTGCAATGTGAGTGGCTGTATAGGGATGGGACACCAGAATAAAGTGGCCATATTTGGATAATCGGTCTACAACAACCAGCATTGCATTGTGACCTTGAGACATGCGTAATCCGTCCACGAAATCCATTGAAATGTCTAGCCAAGTATTATTGGGAATGGGCAGAGGCTGCAACATACCAGGAGGATTGATGGTCTCGTACTTTTGCCTTTGACATTGATCACATTCTGCTATGAACAGCTTGATTGCTTTGCGCATACCCGGCCACGCAAAATTACGAGAGAGACGATGGTATGTGCGTAAAAAACCTAAATGACCAGCTTGGAGAGATGAATGAAACTCATATAGCAACTTAGTACACCAATCCGAGGATGAAGGCACAAAGAATTTGCCTTTGTATAACAGATGTGTGTTGTGCAAAGTAAACCCCTTTTTGCTGGGAAGGCCTTGTTGTAATTGAGAGATGATGTTCTTCGCTTCCTTATCTTGAAGACATGCTTGAGCGATGTGAGCTAAACCTTCAAACATTGGGGCTGAGATGGTTTGAATTGAACACATTTCATGGCGTCTCGATAGTAAATCGGGTACCGTATTCAACTTGCCTGGTCGGTATTCAATTGTGTACTGATAGCCCATTAGTTTAGCAAGCCATTTGTGCTGGGAAGGGGTTGAAATTCGTTGGGCCAAGAGATGCTTGAGTGTTTGGTGATCGGTGATGATGGTGAATTGATTTCCCAAGAGGTAAGGGCGCCATTTATCTATGGCATGCATGACTGCAAACATTTCTTTATCATATACAGATAACACTTGATTGCGAGGAGATAGAGGCTTACTCAAGAAAGCAATCGGATGTTTGCGTTGAGAGAGGACAACACCTATACCCAAACTGTAAGCATCTGTTTCCACAGTGAATGGGATCGAGAAATCTGGCAAAGCTAAGACTGGAGCTGTCATAAGAGCGTGCTTCAATTCGTCGAATGCCGAGTGTGAAGCGGGTGTCCATATGAACTTGTCGATCTTGAGCATCTCTGTAAGAGGTTTGGCTGTGATGCCGTAATTGTGGATGAATCGGCGATAGTACCCTGTGATCCCGAGGAAGCCACCCAATCCTTTGAGGGTGGTGGGTTTGGGCCAGGCTTGTATGGCTTGGACTTTTGTTGGGTCAACAGCAACACCCAAAGATGAAATCACATGCCCCAAATAATCCACTTGGGCTGTAGCAATTCTACACTTGGACATTTTGAGCCTTAGCAGATTGGACCTAAGTAAGGCAAAAACTTCTTTAAGATGCATCACATGAGATTGCAAGTCTTTGCTATATACCAAGATGTCGTCGAAAAAAACCAACACACTCTTGCGTAAGAATGGCTTGAAGATTTGATTCATTAAGGCTTGGAAAGTGGATGGTTCATTGGTAAGGCCGAATGGCATTACAACAAACTCAAAGTGACCTTCATGAGTTCTAAAAGCCGTTTTAGGAATGTCTTCCTCGGCCATCCTCACTTGGTGGTAGCCGGATCTTAGGTCGAGTTTCGTAAAATAAGTGGCACCATGTAACTCATCCAATAATTCATCGACTACCGGAATGGGAAAGCGATCCTTGACCGTTGCCGCATTTAAAGAGCGGTAGTCGACACAAAATCTCCATGTGCCCTCCTTATTTTTGACCAAAAGGACTGGAGAAGAAAATGGGCTAGAGGTAGGCCGGATCAACCCACTAGACAACATTTCTACTACTTGTTTCTCAAGCTCGGTCTTTTGAGAATGGGGGTAACGGTAAGGGCGGACATTGATTGGATTGGTATTAGGAAGGAGGGAAATGCGATGATCAATGGGCCGGGCAGGTGGTAAACTGGTGGGTTGGAGAAATAGATCTTGGAATGAATCAAGTAAGGCCTTGGAGTCCCAGTGAGTAGATGGGATTAGGGCAAAGAGGTCGTGAGTGTGGGCTGACTGATGAGTGGTGGTTAGGCCTTTTAGCACATGGAATGCCCATCTGTAAAAAAACCCATGATCTTTTCTTGAAAGTGCCATGCAATTAAACCCAACGTGTTGAGCCATTGAGCTCCCAACACTAGATCACATCCTGTAACAGGTAAGAGAAGGAAAGAGCTCATGAAGGAATACTCTTGGATCGAAACCTTCACATCTTGAACCATGCCTAAAGGGTGCAGAGGTTCCCCAGAAGCTGAGTGGAATTGGATGCCCGCTGCATTGGATATCTTCAAATGGAGTCGTTGAGCAATCTCAGGATGGAGGAAGTTGCTCGCGGACCCGCAATCGATGAATACTTTGATGGGTTTATTATCAATTGATCCATTCAGTCGCATCATTTCCCCAATTGCGGTATGGGTAATAGCCAAAAGTGGGTAAGCTTCCTCTGTTTCGGGGTTGGTTTCCTCAAGAGTGGGTGGGCAATCTTGGAAATCTGGTGTGTCAGAAGGATCCTCAGTGGGTATGGAGGTAGGTGCTTCCAATATGGCTAGGAATGGCTGTTTGCAGGAGTGGGTAGGTGTGTATTGTTCATCACAGTTAAAGCATAGTCCTTTTGCTCTTCTCTCACGTTGTTCTGAGGTTGATAGGATACGATGATGGCGAGTGGGTGTGGGTTTGTTGATTGGTGGATGGTGTATTGTAGAGGTTTGGTTGGAAGTGGCTGGGGATGGTGTATTGTGCGGACGGTGAGGGATGGAGGGAGTGGTTGAATATGGTGTGGTGCTATTGTAACGTGAGAAATGGGACCACTGAGTGGGCTTTGGAACTCGGTTTGTACGGAGGTCGGAGACCGATTGATAATCTGACATTTTAGCCTCGCAGCACCTTGCTAGGCGCTGTGCCTCCGCCAATGTGAGAGGGTTGAAAGCCATGACGTCGTGCAGGAGCGCCGGTTTCAGGCCGCCCAAAAACATGCGAAGGAGGTGATCATTGTTCCAATCCGGTGCTCTGCAGGACAGTTTGGTGAAGGCTGCGATGAACAGTTTTACCGTAGAGGTCTGCTGCAAGTGTGACAGTGCTATTTTGAAGTCATGGCTTGCACCAGCTCCGAAATGGGTTAAGAAGGCTGGCATAAATTGCTCCCAAGTGATTAGAGGATGTCGTTGTTCAGACGAAGTCATCCAATAACAAGCGTCTGGTCCGAAATGGGAAGCAGCGAAGGCCACTTTTTCTGACGGCGGTATTCGCTGGGTTCTCAAGTACCTCTCTGCCATCAAAATCCATCCGACTGCAACATCACCCGTAAATCGAGGTAAGTCGACTTTTGGGGGTCTGTAGAATTGAGGGTCATACTGGTATGTGGTGTTGACTTGGTTTCGGGGAATGGTAAGGGTAGTGGAGAATGGTATGGTGTTTGTGTGTTGTGGCCAGGATGGTTGTGGGAATGATGTGATGGTGGAGTATTGTGGTGGTGCAGACTGCAATGGAGGAGGTGTATGCGGAGAGGATTGTGGGATTGCAGATAGCTCAGAGATGAGGGGTGGAAATTGAGTAGAAAAGTTCAAACCTTGCCCGGCAGTGGTAGGTGTGGAAATGGAACCAAAAGTGATAGGTGGGATGTTGGCCGGTGTATGAGGTGGGGGAAGTATGGAAAACGATGGGGTGGAAGCGGGACTGGAGGGAGTTGCAGAATAAATGGGTTGGGGTTGCCTAGTAAAACCTTGCACCATAGTGCTTTGCAAAGCTGCAAGTTGGGCAGTAATGTGATTTTGAAATGAGGTATGGTTATGGTTGACTGCATCAATAGATTGGTGAAATTCTTCTTGAAGAAGTGCTAAGGAATTGTGAAATTCGGCCCTTTGTAAAGGTTCTGATTCATCATTTGGTTGATAAGATGAAGAGGCTAGGTGGTTAAATGGTGGAGGGGGTGGTGGTGGAACAAAGGCGGTTGTGACTGGGGTGGAGGAGGGAGCGGAAGCTTGCACGTTTCGAGCCATGCTCTGATACCAGTTGGTAGTCAGTTTACCAAAAGCAGAGAAAAACAGAGGAAAAGTTAAAGAAACTGCATTTTCATTCATGCCTCGGACAGGGTTCCCACAATAACATATATAGTCTTTACAAAAATGTTATAATCTGAACCAGCTGTCAACTATTCATGCTAGAATCAAAACGTATACAGCTCATGAGTTAAAGCTAATATAAGATAATGGACCAAGAGCAAAGAAAGTCAGGAGTGAACAGTAAATGATCCTAACAATAAACAAGAATAACCTAGACAATTACAAAGCATAGTTGAACAGAACTCTGACCTCCCACCTATTTTGCTAGAAGGCACATTGCTGGTAATAAAGTTACAGAGTTATGTAATTGGAAAAACAGGAAATTGGATCCCAAGTATATACTGATAACTATGGTATGCAGAAAGGAGTATGAGAGTTGTACTTCAAGTTGTACCTAGGTTCTTCAAAGTCATTACACCACAACATAATCATTCCATCTCAACAAATAATCAGCTGAATCAAATTCTGCCGACCAAGTAACAAAAGAATGGCTGTAAGAATAGTGAACAAGGCCCCGGTCCTCTCTCCTCCATGAGATTTCTCAGAGCTGGATAACGCTTGGAGCCATGGTATGATCAGAGATGCTTATGTACACAACACTTCTCCTCCTGTTCTTATTCACCAAATGTTGATGACCACCTTTGGATGTATAAGCAGACATGACATGCCACTATAGAAATGAAACACTGTACTGTACAATAATGAGAATGAAACCAAATTCAGTTTCTCATTTCAATGCTAAGAGCTAGAGATATTATACAGGTGCCAATCTATATCAGGAACAAAACCTTTCTTCATCATTTCCTCTTTTACTATTTCATAAGTAGTTTGGTTTGGGACCAACCCTTTCTCCAACATTTCATTAAGAAGCCCATTTGCATCTTCAAGCTTGTCCTTCTTAGAATATCCCTTGATCAATACATTATATGTTGCAGTATTTGGTCGCTTCCCTCCTTTCTCCATCTGTGCCCTCAGATTCAAAGCTGCATTGAGGTTTCCTTCTTCGCAGTAGCCATCCATCAAAAAATTGTATGTCAAGTGATTTGGACTCAAACGCTTCTTGAACATCTCATCCAAGAGTGTTCCTGCCTTTCTTGACTTCCCTTCTTTGCACAATCCATCTATTAATGTGTTATATGTTATGCGATCAGCTCTCAAGCCCTCAACCTCCATTTCATGTAAAAGCTTCATGGCCATCTCCACGTTTCCCTGTCTGCACAAACCAGCAATCCGGCAGTTGAAGGTCGAAGTGTTTGGGGAAAGTCCTCTCTCTAACATCGAATAATAAAACTCGTATGCTTCCTCCATCATCCCATCCTTACAGTAAGCATCAATTAATGTATTGTACGTTATAACACTCGGCTCCAAGCCTTGTTTGCCAATGTCATCGAATAACTCTCTAGCTCTCTTCATCATCTTCTTCTTACAAAACCCATTAATAAGTGCATTGTACGTAATAACATTTGGCTTCAAACCCAAGCCACGCATTTCCCCCAGCAAATCGCAAGCCTTGTCAAGCTCACCAATGCAGCACAACCCATTAATCAGTGAACAACATGTAAACTCATCTGGTTTCAAATCCTGCTTCGTTATCGCTTCAAAAACTTTGACCGCAGCCGGTACATTCTCATCTTTACCAAAGCCACTAATCAAAATATTGTAAGTACACTTATTCGGCCGAATACTATTTGCCATCATTTCCTTCAAAATCGCATCAGCTTTGTACATCTTCCCCAACCCACCCAATTTGCAATACCCATCAATCAAAGTATTATAACTAACCACATTTGGTGATATCCCCCAAACCTTCATGTCATTAATAATAACATCCTTTGCCTTCTCCAATTTCCCAACTTTACACAACCCCCTAATCACCATATTAAAAGTGTACAAATTGGGCCTAATTCTCCTCCTCATCATCTCTCTGTAAACAAATTCAACATCCCCAATCTCACCTTCCCTCACTAAAGCCCTCAACAAAGGGTTACAAGAATAAACTACCATCTTAAACCCATACTCACCAGCTTTCTGAAATGCTTCAACACCCAAATGGGTCTTCAAATTTTTCGCATATGCCAACATCAACAAGTTAACAATAACAGAATTTGCAGCCAAATGTTTACTACCCAACGAAAGCGAGTTAAAAATTGCAGAATTTGAAAGCTTTTCATTGCTTCTAACGAACCCATGTAAAAAAGCTCGAATCTTTGAGTACCTTCTGGCTATTGCTAGTGAGCCCAAGAGTCTAAAAGTGAGTTCTAGATTATGTGCAGCATTGAAATCTTTCTGGAAACAATGTAAGTACCTGAGTATCAGTACTGGGTCTGCTCCAGAATCCAAAACCTGATGAAAAACTGAGGTAAAGTCCGAGTCTTTGAGATGGGTTCTAAGCTCTGACCACCTCTGCTTTGCTAATAGCTCTGAAACCAGTGGAAGATTCAATTTTTCCGATGTGGGATTTCTGGGTATGCAACTTAAAAAGCGAAGAGTCCTCACAATCTGTTTATTTCTGTGGAGGATTTTAAGTCCGGGATGCATTTTGCGCCACCAAACCTACCCTGGATTAGTGTTATATAGCTCTTTAAAAGCAGCAGGGGCAATTTCGTCAATTGAAAAAAGCAAGGGTTTATGAAGGGCTTTAGTCTTCAAAAAGAAGCACCCTTCTGAGTTTCTGAACCCAATTCAAGTTCCCACCGCAATGGCGGTTCTCCTATAACAGAGAAAGACGAGAACTTTCCCCTAAATTCAGATTTTTCATTGGGTACCCATTATGTTGAAGCTTCTCTCTTCTTCCACCTCATGCCTACAGGCCGGAGCCCACAGTTTGGGCCCTAAATTGGGCGTCCGGCCCGAAATGACTTCGCCGTTACTCCGGGTTCTGAACTCCCTCACCGGCCGGAATCGGCCCAATATGGCTCGCCGGGCGTTTTTCTGCTCGGATTCAAGCGACGGCTCCGATCAAGTTGTTGAGGTGGAGGCCAAGGCTGGGAATGAGGGTGAGGCTGAGGCCAAGGCTTCTTCAGCTATAGTGTCCACAAACCCTAGACCAGAAGATTACCTAACGGTTGGTGAAAGCTTGGTTTTTGGTAGCTAATTCAATTCAAAGTTTGAATCTTTTTGTTTTTTGGATTGCTGAATTTACATTTTTTGTTTCTGCTATGAAGGTTTTAGCTTTGCCATTGCCGCATAGACCACTCTTTCCAGGGTTCTACATGCCAATTTATGTGAAGGTAGTATTGCGTACAGTGAAAATCATGTTTGGCATTCAATTTTGGATCAATTGTGTATGCAGTGTTAGCATTTTGGTTTTAGTTGATGGAATTGAAGTGATTGATTGGTGTTGTGCTGTTTGTGCAGGATCCGAAATTGCTAGCGGCTTTACAGGAAAGCCGGAAACGGCAAGCTCCATATGCTGGAGCTTTTCTGGTGAAGGATGAGCCAGGGACTGATCCAAGTTTGGTATCAGGTTCTGATACAGAGAAAAGCATATATGAATTAAAAGGGAAAGCCTTGTTTAATCGATTGCATGAAGTTGGTACGCTTGCCCAGGTATCAAGTTTGCCCCAAGATTAATGTGGATCAACCTCTGGACTGCATGAATTTCCTTTCGGTTTTTTTTTTTTTTAATACTGTTTTTACTTGTCTTGGTATATCAGATTTCTAGTATCCAAGGTTTTAATACTGTTTTTACTTGTCTTGGTATATCAGATTTCTAGTATCCAAGGCGACCAAGTAGTGCTTATTGGTCATAGGCGACTTCGAATTACAGAGATGGTAAGGGAAAATAATCAGTAAGCGTGATTATTGAAATGAATGTCTAGATAAGCCATGTCTATACCCTTGTGTATGTCTCATGAGTCATTTACAGATTCCTAAGTGAGATGGCTGCAATGTTTTACTCTAGTGAACCTTTTACTATTCAATATATGCTCCTAGATACAGATTAGTATAGTAGTACTTTTGAGATGAAGGTTGGTAAACTGAGCCAAGTTATTGCTTCTCTACAGGTTGATGAGGATCCCCTGACTGTAAAAGTTGACCATCTCAAGGCATGATGTCCATATTGTACATCTTTTCAATATCAACTTTAACTTTAGGAAGTTCCACTTATATGAAAAAATTTTCTAATCCGTTATTCTGATTGGGCTGTTCCTTACGTTACAGAATAAACCATATAACAAGGATGATGATGTCATAAAGGCTACATCATTTGAGGTTATAGCAACCTTAAGAGATGTTCTGAAGACTAGTTCTCTTTGGAGAGATCATGTTCAAACATACACTCAGGTTCAGTTTGTTTTCCATTATGTTGGAATCTCTTGTGGTCTTTGTTCCGTTATCCTTTATTTTCTCCATTACAGCTTTTTTTGCTTGTAATTTCTGGAAAACCTTGTTGTCCCTTCATCATGGTTTTTCCTCTAAATAATGTGAGGAAGTAATTGGCATGTGACTCAATATTGTACAACAGTGATTGGATTACTGAGAATTGCTTACATAAATGTCCTAGTGACTTATTGGTTAATACATACTTGGTTTACAAAAATTTTCATGATAGCTTTCTTATTCTTTTTTCTCTTTCCAATTTGTGCAGCATATAGGTGACTTTAATTTTCCAAGGTTAGCAGATTTTGGAGCTGCAATATCTGGTGCAAACAAATTGCAGTGCCAGCAAGTGCTTGAAGAGCTAGACGTAAGTATCAGTCAATCTTGCTTAGGGTTTCTGGTATCAGAGAGTTCAATCTTGTTTGTTTTTTGAAAACGTTCCATCCAAGCACTATATGTTGCGACTTGTGAAAGATGTCCATCTTCAAATCTGTTTTGCCATCTATTGTCCAGCCTTTTTATTCAAGCTTATCATATCCATAATGCTTTTGAACACTACAAATTTTGCTCTCAGGTGTACAAACGTTTAAATCTTACACTAGAATTGGTGAAGAAAGAGATGGAAATCAGCAAGCTTCAGGTATGTCATGGTAATATAACTTTGCTGTGTACTTGTCACCTAGTCTCCATTGTAGTTTTGTACTCATTTTCTCACTCTCTTTTATGGTTTGTATGTAGGAA
Source organism: Rosa persica (assembly GCA_025331145.1). Taxonomy (NCBI): domain Eukaryota; kingdom Viridiplantae; phylum Streptophyta; class Magnoliopsida; order Rosales; family Rosaceae; genus Rosa; species Rosa persica. The sequence continues at coordinate 5,166,719 of WFKR01000003.1, read as the reverse complement.
ACTATTGCAAAAGCGATTGAAGAGAAGATAAGCCGTGAGCAACGCCGCTACCTGTTGAATGAGCAGCTTAAAGCCATAAAGAAGGTATTTTTTCCACTATCAGATTTAACTTTTATGCCATGCCCTGTCAATACCGCATCTCTTTCAGCCATGTATAATAGTTTATATAATGACATGTGGTCGCTGATCTTGCTTCGTTTTTTTTTTTTCACCCTTGGGCCGTAGTGGAATCTAATTCGCTTGACATGCTGCAGGAACTGGGATTAGAGACAGATGACAAGACAGCACTTTCTGGTTAGTTACTTTTTGTAATCCTTTTTCACTTGTGTACACTGATACACAGATCTATATATATATATATATATATTTATATGTATATATACTGTTGTTCTACCATTTCCAAACTCACAGGTGGGCATGTATTGATTGTGCGTGTGGATATGTTATATAAGTTATTATAATGAGAACCTATGAGCTGTTAAAAATGTTATCACGTCCACTATGCATCCCAAGATTTCATATTGCATGTAAAGCTAAGTCCTGTTAGGAGCATGCTTGCAATAACGTGGACATGCTGTATGTTTGTGCTTTCTTGTCATCAGTTCTAACCTGAGTATGACTTGAGCAATTTTGTGGAAATCATTGGTTGTTGATTCTAAATATTGATTGTTCATATACATAAAGGTAACTAGTGCATCACTTTTGTATCCTATGGCGCAGCAAAGTTTAGGGAGAGGCTCGAACCAAACAAGGATAAATGTCCACCTCATGTTTTGCAAGTTATAGAAGAAGAGCTTACAAAACTACAGCTGCTGGAGGCCAGTTCAAGTGAATTTAACGTGACACGTAATTACCTAGATTGGTTGACGTCAATTCCCTGGGGAAATTACAGGTTTTTGCACTACTCAAATTAATAATCTTCTTTTTATTTTATTTTAAGAAAAAAACATAATTTAGTTAATCTTGTTGGAGAGGATCGTGTTGAAGTAAATCACTAATATGTTGGTTAGACTAAAGGACCATTTTAAACACTCATCCACTTGTGAATACAATAATGCTTTAGACCATCTCTAGACTTTGCCCCTAGTCTTTTACATATGGCTGTGGGAAAATAAACAGGGATTGGCTGAAACTGATCAGATGCAAAGTCTTTTATTACTTTTTTATTTTTTCAAAACAGATACTAGCATGAAAAACTTTTAAGAAACTATAAGAGGAACATTAAGTGAGTTTACTGTTGTTTCTATTTTCATTACAAATGGGCACCCTTATTGATTTTCACCTTTAGCAAATTTCCAATATAATAATATCACTTATTTCAATTCCGATTGCAGTAATGAGAACTTTGATGTTCTTCGGGCTGAAAAAATTCTTGATGAAGACCATTATGGATTAAACGATGTAAAGGAAAGGATATTGGAATTTATTGCTGTCGGAAAACTCAGAGGAATCTCACAAGGTTGTTATAGTTTTATTCTGCCACTGTTATGGCCTTACCTCCTGCCCTGGATGCATGGTTACCTGTTTCTTAGACACTAATCATAACCCTCAATTTGTATTTATTTCTCTCATTTGAAAAAATGTTGCAAAATTTTGCTATTTATCATAAGGAGTAATAATGATTTTGATGTTCTGGTTGTATATTCACAGGAAAAATCATTTGTTTCTCTGGCCCTCCTGGAGTTGGCAAAACCAGCATTGGTCGTTCAATTGCACGTGCATTGAATCGCAATTTCTTTCGATTTTCTGTTGGAGGGTTATCTGATGTCGCTGAAATCAAGGTATTTTAGAATATTCTTACACTATGAACAGGGGTCTATGTGCAGCTACTTCTTCTAACTTTATTTGTACAAAATTGCATCCAGGGACATCGCCGAACCTATATAGGTGCTATGCCAGGAAAGATGGTTCAATGCCTTAAAAATGTCGGAACAGCTAACCCTCTAGTTCTAATTGATGAGATCGACAAGGTAATATATTGCTGGTTCTGTTGCTTCGTTTTGTAATTTTGTAACTGAGTGGCATGATATTCTCTTACAAAGATCATACATGTTTTCAACTTCCAAAATAAATTGTCCTGAAATTGCTGTTTTGTGGCAGTTGGGAATTGGACATGCTGGTGATCCGGCTAGCGCTTTGTTGGAGCTTCTTGATCCAGAGCAAAATGCCAATTTTCTAGATCATTATCTTGATGTTCCAATTGACCTAACAAAGGTTAGTTTTATTGAATTTAAGGCATCATTTAATCTTCAATTTCACCAGTAATATGGAATGAAAAGGAATCTAATACAGGTCCAAACTCTCAACCCAGTGGGGGTTGTGTATGCTTCACTATGCTATCTCAACTCTGTACTCTAAATACTCAAACATGACAAATTCATCATAAAGAAGATGGAAGAGCTGATAGTATTTTGGGACATAATTTTCTTGTTGTGATATTTATGTCTGCAGTAGACTCATTTCATGTCTTCACACATTCACTTTTGGAGTTGATGCATTTGAAAGTGTCAATCTAAGTGGTGGCGTGGAAATAGGATCAAGAATAGTTTCTCATCATGCTTTGAAAATTTTATTGCAGGTTCTGTTTGTTTGTACAGCAAATGTTGTCGAGAATATACCAGCTCCTCTTTTGGATAGAATGGAGGTCATTTCCATAGCTGGGTATATTACTGATGAGAAAATGCACATTGCTAGAGACTATTTGGAGAAGACGACACGTGAAGCATGCGGCATCGAACCTGAACAGGTACTGGTATCCATATCTGTGTGTCTGGCTGTAACTATCTATTAAATTTGCATACTAAAGTATTATGTATTCAGGTTGAAGTGACCAATGCAGCACTTCTTGCTCTCGTAGAAAATTATTGCCGAGAAGCAGGTGTTCGGAACCTCCAAAAGCACATAGAAAAGATCTACCGCAAGGTTTGTCAAAAATATTTGGATGTAGATTATTTTGAAGTTTTATAAGATGGTGAAGCATGAAAACATATATCAATAACATTCGTAAGGTTTTCCGGTGCTTTTCTTAGGTCCAGGGAGCTACTGCTTGCAAAATGATACATGAACTTATGAATGATATGCTTTAACGTATATTTTATATCCTGGCAGATAGCTTTGCAACTTGTTAGGCAAGGACAGTCAGATGAACCTGTAGATGCTGGCGAAGTACAGTCTCCCGTCAGTAAGACTGATCTCCCAGATGAACCTGCAGTTGTTGCAGATACTGATGAAGCCAAAGTAGAAGATATTGCTGGCGTTAAACAGACTGCAGATGAATCAGCAGAGGGTAAAGACCATGAACATAATACTGAAACCTCTGTGGGAAGTGTCATTATCCCAGATGAAACTGGAGCTTCTGAAGTTCAGGTTGCAGATACTGGTGAACCTATGCATTCAAAGGTACGTTACTGAGTGTAATCTTATTGGGTAATGTGTGACTCATGAAATATTGTCCTTTTGGTTTGTATTTTCCTCGTCATTTGCGATTCAATGTTTCTGGGCTAGATGTTTCTACCTTCTAAAATTATCTGTCTATCCAGAAGGATCTGATCGGTGTTGTTTTATTTGCAGGATACAGAAGAAACTCAGAAAATTCAGGAGGGTGAAGCCAAAAAACCAGTTGAGAAAGTGTTGGTTAATGAATCAAACTTGGGTGACTTTGTTGGCAAACCAGTTTTCCATGCGGATCGCATCTATGAGCAGACTCCGGTTGGAGTTGTCATGGGTCTTGCTTGGACTGCCATGGGTGGTTCCACCCTGTATATAGAGACCACTCAGGTCGAGGAAGGAGAGGGAAAAGGAGCGCTTCATGCTACTGGTCAACTTGGAGATGTTATGAAAGAAAGTACCCAAATTGCTCACACTGTGGCCAGAGCAATATTGCTCGAGAAAGAGCCAGAGAACACTTTCTTTGCCGATTCCAAGCTTCATCTCCATGTGCCGGCAGGGGCCACACCAAAGGATGGGCCAAGTGCTGGTTGCACCATGATCACATCCATGCTGTCCATTGCCATGAAGAAGCCTGTCAAGAAGGATTTAGCAATGACGGGGGAAGTAACACTAACTGGCAGGATCCTTCCAATTGGCGGGGTATGTCATGTTTCCTCTATATTCTCTATTTATGAAATTTTTTCTAGTAATTATTTCAGTTACCTGAGCCTCATCTATCCAATGAGTTTGATGGAAATGGATGTCTGATATTATCTTCCATATTTGTATATTTGCCGTTTTGTGTACATTCTGAATCTCAGACTCATAGAAAGTTCCTTCTTTATGAACAATTTAGGTTAAGGAGAAGACAATAGCAGCAAGACGGAGTGGAGTGAAGACCATCATATTCCCTGAAGCCAACAGGAAGGATTTTGATGAGCTTGCACCTAATGTAAAAGAAGGTCTTGATGTTCACTTTGTAGATGACTACAATCAGATATTCGCTTTGGCTTTCAGTGGTGACCAGAATCAAGAAAAATAAGCCAATCCTTCCCCACTAGTCCTCAAGAGAGAACTTAAATTGTCATACATCATTTTGCTACGAGCCCCATGTCAGGACCATGCTGGTATTCTTCAGGAGAGTCCTAACTCCGAAAGACACATTAGAGCTGAGATATATCAGTTGATGGGTGTGATGTACATTTTTTTTTAAATTTATTCAGTTACCTTTTTATACTTGTAAAATTGTATCACCCATTTGCTCCATTTTTGTAACATAGCATTGTTCTTCAACAGAATATTGGCTGTCTGAGGCGCAAAACAAGAGGTAAACAATTGTTGGAGAGAATCTGCTTATTCATTAATAAATCTCAATAAAGATTAGAGTCTTTTTCAAAAACTGGATATGGATGATCCAAACCACCTCAGATTGGTGGTTGTCTGTGTGTCACTTTGGTTGCATATTACCTTTCTCAAAGACACGTTTCATTTTTCTTTTTTAATCCAACGTCGATGGAATGAGTCTGTGTCATAATGTAAGTGCCATTTGACAAGGCCAATTCCTGCACAAGGAAGATCTTCATCTTATTGGCATCGACTCGTTGACACTTGGATTCAAAAAGCAATGATGGGGTGCTTATTAGATTGAGACCCCTTTCCTTCTTGGAGGGTCAGCCTCATTGGGCAGTTTGGGAGTGGGTCGATAACCTCAATGATGAGTGTCAACTGTTTTTCGAAGAAAAAAGGGTAAGCCTTTCCGTTTTTGGCTGGGTGTCACTTTGAACCAGATTGAGACGCGTTCTTCAGTCCTTTGCCAATAACATATACTGTATATTTTTGTTGTCATAGTGCTGGGGGGCGGTGGTGATGCTTTCTCTATCTCTCTCTTTCCGGACACTATTCAAGACCCAGAGAATCAAGATTTTGGCTTTGCTAATTTCCACCATGCCGTCCATATGTGTTGGTTTCAGATTTGGATCCATATCCCTATCAAGCGTGGATAATCCTAAACAACTTCTATGGTGACAACTACAATTTTGGAGTTCAAATTCGAATACAATTTTATGTTAGCAATCTTACAAATTTTGTAAAGATTTTAAACATTAATTGCGTAGAATTCTCTAATAATTTATCGCTACAGTGATATTGAATACCCTAGTAAGTACTATTATTGTGCTCTAATGTATCAACGATTTGTACTAAAAGTATCAATGAGCACACCAAGTGTTACACCGAAAGTATTAATGTTTTGGACAAGATACTTCTTTACTCTATACCTTGTTTTTTAGAGTAATAATTTGATAACCCAACTATAAACACTATTCTCAGGTATGAATGCTTGGTATTAGATCTTGTATGGTATTATTGCTCACAATCACAAGTGCTATGAGCATTAGAATATGAATTCATAAGAATCCTACGTGAGATTTCTCCACGTCCACTAAAGTGATGATCTTACATAAACTAAGCAATATCTTTGACCTATAAACACATAAAACACAATCTCAATCGATCTTCCTTAATTCCTGTGACGTCATATCACGCGTGCGTGTGATCATGTAATCAAGAAAAGTGTTTTGGATAAGATCTTTAGATTAGAATGATTAACCCTCACAAATCATTGCCAATCATTAAAAACCAAAACTCGAATTTAACCTATTTAGTAAAGGAAACCCCTTTGATTCCCAAGACTGGAAAAAACTTCAAGCATGCAAGAAAAGCTAAAACCCAGAAGGACCCCATTAAGATATCATGCATGAACCTTCAGGATTAAGTTGTTAGCACAGATAAAACAAGGGAGAAGATCAGAGACCGGGTCCATGATGGATCATTTTCCCACCAAGAACATGAAAAAGAGAGAAGAATGTTCTGGTTTTTCCGAGTCTCACAGATCGAAATGGACCCTCAAAACCAGTTGAATCTTAAACGATCACTATCAGAACTTGTGCTTGCTCTTATTGTAATCTAAAAGTTGTGAGATTAAAATCATGTGCGCTATTATCAAAAGTGGGTTTTATAGTTTTATATCTATAAATCGATGAAAATATCCATTCAAGCCAAGTGACTTCATATTTTTCCATCAAGCCAAGTGACTTCATATTTTTCCAGCTTTCACTTGAATATGGAAATTGTAGGCGCCTAACTATCATACTCGATAATGGAGCTATATATTCAAGCAGCAGCCAACCAGGTGATCCAATCTTGTGGCCCTTTTAACAAGCTAATCCATATATATTAGATATGTCACCGTCGAATCCACAACATGCAATAGTACAACTTTAATTTTTCTTCTTAAGTTATTGTCGTCATCATTCTTACAATTATGCCCGCTTACTTGACTCGATCAGATGCTCGGACCTATCAAGAGATTTCGAAATAATGAAAACTTTACGACACATGCAGGACTTGTTGGTAAAGCTCATTAAATGAATATGAAATACTCGTTTTTTAGATTACATATAGATTAGGGGGTTGTTTATGGTAGTGAGATGTTTACAATACACTCATTTTATATCTAATTAAACAAAAATTACAATTTAATTGAATTAAATTTATAACATTTACAACAAAATTATCATATTCATTTAAACTATTAATATATAATTGAATCAAGTTACTACATTGATAACAATTTATTCATAAACTTATAAAAAATGTCGTAGGTGGAGTAATTACTTCTAACAGAACTAAAATTACACAAACAATGACTCTACTTACCAGAATGACAACAAATTTGTTCTCATACTTGTAAATGTGTGTCTGGCATGTATGTATGGTAAAATTTCTCATAGATTAGAAGTTGTTGTTGAAGCTCATTGAATGAATATGAAATACTCTAGGATTACATGTAGGCCCCGTTTGGATGGTAGGAAATTATGGTATGAAATAGAAATTAATTTTATTTTCCATTCAGATGTGTCGTTTGGTTGTAATTAGAGATTGAAAAGGAAAAAAAAAAATGAGGTGTGACTGGAAATTGACTCCCTCATAAAGCCTGAATAGAATTACTTAGCTAGGGGTGGTATTCTATTTCCATTTCCCATTGTCAAAAGAAAAATTACATTAATTATCCCTCAAAAAAATTTATATTCCCCTATCAATATTCCTTATAAGTTGATGTCGTATATGTACTTTAATTAGTAAAAAGACATTATTGAAAATTATAATTTTATATTTCAATCTTATAATTTACCAAACACTACGATAGGAATGAAAAATTAATTCAAGAATTTAATTTCTAGTAATGTTCTAAACACCCATATGGAAATATCAAAACATATTTCATTCCATATTGATCTGGAAAGGAAAATAAATCCTTTTAGGATTTTGACATTCCTACTAATCAAACGGGGCCGTAGATTACTAAAGTCACGTAAACATGTTTATCGCTAAATAATTTAAGGTGTAAAAGTAAACATAAACACAGAAAGAGATATCACCATATTCCCAGAAAAACCTTTTAAATCTTGTCAATTATTCCTTTGCAAGAATTCCTTAATAGAGGCAGATTGTAGTATAATATATACCATGTAGAAACATTAACAATCATGAAAGGTGTTCAACGTTTGAATTGAATCAATAAAAAAAAAACTGTACAGACAATTAGCAGTCGCGTTTTACACCTCATTCACCTAATTAGGCATAAGTAGTGAAGCTGTAATCTGAGAGCAGCCACCAACTTTAATTGATTACATGAACTTTGATCATGATGTACCAATCACAAAAGTTTTGATTAGAACATCAACCATAAGTGGATATAGAAAAAGCAGCCCAGTTTTTTTCATTTCAAGACTTCTAATCTTTTATGCCTAGATCACTCATCACTTAACTTCTCTAGTCAAATTGCCATTTGTTATCATTATAAAGTGTTTTTCTTTATTTTTCTTGTTAAAATCCCCTTAATGATGTGGGATAAAACTTAATGCTCAGTGTGTTAATCACCCACTATACGAAATCATCTTCTTACGTCTCTTGTGCTTACATATTGGAGCATTAAGATTAAGCAGCCTTATATTATTATATGACTCACGCTCATCAAATCTCATAGAGTTGCCTTCACTAATCACATGCCACAATTCTTCTGAAAACAATTATTATAATTGCGCACATAATAAAAATCAACAACCGCGGACCATGTCCCAATGAAAGAAAGAATTTCATAGAACCATTGCAACTGACATTCTTATGTAAGGCTAAATTGTACCCATAATTGGAAAAGGGGATTATTCTATGGCTTTACGCACCACTTACTCAATTTTAGACTAAAAATTATCCACTTATTCTACCAAGAGTTTTTTAACCTCATTTACCAAATCCAACAATATTTGACAGTATTGCCTTCATATTAATTTATAAATTACACTTATATCTCTCTCTCTTTCTCAGACTCTCTCTCTCTCTCTCTCCCCTCCCCTCTTTGATTTATTCTCTCTCTCTCTCTCCCCTCCCCTCTTTGATTTATTCTCTCTCTCTCTCTCTCTCTCTCTCTCTCTCTCTCTCTCTCCTCTTCCCCCCACCGATTTTTTCTCTCACCGAAGACTGAATTCGGCAACGCCGTCATTCCGTCATCTCCACCGCGCCAAATAAAAGCGCCTCATCCAAGCAATTTGATCCCCAGCTTGGATCTGTGAAACCCAGTCCATATTGGATCAGTCCGATCCGATGCGATCCAAGACGCTACAGATACGACGTCGCCCGGCAACCCTCGAACCTGCACCTTCAAGCCATTCCGCTGATGAGTACAGCGAGGCAGCAAACCAAACCCAACTACTAACTCGATCTTCCTCTTCCAGCCAGCTACCGTGATCTCCTCGACCGGAACAACATGTCAATCGAGGAACCCGACCTCGCACCAAACCCACACGTAGTCTACAAGGCTCGTCAGCCAATCCGATACCAATCCCAGCCCAATTTGACCACTCCCCGACAACTCCTGCACCTGCCTCACACACCGGTGGGTGCCCAGAACAATTTTTGGGTGCCCATAGCACTTTTTTTTTGTGGTATAATGTGAGCTTCCGGAATGGGGAAGGCAAAAAAAAGGAAAAAAAAAAATGAACGTGTACAATTGAACATATAAGTTGATCAATTGTGCATGTAGTGTATTCATTTTAGTTTTGGGAGTTTATGCAATTCACTTGAGGGCAATAATATGATTATTAGAGTGCAATAATAAGATTATTGGGGGACAATAATAAGATTATTTATTTCGATAAACCTCCTAAAACTTTCAAAATTAAAAACATCTTCACTTTTCACTAATTATTGATCCCCAATGAACTTGTTATTGGGGGGCAATAATATGATTACTGGGTATTATTGGGGGGCAATAAAATCAAACGCCGGAATCTGATCACCAGTCCGGTAGCTGGACTCGGGATTCCTGTCGCCGGAGACCGCGGTCGGTCACTGGTCATCGGAGCACAGCAAGGTGGAGGATGACTTATCTCTCTTAAGTGAGAAAGAAGGAGAGGGCAAAAAAGTCCCAAAAATAAATAAAAAGAATAAAAAAGAATTAATTGGGTATTAGGAAAATAATCTCTTAGAGTGTTTTAGGTAAATGAGGTTAAAAAAATTGTTAGTGGAGCAAGTGAACAATTTTTAAGCTGAAATTGGGTAAATGATCATTTCCCCAAAAAGATATTGTGTAAATTAATTAAAGTATTAAGCGACTGTTGAGTTCTACTTGAGCTGGTACGAAAATAAATAGAATGACTCAGTCGGTATGTGTTATCATAATACAAGTTACCACGTTGTGTATATTGAATTAAAATTCAGTTCATTCAACACAATATAATAGAAGCTTAACTCGAATCAAAGATACGAGCATGATAGAAATAAATTTGTATCAACACCTTATCATTTTTTTTTCTCAAACAAGATGTGGCATCCGACATAGAATGCACAAGTTATTGGTGAGATTATCTCCAATGCTCTTAATCCCAATTCCAAAAACTCAAAATAGGTTAGGTAATCACATAATTTCAATCAAATATGATGCGCTAGATGCCAAAACAAGGTGTTGTGAGAATAATTAAACAAATCCAAGTAAGAAGGTGCTCCCAACTGGACGATTCTTATCCAAAGTCTAGTATTTCCTTTTATGGAAGTGTTGCTTTCATAGACATTTTGGCATCCCAAAAAAATCCTAATTTGCAACAAATTTTACAACTAATACCATACTTTAATTTCCCTAACAAACCGATACAAATTCAATGGAACAAACAATGTCAATAAGAATTCCTAAAGGAAAATATTCCCTAGAAGCTTTGGCTGAAATTAACTCAATTAAAGTTTTGTAGTCTAACAACTTATAGGACTATTTTCATTTTAAGAAATCATATCAATTTGTCATTTAACTGAAGTCAAAATAGCTGTTATATACCCTCACTCTGTCATTTATGGACATATAAAAAGTTGTGGTGGTACCACACACCAGTACATAGAAATAGGTCAACTCATTGAACACTCCGCGCTCACTTATTAAAAGCAAGCCTATAAACTATGGACCACTATGTTATAGTAAATAGGCAAAGTAAAAAAAAAAAACTTAAATAAAATTTAGCCCTAAAAGGCTTGCCCACCCACTCCCTATGAAACCTAAGGCCCTATCCTTCTTCTCAAAAAAAAAAAAAAAAGGAAAAAAAAAAAGGCCCTATCCTAGCCCCAAAGAGAGCAAGCCAACCCAATAGCCCTAGGCAAGCTTGGCTGCAACATTGATTCAACATTGTCAAGACCACATCGAGGGCAACCGTCAATTCTTGAGAGTGCCGACGTCCTACACCTCCACCGTAGAGATGACTCCCAACAGGGCCACCCAAGCCCTGAAAGCCAAATCTTATTGGAATTAGTTTGACAAGGGGAGTCTCGTTTTGGAGTTGATCATTCTTGTTCCATCCTTCACCGGAAAATGCAGAGATGTTCCCCATATCAGGTATAGCTGCACTGCAGATGACCACCAAATTTCTCTGTGTTTCCTTGGTAGATTGCAATAAGTCGGGTCGAAACCCTACTCGTGACACCCATCGTAGCGCAAAAAAACTGCCGCAATCACGGGTGATCTTTCTATAAAAAACTATGGCTCTTTTGTAGAAAAACGAGGAAAACTTAAACGATAAACACCTGGGTTGCCATAGATGCCGGTGCATGGACGACTCCCAAGAAGTAGGATGACAGTGATGGCCAGGAGCAGTGAAGCCGATGGCTACTAGGGTTTAGGGGAGCATAAGCCATTCTCTAACTTACTTATTCAGGAATATCAAATAACAGAAGTACAATATGATGGATTTAAAGGGTTCATACATTATTTTTGACTTTTATATCTTAAGTAATTGTATCTCATGTGAATAAATTTCACAATTACCTCGGAAAAAAAAAAAAAAAGGATTTCATACGGTGTATCTGTCCATGAATTAAAAGTAGTTGGGCTTCATATTCAAGATTTATAACATGCTGATTAAAAAATAGATTACAATATCCATCTCTCACCACCCTAGCTGTTTTTTACTTTAAAGTTGTTATTTATTTATGTTGTTTATTTTGTTTGCGGTTCTTGCAAGTAATAAGTCCCCACATTAGTTGTGTAGGGTTAGTCGGGCTTGGTGCTTGTGTGTGCACTCAATGTGCCTTGTCTGCTCTGGGTAGGCGGCGAGCTCCTTACTTTGTCAAATGGTCGCTACCTCCTAGTGGCAGGGTGAAACTTGGTGTCACTGGATATATTTTCCAGTGGCAACATGATGGGAAAACTGTGAGAATGGATATTATGCTATGTTGTATTCGAGTTGCAGATCGAGTTATCTTTTCGTTGTGTCACCGCTAGGAAGCAAATAGAACCGCCTGGAGCGTACTCTTTGTTAGTTGATGCGTATTTGAATACAATTGTTTAGTAGAGACTCATGATATTATTTCATGATGTACTCTAGGTGCCTATTGTAATCAAGGGTTTAGGCTCAATATCCCCCCCTTGTATTCGACGGTTTCATTAATCAAGACTTAAGGGCAGCCGCACCAGCCCTTTATTTCAAAAAAAAAAAAATCAATAACTGTTTAGACAAATAATTATTACGTACAATTGACACCGCTTTTCTAAACTTTAGTCGCTTGATTCAATATTTAAAATGTATGTATATAATTTTTTTGAATAAATAATAGAAATATTTTTTTTTTAACATTTCTGTCAATATTCTCAGCATAAATCAAATTGTAGAAAGTACCATAAATCCGACATATTTATAAGTGTATAACAAAATTTAAAGTTAGTTACTCTAACAAACAAATCTATACTTCCAATTAGTAGACCTCCTAAATCTAACAACCATGAGAATCTACCATTCCAACCTCCATGAAATATGATGTCGAGAAAAGAAAAGAAAAAGAGAGAATGAAATTAGAAGGGAAAACGGAAAGAAATTTCCCTCCTTTTTGTAGGGCCTTAAAGCAAGTTAAAGAGTCCACGTGGAAAAGACGACTTAAGCAGTCCTACGTCAAAAAGAGTCCCTGAAGCCTTATATTAACCAGAGTAGAGTCGGCTCTGCTTCATCACCTTCACTCACACCCTCGCTCTGTTTTCTCGCCTTTTTTCTCTCCAATCCATTTTTTTTCCTTCCAAGGGTCAAATTACTTAAACAAAACACCATTTTGAGACCAATACGAAAATGGATTAGCATACTACTCGAACTCTGGGTTTTGGCTTGGTTTTGTTCAGGTGTTCATCCGAAAATACAGGACAGGAGAAATAAGAAGAAGAAAAATGCTTCAAGAGGTTAGTTTTGATGGGATTTCCGTGAGAGGCAATACGGAAAGTGGTAGTGAGTCTTCTTCTTCTGCTTGTTCTGAGCAATTTCAGAATTCAATGCATGAGTCTATCAACTCTGGTTGTCATTATGATGAAATCTCACAAGCTGCAAATAAGAGGCTTAAAGAAGCTCCAATCGACTCCAATGAAAAGGTTTTCTCCTTTTTTTTTTTTTGGTAACTATATCCGTATTTATATCTTGGATAGGTCTTGAATCTTGGTTACTTTTTTTGTGGGGTTTAACATATATCATTTGTAGTGTTGCTTTGAAACTTGGTGTTTTCATGGGGTTTTAATTAACATCTTTGGGATTCTTTTCTTTTTTCTTTGTTCATGAACCTTAACATTTTGATGTTATTTGCAATTTTCTATTATCTTCTCCATTTTCTGTTTTATTGGTTTCATGATTTCAATCCTATTCATAGCATGAACAAAAGGTAAACAGAAAAATGATTACAGAGATTAGGGTTTATAGAGGCTTTCTTTGGTTCAGATTATTTCAGTTGTTTTTGCAGTGTCTTTGTTAGTAATGCATCCGTGTTACTATTACTACGTTTCATAATTTGTCAACTAACATCTGTGTTCTGTTCTGGTTGTGCTACATTCTTTGCAGGCTCAACTGGCTCAAACCCTTCTAAGCTTACCACCACTTGGTTTGTCACTTGGGAAGACGCCCTTTTTCTTAGACTTGAAAGAAAAATTTCCCCGCAAACGAAAGAGTAAGCGTGCAGCTGAAGTTAACATTCAATCGATGTCCGAGAAGGAAAAATTGAAAGCTTCTAACTTCTGTGCCTCGTTACTCAGAATTGGTTCATGGCAGGTTGGTAGTCTCTATCTGGAACACTTCATATAGTAAATAAAATGAACTTTTCCATTCAATTTTGATTGAAATATGTGCAGAGCGTAAGTGAACATGAAGGAGACCTGGTTGCGAAGTGTTACTATGCTAAGCGAAAACTGGTGTGGGAAATCTTGGATAGTGGTTTGAAGAGCAAGATTGAAGTGCAGTGGTCTGATATTATCTCTTTGAGAGCTGTCATTGAAGAAAACCAACCTGGCATTCTAGAAATTGAGGTTATGCTTCTTTCAACTAGTGATTAGAATTATACTTTTTAGCAGGTTGCATATTGCTGTGGTGTGGTATCTTTGTTAAAGTGGTGATACTTTCGCAGCTAGGCCAGCCACCTACATTTCATCGAGAGTCTAATCCACAGCCAAGAAAGCACACTATGTGGAATCCCGCAACAGATTTCACCAGCGGTGAAGCTCTCATTCACAGGTAAAAAAAATCTTTATTTTTGTTACTGTTACTGCCAAAATACAGTTTTTGTGTGCACAAACAATGAATAGCTCCCGTCTGCACATTTCAATCTTTATTTTGAACTGTTCAAACTGCGAGTAATTGGGCTGAGCTGATGTACTTGTTAATGAACATCTCTTTCTGTAGGAGGCATTATCTTCAGTTCCCGCCTGGTTTGCTTGACAAACACTATGAGAAGCTTATACAATGTGAAAGCCGGTTTTTAGAGTTGAGCCAAAGACCTTTCCCAAGCCAAAGATCTCCGTACTTCCAATCACACGATGGAGGTGCAAATATTTCTTTCGAATTTGGTAGCCATGGAGCAGAAACCCCCTCCAAGTTACCGTTACAATTCCCAATACATCTGGATCCTCAACAAATTCATACATATGAACAAACCAAACCATCTCTTTGTTACACAGATTCTACTTCACCAATATCAGGTATTTACATCTCTCCTCCTTCACCGTAGCTTTCCTTAGGCTTTGAACACTACTTAAGTTGAACGACACACTAATGTTGTCCTCCCAAATATCTTGTGACGATATAGTTATGGATTTTTCTTCGCCTTTAGATGAGGTCATCGGCAACCAAGGAGTTGAAAATCAGTGTATGCCATCATCATGGGATCCGCAGGTCATTGCATATCTTCTAGGGAGAGATCAAATTCCAGCACCGGTTTCGACAGCAGAAGATCAGTTCAATCCAGCCATTCCTTGCCAAAACTTCAATGAACCAATACCTTATAATCAAGAGTCCCAAATGCTGTTCAATATCGAAAAGCAGCTGTTCAGTCACTTGCAGATTCAGTGTCACAGCGATTCACTAGGCTCATCAATAGAACTTCCAGAGAATTTGAATTATGGAGCGATTACTGATACTAATCAAACAGGCTATGACCAGGAAATGAGTGCTAACACAAACTTGATTCCGGGTGCAAGGGATCATACAGGCCAGACGCTTCCGTTAGGTTGGGTGATGGCACCTCTAGCAAACAGCTGGGGTATGCCGCCTCAAGTTGTTCCTTCGAGGCACTCAGGGATGCACCCAGCTGATAACAACACGAGGTATTCATCTTTCAATCAAAATCCAACAACAGATGACTTTGCCGCTTTGAACAACACGGAGAACCGCTGGAGATGACATGCCTCACAAGGATCAACAAATGGGAAGATCTACAGGGAATGAGTGTATTATATTCCTCAGCTTCAGCCCTCTGTTAGGTTTTTGTTTTAATCTTTTCTGTGAAATTCTTGTTCAGCTAGACTAGGCAGTCTGATGCCCCCTTTAGCTTTAGTTAGTGTCTAGCATTTCCTTTCCGAGATTGATTTAGTCACAAGCATTGAGCATTGGCAATGGTTGGTCCTTGAAAAATTCTTCATGCTTGAGTTCAAAGGTTTCAGCAATGATCACACAACTGAATCTGGGTCATTGTACGCAAATAAAACAAAAAAGAATCATATATATACAGAGGCACACCTGATAAATTGCTTTCTGTTACAATATGAAAGACCCAAATCACAGTGCCAGAAATATAGAGAATGCCAATGTAGAAGCATAGTCTCATCTACCTGGAAGATAAAAAAGTAAAAAAGGATAGCTCAGCAACACACTCAACTTGGGTCAGTCATTTCTCCTACTGTGAAAATATTGACACCATAACTAGACATTAAAGTTTCAAGAATACAAGATCATACATGGTGCAGAACAAAGACACTGACACTGCAAGATTTGAACCAGTAGCTCCTACCGCATAAACAAAGTGGCCTGAATCAGCAAAATCCAAGTCTTCAAACTTGAGGGTCTTCCGCCACAGCTGCAGGACCTTCTTCAGGCCTGGCTTCAACTTTTAGGTCCAACCCTACAGGAGGTTCACCATCTCCTTCACCTTGTGCATTCACCTCACTGAAACTCCTCTTCTTTGAATTCGACTTCTCCTCCTCAGGCTTGGCTTCAACTTGTTCACTCGCCGCCTCCTTTACCTTCTCTTTCCCCTTCCCCTTTCCCTTCACTTTTCCTTTCCCATTCGCCTTCCCCTTGCCCTTTGCATTAGCATTAGCATTAGGATTGGCATTGTCCTTAACATTAGCATTGGCATTGGCATTGTCCTGAACACTGGCATCGGCATCTTGTTGAGGAGGAAACAGCGGGGGTTCGCGGCCGCTGAGTTTGCAGAACACCCTTTCAACAGTTTGATTGATTTCCTTTCCCATTCCATTGTTATCCAAAATCAACTCCCAAACAGACTTGGAAGCCTTCTCCAGCACTTGGGTCTCAAGCTCCTGCCTCAGAGCGTCAAACAGCTCTCTCTTCGTCTGCTTCTCGGCCCCGGGAGTGTTGAGAACTCGGCTTTGCTCCGCCATTTTGATAGTCGTGCTCTTCAGCTCTTCCTGCAACCCCCATCAAAACCACCACCACCATCATCACCATCAAAATTTACAATTGCAGCTCCAAATTGATCAATGTAAACAGAAAAAGAAAGAAAGAGAGAGAATTTACATTGGCTTTGAGCTGGTTGATGATCTTTAATCTGAGAGAGTCAATGGTGCCGTCGTTCATTAGAGACTCCAATACATCTTCTGGGCTTATCACCGAAGAAGAACCCATTCTTCAATTCTCCTCCAATTTTGCAATCACGAAACCTCAAGCCCTAATTCTCCGATTCCGATTGGTATCTGTTGCGCGCGCTCTCTCTTTCTCTCTCTTCTCTGCAAGAGCCCTAATTGCAGACCTTCGTGTAAAACGGTGTTATAGCTACAGTTTCGTTTTGGAAAGTTTCGTTGTGTATCACGAGAATGGGCTTCATCATGGGCCTTCACTAGTAAATTGAGCCCAAATGCAACGGTAACTATGTAGTTCCAATCCAACAAACTAAAGACGCATTTATGAAAGAGATATCTTCACAAATAGTGTATGAACTTTAGGTCATTCTACACTTTGGTGTACCAATTTTCATAACAATCAGAATAGTGTATCAAGTTTGCTCTAATATTTCATTTTGGTGTACGTCGTTAAATTTTTCGTTATCTTTGCCAAAAAAAAAAAATTATGTTATTTTTCCTTTAGCTTGGTCAGTTTTTTTTTTTTTTTTTTTGTAAAGATAACGGAAAATTGAACGGCGTATATCAAAATGAAAGATTGAAGCAAACTTGATACATCATTCTGATAGTTATGAAAGTTGGTACACCAAAATGTAGAATGACCTAAAGTTCATACACCATTTGTGATATTTTCCTTTATGAAAATGTAAAATAGGAAGAGGTATGCATGAAAATGAACTCCTGAGCATAAGGGATCCCGTTACCTCAACGTGATCGCACCCTAATGGAATGGGCTACTTGCATTTTAATTCTTCTGCTAGTAAGATACAGAATTTTGTTACACGGAGTAAATAGATGTGTCATAAGAGGTATTTGAATGTTTAATATGATATTCCGACGAGTCTGATTTGAAAACTCTAGAATCATCGGCGTATCCTAGCGAGTGAGGTTAGCGAAGGAAGTTTTGGATGGAGTTATAGTGAGTTTTCGAAACAGATCTAGATTGATGATAGAGTAATAGTAACAAGGTTTGCCGTGCTGCATGCAACTGTGCAAAGCACTGGGGCACCCCGGTTAATGTAGAATATTCAATATACTAAATCATTAATAATTAGTTCAAATAACTTGTACGTTGTTTGGCAAACATCCTACAATTCCTATTGCGTATAGTATTTCCTAATAACCCACGAGATAGATCAATAATATTTCACTACAATATTAGATTGTCACCAAAACTTCTCTGATATCAAAGAATCATATCAAGTACTCTCTTTTTTTTTTTTTTTTCTCATGATACTTGACATTCTATCTTTTCACTGAATATACAAATGGCACATTCCATACTCCTGTTGGCTTCGAAGGGTTATCTTGTGTCAAATGACTGAAATCTATCACAATTTTGACGCATTGGCATGCAGCAAATATTCAGCTATGCAGGGTTTATTTCCGGAGCTCGAAACAAAACTCATTTAGCGGTCATCTTCATCTTTATCCAAGGAAGCTGATAAATAACTCAAGATAAAACCGTCTAGATCTCCCTCAAGGACAGAATCAGGATCAGAGACTTCATAATTGGTTCTAAGATCTTTCACCATGCGGTATGGCTGCATCAAAAGCAGCAACTTAGCAAACAAAAGTTATTACGACTTAAATTGTCGATGTATGACCAGGAAAGGACAGCTTGTTAATAATTGGAGGATGGGCATACCTGGAGCACGTAGCTGCGTATCTGGCTGCCCCAGGTTATATCAGTAAGAGATTGTGAATATTGTGCATTCTTCTGAGTCTGGCGTGCCATTTCAAGCTGGTCTACTCTTGCTTGGATAACAGCCATTGCTGAAGCCTTATTCTGATGTTGTGATCTGTGCATTCAAGAAAAAATAGACTCTGGTAATTAGGGATAACATTGGCAATCCTTGGTATCAACTCTCAAATATGGAAAGCAAAACATGAGAGGTTGGGTTGCACATACATGTATAAGTCTTTTGTACCTTTCATTTTGACAAGTGGCAGTTATCCCAGTGGGAATGTGAACAATCCTCACAGCACTGTCAGTCGTATTAGCGTGCTGGCCTCCAGATCCCCCAGAACGAAAACGCTCGATACGCAGATCAGATTCATTAATTTGTACATGAGCGGATACATCTCCCAGGATTGGAGTCACAGCGACAGCAGCAAATGAAGTATGTCTGCGCTTATTACTGTCAAAAGGTGAGATACGTACCAACCTGTGCACTCCTACTTCTGCTTTGGCATATCCAAAAGCATATTCACCATCAACTTTGATAGTTGCCCGCTGCAAGAATAGAATGATCTGAGTTAATGGAAAAAAAAATTGCACGCCAATCTCTAATTGAAAGGCTTTATTAGTGTTCAATATGAAACGAGTGGCCTATCAAATGCTTGCAATAAGAAAATTTTCCTTTATTGGTAAATAACTACTAGATATGTTTCAAGGATTTATTTGACTAATAAGAAGGATTGGTGATGGATGGTAAGAAGGTGAACCTTGATTCCTGCAATCTCACCAGGCATTTCATCCACCAAAGTCATTTTATATCCACGGCGTTGAGCCCACATTTTATACATCTGCATGACCATTGCTGCCCAGTCATTGCTCTCTGTACCCCCAGCTCCCGATTGCACCTATAATACATGACAAAAAAATCGAATGGTTTGGTTATCATACATTGAGCAGAAATGCCAAAACTATGGCCAAAATAAGTTAAATATGGGAAAATTTGAGATAGAAAAGCATCTCACAAATATCACAGACCTCTATATAACATGAGCAAGGATCCTGCTCCCCAGCTAACAAAGCTTGGGTCTCTTTCTCCTTTGAAGTTCTTCTCATCTCAAGCAAAGCCGTCATGGATTCCTGCAAAGGAGAACCCAGGTAACTAAAAAGCACAATGCATGCTGTTCACAGTGTTGAAAGTTAAAATACATTACTTAAACGAAAACTATTTAACTTCTATGGTAAGGATTGAACTTTCAAGAACTTAACCATTGCTTCTTGGCATTAATGTACAGTGTTACATTTATCGAAGGCTCAACCTAACAGAGGAAAGCAGCTATTGGATTCATTTCTACAATGTACCAATTCTATGTTCTCCATTAAACTAAAGCCAGTTCACATATCAGAGTACATCCTAAATCTAGAATAGTCAGTGAATAGAACAGAAAATTGTTGCTAATTGTTCAAGATGGCACAAACCATGTAAAACATGCCTATGAGAAGTATTGAGAGCCCACCGATTCCAACTCCGCGTCATTCTCCTCCCGAGCAAGCTTTATCATGTCCACATGCTCAAGCAATTCCTGCTCAAATGCCTTCACTTCTTTCATTTTCCCCATCAATGAACCATGCTCGCGGCTTATCTTTCCTGCATGTACAGGATCATTCCAAAGGTCTGGCTTATTCAGCTCCACTGATAACATATCCAACCTCACCAGCAACTTCTTCCACTGTCACCACAAACAAGAACTTTGCACTTCAAATTCAAGTCATATACAAACTTAAAACCAAAAGCTGATTATTGATTAGCAGCAAAGTTGTAATGACAGTTGCTAAGTTTAAACTCACTCTATCACATACAAAGTGCATTAAACCAAACGATGAAACTCCCAACATTAGCAACGAAATTATGCATAAAAATGAGACTCATAAATTACATAAGGACAAAAACAATCAGTGATTTTAAGCTGTACCTGCAAACGTTTCTTAATAAGATGAACTGATTGGGCAATTGCAGCAGCGTGACTCTTCCAATCACTCTCATCCTCTGCCATAATTGACCACTCACTATTAAGGATTCGATCAACTGTGAGCCCATCAGAGGTCGAAGGCTCCTGAGCTGCCTGAGTCCCATAAAATCGAACCAAGCTACAAGTTGCAATACCACCATGAAACCCACATAAGCTTCTCACAACTGGAACCCCCAAAATAGAAGGAAGCCCGAAACTTTCACCGGAAGCAATTGAGTTTTTGATGTTCTGGAGAGACCCAGATATGGTTTTGGTTTTGGGTGAAAATGAAGAAGACCCAGGATCCAAAATCCTGGGAATTTCAACTGCGCTTGTGACATTTTGAGGTTTTGGGGGTTTATTGAGATTACCAAATTGAGATTCAGCTTTAGGGTTTCGGCAGAGAACCCGCCAGCATCTACTACTACTTGCTCTTTTTCTGAACAGGAAAGATGACATTTTTAGGGTTTAGCAGATTTTCTTCTCCAGGGTTTTAATCGGAGCTCTAAATTTAGAAGAAGACCAAAACGACGACGTTCTAGCACATAAGCTCGCGCATTTAAGCGCAAAACGGTGTCGCTTTATTGACAAAAATGTACTTCCCTCTATTTCTTCAACCCGCCAATGCCGTCTTCTTCTTCACCCCCAAAACCCTCACCAGCTTCCCCAAAGCCTTGAGCTCAATTACAATGTCAGACCAACCCGAACCCACAAAACCCACTTCCCAAAATGCCCTCCAATCCACACAAAATTACCCTGTGCCCCTCTCCCCGCCTCTGCCACCCATCTCAAAGAACATTGAGCTAGCGAGAGCCATGTCCGCCTCTTCCAAATCCAGCATCTTTTCTCTATCGCGGGACGACGTCGTTTACGAGGACCAGTGGCTCATTGTTGTCAACAAGCCTCAGGGGATTTACTGTGAGACCGTGCTGGAATCGGTCCCTAAGCTTCTCTTTGACTCGGCCGAGTCAGGTTAGCTCCATTCGTCTTTTGGGTCAGCTTGTCGTTCTGTTTTGAATATTGGGTAATGGTGAATTGTTGAAAGTTGATAACTTTGGGTCCGAGTTAACTCAGTACATTGGGACTGACATATTGGAATCACTGTGCTAATATGTGGTTGTTTAACTTGAAGCTCAATCTATTTAAAGGTATCCAAAAAGTTCAAATTTTTAGCTCTGAATGCAGTTTTTCATGGATTTAGGTTTGATTCAAAGCATCAAAATGTGCTAGTGCCACACATTTGGTTGTATTTCACTGGCAATTAGTTATGTTAATATGAAAGGTTTAGAAGCCATGATTAGGAAAATCTGTGTAGTGTCATTAGATAGTGAAATGCTGGGTACTGGAACTATCAGAGGGTAGAGGATAGATTAGGAGCTTGAGTTTTTAGTACACTCTTCAATGAATATTGAGTCGAGTTCAAATTACCAGTTGCAGGGACTGAAGCTAAAGTGCCAGAGCTCCATCTTGCAAACCGTCTTGATCGGGATACTAGTGGAGTAATGATAATAACCAAGTCACATAAAGTAGCTGCCAAACTCGTCAAGGCATTTACTGATCATAAAGTTTCCAAAACATACATTGCACGCTGCATTGGTTCAGCTCCGAAATGGGAAAGAATCACGGTTAGATCAGGTCATGGTAGGTCAAAGTTTGGGGCCTGGAGGGTGTATGCTACTTCAGATGTAGGACGGGCACTTCCAGGTGGATCAGTAGTCAGAGACATGGAAACATCGTTTGAAGTAATATCGATAAATGGACATGGGAGCTTCAAAGAGCCATCTGAATTTAGAAAAGATGAAGATAATATTGTAGTAGTTGAAGAAAAATCTGTAAAAGATGGAGATGCAAAGAAGGATGAGATTCTGGTGAGAGCACGCCCTCGGAGTGGAAGAACACACCAAATCCGCTTGCATTGCCAGTATCTGGGAATTTCGATAAGAGGGGATGTTAAGTATGAGGGTGTCTGCGAGTGGAAAGGGACAACATATGAAGGCCATGAACTTCATGCAGAAAGCTTGTCTTTGGAGCACCCTATTAGTGGTCTTCCTGTATTATTTCAAGCACCCCTACCATCTTGGGCCAGCCAGGCATTGCGGCCATAGTTATGTTTAGAGGTTCTTGGTGTTACATGTCCGGTTTGGTTTTCATGCATAAAAGGAGAAGTTGTAGGATAGTCTTGGTGTAAATCACTATGTACTGACTGCAGTTGATTTAACTTGAAGGGAGCTGAAATTTTTAGACTTTGCCTGTTTGCAAACCTGTTCCCTTCTTCACTTCGTTACAATTATCTCTCAAGAGAAGGTCTGATACCAAAATTTAGCTGTCATACGCCTCCAGTTACCGCAGCAGCCTCCTCGTCAGCTGAGCTCCTTATATTCAGTTTTGATTGATCATACAGGCAGAATGGTCTGGAATTGAAATGTCATGACTACTCTTGTAAGTAACAAATTGCCAGGAAATTCTGATATACCATTTTCTTTTCGAATTTTTGTGCGCATTTGCGATTGCTAAGAGTGTTGATGTTGTCAAACTTCTGTTCCCTTAGATTCGTGTATAAGTTCATCCCATAGTTGCTAAGAAATGAAGAAATAGGCAGTGATGTGTCATTCTTATCATTATGTATGCTGAGCAATATACAATTATATGCATGTAGTGCTTTGTCAACAACTATATGAGTCATGAAGTTGGACAACAACACTTCTAACAACACTTTCCAGGAAGTTTACGATCTTTTCTTATCATTTTGGATCTTCTAGCTGAAAATTTAACCATTTATTATGATTCTTTTTGGAGATATAATAATCTAATATAGAAACGTAGGGTGCTGAACAAGGTAGAAAAGTCTATTTATATGATTCAGTAGTTGTGCTCCAAGTCCTTTTTTAGCCTGTGAAGGTGAAACAATGCGTGAAAAACTCATGTTGATGTTGATCATATATAATATTGATTTCTCTTAATTTGGAAAGACAAAGTCTTTCAACGTTTGTGGGTGTAGTTGGGATTAGATTCGTTTAGGATAATCAATTTAGTGCGGTAAACGTGTTACTTTGATAGAATAAGAGAATACAAAATTAAGATCTTTTACCAACTGCCAAGAATAGTGCAGCAAGTTTGATTCTTATTTTTGGATTAGTGAAGGCTTATCATGGTCATATGGAATATTGTAGGCTCATTAGGTTTATAGACTAGGATATAGAACAAGGCTCCACAGAAATGAAATTTCTTCAATTCATTTGTTATCGTTACCCATTACTAGTTGGTGGGGAGGCTTGGGCAAATGTGTGCTTACCAACGACTTGATCAAAATGGTGAAGTGACCCAAGAAAAAAAATTAAAAAATGACCACTGTACTTCAACCGGCTTAAATTCCCTCCATCTAAGAAACCACTTGCTTGGTTGTAAGCACACGCTACTAGGCTTGGGAACAAAAAAAATTAGGTCTTAGACTTCTCCAACCACAATTGAATTAGCTTGCACTTTCATATTGTTAAAAAATGTTTCATTGATGACAATGGCAATGCACAAGCTTGACCCTAATATTTAGGCAGTGTACCTATCTTCAAGGCCACGAAAAGGATAATTTGCAACAATTATGTTGACTTTTTTATTTTTCCTCAATTTTCTTTTGCACAAATGGTCTTTACTGCAACTTGAATTCATTTGGAATTCAAGTTAGCATCGCATTGTATATTAAAACAGTTGCTTAAAGATGATAAAAAGCTTCCAGAAGAAAAATGGTGAATAATTCAATTTGAATTTGTTTAGTACTCTTCAAATTACAACCAGACTTTGAATTCACAATTTTCATCCTGGATTTCAACCAGCTTATATCAGCAAGCTGAAAATGCTAGAACAAGCTAAAACTGTGATATTCCATACAACGTACTGTTTCTTTTACCCAAAAAAAAAACAAAAACAATACTAGTTCAATTTTGATTTATGCACAAAATGACAGAGAGTGTCTTGACCTCATCGCAAACGCATTACAAGCAGAATGACAAGGTTGGGTTCCTAGAAATGCCACAGTAAATAGTTTAAACGTTTTTTCTCTAATATCAAATCAAATTAAATAGAATGTATTCTCAGAATATGGAAAAGGTGCAACTTTCATTAACATAATAATAATAAGAAGAAGAATAAAAGGTAAAATATTCTAATATATGAAATCCAAAAACTTCGAAACTGTGATTTTGTGAGTAATTATTGAGTTCATCTTTATCCATGGGACTGTTGCTGATTAGACCAAAGTTTATCCATCAGTGAGAGGAAAGTATAGATCTCCCATTAATGCTGTGAAAATACCTCTACCAATTATTCAAAACAACCAGTTATACTCAGTCCAAGCTTAGAAAAATCTTCCCCAAGTCCTACCTGCCTGTCAAACAAGCTAGCTTTATAGATTCTTATGGACATGCAAAGCAATTACTAACACATATCATTTGGATATCACATTTGTAGTTTTTAAGAGGCTGTACTTAAAAACCCACCATTGCTTCTTTGCCATATATATGAATGCTCAGAGAGAAGTTTAGAGAAACTTAGAGAAATCTACCTTTTGTGTTGTTTCATATTGTTGGAAATGGCTCTGCTGAGTGAGGGCCTAACTCAGGTTCTGATACCTGTGGCTGCCTTGATTGGACTTGCTTTTGCTTTGCTTCAGTGGTTTCTGGTTTCGAAGGTGAAGGTGTCTTATACCTCTGGTGATGGAAATGGCTGCAAGGACAAGTTGATCATGGGAGAAGAAGAAGAGGGTATTGACAACTTTTCGGTTACCCTCAAGTGTGCTGAAATTCAAAATGCCATTTCTGAGGGTGAGCTTTCTCTCTGGTCCTCCTCTCCTTCCTTTGTTATCTGTCTTTTAAATCCTTGTATTATCATTGTTATGCTTAAGAGGAAACACGGGGACTATTATAATAAGTCTTTGAGCTATCATGCTAGTTTCATGTTGTTTTCACACCCTGGAAAGAGTAAGAGCTAAGTTCTTGCTGCCCTTCTGTGAATGATCAGTTTTGTTCCTTGATTTTACTTTTACTGTTGTTTTATGTTAATATTTGTACATTCTTCTTTCCTTTTCCTTTTATGTACTCTGTTGAGGTTTGATCTTTGAGATGGCCTTTGAAATTTTGAAACCCCGTTGGCAAATTGTACATCAAGTTTAGGGTCCCCTTTTGTCCTGTGCATGATGCTCTTTTTGGCCACACCTTCATTTTTTACATATGTCAAGTATGATTCTAAAGAATTATGAGCTATCATGTTAAGGGAGTTGGTGCTTTAGGGAGACACAAAAATGGAAACAGATCCATGAGACTCCTCATAAGTTAACAGAACTGGAATTCAAAAACACGAAGGGAGGCATATCAATATCTTCTATGGCATATTGGCTATAAGTTTTCATCTTACACATCAAATGCATTAAAATTCAGCACTAAACTATGATACAAGTTTGTGCAGTATATAAGATTGGATCTGGATTGAACTTTATTTGACTCTGATGATGTTGATCTTTGTAATGTTCCTAGGGGCAACCTCTTTCTTATATACCGAATATAGGTACCTCAGTATCTTCATGGGCGTATTTGGTGTTGTCATCTTCCTCTTCCTTGGTTCTGTTAAGGGCTTCAGCACCGAAAGCGAACCCTGCACTTACAACACAGGAAATATGTGCAAACCAGCTTTAGCCAATGCCTTCTTTAGTACTGTTGCGTTCTTGCTTGGTGCTCTTACATCAGTCATCTCCGGTTTTCTTGGGATGAAGATTGCAACGTATGCCAATGCTAGAACAACTCTTGAAGCGAGGAAGGGTGTTGGGAAGGCTTTTATCACTGCTTTTCGGTCTGGTGCTGTGATGGGATTTCTTCTTGCTGCCAATGGCCTGTTGGTTCTGTACATCACTATTCATTTGTTTAAGCTGTATTATGGGGATGACTGGGAAGGACTGTATGAGTCGATTACTGGTTATGGACTTGGAGGTTCTTCAATGGCATTGTTTGGAAGAGTTGGGGGAGGTATATACACAAAAGCAGCTGATGTTGGTGCTGATCTTGTTGGGAAAGTTGAACGAAACATACCCGAAGATGATCCACGAAACCCAGCTGTAATTTCCTGACTAGTTGATTACTCATTTCTTGTAAACTATTGCACTGATTCGCTAATTCTTTGTTTCTTATTCAGGTCATTGCAGACAATGTGGGTGACAATGTAGGAGACATTGCAGGCATGGGATCTGACCTGTTCGGATCATATGCCGAGTCAACTTGTGCAGCATTGTTTGTTGCATCTATATCCTCCTTTGGTGTCACTCATAACTATGCAGCCATGTCTTATCCCTTGATTATAAGCTCAATGGGGATTGTGGTTTGCTTGATAACAACCCTTTTCGCAACTGATCTGTTTGAAATTAAGAATGCGAGTGAGATTGAACCTACCTTGAAGCGACAGCTTGTTATCTCAACTGTTCTAATGACTGCTGCGATTGCTGTGGTCACTTTTGTAGCTTTGCCATCAGAGTTCACTATGTTCAGTTTTGGGACCGATAAGACTGTCAAGAACTGGTATGCCTCTGTCAGGCTCCAACATCTCGTTCTTTCCAAGGCAATGATTTTATTCTCCCATAATATATAATATTTGTTATTTGAATTAAATGTGGCTTGCAGGTACCTTTTCTTTTGTGTGTCAATTGGCTTGTGGGCTGGTCTTGTTATTGGATATACTACCGAGTACTATACTAGCAATGCATACAGGTGAGCCATTTTCTTTTAGAGTTATAATCACAATGCAATTATTCACTCATAGTCTTCAAAACTCTGATGCTTATAATTACCATGTTCAATTGCAGTCCAGTGCAGGACGTGGCAGATTCTTGCAAGACTGGTGCTGCAACAAATGTGATCTTTGGTTTGGCTTTGGGTTACAAGTCAGTTATCATTCCTGTTTTCGCCATTGCATTTGCTATATATGTCAGCTTTAGCTTGGCTGCTATGTATGGAATTGCTGTGGCTGCTTTGGGAATGCTCAGTACTATCTCCACTGGTCTTGCAATTGATGCATATGGCCCCATAAGCGACAATGCTGGTGGCATTGCAGAAATGGCTGGGATGAGCCATGAGATTCGTGAAAGAACAGATGCTTTGGATGCTGCTGGAAACACCACTGCTGCTATTGGCAAGGTGAAACAGTCAGCATACCAAATATTGACTATGATCATTTGTATCGCTTCTTCATTTGATTTTGACATTCTTTTACTTGTGTGTGTCAGGGTTTTGCTATTGGATCAGCTGCTCTTGTTTCTCTTGCTTTGTTTGGTGCCTATGTCAGCAGAGCAGGAATAGCAACCGTTGATGTGTTGACCCCGAAAGTCTTCATTGGCTTGCTTGTGGGAGCTATGCTTCCATACTGGTTTTCAGCCATGACAATGAAGAGTGTGGGAAGTGCAGCACTCAAAATGGTCGAAGAGGTCCGCAGACAATTCAATACTATTCCAGGGCTCATGGAAGGAACAGCAAAGCCAGACTATGCAACATGTGTCAAGATTTCTACCGATGCTTCCCTCAAGGAGATGATCCCGCCAGGCGCTTTGGTCATGCTTACTCCTCTCATTGCTGGTACCTTCTTCGGAGTAGAAACTCTTGCTGGCATTCTTGCTGGTTCACTTGTTTCTGGTGTTCAGGTAGGTGACCTTTAACTGAAGCTGTTCAATTTTCTTCTAGTCTATATTTAACCATTTCTTATAGTAACTTGGTTTTCCTTCTAGGTTGCCATTTCAGCTTCAAACACTGGCGGGGCATGGGATAATGCAAAGAAATACATAGAGGTAAAGCTTTTGTTCTTGCTACTTATGGTTCTGTCATGTTCAAATGAGTTCGATTTTTGAGTCATTCTGATTTCTGGCTTTTATGTGCCTGCAGGCCGGTAATTCCGAGCATGCCAAATCCCTCGGTCCTAAGGGTTCGGATCCTCACAAGGCGGCTGTGATAGGTGACACCATTGGAGATCCCCTCAAGGACACTTCTGGTCCTTCACTCAACATTCTCATCAAGCTCATGGCAGTTGAGTCCTTGGTGTTTGCACCATTCTTTGCAGCTCATGGAGGCCTAATCTTCAAATGGCTATGAGATAGAGCTGTAACAGAAATCAGGTTTTCTTCGGTAAATATTTACTGGCTGAGCAGTAATGCCATCTAGTCACTTGATGTAAATTAAGTAAAAGCGGTATCATGCATGGCTACTAATTTCCAATTTTACTAAACATAAAATGATGCATATATTTGCATCCCTTCTGAATTTCTGTATCTCAGTCACTGTATCATGTATGTATATGGCCAGCTCTTCTGAGTTGAATCCGACGCTTAGTCTCATATCCATCAACTTCACTATCGAGATGTTTGCTTAACTAATTCATATCAAGGTTAAACAACCGCTAACCCGAACAGACCGTAACTAAGTAGCCAATTATAAAACATCCGCCTCGCCCAATTCTCAGGCCTCTAGATCCATATCTGCTACTTAAGTGTGTAGTGTGTAGTGTGAAGATCGAGGGCACTATTTTGATGGTTCGACTCGAGCCCTCGACTCTAGTAATCTCAGATACTGCTGGCACAACAACACTACATAGTGCTGAACCTGATGTGCTCAGTGCTCACAGCTGAACCAAGGTCATCTCTAGCACTAGTAGTGAATTGGATTTAACTCGGGTGCTCTGTGACTCTTTGACAATAATATAATGAGGTTTTGAGTGACTTCCAATCCAAGCATCCAAAGTTGCAGAGCAGAACAAAATGAGTGCCGGCCCACTATGAAAACACCAAAGAACTAAGCCTGCTAAAACTTAATCTTATAGTATGGACTGTGGAGCTAAGTGCCTTTTTGTATGTCCCTATTCTAAGCAAGGTCACAATTATATGCGAATATTTCTAGGAACGTATATTGTTTATGCTCAATCAAGGTCAGGGATAAACCCGTTGATCTGAAGGTCGATCCGAATGTTTTTTTCAGCTAATTGAACAATATAAGATATATCCCTTTTTTTTTTTTAAGAATAGAATAAAATTTATTAATCCAAGAGATTACAATAACGGAGACGACACTATGTTATATTAAAAAAAAAATGGAGATGACACTGTAAATCTCAACTACTCAAACTAGAGAATAAGACCTACTCATATCCCTAATATAAAACAACAATTATAGATACCATGAGCCCATAGGGACTCAACTATAAACTACAAACAATCAACCTATCTCATGAGTGTCAATACATTCTTACAGCCAACCTCATGAAGAGAGTAACCCCTTCAAACACCATATACTAAAACTTTCAGTATACGTGTAGGGGCATCTCCCTATGACATTGACAACAAAAAAACATCAAAATGAAAACAACTAGTCCTTAGAGATGACACCATTGCAATGACACAACCATGAAACCTAGACAAACTAAACACTCCTCAATTGAGGAATGACTTATTATACCTAACTAAAAACCAAAAAAATAAAAAACCTACTAATACGAAAGAAAAGGTTGTCATGAACCGCTTTGCATTCCCTCAAATGTGACTCTAGCTTCCTGGAAACTACTACATTAAGATGGAAGCTTGTAAGGACGGTTAACTCGAATTTAAATCTCAACTTTCTAGACCAATGATAGAGGCGCGCACCACGAGCCCCAACCCAAAGAGAAATCTCACTATTCCTTTCCGTAGCCACCAAACCCATATCCAATCTCAATAAAACTTAATGACACGTTTGCAGAGTCACTTAGTTACTTGTTTCAACAAAATTCATACGTTATGTCAAGTACATGTCGAAGATGAGATGTTCTTTATTACTTAACACATGATAACTCATTAGGCGCATGATGATGGTTCACAAGTCATAACCATGTACATTACTTAGCACATAATTTTTGCAAAAACTATAGCATTGGAGTGTGGCCTAAGACTTTCATAATGGTATGGCACAATTGGGAGGTCCATGCCAAGGTCCTTTTAAGATGCCAAAGTCCAATAAAGGAAGTTGAATATGAGAGCCACAACTTTTTCTGTTCCTCACAAAAAAGGCTAAGCAATTTTTTATTCTAATCCCTAGCTTAACCCCTAATCTGCAAATTAAGTATGTTTCTTTAAGCCAATGGATTACGAAGATAAATGTCATTAATTACCATGCCAATCTGGATTTAGTGATTTACCCATTTTGAACTTTTGGTTGTAACCACCAGATTACCCAATCAGGGTAGGTAGCTACAGGGGCACTTCCGTAAACTCACATGGCATCACACCTACGTGTCGCGCCCAATTGCTGTAGTCTCCATTTCCGTAAAGGCCCAATACCGCACCGCCATATCACACCAATGACCAGCTGAGCTGATGTGGCAATTTCCAACTCGTCCACGTCATCGAACTCGGAGTTTCACCCGAGCTGAAATTAACTTTTTAACAGCGGCAGTAAAATCGAAACCGGCAGAGGCTTATATAGCGACCCCCGATTGCTACGACTTTCACTCTGTAGCTGCATCTCTCTCTCTCTCTCTCTCTTGCGTGGTGAAAACAATGGCGTCTAGGGCTCGAAATCCTAGCTTGGCGTCCTTGATCCTCCTCTCTCTCCTCGCCGTCGCCTCCGCCAAGGTCTTCTTCGAAGAGAAATTCGAAGGTATACACAAACCTCTCTCTCTGATTCTCACTCTGTATCTGTATGTGTGTTCGATCGGTGTTTGTTTTGCATTTTCGGTGAATTAGGGTTTATGAGGTTTTGTGTGTGATGTAATTGCGTTCGGTTTATTGAGGATCGGGGTTGACTGTGAGTGTGCGATTCGATCTGGTTGTTTTTGCTTCGTTGATTTGTGTACGGAGGCGTTAGGATGAATTGGATTTACTGTTATGGCATGGATCTGTTAGAAATTTGATGTATTCTTGAGTTTGGAGCTTGATTTGTGGTTTTTGGTGGTGGTAAATGATTGAAATGGTGAATGTGTAAGTGTACGTCTACGTGTATCTGGTCAATGACTCAGTAGGTGGTGCAGTGTTTTTGTTAAGGTTTATAATTTATATTAAGCCGATACGTATGGCGCTGGATGGAGAATGTCTGTAATTATGAGGTTTATGGTTCGGTTTTAGTTCAATGGTGTTTGTTTTCTGTGTTCAGGCATTGTAGGAGATAGTCACATTTCGGATACTTAGGCTGGGTTGAAATAGGATTAAAGCTAAAAGCTAAAACCTCCATATCAACCTCAAATTGAGTGAATCTATGCTGTGTATTTGAATTTCCCAGTCTTCGTAGGTGAAAATGAAATTAGAATTGATGCTTGTTTCTGTTGCTGAACTTGTCAATTTACCAGTAAATGTTTATGCAATCCTGCTAGATTTTGTTGGTAATTCAATGAGGAAAGCGACATGTCTTGGTCAAAGTGACAGAGACATCGAGTATTAGTGTCAACTAGTAGCACATTTTGTTCAACTAGGATAATAATGACTGTAAAAAGCAAGTGAATAAGTTTATTTCCATGGTAAATGTAATATTTCTAATCTCTGAGCTCTCTAGCTCTTTTGCTGTAAGATATTTTTCTTGTTCTGTTATCTGACCATCGTTTCTTTTGTTTTTCCTGTATGATTTCACAGATGGATGGGAGAAACGTTGGGTTAAATCTGACTGGAAGAAAGATGAGAACCTAGCTGGGGAATGGAACTACACCTCTGGTAAATGGAACGGTGATGCTAATGACAAAGGTATCCTTTTAAACCAATAATGTCTGCGGATTTCGTTGGTTGTGTTTGAAACATGTGGAATGGTGTCCAGATGACCATATTCGCTGACTTTAATTCTTGTTCCAGGTATCCAAACCAGTGAGGACTACCGGTTCTATGCCATATCAGCTGAGTTCCCTGAATTCAGCAACAAGGATAAAACACTAGTGTTCCAGTTTTCCGTGAAGCATGAACAGAAACTTGACTGTGGTGGTGGCTACATCAAATTGCTCAGTGGTGATGTAGATCAGAAGAAGTTTGGTGGGGATACCCCATACAGGTTTGTGATCTCCCATTTTGATTCGAGTGTCTGCTCATTTTGTTTCTGTAATTCAATTTCCTTACCTCATTTAGATTGCTAATTTTGGTATATGAATTTTTTTGGTTTGCAGCATCATGTTTGGGCCAGATATCTGTGGATACAGCACCAAGAAAGTGCATGCAATTCTCCACTACAACGGAACAAATAACTTGATCAAGAAGGATGTACCTTGTGAGACTGACCAGCTCACTCATGTCTATACCTTTATCATTCGCCCAGATGCTACCTACAGCATCCTTATTGACAATGTAGAGAAGCAAACTGGTAGCCTCTACAGTGATTGGGATCTTCTTCCACCAAAGAAAATCAAGGATCCTGAAGCCAAGAAGGTAAATCCCAACGATTTTTTATTTTTATTTTTATTTCAACAAAGTAATCATTACTGAAAGGTGGATGAATGAATATTGACTATCTATTGTTGGCAGCCTGAAGATTGGGACGACAAGGAATTCATCCCAGACCCTGAAGACAAGAAGCCAGAGGTAGTCTCCCAGTATAATAAGTTTAGTGCTTTTTATGGCTTATATGTGGTGAACATAACAGCCATACTGACTCTTATTGTCCATTTTGTAGGGATATGATGACATTCCCAAGGAAATCTCAGATCCTGAAGCCAAGAAGGTA
Source organism: Rosa persica (assembly GCA_025331145.1). Classification (NCBI taxonomy): domain Eukaryota; kingdom Viridiplantae; phylum Streptophyta; class Magnoliopsida; order Rosales; family Rosaceae; genus Rosa; species Rosa persica. The sequence continues at coordinate 5,133,227 of WFKR01000003.1, read as the reverse complement.
ATGACTCCACTTGTGGTTTTGAAATATTGCACCTATATTGCAGAATAATTTTGTTGCTCACTGCCGTGGTTTGGTGTTTCAGCCCGAAGATTGGGATGATGAGGAAGATGGTGAATGGACAGCCCCAACCATTCCCAACCCTGAATACAAGGGTGAATGGAGCCCAAAGGTTTGTGAAATTCTGATTTTTTTATAATAGGCTCATAATGTAACTTTTAGAACAGTTGTTCATGATTTGCTCCCCTTCCTTGCAGAAAATTAAGAACCCCAACTACAAGGGAAAGTGGAAGGCACCATTGATTGACAACCCAAAATTCACCGATGACCCTGACCTATATGTTTTCCCCAACTTGAAGTATGTCGGAATTGAATTGTGGCAGGTAATTTCATTTCTTACTTTCTTCTTTGCTATTTGTAATCCCATGATATTCGTATTCTGATGATCATTATTTGTAATTTGCCAGGTGAAATCTGGAACTCTGTTTGACAATATCGTGATCGCTGATGAGCCGGAGCATGTCAAGCAGCTGGCTGAAGACACGTGGGGAAAGCACAAAGATGTATGTTTTATCTTAGATACCACTGCCTAGCTGTTTTGACAATGTGCTTTTAGATTTCTTAGCCAATTCCCATGAATTTGTTCAGGCTGAGAAAGCAGCATTTGAAGAGGCAGAGAAGCTTCAACAGGCCGAGGAGTCGAAGGATGAGCCAGCTGATTCTGATGTAAGCCTATAAACCATTACCTGAAAAATCTTTATCTCCTTTGGTCCTAACTGTGAACTCTTTGTTTATCATGTTCTTGTGTCTGTGGTCCTAACTTTACCCTGCCCGTGTTTTGCAGGCTGAGGATGAGGAAGATGATGCTGAAGAGGACTCTGATGCTGAATCCAAACTAGAAGAGGCTGAAGAGGCCGTGGAAGACGCTGCAAAACATGTAGGCTTTCTTTCTTTCTTGCGCTTTGTTGTTAGTCAACTCAACCGCGTAATTCGTACGTTAACTGATCAAATTGTTTTGTGTTTTGCTTTTTCAGGATGAACTGTAGGGAGAGAGCAATGCTCTTAGAGATAAGCTTGGGCCAAGGACACCGATTTTTTTTCTTTCTATTTTTCACTTCTTATTTGTTAGCTGTAGGAAGAGAGAACTGTTAGAGGGAAGATACTGCTGAATGTTGCTATGCCGAACCGCTTATTACCTCTGATGTCTTAAAATCTTCATTTAGCTGCTGTTTGAGCCATGAGAACAATCATGAGTTATTGTGATGTGGTTTTCATAATCAAAATTCAGGGAAAAAAAAAATAGTTTTAAAACTTCCGAGACTCTGTTTATCTTATATTGCTCTGTTTCCTTTGTTTGTCCAAGATGCATGTCCCGTTTTCACTAGGAAGATCCCATGTGGGCCCTCCACCTGACACAGTCCAAGAATGGGCCCCCACGTCTTTGGGCCCACCTGACTGAAACTTCTGTGCTCGGTGGCACCTGAGAAAAGGCTGGATATCTCTGCAAATGAGATTGGAAAGATACCAGAGAATTTTCTGATAGATCATCGGAATAGTCTGTTTTATGGTAAAATTTGGACTGTTCCGAAACAGAGTTCAGAAAAGCAGCTTTCTCAGAGTTGACTGGCATTTATGGACTTTGAGGAAACAATTGTAAAATAGAGTTTTGTGTGGTCCTATTTATCAACCTACACCTGTCTACCATCCATCACAACTAAACTAAATATTTAGGTAGGCTCTTATCGAATATAGGTTTGAGTGACTCTCACCGAATTTTGTATGTACTTCGGTAAAGGACTGCCAAAATCGGCTAAGATGGAATGAATGAGAGATGACTAGTATACGATAGCCAAAATACTGGTTTCAAAGTTAAAAGAACCATGTCGAACAGGGGGATATGTTACAAAATTCATGGAAAGAAGAACCAAAAAAAAAAAAAAAAAAATGCAAAGATATGATATCAGCTTAGAATGAGAGAACATCAAAACTAATTGCCAGTAGTTACGTACATAATGCCTTTGCTTTTACATTCTTTGAAAGCAGAATAAAGTGACAGATTTGTAGTTCAGAAGTGTCACTTGTTGTCAATCAATTGAATAATTTTCATCAAACTGTCCACCTGCAATGGTTTAGTCAAATGGAAATCCATCCCTGCTTCAAGTGTCATACTCACTTTCTCAGTCATTGCATGAGCTGTTAATGCTATAATTGGAAGATGAATGTCATACTTCTTTTCCTCCTTCCTTATCAATCTTGTTGCTTCATATCCATCTATTATTGGCATCTGTAAGACAAAAACGATTATAGAATAACATAACATATACGAAGAATAGATCCTAGAAGACATGTTTTCAACTATATATTTATATTACCTCGCAATCCATGAAAATATAGTCGTAAGGAATGGGTCTAGTCTTATCCTCCTCATTGTGATCACTTAGAGCTTTACAAATTTGATCAAATGCCTCTTTCCCGTTCTGGCAAACTTCAACAACGGCTCCCAGTTTGCAAAGATTTGAACTAGTTATCCTGCGCAACATTTCACTATCATCGACAACCAAAACTTTCTTTCCATACAACAGCTTCAGACTACTATCACTTTTTCCTACATCACCTTTATCTATGACTATCTCTACTTGTTCCACCGGCTTGTCATGTTGCGCTTCTTGAGTGTCTACTTTTCTTGTTTCGAGCCTTGGTAAGTTACACCCCTTAAGTTCAGGTAATAATCCCAGAACTTTGTACAAGCGCGATCCATGAAATGGTTTGTATATGATATAATCATTTGGAGGGACAAGCTTATGCTCATCTAGCTGCATTGTGTTTCGAGTGATTGAATTGTCTAACCACACAACCTTGCATCTAGAACTTTGAATGCCTTTCCTGAAGTTAGCCACACAGTCATATAGCTCAGAGAAAGCACCAGCATTTGTGTCAACCACTATTAGGACAATGCCTGCAAGCGAGCTTCTCGAGTTGGTCTTTTTATCATCTTCAATTTCCTTGATACTTTGAGACTCATCACTTGGTCTTGAATCAGAGTTGTTGGATGGAGATGTGTTCACATGTTCAAGAAACTCTGATGGGGTCTCCGAATAACTGAAATAGGAAAGGTCTAATTTGTGTTTGATCTTCCCAAGTGTAGGAAAAAGTTGTTTAGCATGCTTTACAGTTGTAACTTTTACGTTCAAGTCTCTGATATACTTCACCAACACCTTTCTTCGTTCATTGCCTCTTATAAAGAGTACAACACGAGATCCTTCTAGCTTAGGTGAAGGTGGCAAAAGGTGTATCCCAAAAGGCTGAAGTGGCCTTTCCTCTTCCATGTCACCAAACTCTGGTATATATGTCTGAAGAGAAACGTCAAATCTGAAGCAACTTCCTCTCTCACCAGCTTCTTTATCAAGAATTTTTATCTCTCCACCCATTAGACGCACCTACAAAATTCAATTCTGTTTTTTAAATATGCAATATCATATCAAACTTAGGAGACTTCAACGATAAACCAAAAAAAATTCACAGAAGAACAAACTAACACTAATATCTAATTAAACCGGTGATTAAGCAATTGGTTAACAAAATTCTGTCAACAACTTGTTAATTATTAACTTGAAAATGTTTAAGAGTTCTGTCTAAAAGAATATATCTAAAACTTATCACGAGATGGCATGAAACATGAGCAAGTACGTGTTTGAGAAAGCTGGGAAGTTATCATTGATAAAATCATCAAGTTATTATACACAACAAAAATTTTTGAGTTATTCAAACTTTAACTAAGTATAGACCATCACGATTTACCAATTCATAGCTAATCACATTTTTTGGTCCTGGAATAAGTCAAAATGCTAAGTTTAAATAACTTAAAAACAAAAAGTTATCATGTGTTAAAGCTCCAGAGATTGTTCTAAAAAAAGGTACAGAAATTTACTTACCAAAGATTCAACAATACCAAGTCCCAAACCAGAACCTTCTTTTCCTGTAGCATTGTCTGTAACTTGAACAAAGTTTTCGAAAACAAATTCTCGCTTGTCCTTAGGAATTCCCTCGCCTGTATCATCCACCTCAATGACAAACTTTGTGGTATTAGGGTCTCTTTCAGCCCTATGAAGGACATTCAAATCATTGAAAGCTTCCTCACTCTTGCAATACCACCATGGCCACTTCAACATACGACTACGATTAGAAGCAATTATTGAGTTTTCATAACTTGTTTTCGCAACCATGGCACGAACTGTGATATGACCTTCGGATGTAAACTTCACAGCATTACTAACCAAGTTGCACAAGATCTGTTTGAGTTTTCCTCTATCACCCCTTACATGACATGTTTTGGCAAGTGAGTTGTCACAAGGATCAAGCAATATATCTACATCTTTCTTTATAGCTATAGGATAGAACATATCAACAACATCCTCTAGGAGCTGAGCTAAATTGAATTCTTCTACTTCAAGTTGCACTTTCCCAGCTTCAATTTTACTTATGTCCAGAACAGTGTTCAATATGCCTGCATTCAGTAGTTTTGTTGTAAATCGAACTATTATAGACATAATTTACATATATAAACATATGGTAATGTTCTTATAATATTTGACATATCGTGTTACCAAACTACTAACTTGCCTTTCACGTTTTAACAAGAATCCACCAAATTCATGGGCTGCATTAACAATTTCACGACATAATGCATTTTTACTAGTAAAATGAAAGTCTGCTTACCTATGAGGTCCTTTGTACAAGTATCCATTTGTCCCAAGTTGATTGCTAACTCAGAGTCTGGTTTGGCATCTTGATGACACAACTCTATCAAACCAGTGATGGCTGCCAAAGAAGCGCGCACATCATGGTTTGCTCTACTAAAGGCTTTAGTTTTGTTCATACTTTTGCGCTCTGCTTGGCGAGTTGCACCTTCTTGTTTTATGATGCGTGCGCATAAGATCATTTCTCTATTTGCAGCTCTTATTATCCAGAATATAAAGAAGCAAAGAGAAATTAGAATTATGAACAACAAAAGCCCAAGTAAAGCTCTATATATGTAGTCTTGGTTCAAAAGTCCATTAAATGTTGGATAAGTCAGTACATATACCTGCAAAAAAAAAAAAAAAAAAAAAAGAGGTTCTTATATATGTCAAATTAAATTGATAAATATACAAAACGCATAAAAGGGATACGTACCGATGGGATTCCAACAATCTTGAGGGTATCACAATACACTGTGTACTTTATTCCATTGATTTTCAGTAAGTGACTAGATGACTGATTGCATGAGAATGTATCAACAACACCTATTACGACACCATAAGCATTCACTGCTTGCACTATAACCATGTTGTCGCTTATCTGAAATTGGGTTTTGGGAAGCTTTGATTGCACAATCACTTGGCCATCTGAAGTAGCCAAGTGAAAATAACCGTCATGAAAATCTACAGCGTTAAAATGATCAACAACAACTTGTGCTTGCATACCGAGCGAAACCACACCTCTTCCGTCTACAGCAACACTACTAAAAAACAAGCTATTTTGAGCTCCATCACATCCGGTTCCTAACCAAGAGTACCCACTCGTGTTGTTTAAAGCTTGTTGGAACCAACTAGCATTTGCTGTGAACATAGAATTTGAATCAATATTTACTGCGACACCATATAACATCCCGGTGTCCCTATTTACTGGTTGAGTATACCAATTTCCGGAAGATGTAGTATTAGAGAACACTACAGTAGTTTGACTACCCAATCCAAATCGACCCCATTCACGATATTCAGAGTTGTGAAGTGAGAATAAAAGGTCATCCATTCCAACATAAGTAACCTGTGAGATGTGTGCAATTGTCGAAAGTGCTAGAAACAATGTTGGTGCAACCTGAACAAATATATTTTCAACATTAATATTATGATTCGATCATATGAAGTAAGACAGTACTTACCAAGAATTTATAAAAACATGTCATAATTTAGTACTAACCGTTGTTTGGATGGTACTGAAATCTAGTTCAGTTCCATTGAGTGATGAACTCAGAGACCTTGCCAGTTTTATTGTTGACGGATTTAATGGACTTAGCAATTTTGCAGTGGAGTGGATGCTGAAATTTGATTTGCTGAGTCCTTCATGTGAGAAGAACATTATGCGGTTCTCGATTGTTCTTGTCATCCTAAACAACATTGAGATGATCAGGCATGAAGGGACCTGCAAAATAAGCTTTTTAGTTTGTAAAGTACCCTAATTTGCCTCATAAGTTGAAATATAAACACAGATTCCTTAATGTGGAGATAAATTACTACAGTATTTTCTAATCACTAAAAGTATATAAAAAAGTACCAGAACAAAAACAAAACACAAAAGTCTTGAACAAAGCTTCAATATTGGGTGAGACTTCATTATCGTAATAGTTGAAAGCCTGGCTTTACAATCTGCATTTCATGGAAAATGAAAAATTAATTAGTAATGTCAGATGTATACAAAAGCAACCAAATATGTATGTAGCAAACTACTATGATACATTTCCTGGATCAAGAGACATAATTTGTCACAATTTTTTACATGTCATGTAATTCTCTTAGATCCAAAGACATTCGATGGTCAAAATTAAGCATGAGAGTGACATGTCATGACGAGGTTTCAGTTGAGGCAGAGTTCAATGAGAAAATTATTGAACGAAGATGGAGCTTGGTGAAGACAGGGTGCATGAAGAATATGATTATCTACTCCAAACCTTAAATACCTTCTCTTCTTATAATAAGACGAAACTGCGGATAATCCTTTTTGTTGCAAATCCGTCTCACTCAAAACCAGAGCTTAACATGAGCACTCTCCAAAATAATCCTTTTTGTCCAAAGTTGCTGCTAGAGAAAGTATTATTCGAGCATTTTCGGTAGAACGGCAAAAGATTGTGGAGAAGGCTTTGAAAATCCAGAAGGCCAAGGAAATGCAGGCAGACAAAAGCTAAATAAGAAATGAAGCAAAATTTTGATTTATAAGATATGCATGAGCAAGTTGCAGATAATCTCGATTGATACTCAGTACAATGCAAGAGGACTCTTGTTAATCCAATCCCATATGAAGCATTTTGACTAAAAATCCAATACTAATTAAGTAGGAGAGAGTAATTTGGAAACAAACTCTTCTAATAAATAAAATATCTGAAATTTTTCCAAAAATAAAAAATGATAGAATAAAATCCCTGAAATTTTTCCAAAAACTAAATCTGATGGAATAAAATCTCTGAAAATTTTCCAAAATCTAAATCTGATCGAATTTTTTTTTATAAGTTCTAATGTAATTAATGTTCATTCATACAATGGATCTCCCGCTGTTCCAAGAGTCCAAGTGCAAGTATATTACCTATTTTGTTTTGTTAACATATAACAATTTGTTCTAAGCATTTCTTTACATGTCTATTTGTTGAGCAGACAATAATATTTGACTTCCGATTTTTGGCGCTACTGACTGTTGGAGGTTCATTGGCTGGTTCACTAGTGTGCTTTTTCAATGTAATTTCTCTTTGCCATATGTGTGGTTTTCTAAAAAGTAAATAAATGCCTTGAGGTCTTCACATATTAATGTAGGATATGATTACACTATTAACTACAGTTTCTTCACTTGTTCATACTCATACTACATTCAACTTTGCAGGGTTGTGTTTATAGTGTAGATGCCTATAGAGTTCGTTGGGGTAGTTGTGTCATCACACTGGACAAATGGTTATGCGACTAGTTGAAGCAGTTTTGTCTCAGCCAACCATGTTGCATCGATGTCTTCTTCAACTTAACCACATTGTGAAGTTCAACCGGGGATTTACTTTAAAATCTCTCAGGAATTGATCCGTTTTAAAAAGATATTCCACTCAAGATACCCATTAAACACTCATTGACATATGACAATTGTATTTGATTTACAGTTCAAGAAGCAATAGTATCGCTATCGCTGAGCCGAGTTTATCTTCAATGGACTGGCACAAATGACAAACATTTCATGGAGGGGATCGAAAAGTTAAAAGAAATCTACGTGACAAAGCTATAACCCGTTCCCCTGTTCTAGTGAAAAAAACAAGTTGGAGAATTAAAGCAGTCTAGAAGAGAATTCTGGTGCACCAATGTAGACATTCCTAAGGTCTTCAAGCAGAGCACTACCATATCCTCATACGTATATATATCCTCATGGATAATCATTTACAAATAAATGATATACTAGTCATGTACCTATGAACATGATTGGGCTGCCATCATCGATTACAAATAAACGATCTGAATAATTGTTTAGTCAGATTATATTTGACAATTGCACACCCGTTTAGGAATGCAAGAGAACAGGACTCTCTAGAAAATAGGCTTCTGTGAGGCTCTAACACGTGTCCATTCCCCCTCAAACAAACTCTACCTTCATCAACTACTTCATAACGGTAATGGCTTTTGTTCCTTTTTGTGTCTTCTCTCATTTTCTTTCTTGCATTTCAGATATTGATCTCTTTCACTGAATACTTGAACCATTATCACTATGGCAAACCAATCTGAACCAAGCACTGCTACCAGCACAGATGATCTGAAGTTGCACCGGTGGGCGGTATGGGCCATCCCACCGGATAACATTTGTAAGAGGGTTAAAACGGTAATGGAGGCCCTCCGGAAGGAATTTGGTGGGCCTGAGGTCAAGCCTCACATCACCGTTGCGGGGTCCATTCTCTTCAATCGCTCAGAGGCCATTGAGAAGTTCATCGGTGCATGTAATGAGATAAACCCCTATGTTTGTCAAGTCGATCAACTTGAGACTAGCAAATTCTATTTCCAATGTGTTTCCCTCGTCTTTCAGACAGATCATCAGGTAACTGAGCAATTTGTTCGTCATTCTACACTCTAAAGCTACTGTCCATTTATTTTGAAATAATTGACAAATCACAACAAACTGTAATTAAGAATGACATCCGGTGTAAATTTTTTTTTTAAATATAATTTGTTTTTGTTCTCAGTTAACACAGGAAACTGGACTCCTCGCTGGGCGTATGTATTGCAATAGTGGTAAGATCTTTCGCAACAATTTTCATGGAAAATCACATTATTATATGTGGTTAATTTCCCTTTTAAATTTCTATTAAAATGAGTAATAATTGGACTTTTATTCTGGTACATTGATACGCAGCTAATATGCCACATTTGAGCTTGTTCTATGGGGATCTCACAGATGAAGAGAAGAAAAGAGCAGTAGAAATAGTGAAAAGTGTCGATGAGGGACTTTGTACCATTAGCTTCACCATATATCGGATGCAATTGTACAGGGTTAACTTCGAAGATAAAACTCAAAAATCTTGGGAGATGGTTTCTGAATGCAACCTTCGACCCAAAATCTAGAATATATGCTTGTTTACAGCAGCCACATATTGTAATAACTAACAAGAGTACTGTAATTGCTCGACTGTCTCTTGCACCATCATCAACAAGTACTAAAGTTCTGCAAGTTTTCATGTCATTTATGATGATCAACGTACGTGTTCTTATAATCCGTTTATATATGATCAAAGTATTCGAAGTTCAACTTATGATCCATAATATATATGTGCTAACTATAGCAAATTAATTTTTCATCGAATCACACAAATCATATTGCATGCTGACCTTGCGGTAGCCCAAATAAATAAAATATAAAACTCTTTTTTTTTTAGAATTAATAAAATTTTATTAACTAAAAGCAAGATTACATAATTCGGAAATGACCTGGTGTAGTCTCAGTATCACCCAACACTCTAGGGATACAAACACTACTCATTACCCTCTCTTCTATCTCGGTTAAAGACCTCTCACCTCGGTGATAGACATGAGCCAAGAAGACACATCCTCTAACCATAATACTCGCCCTTCCTCTTGGACTACAAAATTTGCAATTACATGGGCTGCCTTTTTATTTTCCCGTGACGTATGCTTAACCACAGAGATCTGGAGGTCTCTTAACAGCATCTGGATCTCTTCCACAATAATACATTCCGCCGCAAAGCATTTTTCCTGTTTGTTAATAAGCTGCACACTCCAAGGCAATCAGTCTCCACTTCCACATCACGGAAACCTCTTTCCTTCACCAGCTCCAATCCTCCTTTAATAGCTAGCAACTCCGAAACCAAAGCTGAAACGGGAGACACAATCCTTTGCCCGGCAGCCAACACGATGGCCCCCATTTCACACCTCACAACAAAACCAACTCCATATCGATTTGAACTATCAGAGCCTGCACCATCACAGTTCAATTTAAAAAAACCCCCTCATTGGAGGCTGCCACCCAGGCCCTCCGGTCCCACCTTCCATTCTTTCCCCAACATTCACACTCCTCATCCCATGCACATACAACCCCGTCCCATGCAAGTGCAAACCCACCCCATGCATATTCAGCCCCACTCCACTCACACTCAACCCCCTCCCATGCAAGTTCAAACCTCCTCCATGCACATTCAACCTACCCCCTTCACTGCCATGCACGTTCAAACCATGCATGTTTTGCTCATGCAGGTCTTGCCCATGCACAATCAAACTACCATGCACGTCCCCCCCTTCAACCACAACCCCTCTCTCATTCACACTCCGTCTGCCACAGTAGCACGCCATTCATTCAGGCTGCCTAACTCCATTCTCAAAAATCACCTCAGCAGGTAACGCAGAACCAACCACCACCGGAGACCAATGGCAAACGAAATAAATAGGACTCAATTTCTGCCCTTAATTTCAGTCATTCAAGTACACCTTTGGCTTTTTCACCAATTCCCTTCTCATGGCAAACGTAGAACCAACCACCGCCGGAGACCAATGGTCGTATTTTGTGGGAAACGTGTTGTAGTTTACCTTATTTTCATTTTTCAATTTTGATTGAAATATGGAACATGTTAGAGTAGTTCTGGGGTGTGTGGAAGCTTACTAAATAAGAGTCTTTCGGCTGTTGTTCTTGGTTTGCTTTTTGAATTGACTAGACGTTACATATTTTCACTGAAGCATAAATGTTAGTGATCACTAGTCACTACTAAGTACTATTTCTAAATACTTGGTAAATTAAGGTTAAATTTATATGCCACTAAGCGACAGTAAGTACTCTTCTGAAAGTTGACATATCCAATTTCACATTTAGAAGCAGTGAATTCTTGTTATTTGTTAATTTACTGAGCATTAAGAGAATGAAGATTTTAGATTGCCATTGCTGGATACTGCTCACTCTGAAAATTTTGAATTCATTTAAGCATGAAGATTACTGATTACATGGATTTGCGATTTGTACTGCAGGTAATACGCCACATCTGAGTCTCCTTTATGGGGAACTGACAGATGAAGAGAAGAAAAGAGCTCAAGGCAAAGTTAGTGTTCTGGATGAGACCATTACCAGCCTCAATTTCACCATAGATCGCCTTGCACTGTACAAATGTCACGATGAAGACAGAACTCAACAGTATTGGGAGAAAATTCTTGAACTCCGCCTTAATTAGGTTCTAGTTCAATATTTGAGCTTCTCGCCATGCTAGTTGAGCCTAGCTAGCAGTTAATTGTAATTCAACACTTGAGTGTGATCTATAGTTCGATACAAACACAGATGTTGAAGTTTGATGCTATATAGGTTTTGGATGTTTATGTTTTTTAATTAGCAACTCTTCAGCTTCATGTTTGATGCCATATAGGTGTTGAATGTTTATGTTTTTTAGCAACCGGAGGTCATGACCATCCATTCTGCGTCGGAATAAAAAATGGAGAGCAAATGACAAATTAACTAAGGGCAAGAACTATGCTTTTGATCATTTGTGTCAATGCATGTGCATGATACTTTTTTGCAGCTTTTGCTTGGCTGTGTTTTCTGTTTCTATGTATAGTATTTTGATCAATGGAAGATGAGTAATTCGAACTTAGAACCTCTTTCAAGGATGGGAAAAGAAATACAATGATACTACGAGTTTTAGAGTTATTGTTTTATTAGTTCCCTTTTACTCGGACTATGCATCCACACATGGTGAAGAAAATTTAAACTGAATTGAGCTCTATTTTTCAGCTTTTCCATGGAGCCACATACATTTATCACAGTATCAGCTCTTCATGGATCGCCACTTACTGTGTCTTACATAGATCACTCCCAAATGAATTGTTCAGAATCATCTTCATTGAAGCTAACATTACGGTAGATCAGTCAAATTATCAATGTACTAAGATTTTTTCTATTGAGTGTGCTCATTTCAAGAAGATTTTCCTTCCTAAGAAATTAATCTTGGCATTTTCTCTGATCCACCACTATTGTTCTTCTCAATTTAATTATCAGTCTGATGCCATCCCAAGAACAAGAAGCATTGGAAGCGTTCAAGGATGCGCAGAGAAATGCACATGTATGCAGTGTGGGCTCTTCCACCCACACATGTGCTCCCACATGGTGATGGAGGGCCTACGGCCGAATTCGGCGGGGCCGAAATCGAACCTCACATCATCGTCTTGGGATCCATGTTAAGGACGGAAGAAGATGCGATCCAACAATTCAAAGATGCTTGTAACATTATCACCCGTTTTGAATGTAACGTCGATCACATTGAAACTAGTCGGTTTTTTTACCAGTGTGTCTTCCTCATCATTGATCCAATCGAAGATGTAGATCCCTACATTTAATCATCATTTTTTCTGTTCAGGGGATTTATATGGATTAAGTAGGTATTTCTTTTAGTCCATACTGCCTGCTAATAATGCACGTACATTTGTTTTCTCAGTTATGGGGTGAAATCGGACGCTTTGTTAGGATCTTCGAACACACTTTCCGTAAGTTGAACATGTAACCATGCACAAATGAACTTATCGGGACTCTGAATGTAGAGAAATATTGATGAACCATGATTCTTGGATGGGCAAATTATTATTATTATTTTTTAAAAAAATGTTGTTCTTACCTAGTGACATATATTTCATGGAATTAGAATATTAATTTGATTTCTGATCGACGTGATGCAGCTTGTTGTCCACATTTGAGCCTCCTTTATGGGTATCTAACAGATGAGGAGAAAAAAAGAGCTAAAGAGAAAGTTACTACTATCGATGAGGGCTTTGCTGGCCTTAGCTTTGATGTTACTCGCTTTGTATTATGCAAGATGAACATCCAAGATAAATCTCAACACTCTTGGGAGAAGATTCTGGCAATTGACCTCCAACCATAATTAGTTAGTTTCCACAATATATGCTTTGTATGCAACTTCATAATCAAATAATTGTATTATGACTACTCTCTCTAGTTCTCAGCGGTATTTTTAATACAAAAACATTCATAGTTTTAGATTAAAACATTGATGCTCATCTATTTAGACCAATAACACACAATTTTTCGTGAAAGTTGACATTCTCAAAATTTTTGAAGAAATTCAAGCAAGTGAGAAGTGACAAAAGATAATGAAGATCTAGAAGAGATACTACACTAATTTAAGAAACGTGCATCACCACTCATAAGATATAATAATCTAAGAGATAACTAAGAGCTAGAGGATAGAAGGAAGAAAAAACACCAATTTATTTAATCTGAAATCTGAGATCATTGTAGAAGAGGTTATGGTTGCTCAACATATACGTTTTGAAGTTGAGAAAATGGAAAACTCATAATGAACATCACAAGAGAACTTCAGTAATCACAATGAACATCACAATTCGGCTTGTGTGCGTGAAGCGTGTTAAACCTCTGAAAAACTCTATAGCACAAAATTTTTCATGAAAGTTACATGCTTGAATTATTAACGAAATTTAAGTACCAGTGTCAAGAGGGATGTTGTAACCCTAAGAAACCGATCATACATAGTTGGAGCATTTATTTTAATTTTAAAATAGAATACTATTTCATCCGTGGCCAAGTTCCTCGGGAGATGTCATTTCCCAGTAATGAAAAGAGTGGATAAAGCATAAACTCTTCTATGGACCCAAGTCAATTGGTTTTGCATATCATCTCCCTACACAAACAAAAATAAATGATATAAAGAAGTTGGTACCTATTTTTTTGGACAGAATAGAACTTGGTACGAACTTGGTACCTTCAACTATCGCAGTAGGGGTCGTCCCTGAAAAAATGCATGCAAAAGAATAGGACTTCCTGAAAAAAGGGATTCTATTAAGCTCTCAAGAGCAATGCTTCAATCTCTCTTTCTAACCATAAACTGTCATCTCAAAAGCAAGAAGCTCCTTCCTTCCTACTCAAATAATTTGTACTCTAAGTCTTCCCCTTCACTTTCTTCTACGTTCAATATATATTCAATTCGATCTGATGCCAATTAGCCCTGAACAAGAAGCTCTTGAAGCGCAGAAGGATGCGCAGGAAATGCACAGGTATGCGGTATGGGGCCTCCTACCAGAGAATGCGAACGCAAGGATCAAGAAGGTGATGGAGGCGCTCAGGGAAGAATTTGGTGGGCCGGAGATCGTGCCCCACATCACCATAGTCGGATCCTGCCTAATGACGGAAGATGAAGCGATCGGCTCATTTAGAGAGGGTTGTAACTCGGTCAAGCAAATCTATTGCAAAGTCGAAAACTTCGAGACTAGTAAATTCTATTTCCAGTGTCTTTCTCTCGTCATGGAAATAACCGAGGACGTAAGTTAGTTTTTTATGTTAATGATTTGTTCCATAATTCTCTATCTCTGTTAGCTATAGCCTGTTTGAGATTTGATGTATACATTACCTTTTCTTTTCTCAGCTAAAGGCTCAAACTCGTTGGTTTGCCGGATGTATGAATCGCCCGTTCCGTAAGTTGTCTACATTGTCATTTTCTGTAAAATAGTGTATGTGCATAAATTTTCTGGTTGAATTTTGCCGAGCAAATAATTTGCGGCTGTACACTGGCCAAAAATACTCCGAAGATCAAATTTTCGTTTCTCTTTCTTGAACCAGGGATTTCGAGATGAGTTTATGTAATGAATGATGATTTGTTTCTTGGAATTGATTGATTTATGTGATTTATGATGCAGCTGCTATGCCACATTTGAGCCTCCTTTATGGGAGTTTGACAGATGAAGAGAAAAAAAGAGCTAAAGAGAAAGTTCTTGCTATGGATGAGAGCATTGCTGGACTAACATTCCTCCTAAGTAGGATGGCATTGTATAGAGTCAACTTTGCAGATAGAACTCAAAAATCCTGGGAGAAGATTCTTGAGGGCCACCTTCGAGTCAACTGATTAGTTCTCCAAATTGAATAATGCTTTACAACTTACAAATAAGGCGTTCAGAAATATTCGGGGCAACTTAATTGTACCGTTGACATGATATGTATAAACCAGATTGTTCGAATTATGTAATCGCATTGTGTGAGAGGGTTTCAGTACCAGAAATGATCGATGACTCACTGGTTTGTGATAGTTCCATTGATACATTATAAATTTACAGCATGAAATTTGAAATATACCAAAAGAAGAAAAAGTTACCCAATTTATAGTACAAACTGTCTAATTCTACTACCAAGCCCAAGCCAAGAAGAGAAATTTGCAAAGAAGAAGAAGAAGAAGAGAGAAACAAGATCATTTGCCCCCACTATTTGTTTTCGGCTTCTTCACAATCAACACAGGACACTTCACATTCTGTGCACAGTGGTTGCTCACACTTCCAAGGAAAGCCCTGCAAATAGCAAATTTCTTTCAATACATTCTTCAAAATGGTTTAAAATATTTTTTAATCAAATTCAATGATGTTTCATTTAATTTTAGTCCTCCTATCGATCCAGATACTCTGGTTTATGATATAAAATGATCACACACAAGAATGTTGTAGAATTTTCGTCAAAACACAAAGATGGAAAAACACGCTTAGTATTATTTAGTCTAAAGGCATAAGTCTCTAATTTTAAGTGGAAGTTCGTGGGGGCTCGATTTACAATTTATTGTACAATGATCACACAAAAAAAATAAAATACGGAAAAAAAAGTTACACACTACAACTATTCTGTAACTCCGTAAATCTACTAATTTCCACCATCAACTCAGATTAAAAAGTAGATCTAACGGTTGAAAACTCCTAAATATAATATGACGAAACAAAAGAAAAAGAGTTAACGGGGGCCTACCTCTTGATGAGACCATAGCCATGGCTACCCATGACCAAAACATCAGCACCGAGCTGCTCCACCAGATGGCAAATCACATCCCTCGGATCACCATTCTCTACTCTAGTCTCCACCTTAACCTAGCCCAAAAGGTAAACAAATTCAAAACAAGCCAAATGACAGTTCAGCCCGGACACAAACAAAACAATGACACTCACATCCTGCTCATGTAGAACATCCCTGCACACCTTCTTGGCCTTCTCGACGACGGAGGCGGCCACCTGGCCGCTGTACTGCTCCATCGCCGCAAAAATATCAGTCGAAAATATATACCCTGAATCGCAACCAAAATTACATCACTGAATCCCTTACTGTTTTCCATAAACATCCTCAAACAATTAGCAAAAATACCTGAAGGACTCTCTCTCCTACCTGTGCCATCTAGGGGCATGTACACAGCTTTCGGGGGCTTAACGTAAACCAGGATAAGGGTGTCTTTGGAATTTTGAGAAACCACGTTCTTGAGGCACCAGGAGAGAGCGTACATGCTCTCCTCGCCCTCGTCGACGGCCACCAGGATCTTCCGCTCTTTCTCTGCCACGTCAGCCATGTCGTTGATCGGAGAGTTTGGAAATAACAGTTGAATTAATATGAACTGATCGAACTATGAAAAAGTTTTGGAGAGAAGTAAAGGAGGTGAAGTGGTTATTTATAGTGGGAAAGTTGTGGTTTTTTTTCTGTTGGCGGTTTCCCGGTTTGGGCTTTGTTGGAACTGGTGGTTTTGAACTTTGAAGACGGTGGGCTTTACTTTTTCAGCTGTCTTCTTCGAAGGTTTTCTGATTTTGAAGGTTCCGGAGAATGGTTTCAAGGGTTGGAATTGGATAAGCCTTCCCATTATTAAACATCTGGCCACAGATATTATATATATATATATATAGAAGATTATCTTCCTCATAAAGAACAAAAAAGTACTGCCCCAACGTCAATGAAAGAATTTGTGCTTGATTTAAAAAAAATTGTGATATTTTGTCAATGAGAAGTTACTATTGTTTACCTGTTTGCCGAAATGGATCAATCGTAAAAGTACTGATATGCGTGAGAGAATGTATAGTACGTCAACGTAATGGTGTATCAATGGTACATAAATTTCTAAATGCAGTATTAGACCAACTTTATATGATACACTGGTTTGAACTAAGATCTAATCTACCAATGTATGAAATTTGTTTGATATATATATATATATATTAATGGAGCAAAGTCTACGTTTAAATAAACGTTGTCGATCCACTTGATGTGCCATAAACAAACATCTTAAGTTGAGACTACAGTGACTTGATGTAACATGTAGGTGTTGGTGCAAGCAAATCTAAAGAAAATTCTCCACCATGGAAGGTACTAATTAGTCTCGGACCTTTATGCGTTTGCCCACCTATTGTGAAACTGTGAAAGTATTAGTTGTGAGAAAGTGTCTGGTATATCAAGCTTTTTTTTTTTTTTTTGGTTGAGAATTTGGTATATCAACGTACGGTTATGTCATACTAAAATAGTTTTTTTTTTTTATAGTAATAAACTAATGTTATGCAGTCGTTGACCAGCTTGAATTCAAACTGACCTAATCTACCGCGAGCATTGGAGCAAGTCTATGTTTGATTGAAGATGATCTGATTGATACACCGCTGTATTAATATATTATAAGATCAAAGTAAATTAGCAAAATATATCGGTATGAGTGTAAGCAAATCTAAAAGAAAAAAAAATTCTCCACTATGAAAGTTACTAATTCAATAATTATATTCTGCTCAAGAAATGACCAAAGGAGAGAGTACTATTCAGAATCCAAAGGAAGAAAGGAATTTTTACTAAAATCTGTACATAATACAGACAAGTCCCTTATAATCTGCATTGCAAGGTGTCCTAAGGGCTGTAGGAATAATAGAATCTCATATCTCATCAATCTCACATTGTGGAGCTTGGATATATCACAGGGAGCGCATGGCGACAAACTAACTAAAATGAAGCAAAACAACAAAACTGGCATCTACTTTAATGAGAATTATCTGTCATTTCTTTTGATTAGCTAAGATATATTTTCATAATAAAAATTGAAGCAAGACATTCCTTATAGCTACGTAAAGACGCAATCTAGTAGTAATAGCATTTAGCTTAATCTCACTAGGGACCGCGTTGAGGTCATTGATCACTATATCACTATACTATTTTTGTACCCGAATTGATTTCTTACTTTTCGCCTTAATATATTATAAAAATTATGTTCTCAATCTTCAACAGTTTTAACGAAAATTATGTCTGAGGGAGACTAGTAATTTTCAAATGTTGGATCATTTTTTTTTAAAATAACATGAGAATGGTAAATGAACCAAGAACCAATGTGCAATACAAAAAATCAACTGTACCACCACACCAATTAACCCGTTAAAAATATATGAGATAGACATGAGCTGATGTGTATGTGCACCTAAATTTTTCAGCGCAGTTCCCACTCTTGATTAAAACCCCTAACAACTTTCCAACTACAAATTTAACTTATGATAGTGTGATGCAATGTTTTTTAAAGTTAAAAATCAAAATAATACAATTCATGTTTTTTTTTTTCCAGAGTGAGGATATGCCAACGAGATTTTGGCAGTACATGGCTTTATAAAGAGGGTTTGTGGTGACGTTTTTTTTTTTTTTTTTTTGTGTGCAAAGTGAGGATATGCATATATGGCCTTATGCCAACAAAATTCCACAGCTTGTTTTATAGAGAAGGATTTTGGCGACACAAGTTTCTTTGGTACAGGTGTGTTTTCTTCAAATTGAGGATATGCCAACGAAATAATATAAAGAAGGTTTGTGCCGACAAAGTGTCATCGCAATGTGTTAGTTTTCGTGGGTAATTTGATGGGAGGTTATTTCACTAAGCAATATCGGACGGCCAAAATGCCTCCAAATCTCCAATGAGATCTCAAACCGTCTGATTGGTCCCAAGAGAGACAAAACCCACATACAACATAGGAGAATAGTAGAGTACCACACCCAAAAGCTAAGAAAGAAAGAAAGAAAGACTCTATTATTTGTCTACGAGCTCCTCGTCTCTGATTTGGAGCGATTTCGATCTGTGCGTGAAACAGCATGTTCTTGTTCGATTGGTTCTATGGGGTTCTCGCGTCGCTAGGCTTGTGGCAGAAGGAGGCCAAGATCTTGTTCTTGGGTCTCGATAATGCCGGCAAAACCACCTTGCTTCATATGCTCAAAGACGAGGTCTTGCTCTCTATTTCAATCCTTTTCAATTGATTTGTTATCGTGGGTCGTTGTTTTTCACTGTTTGGATGATCTTTTTTGGAAATTTTGTAATTCTGATTTTGATTGAAATTCTGGTTTTGATTTCAATATTGGTTTTGTTTGATTGCTGGGAAAGTCCACAATTTTATGCAATTTGTGTTTTGTGTTCGACTATAAGCATAGAATTGATTAAAAGATTTGAGCTTGACATGAAATATCTTTTTCATGTTATAGAAGCTCTGTCACAGAGAGAATAGGTAGGATCAGTAAAATGTTGAATAGGAATTGAGTTTAAGACAAGTAGCATTTTGTTTGATTTTCTGATTCTGGGTTTTGCTTGTGATGGGCTATTGCAGAGATTAGTTCAGCACCAGCCGACTCAGTATCCGACATCTGAGGAGTTAAGCATTGGGAAAATCAAGTTCAAGGCTTTTGATTTGGGTGGGCATCAGATTGCTCGTAGAGTTTGGAAAGACTACTATGCCAAGGTATTATTGACGATATAATGTAAGATGATATACTGATAATGCAACTGGTTTTCTGTGTATATGAACTGTTTGAGCTTGAATTGTGATCGAAAGTTGGTTGTGTTGATTGTTTCATTGTTTGCGCTCAATGGGAGGCATGGTTCTTGTATTTGGCAACTAGTTATTGCAGAAATTAAGGATTAAAGGTCCCAGAGTCAATTTCAAATTGGAAACAATGCAAATTATTGTATTTCGGTTTTTCTTGTTTAATGTTTTGAATGCGCATGTGCATATAAGATTCTAATTTTGGTTAGCTAGCTAGATGAAAATACTCACTACTCACTAGCCACATTAATTGTTAAGTCTTGGGATCTTTGTGCCTCCATAATCCCAGATGAAAGTTTTTGTTTTTATCTGATTCATGGGAGGCGGATAGAAATAATGGTAGTTTGCTGATAGCAACTTTTGTGTTTAGAAGTATGCTAATAGTAGCTCACCAGACACACATCCTTTGCTTTGGAATTTTCTTTATATGGATGGAAAAATAGTTAACCATGAGATAAACTTGTGTTGCCAACTACTGAGTCATGGAACCACTTTGAATCCATATGAAGGAGGACTTTCTTTAGGGAAATTGTACACAGTAGAACTTGGGAGATGTAGTTATGTATGTTGTATAGGTAACTGCCACTTATAGTGAGGAGATGTAACAGCTGCGGACTGATTATGTGCTTGACTATCTTTTGGAATATCTCATTGAAACGTTTTTGGATCTGACTGATTGTCTTTGAAAGAATGGTATAGTTGTTCATGAGTCTTTGAGGGTAAATTCCAAGTTTTGCTGTTTTCTCCTACTGAATTCATATTATTTTCTCTTTAGGTTCTGCTCATAAGAAATGCATTTTGTTTTTGTTTATAAAGGTGGATGCAGTTGTTTACCTAGTGGATTCTTATGACAAGGAAAGATTCGCGGAATCAAAAAAGGAGCTGGATGCTCTCCTCTCTGATGAGGCATTGGCCACTGTTCCATTCCTTATTCTGGGAAACAAGATTGACATACCATATGCGGCATCAGAAGAAGAGTTGCGATATCACCTTGGTTTGAACAACTTCACCACAGGCAAGGGTAAGGTAAACTTGACAGACTCGAACGTGCGCCCTCTCGAAGTATTCATGTGCAGCATTGTTCGCAAAATGGGTTATGGAGATGGATTCAAGTGGGTTTCTCAGTACATCAAATAGGAAGCACTAGAAAGTAAAGACCAGTCGTCTCACCCTTCATTGTTCTTTCCAGTTGAACCGAACTATTATTGTTGGAGATACTCTGTCGCTTCCTTTTTGTTATCATGAAATGACAAAACATACCCCATCCCTGTTATGATGAGCAAAAGCAATTTACGATTTGTGCTCTGATCACAAGATACATTTTCTTTCAAATTATCTATATCCCTACTCTATTGCGAGAACACTTTAGTGTTTTAGGTGCATCTATGCATCGAATTTTAGGTGTCCTGCAGATTATACTTCTAATGTGTTATGTATATCTAAATCAAATAATAATAGATAAATAGGCAAATGTTTAAATAAAAATATAGATTATGAGGAGCCTAAAATATATGAAATCTATATATTGCTTCCCCTAATATATTCTCGAAAAAATAAGAAAGAAATTTCATTAGAAGATGAAGGCAAAGAGTTGCCATGCGATCTCTATGATCACCTTATTTTGCTCTGGATACTTACCTCTGCGCAACACAGACAATGCACCGAGCACCTGCTACCACTCTTCACACTATATTCATGCAGGCCTACACAGGCCGGTGAGTCATGGAAATGGCATTGCTACGTACTCTTATATAAACCTCCTTGATTGATCATCATCTGCACACTGCTCACTGTTCATCATCATTTCATCAATTAGTTAGAGTTATCCTTGGTGTCAGTAATGGAATGGCATTGCTAATTAAGTACAACTGTAGTCGCTCCGCTGCTTATTTCTGTTTTTTCATCAGGTGCTAGAGCAGCAATCAGTACGATTATCTTCAATCGGTGCAACAATATCCAATAACCTTCTGATTTAATAATGAAGGTTGTACGTATTCCAGGTGCATCTCTCCCAAGACTATCTCAATCCATGGTGCGATCATCGTCTGTGCCCTACTCGAGGTTCATCATCATTTCATCAATTGGTTAGAGTTATCCTTGGTGTCAGATATATATAGAAGATGTTATGTTGAACCGAGTACCATGGATGAAGAGGACCTTCGGGAGAGATGCACTTGGATTGCAGTTTTGATTGTTATAGCAGAAGGTTATCGGCCATCGTTGTACTAGTTGAAGATAGTCATACTACAGCTTGCCATCAGAACTGAAGCAGGTAGTAAAGCGAAAAAGTTTATACAAAAAAAAATAAAAATAAAAAATCTGTTCGGTATTTCATTGTTCCGCAAGTCCATGCATATTATAAAAATTATGTTGTACGAATACTAATTAAGCTCATAGCACAGGTGAATTTCAAATGACAGGTGAAAATTAGATTAATGATTATTTAATCAAAAATAAAAATAAATATTCAATTAATGACATCAGAAACACTACAGCTTGCCAAATTGCGGAAGCTTTGCAGTGAACCTTGTTACCGGCCAACCAACTCGAGCTGAAGATATATGGATGGAATAGGAGGTTCATAGAATGAAATTCTAATGTGTAAAATAAAAATAAGGGTAAAGCTTAGTTTGACAATTGCAGGGTATAGCTTAGTTAGAATATAGTTTGGCTTTCCAACAAGTGATTCCAACAAGTATTCCAAGCTTGCTTAACATAACTTAGCAATTGCTTGAGTTGTCTCTAAGGTGTAATGATTCTTGTTGAAAAGGAAATGAGTCCATGTCTATGCATGTCATTCTGAGCAAGCTGAAATTTAATCCAAGAAGTTACCAACATTTCATGTTTCCAACTTCTCCTTAACGTACTTTCCAATTTTACTTGTTGAGCCTAATTTCGATCAAAGTAAAGAAACGATTCCTTAAAGCCCTTCTTGCACTACTTTTCTTTCTTCCACAACATGCAATCAGTACAGATTGCCTTTTAAGATCTAGCAAAAGAATTGTTATTTTATAAGATGACACACTTAGTTCTAGATTTTTACACCCAAAATGGTAATGTTCAAAGACTAACTACAAAGTTGGTGGCTTACATTACCAACTTCACTCCTTGCAAGTCCATTTGTCACCCAACAATTTTCTGCTATAACTAGCTGAAACCACCAACTATCTCTCTTCCTTTTGGTTTACCAAGTGGCAGTGTCTCATGCCTTATTAAAGAGATAAAAACCATCCACTTCTCCTACAATACTACTTTCAAGAATCTGTTTCACATAGCTTCACCACTATAATGACTTTCTTTAATCTCCCTCCAAAACACAAGTTCCTTGGTTTCACTCTTGTTCTCATTGTTGTATTTTGCTGCTTCTCAGGTTAGATTGTACTTCGTGCTGCTCTCTTCCATTTTCTAACTTTTTTCCAGATAGCTTGATAATCATCGTATGATTGTTTGGTATATATGGCAGGCTATTCAGCAGACAACCCGGGGGAAAGATTTTTTAATGCCTTAACGTGCTTCAGCAATAAGTTTGTGAGTCTAAACTATGTACTCAGTTCCAAAATTTTCTTTCTTTTGGATATTGTGAGTTGATTATGAGATGGAAGCTGTAATCTGCAGATCTATTCTAGTTGTGATAAAGCATATAGATTGAACGAAAGCGGAAACCTTAATGTGCCTCCTGATGCACTTGATTTGTTCTGCCATGGACCCTGTCTGGCTGAGACACAGCAAGTGCTGAAGTGCGTTGATAGCATGTTATCGACCTTCATTTTCAATAATAAGGCTACACTACCAGATATAAGAGGTGCCCTCCATGACGGCTGCAGCTATACCAGCCAAAGAGGTAATCCACATGATAAGATAACAGGTGTAAGATAAATTCTCCACTGCTGGATAGCCTGACATGTTATATCGCCAACTTGTTGGACCATTGATTATTTGAAAACTTTGAGTTCCATATTAATTAATAGTCTGGCAACATAACATGTCACATATCTAGCAAGAAAACATTAGCGAATATAGAAACTATGGCTCTTATATATATGATTTCCATCGATCGTGTAGGGAACTTCAATGGTTTTGGACCTTTCGGTGAGTATATACAAGGCGAAAATGCTGCAGGGAAGCTACAAAATTTAATCAGCTTCCTCTTCACAATCTTATGTATTACAGGCTGTTGTCTCTTCTTCATCTTACGGTGACTGACTATCAACTGCCATATTATGATATTTCAAGTTGAAACCATACAATACATTATACATACATATACATGTAAAGATATAGATACCAGTTTAATCTATGTGTATGGCTTTCATGGCTTTACATGAAATCTCTGAGGATCATTTTACTCCAATTGGATTTCAACAGTAAAATTGTAATCAATTTCTGGCCAAGCAGCCATAATTCAATCATTTGGTTTTAAGGAAAATCAAATCTTATCAAAGGATGCAGATCCAATTGTCTTAAGTTCTTAACTATTAACCAAATTATTAGAGAAATTTCTGCAAGAGTTGCTTGAGATAAAATCACAAAAATGATATAATTTAAGGTAAGAAGCACACATATAAATATCGGCGAGATTATGATCAGAAATGAATTAAGGAAAATGGAAAGACATAATTAGAAAATATTGTTTCAGTGTTAATGAGGAGGAGGATTTTTTGTGATTTGCATTTCAATTCTTTCCAACTCCAACAAACTTTGCATGGAATATCAATTGCCTTGGATAATTTCTCGTCTTGACAAGCAACAGACTCTCCCAAAATTTTGAGTCTTGTAATTAAAATCAATCATGACAAATATACAGGGATTCCCCTTCAATATCATTCATACAATATAGCTAAAGTTTAGGTCATGATAGAAATGAGTAATGATTCTACATTTAATTGGGATTTAGGCTTAGGTTTAGGGCGCTGCCAAATTAAACATAACCACAATATATATGATATCCAAGAACCTGATTATCATCACTGTGGCGTTGTACTACCATGTCTTGCTTAATCCCAAAATCAGATGATAATAAGCTTCCCACATCTTCTAAGAAGGGTTGGAAGCACTTGAGACGTATATTCAAATCCTTCAAGAACAGTGATGACTACTACAACCATTATTATCAATACCATGTTCACTATGATGACTACACGAAGCAGCAGCGCCGCGGCAGCGGGGCAACCAAATCATCAACAGTTGAAGCACCAATGATGCATCACCAGGATGCTGCTGCCCGAGCTTTTACCAGTACAAGAGAAAGAGCTCATGTTCATCGTCGTAGCAAAGATGAACATCGGGTTCGAAATGCCTTGGGAGATAATGACGAAAATGGGGAGGGTGTAGATGCTGACTGTGAGAAGTTCATAGAGTGGTTCCACGACGGGTGGAAGCTTGAGAGACAAATATCTGCTGAAGAGTTTCGGGACATGCTGGATCGAAGTGCTTAGGGTTTTGGGAAATACATACAAGTATAGCGTTTAGAAATTGTAAAACTAGCACCTGTTGAAGAGTTGGCAGATCTACCACTCTGTGCTGCTTTACCATTTCAAAACGCAAAGTTACTTCTAGTCTCTGCATTTCCCTAGATCGTTTATTTTGTTTAACTTGCAGTCCATTTTAATTTGATTGATAAGTTCTGTGTGATTTTTGCCAGACACAAGAACTTCTTTCAGAGTACGCAAGTTATTATGGTGAATAATACTTTTAAACAATATATCTTTTGTTCTCTGATTAATGTTATTCGACTCTACGTTGTTTATAGAAGTTTGAAAGTTTCAAATGCCCTAAACCCTGAATCTAGAACTTCTTAATCAGACTAATGATTTCAACTTTGCAGACTTAGAATTTGCAAATTTCATCAGAACATTTTAGATTTTATTCAAGTTACTGATGCAGTAGACATTGAAGGACCTTCGGGAAATTAGACTACAGATGAAGCTTTGATGACTGCAGGTACACTTAAAACTGTTCTCTTTCTGCTTATGACTTCGCATTGGGTGCTCATGAGTGTGATATTACTGTTGTGTTCAATTTGTCAGTCATCGACAAAACAACGTAAGAAGACCATAATTCTAAGATGCAATCCATCGTCAAATGAATGAGAACCCGATGCAGCATGAGTAACTCCCTTTTCCATAAAACCACTATCAGTAAAGCATGCAAGATTTTCAAGTTCATGAAATTACAATTTGTACAAGTCTCAAAACCTAAATCAAGTGGTTCATGCAGTAAAATTGACCAATAAAGACAGCACTGTCAGTAGAGGCATGAATGAATTGGCACGAAGAGATCACTTCTTGGACGAACCGAATCCACCAAATCCCATCATTGCTGCAACGTCAGGATCGATTTCAATTTCCTCATCGTCTACCTTCTCTTTCTGAACCCAGGAAAGAAGATTCAAGAGAATTATTATAGAAATGAAAAAAAAAAAAAAGTAGCATGATATTGATTTTTCAACTCGGGCCAAACAAAGATTAAAAAGTACACGAATCAATTCTACCAACCTTCTTCTCTTTCTTCTTTTCTCGACGTTGTCGCTTCCTTTCCTCTTCTTCTTGCTGCTGCTTCAAGATCCGCTCATCAAGATCTGAGGGGGAAAAGGATTAATCGGATTTTTTACCACTCACCCGAATCTTAAATATGAAATAATTGGTCTAAGTCTCAACCAAAGTCTAAAAGGATTCATTTGTTTCTCAGTGCTTCAATGTTTTACCTTGCTCAGTGAAGGGCAGATCAGTTTTCCGCTTCTTGAGCTTTTCAAATCGACTCTGGACCTGGATACCATTAAATGAATTCACAGTTAAAAATACAAAATATTTACAAAGATGCAAATATGTCCTTTAACAAATTAACAGACGAGAGAACTAATATGATTTCTACAAGTTCTGTGGTTATCTTCTTACATCTCCAGAAAGTCACATATATGTTCTAAATTTTCTTTGGTCTGAAGGAATGCCCTACATTTGGATTTCTGTGTATCTATTTCCAATCTTTAGGTAATCAAGATGCGCCATTCTCAATAGATAAATGATTCTTAAACTAACCTGTTCAAGAGATGCCCGCTCTACCCGCATAGACATACCCAAAGCTCTTTGATCTACAACAATGAAAGTAATTATTAAAAAGCAACCACAAAAAGATACAAAGGACAATGAAGACATTTCTAAATGAGCATTCATATGGAGATTACATACGTTTTTTGCCATTGATATGATCCAAGTAGTTTGCAGAATCTTTTACAACGCACTCACAAACTGAACAAAAGTATCCAGCCTGCAAAGAACTCAATCAATCAAAAAGAGACAGAGGAAACAAAATGTTGCCGTAACAAGGCCAGAAAATGACTTGGCTCAGATTCACTAGAAGATACCCAAGAAAATATACAGTCTTTGGTGAGCAAAATCAAATTTGGGTTACTGAAATATGATTGCTGGCCTCTCCAATCAAATATAAAAAGATTGTTTCAAAACTCTGATATCTTTCAATTTCAATCTGACTACCAA
This sequence comes from Rosa persica, assembly GCA_025331145.1. Taxonomy (NCBI): domain Eukaryota; kingdom Viridiplantae; phylum Streptophyta; class Magnoliopsida; order Rosales; family Rosaceae; genus Rosa; species Rosa persica. Next base: position 5,105,887 of record WFKR01000003.1, on the reverse strand, counting down.
TTTGTGCAGTCAACCTAAGTTGTGGTCCCCCAAATAGTTGGTAGTATTGGCCATTGCATCAGAGCAAGACAAAATGTCGGAAATGTGTAAGAAAATTTAGTCAGAGAGAGAGAGAGAGAGAGAGAGCACTACTACATCCCACTTGAGTTCTTGGGTTAGGTCTAATAACAACCAATAATCTAACTACCTGAAGTATAGCTCAGTAATGCTTCCGGAAGTATAATATGATTCATTTATCAAAAATAAAGCCTTTGACACGTAAAATCATGCTCATCTTTTTAACACAGAAGGTGAAACAACTTCATCATAACATGATTTATCGGATTAAATGAAAATTAAAAAACTATTCAGCTGTCTGAATCAAGAAAGGGAAGAACCACAAGTATGAACACCGTAAACTATAAAAACAAGGAGAATGCAAATCATATTATTGCAAAGAACTATGCAAACATGGCAAGATTTTACCTGCTGGCTTAAAGGTGCTATTGGAGTAACAACCTGCAAAACACAATTCAATGAAAATGAAAAATCAAACACTGACACTGAAAAAAAATAAATCAAAATATTTATTTTAAACTCTAGACTCTTGAACCTGATAGGCCAATAGCTACAGTATCCATAACACGACCTGTGTATATCCACTGCAGCCACCTCTTCTAGTATCATTATATTACAAAAGATAGCAAAGTGAAAACAACTGAAACAATATCTTTTATACGTATCCTGGTATAGAATTTTTTGAACCCTGATATATGGGCACATCTTTAAGTAACATTAAAAACTGTTCGGGAAACCAGAACAACCAGCTCCAAACAGTATCATTTAGGAAAAACAACGTTCATCTATCATCCACAAGGAACTCAAATGTTTCTGCTAAGTGCTAAAATGACACACATCTACTATCTCGATCACCAGGACATTTAAATTCATTAATGAGAGCTAGTCAAACCATGACAGTACATGTGACAAACTAAAAAGCCGCAACTGAGCTATCCAAGTCCAAACTGGGCAATAAATTTGGTTACCTGTGTTTTCCCCAAGCGAGATTCAAGGTCTACTTCATAATCCCTGTGCTTCAATGGCTTCCTCTGCACCGGAGGACCTTTCGCTGCACACGAAAATCAAACACACAAACCAATTTCAGTCTCCACCAAACAAACTAAATTGACCAACACAAAGAGGCACCAAAACAGAAGACTCAGCAAACTCACATTTCGACTTACGAGCTCCCTCCTCCTCCTGAAACCACAATGCAAAACCCCAAAATTAAACAAAGAAAGCATATCACTAACATCTCAATCAATGCCATAAACAAAACAGCACCAGGGTTTGGAAAGTAGAAACCTTTCTTTCACGCTCGCGTGCTTTCTCAGCATACTCTTCAAGATCGAATTTCCTTCTATGAGTATTATCTACTCCAACAGCCTACACCCCAAAAAGAAAAAAAATCAAAACCCTAAAAATCAATGCTTTAACTACGCCAATTGATTATTTCTCAGTGAAAAAAAAAAGTGAGGGTTAATTGGATGTTGAACTTACACCATTGCTGGCCATGGATGCGCAATTCAATCTACGAGCTCAATTGGAGTTCCGTCCCTCAAGGATGTGAGTGAAATTTCGGAGAGATAGAGATTTAGAGCTAGGGCTAATTTACCAGAGATTCGAGTTTATGAAAATAGGATGAAGATGATAGTTACGGTCGGTTATTTAAAGATTATAGGAGATTTTAAATAGTTACTTTCCCGAGACAAGTACCAAGACTGGGTGTTTGGTCTAGTGGTATGATTCTCGCTTCGGGTGCGAGAGGTCGCGAGTTCGATTCTCGCAACACCCCTCGGTTTGGAAATTTTGATTACCAGAATATTTTTGTTTTTTTTTGTTTTTTTTTTTTTGGTTTGGTCCAAATTAGACAAACAAAAAGTATTACGTGGTCTTTTGACTACTACGTGTTTTTGGTAATAAGATGGCACCTGATTGGTTCACCTGCCAGGGGGTTGCTTTTGATTGGTCAACTGTACAGAATTCTTTTTCATTTTTGAAAATGAATTTGCTCACCTCCCCAATCAACGTTTGCCACGTGTTTCATAAAGACTATTCTGCAACCTTCATCAATAATTAACCTTGGTAGCATCGTAAAATACATGGCAAAAATTTACTGGGGCGTTGACATATAATCGAGTAAATTTGTTCTATTCTTGTCAGTTTTCATCGTCATCTAATTGTTGTGATTCTGTTTGTCTGCATCACAGCATGATAATTTCACGTAGTAACTAAATTTCATTGGGGCAATGATACAATCATAGATAACAACATAAATTGATGGCACGATAACATCAAGTGTATTTACTGATTATTAAGAAAAAAATTATACATAAATATCAATGATTGAGATCTGCTAAATATGTTGATTCACTTACACCGTCAGTGCATATAGAAGAATTTTTCTTTATTTGTTATCAAATTATCACAATTCTATTAGTTTGGATCACAACATTTCATTAGTTTGAATTACGTCACGCAATAATATAAGACCACAACGAGAGAGAGAGAGAGAGAGAGGAGACAAACCTTAAATTTACCGTGGGTGTAAATAATTTCACAATGAACATTAGGTGGAGTACCTTCCACTTAAAGTCAAAAACGTTCACTTTCTTTTTCATTTTTCGCCTATATATATTTTTTTTTTTAAAAAAAAAAGAAAGAGCAAAATTGGAGTCTTACGTAGAGGAATATAAAAACAGAGCAGAGAGAGCACAGGACTCCTCAGAAAAAGAAGAAGAAGCAGGAAAAATCAGAACGATGAGCTCAAAGACTCTATTGGCTATCGGAGCCCTAGCAGCTCTGCTGTTTGTGTCATCGGTTTTCGCAGACGACGTCGTCGTGCTGACGGAGGAAAACTTCGAGAAGGAGGTCGGTCAAGATCGCCCTGCTCTCGTCGAGTTCTACGCTCCCTGGTAATCTCACTCATCTCGATTTTCGATTCTAAATCATCAAATTTAGCTGCTCTACTTATACAACGATCAGGTCTGTATGTTATTGATCCAGACGAATCTAAATCAGTTAGGAGATTAGTTTAGGTAAGTGTAAGAATCGGAAAAATTTGAATTTTGTAGTTTGATTTTCTCGAATGATGAGTGGAAATTAGATGCGTGTGAATGATATCAGCTATGGTTAATCTGAGCTTGATCGATTGGAGATCTGTGAAGAGCCGATTTAGAATTGTAGATCTAGCAATGATTGTAGTGTTCGATTTCTTAGTCTTATGGAAATTGAAATGATGCTTTTATATATGCGGATTAGATTTCAAGTAGTTACTATGAGGCTTTAACTTGCATCATTTCGTTCCGATGCGTTGTGTTTCGTGCAACAACTTTGATTGTTTATGCTATTGTTGCGTATTTTGCATTGCAGGTGTGGACATTGTAAGAAGCTTGCCCCAGAGTATGAGAAGCTTGGCGCAAGTTTCAAGAAAGCAAAGTCTGTTTTGATTGGAAAGGTAACTTCTTTGATTCCTGATTTCCTTGTTTGACTGTGATAATTTTGGGCGCTACTGTCCTGTTAAATTTTGTGTCTTGGCGGATTCATGTTTTGCTTTAACCTGGATTTTGAGCTGCCTTGTGAGTTTCAATCATGGTAAGAGTAACTGATTGAAATGTTCTTTTACTTCATTTAATGATTCTCAATAGGTGGACTGTGATGAGCACAAGAGTGTTTGTGGCAAGTTTGGAGTTTCTGGTTACCCCACAATTCAATGGTTCCCCAAAGGGTCCCTAGAACCCAAAAAGTGAGTGTCTTTCCCTAGCTTAGTTCATCATAAAAAGTATGGAGGGTTTCTATTGGATAGTTTTGCCAACCCATTCTGAATTGATGCTCATATTATATGTTTCAACATCCTTGTATACCTTGATAGTGCTGTGGTCGACACTTTCTGATTGAGTTATACATGTATTAGGTATGAAGGTGCCCGTACCTCAGAAGCTCTTGTTGAGTATGTGAATAAGGAAGCAGGTATTAGTTTCACCTTGTAATGCTCTTCTCTTCAATAGACTAAATAAGCTTGTCGATATTCTGTGGATGAGGTTTTAGTTAATTTTTCTTTTTCATTATATTTTGCAAAGGATATTTTGATAAAATAAAAAATTACAAAGGATAATGGTCCATGTTCTTTAAATTATTATTGATCTTTCAACTTCATGTTTGCAAACAGGGACCAATGTGAAAATAGCTGCAATCCCATCCAGTGTTGTGGTACTTACACAGGATAATTTTGATGATGTTGCCCTGGACAAAACAAAAGATGTACTGGTGGAGTTCTATGCACCATGGTAAGATCGTATCTTCGCATTTCCTTTGATGATGATGGTATCTTGGTGGAATTTAATTGGTAGTTTGCATCTTTAAAACATATTTTCACCTTCTGCCCCTCCTTATCTTTTTGTGGCAGGTGCGGACATTGCAAATCCCTTGCTCCTGTAAGTTTATTTTGCTACGCAATGTTTTTGTTGTTGCACCCTATCCAGTGCTGGAACAAAAGCTGACCTGATTATCTTCTGTGTTCTACCAGACTTATGAGAAGGTTGCAGCAGCATTTAAGTTGGATGGAGATGTAGTGATTGCTAATGTTGATGCTGACAAATACAAGGATATAGCTGAGAAGTGAGTTTATTGTATTTTGGTACATTTTTTTATGGCTTTGACATGAACAAAATATGAAAATATGATAGGGGAATTATGTTGGAAAGAAAAATGAGATTATAGAGGGTTAAATACATGGCCTGATGCAAAGTCCTGTGCAGGTATGGAGTGAGTGGATATCCTACATTGAAATTTTTCCCAAAGGGCAACAAGGATGGTGAAGAGTATGGTGGAGGCAGAGATTTAGAAGATTTTGTAAATTTCATCAATGAGAAATGTGGGACTAGCAGAGATTCAAAAGGGCAACTTACTTCCAAAGTTAGTAACATTTTAAATTGATCGGCATACCTGATCAGAATAATGTCATTTCCTTATCAATTATATTCTCTTATGTAGGCTGGAATAGTCGCACAGTTGGACGAATTAGTGAAGGAGTTCGTGAAAGCTGGCAGTGAGGAGAAGAAGGCAATTGTTTCCAAGATCGAAGAGGAAGTTGGAAAGCTCGAGGGTTCTGCTGCAAGGTCAGCACAATCACTCCCTTTTTTGATAAGATTCTTTTTGCACATTACTTCAATGAATATGCAATTAGAATATTTTAGGGATACCAGCCGGTGAAACTTTTGATGGCTATCTTAGATATATTCTAAGATCATCATATCCAAATGTTCACAGTTGATTTTCTGATCACATGTCAACTTATCTTTCTATTTAAATTTCAGATATGGTAAGATCTACGTGAATGCTGCCAAGAAGTCTTTGGCAAAAGGTGGTGACTACGCCAAGAATGAAATTCAGCGGCTTGAACGCATTCTCGAAAAGGTCTGATCCTTACATTGTATATTAGACTTAATTGCATTTGTTATGTCTTATGATCAATATCATTGTTGTTACTGCATAGCGGCTTGAATGCATTCTCGAAAAGGTCTGATCCTTACATTGGATATTAGACTTAATTGCATTTGTTATGTCTTATGATCAATATCATTGTTGTTGCTGCAAGGGTTACTGATTTGAACTTGCTTCACCCTTCTTTTTCTGTTGTTGCAGTCTGTCAACCCGACAAAGGCTGATGAATTCACTCTCAAGAAGAACGTTCTATACTCCTTCGCTTCATCTTCATGAAGAGGCACTTCCTCTCTTCCAGGGAAGGCTATGTAGTAACCTTAGTTTGGGGGAAGTCATCTCCCAACTTCTGATCGTCTTCAAAAAGATAGTGTTTCCGGTGTACCCTCGATGCACATATTTTGACTAAACATTTTTGCGCTTCGAGTTTATTATTTGTAGAAGAGATCAAATAGCCAGTTATGTTAACAATAATTTAGTGTTTTTGCATCATCAATATCTTATGAACTGAGGACTGCAATAGCTTGTTTCTTCTTGAATGTTATGTCTTCCTCAATCAGACTGCCCTGGACCGTTAGGTCTAGTATGATCACATGATCAGACGGTACTTAACTCTATGTCGCAACAAGCATTGAACAAGAGCTTTGACATAACCCCAAGTTCCAAAGCGACTAGTCGCTGGTTCTTGAGTAGTAGTGTAGAGAATAGGATTCTCTGAACCGTTTCGAACAGTAGTGACCACTCGACATCCCGGTCAGAAAACGTGGCTGGCACCACTTTTTCTTCTGTGTGAACTGTGGCCTCTATCGACATTCATGTGTCATTATTTAGAAGTGGAAACAAACAAAGAAAGGTGATGCCCCATTCAGACCCTCATGTATTAGACTATTAGGAGGTATGAATTATAAGAGGCAACCCAAGTACCCAACACCTTTCTTTCGAGACTTGCCTGGCTTGTCAGAAGATTTTATCTTCCCAGTGGTGTTTGCTTTTCCCTATCGGAAGCGTGGGGTGGTAACCAATGAACCATCCCCGCAATGTGGTGATGACACTCACGCGACCAGAAATATAACGCTTCTGTAAAGTTACATGGGACATTAATGTACTGATACATAAATATATTTATTTCGACACATCACATCAGTAAAGTAGTCACAAATTAATCTATTAATGTATGGAACTAGTTTACGTCTAAATCAAACTACCCTACTTAATATATCGGTACATTGATATGCTACAAACAAACCTCAGTGCTATGAAGTATTGAGACTTCGAAGTCGGAAGCACACTGGATTAGTCACTGTTTACTAATTGGTGAAGTTACTTGATAATTCGATCAATACTTGCGTAGTATAACTGGTTGACAATTAGCTTCTACAAGAGAGAGATGAGCATTGATTCTCTAGACCATTATCGAGCCTTTCGAAGTTACCACCTGAATATAACTTTGGGCATTATATGATATTCATACTACAGATTTTTCATTGGATCCAAATGATAAAAGGTCTAGAATATGCCATATATACCATAGATGCAAAGCTATAAAAGCAAGAACATCCATGGGATATGATTTATGATGAATGTGGGGAATGGGACCATCTGTGGTAACAAGAAGCCCGAGTTATGAAAGAAATGCAATGGGATTGAACATTGAACTATTTGTGAAACTAATTTTGTGTCTCAAAACAGTTACCTTCTGTACAGCTCTATACTTTTTATGCCAGCATAATCCATTGTATGAAACTAGGAATGCATAATTAAAATCTGGATAATGAACCCACGAGCAATAATGAACCTGGGGACCATGATGGGATTTTTGCTGCTGTTTTCTCCAGACTGAAATATTATGTGTGCCCAGCATAGTAATGGACTTGGGTCCTCAAATCAGATCTCATAGTTTTCAATTCTCTAGATTTTCCATCATACTCACCTAACCCTTATTATTTCCGAAGAGTTTGAGCATCCAATTCAAAATCAAATTTCGAGTATTCAACTTACAATAGATTTTATATCCAAATAATAAATTCTCGGTGTAGGTGAATTGTATCGGGGACGTCAGGAGTGGATGAATTGTTTCGGTAACATAGGACTCGACTCGTGTGTAACCCAATTTTGATACAACAAGAAAATTATAGCATCCAAGTATCCAGCTCAAAAGTTCAAAAAACCAATGGATTCTGGATGAGTACTTTAATAAAGAGTTTGTGCTAGACTTCATGTTATCAACCAAACGTTATTTTCTCAATCTGGATTCTGGCATACTACACTAACAATTTCAATATCTTGAATTATTTTCCAATTCATGAGGTCACTTGAAGAAATTTATATTAATTAAGTTCCCCAAAGAAGCATCCAAAAAGAGATAATATGAGGGATCTTAATTATTTTGACTTGGAAAAGATACATCAAACATAGCTCACGAGAATGTCTCATAAACTCAAACCCCTCCTTTATGTCTATGTGAAGAAGCACCATGTCCCTCTTTGTAAATTAAGATTTTCAATTACACTTTAGTGAAGTCCATATCTCTAATTAGATCTTACCTGGTTCTTAGGTGTAAATGTTCACAAGATAAAAGGCAGAAATGATGCTACTACTCTACTAGTACTAGACAAGTTTGCTTTTTAGAGTCCCCAAACAAGCAACACCATTCAAAAAGCAAGTTGGGTCACCTCAAAATCCCAACCACCATCTAATGCAATATCCCAACACCATCTCATGCCCTCATGGGCATGTTCTTAATCACTATCATTCATTTTCCAGATGTCCATTTACTTCCATAACAAGAACCAAAATACTCACTAGTCATTTTCCTCAATTTGGTTTAAGCTTTGAAAATTCTATAGCCCTCCTTCGTAAGGAAACTCCGAAATCGTGAGCCGCTGATTAGTCGTTGTTAGAGCCTTGGAAATAATGAAACTCCGGAATCAAGAGCCATTAGATCAGTCGCTGTTTGTGTTTGAGGTGTGTCCCGTACAGTGATCTAATCTTACAATGACTAATCAATGGCCCAACTCTAAGCATAAGTTGAAAGTTTTATCAGAAAAAACCTTGATAGTTTTAATTACTATCTGTACCATATCTAGTTATCAACTAGCTGACCACATCTTCTGAACTAGCTCCCCTAACACGAGATATATAGGGTAAGCAAAATATCGAGTAGATCATGTGGTAGATCATCAGTCTGATAATTCAGGTTCAGATTCAGTAAAAGTATCCAGACCAAAAGTAATAGATATAGATATATAATCATCATATATAGATTTCATCGATACCATCATCATAACTAGAGTGACAGTGTAACAGAACAATTTACAGTGCTAGGGCGAAGCATCATCTTACACATTGTTGCTGGGAATAAAAGAATTATCCCACAATTTTCATCATGCCCCCACAGACTACTACTGCAGATCTTCTCTTTCAGACAAAAAAAGAGATCTTTAAGAGCTACCCATCAAGAGGATCACATAAACAATCCTCAACAAAAGAGTAATAAAAAAAAAACCCCAAAAGAAGATTAAAAAAAAAAAAAAAAAATCTATACACTTCCTTCTTCCACAACATAGAATTTTTAACTTTTAACCGATTAGTTTTTTTTACCTGGAAGAGACTGGGTTTAGTGCTCTAGCAAACCCAGTACTCATGGCAGCTCCATACCCCTTTGAGCTAAAACCCAAGCATCCAAGCAAACCTTGCCTGTAGGGCAAGTAAGTCTTCTTCCTCATTTCCTCCGCCTGAGCTCTGTTGGCAGTGTAATGCAGCTCGTGAAGCGACGGAGCCATCCGCCGCTTCCCGACGCCGTTCGCCGGTTTCCCGGCCACCGGCTTCTTCCCCGGAGCAGACCCACTTGCCGCCTTCGCTTTCTGGGTCGCCGGCTCCGTGCCCAAGTTCAAAGACTCCTTTTGACTCCCTCCTTTCATGGGTTTCTTCTCCTTACCACTACTCGAGAATGAGATTGTGGCCCAGAATTTGTTGTTACTCCTCCCTTCACTTTTACTCCTGTGGAGAAAATCTTTCAGAAAGACCCATCTTTTCGAGTTTCTTCCAGCTGAGGATGATCTTGAAGACGAAGCCGAAACCGAGGGAGTAGTCTCCAAGCTCCCAACTTCTTCCTCCTCCTCCTCCTCCTCTTCACCATTCTCCGGCTTCTTCTTCTTCTTCCCCAAATCACCCTCCTTCAGATCTTTCGCAAAGCAACAGTCATTATTACTGATTTCATTTTCGCCGTAAATCTCGCAACCAAAGGGCATGTTTCTCATCGGAGACATGGATCTCGTTCTCCTCCGCAGAGACTTGTCCCTCATCCTCAGATCTCTGCCTCTCAGCGGCCCGAACTCGAATAGATCATCTCCATCTTCCTCGTTGACAGCTTGCAACGGCGCCTGGGGCTTTTCCAGGTGGGTGGAGAGCTTCATGGGCCGGATCTTTCCATTCAAGAACAGCTCATCCGCCGAGCTCATCGGCCCGGTAGCAGTAGATCCGTTCGACCCGAATCGAGCTGAGAACTCGAACTCCGACGCCGCCGTATCAAACGAAGACGAGTTGGGTGAGTTGAGTGAAGTTGAAGAGAGAACAAAGTGCATTGGGCTCGCCGGTGCACTGTAGAAGAAACCGCTGATGGGTCCGCGGCCGGGGCTGGAAGGAGCGCTGACGTAAGGGGTGGAGCAGTTGCTGTCAATGTCTTCGTAGAAGAAATGGGGGTCGTGGGCTTTGTGGGTTTCGCCATTGCTAGGGTTTGGAAGGTCAAGGTTGGAGCTTTCGCCATTGTTGGAGGGTGGTTTGAGCTCCATTATTTCTGAGAAGTCTGTTGAGAGCAGACAGAGGAGCTCAGAGAGTCGGAAAATATAGTATGGAGACTGGGGTGGTGGGATTGGCCCCTGGAGTTGGTGTTTATTACGTTGATGCCATGAGTCTTCTTAACGTCCGTACTAGAGGTCTAATCTTTTTTTAGTTTATAATTCTTTGGGGTTAATTAACTTGACAACCACATCAGCCATAAATTAATCAAAGATAAGAGAAATTAAAATGAAATGCATGATTTAGAGTGAGACAGTGAGTGTGAGCTTTTTGGAAAATTCCTAAACTCAAGTAGCAGTCAATGTTTTGACACCAAATTGTGAAAACACTTTTGAGGCATTGTGGACCACTAAACCATATGGTTTTGCTAATAATTGGAACTTGATTAAGAGAAACATAGTTGTCATTGATTTTCTCTTGAGAAAAACTCATACGTACAAGTGAAAACCCGAATCAGATATCATATCCAACCATCATCTGGTTAGTCATATATGATGAAAAAAGAAAACGCTTAAATTACACACGATAATATACATGTCGTTTTGTTATTCAAATCTCAGATTCGTCAACGAATATAGGGACAATTGTTAAATGTAAGATTCTCTCTGCCTGTTATAACGTTTTCTTTTTATTCTAATGCTCATTCGATACAAGATTCTGCGTCCTGTCTTGTTTTTGTTCTAGATTTGTGACGCGATGACATTCCATCGGGACACGAGACCTAAGTCTTTGTTCTTATTCTCTCCATAGTCGCCCAGGAATCTAACGCTCTTAAAATACTTGAGTCGAATATTACATGTGGAGGAATTACTTATTTCCGGATAAAGTCATTCTTTAAAAGTAAAAACTTAGTCGAATAAATACATCGTTGTCAATGAGGTTCAAGTGATATTCTTGTAAACTAAAAAATTAAAAAAATCATTTTTGACATGTTTCTCAATCCTTATCAACTATGAAGGATTATTACGTGTAGTTAACAAAGAGTTAGGATGGCGTCATTTTCTTCAGGGGTTGAAATGTGTCCTCATTTAGGACCCCATGGAATTCATATCCCTTTGGCTTCAATATGGTGAATAATTTTTTCAAACCGATCCCATAAATTCATACTAGTGATGTATGCACTGATTACGTGTCTGCATCAGAACATCTCAACCGTTACGAATACTAATTCGTAGAAATACCTTTGTCCAGATACTGTATATATTATAAGTCTAATACATACACTTTGAAATTTTGGACTTTGTTCTTTCTTATTTCTTTGGTAAATATATATCTGGACTCTTTCATTTGTGCTACTTATTCTCAAGTGCTGATTAAACTAATTAGTCAATGATCAACTACCAATAGATTCATCAAAACATAGAAAAGAGAAGAGAGAAAAGTCAACTACTGTAAACCCTAGCTTCTAAACCTAGCTCAAGTTGAACTCCAATTTAAATTGTTTTATTAAACTTAATTATCAAGAGGTGGAGATGTCTAAAGTTGTTTCTTCACATACAATCAAGGCAAAATTTATGCTCTCGGTTATGTGTATCGAACTAAATTCACGTTCAATTGCACATATGAAAACAAATATGATGGTTGCTCTCAACACATATAATCTTTGACAGAAGATCAATTGACAATATAGGTTGAGCTAATGTAAATCTTCAAGTAACCCACATGGTTGTTTTGTGGTTGTTTAAGAGACAAGAAATGTATTAGGGGATGAATTATCATGGAAAGAATGGAAAGGGAAAATCCCATTGAGAGAAGAAAAGGGATCGACTTGGGAAAATGAGAAAGTGGAGCTCAACCTCTTTCAGAACACACAATAATAAATTTCTGGAGGCAAAGACACCAGACATATCATTTATATTGTTTACTCTATCTTTGCTTGTTCTCCTCTCCTACCTCTTCCCCTCTTTAATCCTTTCACCTACAAAACACAGACGTTAAAGTACACCGGCCGTGGCCGTCAGATTGTCCTTGAGATCAATGACCCAGTTTCTTTATTGTTCTTCATCTCCTTTAAACATGTTATTAAATTGTCCACATTTTGTTTTCTGGTGAGTGGTGCCTAAATCTGAGAATAGAAAACACAGAAACGGTTTTGGACATTACCCTTCGATCTCCAAATACAAGGCATATAGCTCTCCTCATAGGATCCTAACTTTTGGGCAGCTATTCCAAGGCTAGGGTTCTGCATCTTTAGCCACCAATTGTGATTAATAAACTAAGCTATTGTGTTTAACAAGTAAGCCCTATGGTTAAAGTATAATATGCTAACGAGAATGAGGATAAATATACTATTTAACCTAGTAATCTGTAAACATTGTTTGATGGGGTCTCTTTTCAGGTTTCCCTGTACCCAAGAAATCAGAATATTGGTTGGGGGGGGGGGGGGGGGGGGGGGGGGGGGGGGGAGAGACGGGGAAGACAGAATATCAGCATTGGCCATACCTATCTGGTGTGGAAGAGACTCAGGAGAGATGTACATTTTTATTTTTTGGTTGAAATGGAGAAAGCCAGAAACTACACTTCAACCTCTTGTGCAATACTATGTTGGTGTTCTTGGGGTCAAGAGTGGAGATCAAAACAAAAAATATCAAATCTGTAAAAGACTGTATAAGAGAATCTCTAACAGATCAGATGAAGACGGATAGTAATGGTATCTGATCAAATTTGAAGAAAAACTAAGCTCAAAGAGAAAATCGAATATTAGTTGTGTTAGATTAATTTTAACGAACATCGCAACTCAAATAGATTAACTAAATCCAAATGAAATTTGATATTATGAATTTATCTAATAATCTAGGGCTTGTCAACAAGACAACTACACAGTCTACACTATCTTCGTTAAAATTTTTGTTTAATTACTCGATAGAAATAACAAATAGCTGGCGTTATTGGAACAGTAATTACTCTAATTACTAGCCAATAAGTTTCACTTTCACAGTTCCTTTGTACTACCTTTTATTAAAAAGTGACTTGCAATGGTGGAATACTATAACAAGTGGGAGATGCATCTTGCTTTGGTGACAGGACCACATCACAAAACCAGTATCAGATTCAAGGCTAGACCACTTAACCACCACCAGGCTGAAAGAGTATGGAAATATGGATAACAAAAAAGAACCAATCTAGTTTTGACAAGAGACTTGAGCAACCACCATGTGGGTTTAGCCACACCTGCACATGTTGTGTTTTCTGAGAAATGTGAATCTCGGGTTACTGTACATAAATCACAAAAATGTTATTTTTCACATCCACAAGCTTCTAGTCAATGAGCCATTAAATGACACCCATGAATTTATTCATCAATTATCATCACTAAGGTGTTATAATACAAGGGTTTTGCATACAATCAAATTTTGGCATCCATGAATTTCCATACCAGCAAATCCAGCAATCCATGGTGGTTGTAGCTTTAACTTCATAAGATGTAGGTTTTCTTAGGCACTACATCAATGAAAATGAGGCAACACTGATATGAACTCTTTTGTTTGAATCTAAACAGAAATGCAGAACTAATCCCTCAAAGAAGTAGAAACAGGCCCCTACTTGAATAACCTTCTTGATGTGTCTTTGTAAGCTTTTGGTGACACATGATTATCAAGATGATAGATTCTTCATGATGGGTCTAGATACTTGTTTTCGTTTTTATCTAGCTTCAAAGAGTGGTACAACTGAAATATCACAAAGAGGCATTAAATGGAAACCTTTTATAGCCGTATGATTATCTTCTCTATTGTGGTATTTGGTTTGTTAAGATTTGGACTATCTTCCCTTCTTTAGAAATCTAAGGGAAATATTTCAGTATATTAATGTACTGATACATCAAGTAGACTAGGTTCAATAAAGAGGTAGACTAGCTCAATACAAGGGTAAACTAACTCCATGCATGTCTACCCATAAACTGTAGTCTACCTATGTATTGAACTAGTCTACTTGATGTATCGGTACATTAATGTACTGTAGACAATCCCGAAATCTAAAGTCAATGAGAGGAATTTCTATATATTTCAAGTCTTCTAAAAATCGGTTAAATTAAAAATTATTCAGCTATTTGATTACTATAATCTATTTCTGTTTCGGATGGCCAAACCATTTTCATTATAACTATTTTGAAGAGAAAATTTTAAGAAGAAAAAAAAAAAAGAGAAAAGGATTTAGGTTATTGAGATTGTATTGTGTGTGGTTTTGCAGTGTTAATTAAATGTAGTGTCTGGCTTTTGTGTGGGTTATAAAGCAAATATGCAACCGCCCAGTACATTAGTTGTTATAGCAGCCCCATAAATGTTGGTCTGTGTTTGCTTTATAAAGCTTAGGTCTTCTTTTAACATGTTATGGTATAAATGAGAAGTTACTGTCCCGCAGCCCAAGTAATTAATAGTCATCTTCAATGTGGTGAACACCGTGAACTTACTAGGAAAATGCTGCTGCTGTTCAATTATACAGATAGCCCTGTCTCCCTCAAGGAGGAATTGCACTTGAAGACAATGACACTTCGTTTTCAATTGGTTCAATAAGATCCTTCTAGTTGCACAACTCTGCTTCTCTGACCCAATAAAATTGCAACACACATGGTTCGGGTTCAGTTGCTTCTGTTTTTAGTTAAAGAACTAAGGGAACAAGTTTCTGGGTTAATGTTTGTTCATTTTCCCCTAAATGTTTACTGCTCTTGTTATTGGAGACTTTTCATTTGGGGTAAATGCCTTTGTCTTGGAGGGCATGACAGGTTGTCTTGGAGGCCATGACAGGTTTTCCTCAACCCTTTTACCTTGGAAATTTACTCTACAACTCTACTAGTCAATTTCTAGTCTGAGCAGTACTGGACCCTTCACTGGCCCGAGGTCAGATTGGCGCCATCGCAAAGCTTGAAAGTACCTGAAATCACATGGTTCATTGATGAGATACAGGGTCCTGACAACAGACCTTAGTCTAATTTACTGTTCCTAACAACCCCAGGATCCTCAGAAGGTATCTGAGAAGTTAAAGATGGAATCTTTTGTGTAGTAACTTTACACAACTTTACATCCCGTAGATATTGCAGTGTGCAGCAGTAACAATAAATATGAAAGCTCCATCAGACTAGTATTTTTGGAGTAAGGTACACCGTATAACCTTCCCATAACTCCCAATAAAATAATAAGAAGTTCTATACTACTCGAAATTACACGATGACGATATACATAATGTGCTGTAGATTCTCAGCAAAGATAAAACAGTGACTGACTGAAAATTAGATCAGAAAAAAGATTACATTATCCACCAGGTAAATTATTCAACCTGCTATGATACATTGCAATGAACTTCATAGTACAAGGTCACCTTAGGAGGGTCTAATACAGCAGAAAATCAGATACTAACTCATCTACTAAACAACCTAGTATTCCCTTCTCAATCTCTACAGCTTCCTCAAATGCTTCAATCTCAAAGTCGAGCCATCTCCCACGCTGAGTGCTCATGTCCTTGTTGACAAGGTCATCGGCCATCAATTCCCCCATATTTTTCCAAATCGAAATCTCCTTAAACAGTTCCTCAGCCAACGATTCCTTCCTCTGCGACAATGTCTCCCATCTATCCCATGCTTTCCGGCTTCCAACAACAATTTGCTTGCATCTGTTGTGCAGGCTTTCGTTTACACTGTCAAACAAGAGCTTCTGCTGGAGCTTCGGATACTCTTCTTGATAGTGTAAATTATCAAAGAGATTTGGCGAAATAGCATAGTCGGCATCACCCAATGCAAAATCTTCAATCACTAAGTCCACCTTGCTAAGTACATACTGCACATATTCTTGTTCCCAATCGTTTGATTGATTGGGAGAATGAAAACCAAATATTCTAGTCATATTTTTTCCACACACTTCCCAAGTGGAGGCCAAGTCAGATAACTCGGAAGCACCACATGGTTGGATTTCAAATGTGGAAAATAAATTGATTTGATCTTGAGCTTGAGCAAATGAACACCTCTCACTCTCACATCCTGTAAATGGAGAGCATAATACACATGTTCAGTCATTTTTCTTTCAGAAGTGCATGTATTCTTTCAAAATATTGTAACATATGCGGATCAAACAAGAACCTTCACCAAGCTCGTCTTCTCTAATTATACTATAGGCTTAATATTTCCAAAAATCTGAACTAGCAGACATTCCCAACAGTGCAATTCATGGTCTTGCACTAGAACTCTGGAGTAAATCCCACCCCATCCATTAATGCACGCATCTATATTGTGTAGAATATGAATAATCTTGTCCCTAATATGAATCTTAAAGATCTTACCCCATTTTGTCTGGTCAACTAGGTCTTTGATGCTACCTGAAACCTATCATTGGAGCATTGACAGCGAAAAAAAATACTTTTTCTTAAATACGACACTTATTTCTAAGGATGACTACTGAAAGGGAATTTATTTTTTAATTGACACTTATTTTTATGAATGTATGTACTGAAAGGTAAAATATAAAGGAAGAGTAAATCTACCATTGGCACTGCTTCGGTTATCTGTGCAGCTTCCACTCTCAAATGAGTGTTCAAAAACTGAAACTGGGTTAAGATGATAATCAAAATCCTTTCCAGTTCCACTGTTTTTGCTGCTACTGCTACACTGGTCCATCCCTTCTGGTCCCTGAAATTGTTCAACAGAACTTGATTAGCGTCTTCATGATGCAAACATGATAACTCGGCTCTTTTGATGAAAGGCATGTTCAAATTTATTGCAACTGATTGAAATAGCATATCCTTCAGCAATAACTTGTTGATCAAATGAAGATTACTAATACTAAAGCTAACTTCATCTCTAACATCTTCGCTCTGTATAGGGCATTTGAACTTTAATAGAGAACCTAGACCGGTGAAGTATGATTTCATATTTTAAAAATGCATATATGATTTTAATTTGGCAACAAAATAAATTGCTTTACGGTCTGGTTGCCAAAACTAATCCAGTCTGAATGGTCTAATATCTTGTTTAAGTGATTGCATCTGTGCAGGACCTACCCACAACACAAATATTCATCCACATGATAAATAATTTGCTCAAGTTATCAGAAGGAGTTTTAGGAACAACATTTGATTCGATCATTGTTTATTTATTACCACAACTAACTGATGTACACATTTAGTTTCTGGGTTGAAGGAAAACCACCATTTAAACATTTAGCAGAAACAATTAAGTCCCTTGAAACACCTTAAAGTCCTATGTCACTCCATCTTAAAAATACAAGGATACAGATCATGATTCAAGAACGTTAAGAATAAATCAGTAGCAGGAGAAAAATTTAAACACAAAAGAAACAAACCTGCCACTTTTGGTTTACATCAGGTGACGGAAAATCAAAGTCCGCTATGTCATCAACTTTATCTCTGAGCAAACCAAGTTCGAAATTCTTGCCTCTTGATGTGGTGCTTGCCTCACTGGAAACCAAATCTTGCAAGCTAGACGAAGAACTAGCAGAAGTCCCTTCACCAAACAGGTTATGCTGAGATGACTCAACTTTGCATGTCAATTCTTGAAGCTTTTGTTCCAAAAGAACACTCAAAGCATCACCACCAATCACATTCAACCCAGATGAAGAAAATGTAAAATGCTCTGGGTAGCTGCGCTGATCATTATTACCAAAAGAATCAATACAAAATCTGTTATTCATACTCACAACTTGGCCAGTGGACTGCAATTCAGAAATGGATTTTTTCAGGGGAGACGTGAATGTAAATGAAACAACATCCATGTCTTGTTTTCTATTATCCGTGCACAAATTGGTGTACCCCTCCATTGCAACATTACATTTTACAGACCTTTCATCCTTACCGATCAATCCATTATCAGCAGCAGTTTCTTCTAAATGAAAGTCCTGACTTGCAGACCGTATCTTCCCAGAGACATCTTTAACTGTGGAGAATGAGAAGTCCTTTCCGGTAGCAGATTCCATTGAGCCCATCTTTCTTGATCCAGTTTCAGAGTTTACAAGAACCTTATTTACAGTCCTATTTGGCCGA
This sequence comes from Rosa persica, assembly GCA_025331145.1. Taxonomy (NCBI): domain Eukaryota; kingdom Viridiplantae; phylum Streptophyta; class Magnoliopsida; order Rosales; family Rosaceae; genus Rosa; species Rosa persica. Next base: position 5,087,629 of record WFKR01000003.1, on the reverse strand, counting down.
CTAGAGCCATTAGTTGACCGCATTCTTCTAGTAGGTTGATTAGGAACCAAATTCTTTGAAGTCATTTTATCTCTGTTAGATACACAATTCTGCTTCTGGTTGTTCTGCTTGAGCACACTTCTGTTGCTGACAGCAGAAGTTCTCTTATGCACAGGTCTCTGTGTGCTTTGCCGGCTCTTGGATAACTCATTTTGTTTGACCTCATTCTGTTCCTTCTGGTTTGTGAAACTCCTACTGAAGGGAGGGGACCCTTCCTTTCTCTGAACATTGGCCTTTGCTTGCACTGCAAGCGGTACTGCTTTTCCCTTATTCCTTATATCATTGTAATTCTGTTTTTCTGAATCCACAGAAGCCTTGGGTACTGGTACATTATCTGACCCATTATAGCTCCTGTAACCAGGCCTTCCTTTCATATATTTAGCATCACTAGGTAGCTTGGGTCGTTCAGGTCTTGATACTTTAGGCACAGCTTCCATCTTCTCTTTCAAATCCCGAATTCTCAATGGAATTGAAGACGACCTCATAGATGACATTTCGCTCTTGGAAGATTCTCTAGGACTTGCCTCAATCATCTTTGCAGCTGCTTCCATTATGTAAGCCGCATTCTTTGTTGGGATGAAGCCAGGAGTCTTGATAGGTGACAAAAGCTTATGGTGAGTAACTGGAATTGACTTGGCTGATTTTGGAGGCAAGACTTCTGTTTGAAATCTCTCAATTGGCCGGTTTTGCACCCTCTGTGCCTTAGATTCTACAGGACTCCTTGAAACTGTATCCAGCTTGTTGGGCGTATTCATGTAATCCATGGCATAAAAATCACCCCACAAATTAGGATTGACCCTGTCATGACGAGGTACTCTAAGTGAGTGGGAGTCGATTGATAAGGTAGAAGATGAATCAGTAACCGTTGAAGTTGGCAATGAATCAAGACCCATTAATCTAGCAACTACCCCAGGGGCTCTACTCCCACCTCCTTCATCACTAGTCACCGACGAAGCACAATTCCAATCGCTGCTTCCTTTATTACTTGAACTTGCTCCTTTCTCATCCACCTCAACCTGGAAATATACCCATAGTATAAAAAACCAGATTCTTACCAACTATACCAAACAAAAAAAAAAAAACACAAGAGGAAGACAAAAATGAGAGGGTAGAGAATCATTTCCTACCCCATTGAGCCGTATCTGCGAGAAATTCTCCACATTCTCTTTTCCTTGCTGTGATCCTTTACAGTCAAAATGGCATTAAAGTAAGGATTATGATCAACTAAGAAACACCTACTGAACAAATATGCAAGACGCCTACCCAAACATACATGAGAAGTTGATACCTACCTGATGATTCAGGATTGCTGGAGAAGAGCTTCTTCCGAGATTTGCCATTCCAATCAAATAAATTGAAAAATCCTTTTGAACGTTTTTTCTCAACCTCCATTTTCTCATCTGCAAACCCATAAGAGTTGGTGATTTTAACTAAACAATGTTACTAAACAGAAGCCATGTTCCAATTTATACAAGAATTTGCCATGCTTCAAACCTTTAAATTGCAAAATCCGACCCAACAAAGAATGTGCAAAAGAATCGAAATAGCACAATATCAACAATCACTTATCGCAAGATCAACACTACCTACATTGCTCTGTCACAACTTAAAAGAACTCATTAACTCCTAAAGCTCCATTTTCAGAAACATATAGACAATAATGACCATTCAAAATTTGCTTACACAGTACCACATTATTGAAATCAAGAACAAATCAAATCAGAATAAACCACTACAGACATTTTCAAATGAAAAACAAGCACAAACCACAAACCATTTCAGTCAGAGTCTTACCTAAAATTCCTTCATCTGCCAAAGCCGCATTTTCCAAACTTCAAAGCTCACTCCTTTACTTCACAGAAACAGCAAATCACTCAAATCTCAAACTACCCAGAATCAGAAACCAAGATTTAAACACCTTTATTCAAAATGGGTACCCTCCAAATCAATCCAAACCACACCCAAGAACCCACATTCCCCAAAAACCCAAGTTCCTCTCTTTACTCTATTTGGGGTTAACCCTTTGCACTAAATAACAACCACAATGGGAAATGAGGAAGAAACTAAGGATCTGAAAGAGTAAAGAAAGAAAAAGAACAAGTCTTTAAAAAATGTTGGGAAGAGTCAAAGTGGGAGAACCAAACTTGCAGTGAGTGAGAGACAGAGTGACCCAAGAAAACAGTAAAGAAATAGAGAAAAGGTTTAAAATTGAAGAAGAAGAAAGGTCTGAGTTGAGTGAAGGATCGAAAATGAGAAGAAGAAAGAAACACAACACAACACAGTGGTGATGATGAGAGCTGTTGAGTGGCTGATGAGACCTGTGAAGTATCAAAGATTTCAACTTTTTTCTTTTGGGAAATATGTTTACTATTTTTGATGTACCCACCAACTTATCAGTGCCGTGCCACGTGTACCTATTCTTTTGGACGAAATTTCAGTCCCCATTTGGGGAATTGCCTTGATTGGAGTTCAAAGGGAAACTCATTCTCCCAAAAAACAAAAAAGAGTTCAAAGGGAGACTTCTTCTTCCTCCAATTTTTAATTTTAATTTTTCATGGAAAATGAGGTAAATTTTGGTTGGACATGAGCTACATGTGTAATTTTCGTGCCGAGGCATGTGCATCAATGAAACTGTCTTTTCAAGTCAAAGATTTAGAAATTGAAAAATTGGCACTCAAAAAATACAAATCGAAAAATACAAGTTCTATAAGCACGTTATAAAATTATTTTGACAAAATTAAGAGATTGACGGATATTGATAATGACGATCACTCCATGAATGTTATGCAACTTTTTTTTTTTTTTTTAACTCAAGAAATAAAATTGTAAACCACCTGTAATCATGATGGACTATATTATCATTGGAGGCATGACTAAAGCACCCATCTATGCATCCAAAAATGTATTGTACATTATTGATCTACAAACATCACACCATGAGAGTAATAAGAGATTAAAGGATAATGAAGTGGTCCAAAAAAGAAACAAAAATGGGTTTCTGTTGTAGCTCTCCTTCATCAGAGCTGTACCTTTTATCTTTTAACTCCCAGTTTTTGGATGGTGATGGGTAGCGACCTTAGGCATGTTGCCAACTTCAAAGCTTTTCTTTGCTGCTTGTTCATATTCATGCTACAGGTCCACTAAAAATTCATTATATAAAAAACCTGCAATAATTTGACAAAGAAAGAGCATTAGTTTTGCTCTGTCATGTCCAGATTTTGTGGCATCACTCACTACATATGGAAATTACGAGTGGCCTGTACTTGAATCCCTATCACATTCAGAGAGGGGGAAAGACCAAAACAAATGACTTAAGAGTGGTTGGATTTCAGAGACAATGAGTCCCACGCCAACATATTATTAGAGTTGTTAGAATGTCATGGTCTACTAGAATCTAAGGATTTCTTAATTATCATTAATACATTAACAAAACGATATTATGTTAATCACAATGGTTGCATGTGCCTTTTGTCAAAATCCCCCAGATCTTTCTGGTTTGTGGATCATACTCCTTAGATCTTAGACTTGATCAAACTGATTATGTATTTTTCCTTAACTACAAAACCGACACCGTGACAAATTGACAACACGTTTTGGTTGGCATGGCAATAAATTAGTAATTGAAGTTGCCTAAGGTCAATAGGCAAAGGCTCATGAAGAAGAACCACAAAACCTTGTTTCTGCTTATTGAAAGATTGTGGCTTGAGTTCAGCTCAGCTTCTGTAACCATAAATCCAAAATGAATTCGAATTTTGAATCTCGAGAGTAGGTGTAAATTGACATTATTTCGTCATATCAGTCATCAATTATACAGGACATAAAATTTGAACCGTTCTGAGCTAAACAAATCAGTGCTGATACAGACATTGAAAAACCTACTTGGCAAGCACATAGAATGCTACATACATGACAGGTAAAATCTGAAGATCAACATATTCTTTACCTGCATCATATGTAGACACCATGGACCAAATTAGCAAACTAATATCTGATACTCTGATGACAATGAAGTTGAAATCAGCGTCAAAAACATAACTAGGAAGTCTTGAGACAGTTATCACAAGGATTAGATCCATTTTTGCAGGCGTTTTCATCAAAAGACTCTCCAAAGTGTTTGAGCAACATTTGTCTCCGACACTGAGCCTAAATATATCAAATCAAAGAAACCAACAACATTTCCCGTCAGTATCAGTGACATAAAGAAAAAGGCCTAGAATTAATTTGGTCAATGTAAGAATACATATCGAAGTTAACACCTTTAATTCACAATACTCTTGCATTTTCTGAGCTTGAGCCATAGCTGCCTTGAAACTTTGACTTTTAAATCCTTGTCCGTTTCGCAACATACATACAACCCGACTAAAATCCTTCCTCTGGTACAGGACAATGCATGCTGAAGGAAGATCATCTCTGCCAGCCCTTCCAGATTCTTGATAGTAGCTTTCAATGGATTTGGATAGACTGTTGTGTATAACAAAACGCTAGAGAAAGGGAATAAAAGAATCATTTCAAAAGTAGGTCAAATATATGTGTGCTAAAAGCATGATTTTAAGGTGACAGAAAGTATGATGGTGCATGAGTATAGCAAGAAGCACAAATGATGTCTAAAAGTAATTTTCCAGTTTGGATGCTCCTGCCACTCTTAGAGAGAACATTTTCTTTCGTGGAATACAGATTTTGCAAATGACCAAGCAGCATTTTTAAAATATACAAAAGAGCGACAGATTAAGAAAATGCAAAGTTATGTGGACGATTAAGAAAATGCAAAGTTATGTGGACTTACAACATCTGGCTTGTCTATTCCCATCCCAAAAGCAATTGTAGCACATACAATTTGGATCTCTCCTGTGTACCATTTCTTTTGGACAGCAACTCTTTGGCGAGCTGCCATCCCGGCATGGTAATGCGCTGTCTTAATCTTAAATTTCTCATTCAAAAACTTTGAAACCTCAACGGATTCACTTTTGGAGAGGCAGTATATAATTCCACACTGGTTCTGAAAACGGCTCATCAATAGTTGCCCAAGCTGCTTTAGTGCTTCCTTTGCCTTACCAATCACTTCATATTTCAAATTGGGTCTGTCAAAGCTTCTTTCAAGGACAAGAGCATGGGGAATTTTCAAAATTTTTAGTATGTCCTGCAAAGCATCCACGGAAACATTTTTACTTCATACAAGAGATAAAAGCAAATCCACAAATCCATAATGGCAATCAGCTTACCTTACGAACTGGATGGGTTGCAGTAGCAGTCAATGCCATCACCGGAACATCTCGGAATTTCTGCTTAAGACAACCTAATCCCTTGTAATCTGGACGAAAATCATGTCCCCATTGGCTAGGAAGAATGATTGGAGAATACAAAAAGGGATTAGGGGAATGATTTTGTCAATAGATAGTTTAGTAAGAGCAGCCAATATAACATCTATTGTTCAGGAGTTTAGGACCGCCATAACAAATATTCATATCATGAACTAAGCCAAAAACCAGACATATAACTACTCTACCTCCTCTATTTTTATTGGTTTTATTGGAAATTTTTATGTAACTTCTGTTTACTATTTGTTGGAAACAAGTCAAACAACCATGTATGGCATACAATGTGAGTCAATGAACCATAAAACAGGTGTAAGGAGCAGGCTTTTCTACAAGGATGGACAACCCAGATAAAAGTATCCCGCTGATAAGCCAAACAATCACCATTGAGACCAAAACAAAGGAAATACCTTACACAGTGCGCTTCATCAACAACAAATCCTGCTAGCATCCCCTGCAATTTAGTTCAAGCACCAATTACATACATTACAAAACATACAAGTTTTCGAGAGCTACTTGCCAATAAACATGTCAACATGGTATCAATTCAATCAGTCCATAGCCTGAAAAACCTCACCTTCAAATGCAAGCATTCTAGAACCTCAAGGAAACATGAGCTTCCAGCAATTCTCTCAGGAGTCACATATAGAAGCTTGCATGACGGCTTATCTTTCCTATAAACAAGAAAATGAAAGAAATATAAGAAGGTACTCATTGAGTAACCGAGTATTGTATGTACTTTTATCTTGGCAAGACTCCAAGCGATTGAAGCAAACATAAATGTTATGTGTAATTCTTATGGTGCATATATATATTTTTTTATTTTTTAAGAAAATTGGTGGAAGAAAAGAAAGCAACATCAAAACGATATCTTAAGAACATAAAAGTACACATGCAACTCCCCAGAGTCCCAAAACAAGTTTGTCACTGGGGGATTTATATATCAATCTTGAACTGAGAAAGATTATATATCTATATAAAGGAAAATAAAAGTGACTTTTATTCAAAGAAAAGAAAAGAACCTTGCCTCAGCTCTTGGAGGACAGCTGCTGCTTGGGAAGCAGTTTGCTGAGAATTCAAAAAAGTTGCTGGTATACCAAACTTGAGGTTCAGAGTTACTATCTGATCCTGAATAAGAGAAAGCAGTGGAGAGACAACTATTGTCACACCTGGTTTCAGGGTTGCAGGAAGCTGTGCAAAACACAACAATATACATCAGTAACTTAATAACTGTTTCTAATACTGATCTACTTGAACAACTATTAGTCATTTAAGGAGCCAGTTATCAACATCCACCTTATTAGGTTACTGCAAATAAAAAATATCAAATGGATTAATTTGTAAAAAATTTCAAGATTACAAACAGATAACAAGCAAAGTCCCACAGATATAGCCATATTCTATAGGAAAAGAGAAATTACCTGGTAACATAAGCTTTTACCCCCTCCAGTAGGCATTAGGATAAAGCAATCTTGCTTTGCCATGGCTGCTTTACAAGCCTGATGCTGCAATGGTCGAAAGGTCCTATTACCAAATATTACAACATTGGCCAGCTCAGCATCATCCAGCAACTGTAGTTCTTCACAAGTAAGAGTCTTAAATTCATCCTTTGCTGTTCGAGCACACTGCTTCTTACTAGAAATTGATGGAACTGTGTCTCGACTCATGGTGCTTTCACAATCCTACAAACAAAAACAAACTACTTCAGCATTTGGCACTATTTCTTTATCTTTTTTTTTTTTTTTACACACAACACCTCAGGGGATGTACAGGCTTTCATAAGCAAGTTTATGATGGGCCTTTCATAAGGTTATTTATTTTCATTTGGGATTGTGATTAATACTTCTTGCAAACACTAACAAAAAATAATAGAAAACTGACACAACATTCAAAAAGCTGAAATCAGATTGCAAACTGATAATAAATACCAACAGAAATGAGACTAACAAGTGAAAACTAGGAAAAGCTGTTCTTACCCTTGATCTTTCCATATTCTGCGGTAAGGCAGCACTGCTCCGAACAGGACATGAAGAAGACAAGGATCCAACTGTTCTTCTTAATGGAGTTCTTAATTCAAAGTCTTCACTATCACTCGAATCCAGCACCAACAAATTTGGGTACTTTTGACGTTCAAGTGAATCATCTGGCATGTTGGTTTTGGCACTAGCATTATCATCATTACCTGCTTCATTACCATTTCCAAACATGTTATTCAATGCTCCACAAGCTTCAGACTCCATTGCTTGTAAATCATCCCATTCTTCAGTGTCTTGAACGGATTCAGCTAGTTGTGAAAGAAACTCATCACCGCAATGCTCCACAGTTATAAAATCTAGGCCATCTTCACCTAAACAGAAGACCAAAGAAAAAGATGACCAAAAAGTAATTTGGTCTAAAAACTAGTCCATTTCAATAGAAGGAAACCGATTAAAATGTTTGTTACAACATAACAACAAAGTAATTTACCACAAATCACTTACTTTTCTAAGCACATTCTACCAAAATACACACAACTCATCTTCTCAAACACACTGACATCCAGAAAAGCACCCAAAATAATGAAACCTATGTCATCTTCACCTGAACAGAAGATCAATAAGATAGCCCAACAGTACTTTAGTATAAAAAGTAAAAAATTACCCATACTATTTCCCATTTCCACCAAAAGAACACACATTGGAATCAAAAGAAGCACAAAACCAAACAAACCCATTTCGATTCCCAATCACTTCCATATAAATCCCCACTAAAAAAGCAAAACCCAGCAAAATTAAGCACACAAAATAAGCAAGTCTTTAACTTCCGTATTGAAAATCGAAATGGGTATTAGACTAGTGACGAAAATGAATACCGTAGAGATCAACCATACGATCCAAGCACTTGTTGGCCGATTCTTCATCGAACCCAAAATTAAGAGCCAAACTTAACAGTCGAGCTTTCTCCATTTCCAGATCGTGGCCGCCCATCCTTTTCCGATTTCTCAATTGCTGATTGGGAATTTTCTGGATTGCTGAGTGGGAATTGGGATTGAAAAGGGTCACTCACTCTTATCTCCCGCGCTAAATTGCTTAAATATGGCGCCAAAATGACTGTTCTTGCTTCCTAATGGGCCTCCTCTTTTCTTCAACAAAATTCATTCGGGCCGACAACTTTTCACTGCACCGCAGACGCAATAATCCTCGTGTTAACAAATAAAGGTCCCTCAAATCTGCTGGTCACGGGATGGAGCTGGGAATCGAACGCTAGACTTGGGGATTCCAGACTAGGCCGCTCGACTAACACACCACACCACGTGGTTGACAACTTGAATGGTTGAGTTCCTTTTCCTTTTTTTGTTATATTTTTTCAACCCTAAAATCTTGAATTAGAGGTAAATGCTCTTAACCTTAACTGTAGGACTACATGAGTTACAATACTATAAAAATGCTTTTGACAACATATTGGCATAAGTGTCTCAGTTGTAATGGGAAGGTACTGAGTTTGACTCAAAACCGACTGATTATTGTGTAGTTTGAAAAAGAAGAAACTTTGTTACATTGTCATCTTTAGATATTGTGATTTTCATTCTCATGGTCTTTTGGGTATTTAATGAGAAGTGAAAGAAAGTGGAAGTCTGATGATGATTGTACAAATGTGGAAGATGAGTTTGTAAAATTCACTACCTCGATCAGTATCTTTGTTAAATTTGTACCTCTATCATTATTCGATGTGTCTTATAGCGTCTGTAATTAGTTCTGTAACTAAAGTCCACAAGATCAGAGGGGATAGTGGGATTGCGTTCAGTATCTTCAATTTCGTAAAATGGTGCTCTATGCATGACCGTAAATCTAAATTTAGTAATGGGTGAATAGAAAATCACAACTTTTCCCAATTTAAAAGCTTAAACCATTGAGAAAATTGTCGAGTATTAGAATGTTAGGCGGTTGCATGATCACAAGGATTCAAATAGCTAGGACATGTTGCATATTAAACTGACTGCTAATCCATCACTACATTCAAAACTCGAGTCTACAATCTGTTGTAGTGTTTTATATAATATTCCAACATTTTATTTAGTTGTAAACTTGTAATTCAATCATACAAACCCTTACCTTAACAATAAAGAACAAAGAGAGTGATCCAATTAATTATAGAACATTTGGGGGAAGCATCTTGAGAACCAACTTGCTTTACTTACATTGCATGAAAAACTAATCATGAAAACTCTATCGTCCTTCTCATACAATTCAATTACACAAATCTTTGATCCATTGATGAATCGAAGTTTCAAAAGTTACTTACAATTTCAAGGCATTTCTTCTTGAACCAACGGTACCCTTTCTTCAACGACCTTTTCATCTTCCCTTCAGCACCGTACAACTTATATTTAGCAACCCTTCCTCTTCTTTTAATCTCTGCATCATTCCACCACAATTTGAACGGCTTATTCTTGGACCTAGGTACCTCCAGCACCTCTCTATTCGGCTCTGTCTTCCCAAACCGGCATTGATCACGCTGTTGTTGTTGTCGTCGTCTAACCCTTTCTATAAGGAAGGGAGGAGGATTAACAGAAGGAGGAGCCCATGACAAGTACTGAGAAGAATTGTACCTGTCTAAATACATTGTGCAGTAGTTTTCGCTTAATCTCCTCACGTTCACCATCTCTAGGTTCCGGCCAGCTCCCGCGTAGGAGCGGTACTGGATTTCTTCAACCATACGGGGCGGCTCTCTCCCTCTCTGTCTCTCTGGAGGTATCTCCTCCGATATGATTGAGAGAGACAGAGGCAGGAAGATGGGGGTCAGAGACTCATTGATTGCGAGCAATAATAGGGTTTTGTTTTCCTCCTTTATAATACATGAAAGGGTGGTGGAGAAGTGATTGGAGAGTCTCCTGTCTTCTGTTGAAGAGACACACAATTTTTGTTGGTGTAAGTTTGTTCTGGTTCACCGTTTTTAGTGCCATGTCACCATGGTTAAATTAGATGGTCAATTAGTTAAGTCAGTATTTAACCGTCTAGTTAAAAAAAAATGTAAAATATCAGTTTGTAATTCGAAAGAACGACATAACTTTTAGTAAAAGGAGAAACTAATTACAATGGAAAACAAAGGCATCACGGACTAGTCCTGGGGTCTTGGAATGCTAATACCTTGAAAGGAAGTATGAGAGAAGCATACAAGTTTATGAGCAACCCTATTTCCTTCACGGTGAACATGCTGAGTACAAAACGAGAGGGTAAGAAGTTCAGAAAACTTTTCAACGAGGGTAAGATGCCAAATCCACGTTAGGAAGTAGGAGGGTTTCAAAGGCAAAAGATTAAAACTCTAGTTTGATTCCTTACTTTTGGAACTTGGGAATGGCCTGGAGTCCTAAACCCTAAACCCTTGCTTAATATTTAAGTAACTAGTTCAAAAACTAGCACACAAAATGCAGGCTAGTTAAACTAAATCATCTAATAGTTAAACACTCAATTAAATGGAGATATTTACAGGTGATTACAGCCTAATGCAATGGCAAAGGGTAAATATCAACTAGACGTACAGATAACTAAATTGCTAAATGCTCCTTTGGCTGAGCTTCAGAAGGACTCCTTTCGACTTCCCTTCTTGGACTTCTTGATGTTATTCATGTCGGAAACCTATGTTTAACCCAAAAGAAGGAATGGTTAAATGGCAAAAATTAGCGAGCATAAATGTCCATTCCATTTGAAACAATAGACAGATACGGATCAGAAAAAAAGGTTCGGTATTTTCACTTACAATGCAGGATTTCCACTCGAGTTTTCCATGTCCCTCTCCATCAGCAGGCTGAGAATGACCGCGAACGTGGCCAAATATGTGAACCAGTACAGCTGCATCAAGAGCTGCATATTCCAGCTGCAACAAGAAGATTGCATTTGTTCATTTCATGATTACCAATGTGATGTACAGATCAAACAACAAAACAGCAAAAAGCTACCTGATTGGGTGTTAGAGGCCGTTGCTCCCAATTGCTGTTCCTTCTTGTCTTGTTCAAACCAACTCCAAGTATTTTCTGATGTAGTAATCACAGATAAATCGAGTCTAATCTGTAGTCATACTGAGCAGTAAAAAGAACAAGATTCCTATATATTCACGAATTCCCTTTAAAGTACCTTTGCAAGCCCGGATAGACCACCCCGAGGTTCTTTGAACACATTCTGAATGTCCAATAGCATCTGATAGTGCTTGAAACACTCTAACTCTTCATATGACTGAGCCAGCTGCCTCATATCGCATTGAAAATTATAGCCTAGAGAGAGAACATTAGTTAAAACCTAAAATAGAAAAGATACTTTGCAGATTATGAGTGATTATGTGCACTTTCGAAATACTATATATTCATACGTGTGTGTGTGTGTGTGTTCCTCTCTTTTTTTGCATAATATGTGCACTTTCAAAAAACTATATTTCAAGTGAAGCATTTGGATTTCTCATACCAAGTTTTAGGATCCTAGGAGACTGTAGAATACGAGTTAAGCTGTCATCCAGAACATCAGGCACATCTTCATATAATTTGATCAAGTCAAGTATGAAAACCATCTTATCAGAAGCAATTTGCATAATAGAAACCTGAAATTATGGAGACATAATTAACTCATTAGTACCAACTTCCACCTGAAAACAACTGCACCTGGGGTAATACTTCAGACATGTAAGATAAGACATAAGATAACCCCAATTTAAGCCGGAAAGAGACTGACCATGCCAAATTTCCTATCTTTAAGTTTATAAATCATACAAGGTGTTGAATGCAAAACGAGCAGGAGAAAGCCAGTAAACTTATAAGACTCATATTGTCTAATTATACACGATTATCTCAGCACCTTAAAAGTACATTTAAATCTATCAGAGGTTGAGAAGAACAGCCAATATGTAACTAAGAATGAGAATCAATCAGCTATGGATTACCTTGTTTGGTTTGCTACCTTTTACATAATTCGGTTTCCATTCACAATCAAGACCAACAACTTTGCACTCCTCAAAATGACAGGTTGCCTTACGCAAAGCATCAACTTCATCAACCCAAATGACACCTTCTACAACCAACTCATCCAGATGCAAATAGCGACTATGGAGAAGGCTTGGCTCAGGCACTACATCAAAGATCAAACAGAATGATATACAAGTTACAACTTGGAATGGAGAGGACCCAGCAAAAAGATACATTCTAAATTTCTATTGCCACAGATTCCTATTGTGTATTTCTTTCTAGAAGCAGCAAAACAACTAGCAGCATTAAGGGAAACACGTAGGTTTTTTTAAGACTGACACCTTCCAAATGTCCACACAAGATAAAATAATTCCACAAATAAGTGCAAGAACTAGGACTGTAATGACAAAATTTAGCTGTACCTTTGGCATTCAAGAAACCTTTAAGTGAATATCGATCACATAGTTCATCAACCTTTTCTGAGTAACCAGCTTCCATGGCTAAATAAACCTATAAAAGAATAAAAGAAACAATCAAGGGTTCAAGCATAATTATAAATAAGATATCTGTGGTTTATCTATAATATGCATATATGTACATGCAGGGAAACTTACCACAGAAAAGGCTAACATCACAGCTTTGAAGTTAGAGTTACACTAACCCCCCACCCCCTCTCTTTTTTTTTTTTTTTTTTTTTTTAATGAAAAACAACAGTTAACATATCACATAACAAAAGTGATCATGACTAGTGCCAAAAGCTACACACCAGGTATTCGAGGAGTTGTCTATTACTCTTTGTCTTTGCTTCTGCAACGTCCCAGCATCCTTTTTCTGCTAGTTTCTTTAATGAGCTGAAAGTTGATGAGTATTAATGTCAGGGAATGGGTGATGAGGAGGCACTTATTGAAGGAAAAACTAAAGAAGAAGAAAAATAGGCAAGAAATGCTAAAAAGTACCTCTCTTTATACTTGTGATAAACATCGGGGAATTCCTGTCGGAGATTGTTTTTGTGTATAATCTCGTAAGCATCCTTTAGCATGTTTCTATCAACATACTCTTGGACCAGAACACATAACATTGGCTTTCCGATGAATGTTGCCCACTTCTCTGCTGCTTTCAATTGTTGGCTTTCTATCATACCATTCATACAAAGGAGAAAAGATTCACCAGACTGGCGGATAGAGAAGTGCACCAATAGAGTAACCGCAGTCATGTATGTTTGAGACTCTATCATCTGATATATATAATCCTCAACAAATTTTGTTGCCATGCTAAAATTGCCATCATTTATTGCATTTGGGCACAAAACTTTTTCAATATTCTCTAACTGAACATCAAACACTTCAAGCATCTTCTCAACTATCCTCTCATCATGGTTGACAGAGCCCCCAACAATATCTAGAAATAACTGGGCAGCAAGGTCTTTTGCTTCAAAAGAGTCCCCCACAGAAGTTTCTTCTTTTAGGAAACGACGAAGAGCAGATATAATTAAATGACTGAACCCTTCAGAGTATAAGTCGAATATAGGCAAGACATAGAGGCACTGAATAACAAAAGTAGCTGGTCCAGGTTGGGGATCATTGCGTAGCACTAGATGGACCTGTTCTTGAAGAGCTCGGAACTTCTTAGTTGCCTTGCATGTGCCTAAAAATTCAATGAGAAACAAGTAAACACAAAAGAAGTATATCCTGAAAAGCTGAGTAAGTGAGTAGAGTAAAATTTCTTAACAAATTCTTAAACTGGTGTGGGAAGAAAAAGACAAAGAAAAAGAGTATCGTAGATTGGAAATGTTATTATAAGGAAGAACAGAAAACTTCAGTAGGATTTTGGATTAAAGTATGATACAGACTTCACTTCACAGCTCTATATAATCTAACCTCAAGAAGTGTATGATCATTCATGACAGCAAATTGCCTTCCAAAAAATTTGGAAACAGTAAGAGTGAACTTAGAATTTAATGAATACTAAAACTTCTAGATGTATCCTGACCCTGTATGCCAAGATTGGCGCGGATTCAACTCATTACCAGAAGGATGAAACTAGGCAGAACCTAGTAATTGAGTAAATGACCATCATGTGGTAACCCACTAAACATCTGGAGCATAACAAGGCCACCTTAAGAACCAAATCTTTGGTTGAGGCACAAATCAAGTCCTTATGTGTACACTTATGAACAAGTAAAGAGCCGATCCTTGAATCTAGGTGTTCAAGTGTGTTACTGTTACTGTGTTCACTCTAAGAGATAGTATCTCACTGGCAAAATATAAATCAAGTGATTGAAGGAAAAGTACCCCTACCATGAAGGTAACATTCTTTCAAGAGGTATATGAACACCAGCGGAGAGATGCGTGATAGGTCAGTAAATCCATGCTTGCAAATACTGAATGTCTGATTACATTTGCCGTTCTGGCTGTTATATGTGGCAGCCCTTTCCTCCAAACCCATCGACAGATTAAATCAGTGCCGGTCCTCAAAACTGAACCAAAAAGTAGGTTGAAACATCATGTAAATTACAAGGCATATATCAAGTACATCACTACTCCAATGTAACAGATACAATCTCGCAAGAGAAAGCCTACAACTTACTCTCTTAGTTAGTTTCGTATAGCACATCCGGTGCAAGTACAGCCAGCGGCAGTAACCAAGAAGTCAAAACTCAAAACCTGTGAGGGAAAAAACAGTTAATACACATTATGAACTACACAGTTTAATTTACTTTCTCTTAATAAAAGAGTCAAAACAAAAAAGGGTCAATGGGAAAAAGCCTGAAAAAGAAGTTAACACTGTATATACAGACAAAAGATGAACACACAAATCTTACCAGCAAGATTCCTTATATCAAAACATTATTCAACTCCAAAACATGCAAGATTCCATCACACATTTTTCTCAGCAACCAAACTTTCAAACAATTACAAATTTCTCAACAAATGAATTTGATAAAAGAAAAGGCCAGACTTATACTCCAGCCGAAAAAGTTTCCAGCTTTGACATACAAAAAAATCACACCGACAACATGAAACATATCACAATGTTTGGTTCATGATACAATCTACTATGGATTTACTCGAAATGTGTGTCAAAAGTTCCAAAATTTTCGCAACAAACCAAAACACTGCCTAAAACTCACCGGTTTTAGTTCCGTCTCCGAACTCTGGCTCTGAGCTTTGTTCAAATTGGGCCCTCAATGCTATACAAAACAGAGCTCGCAGAAACGTACCATTCTCTCTCTCTCTCTCTCTGTGAAAAGCTTCCGTCTTTGCTTTTCTTCCTAACCCAATTCTCTTCTGTACTTATATACACAGGCCAATCTATACAGGGAAATTGTGCTATTGGATAAAAAAACCAATTAAAGTATTTATTTTTTTTTCTTTTTTCTTTTTTGTTGGGTCAAATTAAAAGTGTTTATCCACAAATACAGATAAAAACGAAATTATACAGTACGGGCTGGCCCACTGGATCTTCCGGAAGTGGCAACATAAATTAAATTTTTTTTTTTTGGGCTAAACGGATCTTTATGTAGAGAAAGCTGCATGCTGCGGCGGATGCGAAGAAGGTCAAGAGGAGAAGGGCCTTTCGGACCTTGTGCAATTTCTGGGTTTTGTGAAGAACTGCGAGTGCATGATGTATCATACATGTGAGTTGTAGAACATCGACTGCGTACTATTTAAGTAAACAACGACATGCGGTTCTGGCCTTCTGCGTTGCGCATGCTTCTTCTTCGTGCATCACGGTGTGTGCTGTGTATAATAAGACAATGGAAGGCAGGCAATGGATAAGATTGTTATTCCAAGTAAAACTTCAACTCTGAATATATATACACACACACACACACATAATATATACACACACGCATAGTTGGTTTAAGATATTGCAACTACCACTAGTTTTATGCATAAGTAAATCGTAGAATGTGAGCGATTCTCTTCACTCACGATTTCCTTCATTTAAGAAATATTAACTAAAGTTAAATGACAGCACGATTTCCTTCATTTAAGAAATATTAACTAAAGTTAAATGACAGCAAAATTATATGTAACCGCTTATTTTAACTTGTGATGAATATATTATTTCTTTAACTCAAAAAAAAAAAAAAAAAAAAAAACTAAAGCATATACTCAGCGATCTTCTCACTAGAGACTCGCAATATTAAACTCAAAAGCGAGAAAAACTGCATTATATTTAGGCCACACTACTGCTCTACACGGAAGAGACATAGAAACAAAAAAAATGACGATCCTATAAACTTATTCGGACTGGAATTAGTAATAAACTCATGGACACGGTCATACTTCAATATCGACGAGTGTAAGAAGACTTGACACCAGCCTCCAAGTTTAACATAGACGGAGCTCACTCCGATCTCTATGGCCGTGTTGATCATCGAGTTTATAAAGATCAACGTTATCAATGAACTCAATCAGCAAAAATGATATCTTAATCATGTAGTGATATTATAACAAATATTGTAATATATATTTAGAACATAAAATCCCAGTTTGTGATGAAAAGCCTCTTCTAATATAGAGCAATAATTTTCTCTGCAACAATCAAAACTGGCTTTCACGTACCTAGGAAACAGAGAAAGGTGTACAAATGCATTCGTACCAAATAAACATCCTTTTCTACATTACCAGGCTTCAATTTTTGTATTAAAGCAGATTCATGATTCATTTTTTTTTTTTTTGGTTAACCAAATTCATGATTCGTTGCCTCGTCTGCAACTCCGTAGCTGCATTTAGTATTTCTTGGATGTGACTTTAGAGCTTTTAGCGACAACACTTTGAAAGCTCAGTTTTACCCCCTCATGCATATTTGCAGAAACCAACAATTTACTTGCTGCATTATTAGTACGTATACGTTAATCGATTCATAAAGCTCCTCACTTGATTCTTTCTCTTGGGTTGGAGATTTTTTATGGGACTTTTTGATACACATATCGTGTGTGTGTGTGTGTGTGTGTGTATCGTGGAGATTTTTTATGGGACTTTCTGATACACATATCGTTTAGATCCGAGGGAGAGCTAGCTAGCTATACCCTAGTTTATGAACCATCAATATTGACACGTCAAGTACGTTCAGCTACCATGCCTGACTGTATAACACAACCCAACAAGAACAAAACAATATCGATTTTGGAGAATTTTATAGTGTTTTGTTTGGTGTGATATTTGAATAAGAAGGAAGATTTGGGGTAGATCTCCATTTCTCAGATTTTTGCCTCTTCGATCTCACTGCAGTTTGGATTTCAGTGATTTTCAGTCAGTTTCTTCGCGAATATGATTCATGAAGAATAACCTATGAGGGATTTCGATGATTAGACTAGCTAGATTGCAGTGTAATCATAATGATGGTTGAATAAAGTGCTACAAAAGTACAAATGCACTTTGAAATCTAACTTGATCAATGCAAGTCTTATTTAATATGCAAGATAATCATTGTATATATGTGTCGTTTTGCGAAATGTGGTCATAAAGAAAATCACGGGATTTATGAATCCATTGTAAAAACAAAGCATGGAGGAAGCTGATGTGTGATTGTGGCGGAGGTTTAGATTTGAAGTTCCTTTTGCAGTTTAGTTCAATTGTTTCCGGTAAGGGATAATTCTTTGCAAGTATGATATTTAAAGAATGACTAGAAAAAATGAGCTTTTTCGATTATTAGACTACTGCTACTGTATAGTATTTTCCCAAAATAACTTGAGACTAAATATGTGCAATGTTCATGATATGTGTTAGCTTGCAAAACATTGTCAGAAAGAAAATCATGGGGCTACTTAATATTTTGCAATAAAAACAAAGATTTTAGGAGGTGTGATAACAGATAACCAACGCAATTAGTGGTGGAGTTTAGGATTTGATGCATGATTTGAAATTAATTCATCATTCCTGGGACAAAAATGTTCAGTTAGCCTGTCTACTCTACTCTCATCAAACTATTCACTGCTATTATCTTGTTCATGTTGTAATGCACTACCATAGTCACTATCCAGTCTATCCATATTAGTTTGTTTGTTTCACTACAAAACGATTTGCCTTATTTTAATTCTTGGAACAAGACAAATGGCACTGGATTGCTAAGTCACCAGCTAGCGACCCCTACACTACTTGCTTCTCAATCTAAATGTTAAATCCTATCATGAATTCATGATTATAACTATGAACTTGAAAAAGGACCACTCATGTGTAGGGTAAGGTTGCAACTTGGATAGATTTAAGGGATGAGAGGAAGCATGAGCCAAGTGATCGACATAATCATTGCTAACCTCAATTAATTTGGGTGAACTTCGGATTTGGGCTTCGAGCAATCCGAGTTTAAGCCTAACTAGCTCGAGTTGAACTTTGGGTTTGGCCATACTCAGTGGTGTAATAAGATTTCATAGATCCTCAAGCTAGCATTTGCATAAACTATTGGCTGGATTACCAGTCACCAAGAAGAGGCCAACCGATAATATATCGTACGTGGTGGAGACAAGCCTCTCATTATGTGTTTCAGTCAGCTTGAAACAGTGTCTTTGTGTTTTGGCCTTTTGGGTATCTTCTGTCTAGAGCTCTCACATATGCTCATTTGTCCTTACCCAGTGCCCACAATGCATTGATATAATCTCCGAGGCCAAGTTTGTTAATCTTCTATTTGTCTATCTCCGACTAGCTGTATACAATTATGTGACGAATGAGACAAAACATATAGTCGGATAAACCAAGTAACATGAGAGACAAACATAGTCACATAGTAACGGGAGAATCAAACATATAGTTATATACAATCTGCGTGATAGGAGACAATTTCTCGATCAATTTGGTGGAATGGATAGATCCATTTGACAGACTTTGCTTGTTATTCAACATGATACATATTTTCATCGGAAATATTGAAGTAACTTCGAATTAAGGACGATAAGAAGCATATGACCCATGCACAAGGATATAGCGAGACAAAACACACGTAAATGCCAAGCCAAATTGCCATTAATGACCCTACGTGCTAGCTAGTACATGATGGATCCTACATGACCAGTTAACCCCCATGTCACGTTGAGTAACCCGGTGACAAAAACTATCTGATCGTTCATCCTCACGAGTCACGACCTCACCAATTGTACAGACAAGTCCCATCCTTACAGAGGGCGACGGTCTTGAATGGGAATTTGACATAGCTTTGAAGGAGACAGGTAAGTACGGACTAGTCTTTGAACACCTCCCCTAGCCGTGGACCTAGTTTGCGTTTTTTCTTTTGGTGGAGAAACAACAGGAAACAAAAGAAAACAACCCAGAACCACAAAACGTAGATCTGGTTTTAAGGCCTTTGTTTTAGGGCATTGCTGGTGGTTCTTGTTTTATTGTCTGTTTTTTGTTTGTTTGGTTGTTTTTTTTTTTTCTGTTGTTGCTTTGTCGGCGATAAGTTCCAATCGTGTTATGATTGGAGGCAGTGGTCTGTGTGTCAGTCTATGCACATTGTGTGTCTGTTTTGCTCTAGATAGGCGACGAGTTTCTTATACGTGCAAATGGTCGTTGCACCCCAGTAGCAGAGTGAAACTAAGTGTCATTGGATGGTGTTTTCAGGTGGCATCATGATGGGAAAGTTGTGCGTATGGTAGTTATGTTTTGCTGTAATCGAGTTGCAGACCAAGTTATCTTCCCGTTGTGTCACCGCTGCGTTAAAACAGTTAAAGCAAATAGAGTCGTCAGTAGAGCGTTCTTTGCTAGTTGGTGCTTTGTTGAGTACAAACTTTTAGTAGAGACTCATGATGTTCTCTAGGTACTTATTGTAATATGGGGTTTAGGATCATTGTCTCCCCCCCTTGTATTCGACAGTTTCTTTAATCAAGACTATTAAAGCTTAAAGGCTGCCGCACCGCCTTTTTCTCAAAAAAAAAAAAAAAAAACGTAGATCTAGTTTGCTAGTTGCTACGTTTCTCTCGTTTAAAAGTTAAAGCACGCATGCTGCATCGATTCTATCTCGACAAGACATGCATTGTATGAGGTCCTTGCACTATAATTATCATCCATACCGACCATACGTACATACTGTTTCATGGCTAGGTTCCAAGAAGGCAAGAATCCAAAGCCCCAATTAAACATGTATGCACAACCCACTATTACTGAACGGCCTCAATCCCTAGGAGTTTGGACTTTGGAGCCACAATCTTTGTATAACATCAACTCAAACGCTTACACAAACGGATAAATATTTTCAAGTTTACAAATATAGCAGCAAGTCGTTGTAGTATAGTGGTAAGTATTCCCGCCTGTCACGCGGGTGACCCGGGTTCGATCCCCGGCAACGGCGGAATTTTTTTATTTGTGAACTTTTAGTTTTTAGTTTTTTTTTTTTTTTTTTTTAATGCGGACAACTTTGGTTGGTTACTTAAATCCTTACCTCTACTTATCAGAACCTAGTGAGAATCAAGTGGCAAACTCTTTTTGGGTAGCACCACTACACCATCACATGTTCTCAGCCAAGGTAGACAAATTGAGAACGGCAGCGAGCAAATGTTTGTGTCTCAAAGATTGAATACAACCGAGTATAACTGGGCAAGCAACTAGTCAACTACTTTCAGCACCAGCATCAAGATCTTGATTAAACACGCTAAATACATTTTGCAATTGCTTCCATGTATGATAGCTAATATCAACCATTGCAAAACTGAATCTTCATTCAAAACTTGTTTTATCTTTTTCTCTTCGCCTGTACATAAACTCGATCTGTTACTATCTGTAAGGGTTACAACTTTCTCTGCTAAACTTTAAAACCAAATATAAGAGTAACTATACCTCCCAATTCCCTAGCCTCTTCTTTATTTGAACTAACCACATTGCTGGGATTATACGCATATCAGCATCAAAAACGGACCCATCACCTCTGTCAACGGTTCATTAAAGCTTTTCTACCCCTTGGGCAACTATCCTTCCATGGTGTACATTCGCTATATAATGGTCATGTGATCTGCTGTCTGATTACTAAGATTTCACATTGCTAATCAGGGATGCAGGTTCAATGATCCACAGGCAGCACGGAAACTTGACTGGGCCGAATGTCATATGAACTTTTGCAAGACATCAAGCAACATCTTCTATCTGAATATCCATCATATCTGGAACACTAGAAGGAGCAACAATGAGCAGCTCTTTAAGGAATACCTGTAGACAAAATAAAAAAATAAGTTCTTTTTTAAATATATCGATGAAAGTGTAGTTAGATATGTTAAAAGAAGAAACTTACCAGTTTGAACTGTTCCAATTCTTCTCTTAGTTCATCCTCAATATCCTCAGCTAGAGGGTTTACAACATGTAAAGAGGTTTGATCTTTTACACCACAGCTTACCTGACAACAACACTGAGTTAATGATAGTATGATACAGAAAGGGACACTGGAAAAGAAATTGCTTTAGTTAAGAAGCACTAGAGATTTGGTCAGTCAATTAGCTATGGTAGCTGAAACCTTGATATAACATAGGGCTTTGCATGCATTCTGATGAAAATACAACAGCAAATGCAGAGCTTCAGACTGAGCAAGCTTATGCCAAACTAGAATGCATTGTATATAATTTCATCACGTCCAAAGGTCTCTTTGCTGCATTCATACCATTAGATGAAAGGATCCAATGGCAACAACAAACAATTTTTTTGGGCGAAAAAGTTGTATAGATATGAAAATATTGATAATTTTCTTTTGAAAGAAAGGGAGTGAAATTGGCACCCCGCATTGCATTCCCTTTCTTCATTGAAATAAGGGGATGATTTCACTCACCAAAAACAATAATACTAATCTAGCATTAATAGTACAGGATATGTTTGACCTCTGTTGTTTTATCATTAGGATTCTACAACTGCAGAGAAAAAGAAACCCTACTTTATAAGGGTCGGAAACCAGAGCAGAGAAATACCAGCTTAAAACCTTCATAGGAATTTGAGAATTCCATTTGTTGTAGTGCAACAGAAACACGGATAATTGTGCATAGATATCTGAATTTCTTTGTGATCTGAAAGTAAAATTAGATAGTATGCATAAGCAGACATAAAAGAACAAATAAATATTGTTTTCAACTACATATAGAATCGAAAGGGGGCAAAAAACACACAGGAATACAACTTTATAGTTCTGTAAGAAGCTACCTCTCTTGGA
This sequence comes from Rosa persica, assembly GCA_025331145.1. Lineage (NCBI taxonomy): Eukaryota > Viridiplantae > Streptophyta > Magnoliopsida > Rosales > Rosaceae > Rosa > Rosa persica. The sequence continues at coordinate 5,065,225 of WFKR01000003.1, read as the reverse complement.
AACTGTTGAAAGCAAGTAGGATCAAAGCTTGGTAATTGCTTCCTATGATGTCTTGCAAGTAGTGCTATCAGCTGCAGAGATTTCTATCACTATACAGAATGTACAAACCAGAACAGAGCACTTGAAGAAGCATTTGACATACCTTAACCTCCTCAGAACTGTAACCATGGAGATGCTCACCATTCTACACCAAAGATTGAGCTACTCAATGAATTAACTTGGAAATCTATACTGGTGCTGATTCTCAGTGTACATCAATTATATCATTAAAAGGAAAAAGCATTACCATGATAATACAATAAGAGTGCTTGTGGTAACCTTTTTTCCCAAGGAAAAACCCAATATTGTGAAGCAAACTTGCAGCTTCAAGATATTCAAGATCCTTGTCATCTAAGGAGGCAGCAAATTGATTATCAGCTAGGTCATCACATTTTCTTAAACCTTCAAAAATCTCCTGCAAAAGTCATCTATTCAAAACACTGGACGTTACAAAATAACTCAGTCTTCGCATGATGCAATTTTATTACTTTAACATGGACATACATCTGCTTTGGTTGTTCATTAGGCTTCACTGCATTTGAAAATCAAATCCTCAACGCAATAGAAGTGTGACATATAGCATCAGCTATGATGCAAGTGGCTCTATTCATACTTACTTGAATGAAGTAATCAGATTATTAGAGTGCATATTTCCCAAACATTAACACAGGATTAAACATATGGGATGATATCTATGATACTAAAGCTTTAGCTAGTATCTACTATTGATCACATTTATCCAAAACTACACAAGGACTTTTGAAACGAATCAAAATCACGAAATTCAATGAATACCTTTGCAATGATGGCACACTGAGCAGCAGCTTTCATCCTCTTCTTGCCATTATACCTCATCGCAAGCCGAACAATAGACGACCACCTTGCATTGGCATTCAAATCATAACCACCACTGACCTTAGCCAAACTTTCTGCAATTACACCTTCTGCCAATGCATAACCAGAAACCTCCATTTCCTCAATTCCAAGCACCTCAAATATCTCCTCCAACAACACAGCCCCAGCAACAATAAACTCAGACCGCCTTTCGAAGAACTTTTCTCTCCTAATTTTCTCTCCCTCTCCTCCATCGCACAAACTCTCAACAACACCCTTCACTTCTCCTCTACTCAACCTCCAATCCTTCCTACCATCCCCAAAAGAAGCCACATTGCTAACCTCAATCACATTGCTCTTATTCACATACCCATCAAAAACAGCCTTTTCAACTGCCTTTATAGTACCCGAGGACCCAACAACAACTTCAAAGCCACAATCTTTAATCTTCCTAACCAACCCAGATTCTTTAACAACCAACCTAATATGCTCCCTAATCTGAGCAACCTTTTCTTTATTGTTCCCAAATTTCTGGGTCAAATTCACATGCCCCAACTTCAATGAAGCCCCAAAAACAACTTTCCCCTGTTTCCCAATCACAAACTCAGTAGACCCACCTCCAATATCAACACCCAAAACCAATTTCTCATACATAGGCCAAAACTGAAGCATACCCAGATACACAAGCCTAGCTTCTTCTTCACCAGGCAACACATCAACCTCCAAGCCTATTTTCTCACCAACACATTTCAAGAACTCACCTTTATTCACAGCCTCACGCACAGCTGCAGTGGCAACACAGCGGATTTGAGCTTTGCTGATTTTGTAGGAGGTCAATGTATTCTGAAACTTCTTCAGGACCTCAATAGCAATGAGCTGAGATTGAGATGAGAGCGTAAAAGGGGTTGTGGATGATGATGTGTCACGGCCAAGAACCACAGGCTCTCTGAGATGATCAATAGTGAGGAACTTGCCATTTGGGTAGGCTCGGATTATGATCATCTTGAATGAGTTCGTGCCCATGTCAATGGCTGCAAAGAGTGTTGAAGAAGAAGAAGAAGAAGAAGAAGAAGCCATAGGTTTTGGTATGTGGGTTTTTGATTTTGTGACAGAACTCCCAACATGGGACACTAAAAGTCCTTTTCCTTATCTTGAACGCACTTTTCCAAGGCTTTGGAATTTTTTGGACATAGATAATGCGTATGCACCATACATGAATTTCAAGATCATAATCTTATTTTGGATGATTTGATTCTTTCTTTCTTTTGCATTTTTTTAGTATCACTTGATTTTTAAACACTTCACTTTTTCGATATTCCAAAAGGATCTCTCTTTTTTTAATTGCATGATTGTTGGAATATTTTAAAATCCGATTGCTTTAAGATTAAGCATATAACGGCATAATCTTTCTTTGTACTTTGCCGTATTTGCATTTAGGTGACCTGAACAAGTGTTTTAAAATGGTATAGTCAATGAAATTCTTTATGGGTCGCAGGGAAGCATATAAAATTAGAGAGGCTCTAGCTCCTGATAGGTTCCCAGAATCTTCCCGGAAACAGAGTTTCGTGGAAAAACTGTATCGCCGGAAAGTTTCGCAGAATCTGCAACCTCCCCACCGACCCAAGCCGCAATGAGGATTGACTATTGACTAAACCGCCAAAGCCCCAGTCTCACACTCAAAGTTCAAAAAGGACCCGAACTTACAGACTCTTCTACCTTTTTTAATCCAACAATACGATCAACTATGTCCACGCGGGCAGACAAAGATTGTGACATACTCGAGTTACAGGAAGCTGTAGTTGAGATTGAGTGAGAAATATTCCGATCGATGTTATTGAATGCGACTTAAAGTGCTTCTTAATTGTACATGATAACTCAGTTGCTGAATCAAGATTCACCGAGTTAAACTTTAAACTCTAAACAAAGAATTAGATTCTTTATCAATTGACTCTCATGTTGTAAACCTTTAGAGTTTCTCTAATTTTACTACTTCTACTTGACCACAGAATAATATAGATGATCTTGTACTTTTGAAAATCGTCGTTGGCTGCTCTGTTTTAGAATTTCTCCGATTAAAAATCATCGTTGGCTGCTTTGTTTTAGAATTTCTCCGATTTTACTACTCTACGTCACCACAGCATAACATGGATGATCTCTTTTTTTTTTTTTTTTTTAACATCGTCTCTGTTTTGGCCAAAAATTAACACTGTTTTTTTTATATGCACGTACTCTGAAGTATGAGCTACAATTACAAGTGCTCTTCCACTTCTCTAGATTATAGCATTTCATGGAAATTCAGATTAAACTTCAGAGAAAAAGCTCATTTCTTTTCAACTCGACAATCGTTTTCGTATCGTAACTTTAACAAACATAAACAAACGCGTTCATCATGGGATTTATTGCCTGCGCTTTCCGGTCGCCTTCATATCTATACTCTGGTACGCGTCGCGTCCACGTGGAAATGCCACTTTCTCTCTCTAAAATCTATTCACTCTCTCTTTCTCTCACTTGACTTTTTCCGTCTCGTATCTCTTGGATTATGCTCATACTACAGTTTGTGATTTGTGCTAGTGTGACGGTTCGAGTACTTTTCAATCCCGACGCGTTATTCTTTAGTTGTAAACAAAGCTTTATCAGAATCTTAAACCTGTTATTTTATTTCAATAAATGAGACAAAATCACAGACAAGCAGTCATCGATCAAACCCATAGCTCGAGTCACTTTGTTATTTCCTTGACTTTTCATGATTTGCGTGTATTTTTGTGATTACTACCGCGAAGGTTCCTTGTATCTTCTTCCTCTACTGTAAACGGTCAATCACTGGTTTCCTATAAATACCCAGAGAGTGCGTTGGTTCTCTTATTGTTGGTATCGATTCCCTTGTAGAAGAAGACTTACAAAAAAGTTGGCCTTTTGATTCACCAAAAAAAAAAAAAAAGTGGGTTTTTGATGGTACTTAAGAGGCATTTCAGGGATGTGGGGGGTGAGGAGTTTGAGTTTCCGGTACCGGAGTCGAAAAGGATACCTCTTTTTAAAAAGTGGGTGGTTTTAGTTTGAGTAAAGATTGGTGCTTTCTGTGTGGTTTGGATGGTTGAATTTGGTTTTTGATTCTGGGTTTTGTGTTCATATTTGTGCAGTGTTGCTAGGGATGTGATGAGAGATGGTCCATTGAATGAAAAAGCGTGGGAAAATTTCTTCAGAACAGTGGTAAGATTCGACAGTAATTTACATCATCATTTTTTACTTGCTGTGTAAGACGGTAAGAAAAAGGAAAAGAGAACCAAACCCCTTACATGGGTTGCTTTGTTGTCCCAGTTTCATTGACCGTGAGGTGTAAGTGTTTGATGAAACCGGCCAATGAAACTCTTGTTGACCGTTGGGTTTAGTTTAATTGGTTAAGAAGCATATACCTGACTTTTTCAAAGCTGATTTTACTTTGCAGTTCTGTTTGAAATCCTATTCTGGATGTGATATTTCACACTGATATGAATATCGAACTTCTTTGCTGTATAGGTGCGAGATGAGCTGGAAAATTTGCTTGTTCCCTACCTGAGGGGATCTTCAAGGTTAGCTCTCATTTCTTTAATGACTTTAATCCTTTACCCAATCTCCACAGTTCTTACTGAAAATGTTGGGTTCGTTGTTATTCTTATAGCAAGCCTCCACTTCAAATTGGAGGTCCATCTGGAGTAAGAGGCTTCCAGCTGCATTTCATCAACAGACTGCCATCAACGATCTTCACAGGCAGCAGGGTGGAATCAGAAGACCACGCACCTCTTCAAATTGTACTACGTGATGCTGCTACGCAGAATGTAGTCTGTTTTGGTCCCCTATCTTCAGTGAAGATTGAAGTTCTTGTTCTTAATAGCGAATTCGGCTCTGATGATCAAGAGGATTGGACCGAGCAAGAATTCAGCAATGGTCTTGTTCGAGAACGAGAAGGGAAGAGGCCATTGGTGACTGGTGAGGTGACTCTTAACCTGCGGGATGGAACGTGTGCTCTAAATGACATTGTCTTCACTGACAATTCGAGCTGGATCAGAAGCCGGAAGTTCAGACTAGGAGCTAGAGCTGTGCCGAAAAATCCTGGTGATGAAGTACGAATCAGGGAAGCTAGAAGTGAGGCTTTTGTGGTAAAAGATCACCGCGGAGAGTGTAAGTTCTAGAAAATTATATATTGATCTTTACCAATATAGAAACATCAACAATGTTTCTCCTCATTTTCTTCTCTGTGCTCTATACTAACACCATGTCACAATATGCTCATTCAGTGTACAAGAAACACTACCCTCCATCCTTGAATGATGACATATGGCGCCTGGAGAAGATAGCAAAGGACGGCACCTTCCATAACAGATTGTCCAATTGTGGAATTACTTGTGTGAAGGACTTGCTGCGGACTTTTGTGAAAGATCCATCCTTGCTACGGAGTGTAAGAGTCTCATTTGTTTCTTTTACAATATGAGCCTATAGTAGCTTGATGAATTTTGTAGTTACTTCGATTATTCATCCACTTTTCATAAAATGCAGTGTTTTCGTACGATCTCAAACAAGACTTGGGCTGTAATCTTAGAGCATGCATTGACTTGTGAGATAGATGAACATAAGCTCTATGCTTACCGTGGAGATGATGTCACCCTCGTGTTCAACATAATCTACAAGTTCATGGGAGCAATAATTGCGGGCCAATTCTGTACTCCGGATCGACTCACCCCACCTCAAAAGGTATGTTTACACATTTAAAAAATTGGTTCGGGGTTGTATAATTGCTCGTGTTATGTTGAGCAATTGATGAACTGAGTTCCATTTGCAGGTTATGGTGGACAACTTGAAGCAGCAGGCGTATAGAAATGAAGTAAATATGGTCCTCATAGATGCTTCGACTGTATTTGGCCTTTCAAGGCCTTTGCCGAGTCCACCAGCAGAGCCATTCAATAATCCAAACTCAGAGCTGCAACAATATGGTTTCCAATTCCCACAGCAAGGTATAAACTAGGCCAATATGGGTTATCTAAGCTGGTAATTCATATGTCAAATTGCATGATATGAACTTTATATGTTGTTGGTTCTCTGGTTTCGCCTTCCTATTTCGACAGTTGTTGTGGTTTTCGAACTAACTGAAATCAAATACTGTGTGCAGGCGAACAGCCAATGCAATTGGGTTTCCACCACGCATCACCTTCAACTTCATATCCTTATCAAGCAGATGGAAGCAATCAGTTCATGGTTTCTCCGGCACAAACTAGTCATCCAATGCAAGTGTTCACTCCAGGGCTACGCAACAGTTTCTCAATGGAGGAGCTCAACACATTAAACTTCAACGCAGACAGTTGGCCTCCAATTGTGCCTACTGCTCATTTAGGCACTACTGAAAACTTTTTTCCCATACAAACATCAACTTGGTCTCCATTGAACCCAAACTGGGGGGGACAAGGGAACGGATTTTGCGATACTGGCATTTCCGACTTTGTACATAACTCAGGGACTATAAAGAAACCCAAGGCATGCTGGTGCAAGCTTCGTGCCGCCATTAAGTGGTGGGTTTCGGTTAGGGCTAGAAGAATGCCAAGGCCTATGTATTTGGCCAGCTAGATCAAGAATGCCAAGGCCTGTGTATTTGGCCAGCTAGATCAGTGTTAGTGTTACTACCCAGCCTTCCTTTTTAGTTGCTATGAACCACTAGTTGTAAAGCAGTTACCTAAAGTAAAGGGGTAGGCTTTTCCTAGACGTGTTAAGATTTAGTTCCTCACTAGTCTATTTTTCCTCAGTTTTTTTCTTCTCCTTTAATGTATAAAAATGTGCAAAAAGGGGTTCCTTTGTTGTTATACATAGCTGGCCATGATGTACATAGTGGTGAATTGATCTATGTAAAAGTGGTTTCTGGAAAAGTATCTAATAATATTCAGTTTATTTGTTTCCCTAGTAGTCTCTGTAGAATGAGTACATTTTCTGTTGGTTGCACTGTAAGTTACTTGCTGCTCTTGATGTCTATGACATGATTGCACAATTTCTTATATTTGGAAACTTATTCTCAAATTGTTATTGAAACCAAAACTCTCATGATCAAGTTAAAGTTGCATTTGAATCAACTTTGTAGAACTAATATAAACCTTTAAATGATCTACAGTTAGTCTCAAACTAATACGTGTTTGTAGTCGAAGACAAACTGATTGGTCCACGAGGCATTGTTATAGTGCTAATTCATCCAATTTTTCTTGTTATTTTTACACGGTATTGAACATTGAATATCCTATCTGTTATTCTAATGATTATGACTACAAACATGTAACATTTTTTATTTGTTATCTTGTTCTTTTTACAAGGTTTTAAACATCCTATCCGTTATTTTAATGAATATGACTATGACTACGCAAGTAATATTTAATTTATTTTGTTTCACTAGTTGTCTATAGAACGAGTACATATTTTGTTAATTGCACTATAAGTTACTTGTTGGTCTTGACGTCTATGATATAATTGAACAGATTTCTTATAATTTGAGAACTCTTTCTCAATTGTTATTGAAATCAAAACCCCAATAAAATCAAGCTAAAATAGCATTCAAAGCAACTTCTTTTTCTTCTTTTTTTTTTTTTTTTTTTGAGAATGCATTCAAAGCAACTTTCTAGAACTAATATAAACCTTAAAATCATCTATAACTATAGTATTTACAAATATTCTAATTAAGAAAGCACTATCGATCGGAGACAAACTGATTGGTCCACGAAACATTATTCGACTTCTAATTCTTCCAATTTTCTTGTTTCCTTGTTCTTTTTGCACGGTGTTTGAATATCCCACCACTATTTTAATTACCGTGACCACAGCCAAACAGACGCGTAATATTCCGAGCATGTTGTTTTCAATGTTGGAAGACCTTGGGCTTGGTCGTTAGGACTTAGGACCATTCCGTTCGAAGGCCCAATGGCAAGAATCGTGATTACCGGTAACACCGGGCCCTTTTCCGCTCCCTATAAAAATATCTAGCCACCTGTCCACGTAAGCATTTGACTCGCGAATCTCTCGAAGCTTCTTTCTTCGCATCTCTGAGAAGATATTTTCTCTGCCTAAACAAAAAAACGTCACCAAACAATAACAACAGAAAAAGCCCAGACAAAACACACCGGGCCTCTCTCTCTCTCTCTCTATTCTCTCTATGGTCTCAGATTGAAGAAGCTCTCTGATTTCGATTTCCCAGTTATGGACAGAGATGGAGGATCCAACGGCGGATCTTGCTACTACTCCGTCCTCGGGATTCGCAAGGACGCCTCCTTCTCTGATATCCGCACCGCTTATCGCAAACTCGCCCTGGTATTAATTAGACGTCGTCGTTTCATCCTCTTTCTTCAATTCAATTCTGATCAATTTCCGAAATTGATTCTGATTTTGGATTTTTTTTTGGTCTTAAGAAATGGCATCCGGATAGGCGGGCCCTGAACCAGAACCCGTCGGTGGCCGGAGAAGCGAATCGGCGGTTTCAGCAAATCCAAGAAGCCTATTCGGGTAAAACCATCCATCATTACACGACGTCGTTTCTAGCCTTACCTTTGATTTTTTTTTTTTGTGGGGATTTGACTTAACGGACGGCGGTTTTGGTGGCGCAGTTCTCTCGGATCAGGGGAAGAGGTCAATGTACGACGCCGGGATCTACGACCCGCTTGAAGAAGAAGACGAAGTTCGTACCTTCTCCCTTCTCCTCATCCTGACTAGGCAAATGTTCACCGTACACAATGCGCGGTAAACACTGACTAAAACGACGTCGTTTCCATAGACGCGGTAAAAAAAAAATATCAGGCCTGATTCCGCTTTCCGTACGGTGAATGATTTGCCTTGTCGACGTCGGTTTTTTTGCCTTTATTTCATTTGACTAATTTACTTTTATGCCCTTGAATAATGTTAAATTTGTGTGAACAGGAATTTGGGGACTTCATGCAAGAGATGATTTCCATGATGAACAATGTGAAGGACGAGGTAGATATTTATTTATTTCACCTAATTTATTCCTTATTTGTTAAGGGGTGAAATGGTAATATCGGAGTGGGATATTTTTAGGGGGACAGTTTTGAAGATCTCCAGAGGATGTTTGTGGAAATGGTTGGTGGAGATGGAAGCCACGGAATGGGGTTTGACATCGGTGGTTTGGATCCAACGGCTGGGAAGAAGGCACGTGTCGGTTCGTCCAGAAGCAACTCTAACGCCGCCAAGCGCGGCACGTCGCGGTGCTAGCGCCGCCCTTCCGGATCACCGGCACTTGATGCTGTTAATTTGACGATTTAACCTCACCTGCCCCTTGTGTCCCTTTTATTTGATTTAGTGGGAATTGACTTTGTATTAAAATGGATAGAGGGTTATTTCTAGGTAACTTCAGCTTGGTTTGTAGCAATTGTGGGTGGGTTGTCACAAAAAGCTTTGCAATGTTGGTACTTTTAGCAATAAAATTTGTTTCTTTGGATTTCTTTTGCTTAATTTATATGTGATTCATAATGTTATCCTCACTATTTCTTTTAGATTAAATATGTTGAAGATACTTGTCATTCGGTGTTTAACATCAACCACCACAGATGCGTATGTCACACATCAAGAGCGTTGCGAGGAATGTTGGCACATTTTTTTTTATATTTGAAATGGTTGTCGCCCTTTATACGTAAACTATGATGGTGAAATGTTATTATATGAGCAGCTTTGTAATTGATTGGTGAGAAAGATAAGCTTTTAAAGTGTTCAAACAAACTGGTATTAAAGAAATTTAAGGCAATCAATCTAGGTTGTGGGTTTCAATGGTTGAAGCAGAGGCTTCTAGGTCTTCCAATACGTTTGTTCCTTGTAGTTGGCTGCAATGGGCTCTCTTTCTTCTTTTAGGCCATTGAGTAGTTCACTGTCAAATCCACAAAAGTTGGGTTTTCCTTAAATGGATCGTTGGGCTGAGTCACGTTTTGAAACTCGTTTCGGCCCCGCACTAATAGTCATTTTATTCATTTTTAGAGTATCATAAAACCTTTTCTAAAAGAAAATATAAAAAAATAAAAATGAGTTCCATAGAACTACTTTTACCTTTACTTTCTTATAATCTTGGTATTTTGGAGACTTTGGGCATTTTCATGATGACGGAAAATTATATTAGTGTCTAAAGAATAAGGTCCATATGTTTCTAACTTGGAAAATTTAAGTATCTTATACGGATGATGTAGGGTCAGTTTTAAATTAATCATTAATTAAAAACAATATATATATATATATATCATTCTCTGCTAGGGACCTACTTAGATTTTAAAATCTAAGAATTTCTTTGAATATAAACTCACTTTTCGATTGTATATCTACATCTCGACTGTTCAGTTTTTAGGTATATATGAGTAGATCATCTATGCAAATTTTCAATCAAATTAATAATCATTAAGGTATTGAATACTGCAATTTACAATTATGAACACGAACGGTTCAGGTTTGACAGATTCGGTTTGTTTATTGATTTAATCTAGTTCGATACCTTAACGATCATCAATTTGGCTGAAAATTTGTAGAAGTGAGCTATACATTAGGATCTAAAAAATGATCGGTCGAGATGTGGATATGCAATCGAAAAGTGAGTCTATTCAAGAAAATCCGTAGATTTTAAAATCTAAGGGAGGTTATTCATATATATATTAATGCCTCTAAAAAAAAAGATTTATTAAAGTTCAAGTTCAAAGAAAATTCATGGAGTTATGCCAAAATGAATTAGGGGATATCGATTGATCTAAGCTTGCAAAAGCCATCTTACAACTTAGATTGAGTTCATTTCCGTTTTCAACCTCCACGAAACTCCGGGGCCTAAAGTTTCATGGCCAAAATGTGATGTAACAAAGCATATAAACGTGCAGGAAAATTACACACAAAAAATGTAATCTAACTATCATAACGTAAAAAACAAACACGTGTTTAGCTAACGATTCGTTTTAGAAATATAAATTATTTGTAAAGAAATTAAATGCCTCTCGTACGAAAATTTGAAAATTCCACTGTAATCCGTCTATATACTCAGGAAGTCGGAACCTTTTCGCCATTAATTCCAATATCGGAATATGCCACGCCCTACATAGTTGTCTCTTAACTATTTACTAATTTTATCCAGAAAAAAAGAGCCTATATTCAAAACCGGACCGGTTCGGGACTTTAGACCGGGTCTGGCACAGTTGTTGGCTGATGAAAGTTCCACATCACCCCTTCTCAGACAATGTGACCGCGACAATGACAACTTTTTCCCTCATCTTCAAATTCAAACCCGGTGGCAATACCCGTAATTTCATGCCGATCCGAGTCCCAAAGTGTACCACCCTCCACTCCCACAAATGCTATAAAACCGGCCTCTATTCCCATCCCTCTCTCTCACTTCAAATACAACACCCCTCAAAATCCCGACTCTCAACGTTCCCTGCCTGCTGTGCTCTCTAAAACCCTATTCCTCACTCTCTATCTCTCTCTTTTAGGGTTTCGATTTTATATTCCGCCTCAAAGCGATGTCGTTGAGGCCGAACGCGAGGGCGGAGGTCCGCCGCAACAGGTACAAGGTGGCCGTGGACGCGGAGGAGGGGCGGCGGCGCAGGGAGGACAATATGGTGGAGATCAGGAAAAATCGTAGAGAAGAGAGCCTCCAGAAGAAGCGCCGGGAGGGGTTTCAGCCGCAGCAATTGCCGGCTAATCTTCAGTCGTCGGCGCTCGAGAAGAAGGTAATAACCTAATGCTTAATTTAGGTTTCGATTCGACGGTGACTGCTATCAGTTCTTAGATGTTGGTGTTTCTGTTCGATTTTGCTGGTTGGATTTACTGATTTAGTTGAATGTGTGCATACTTTTTGGTGAAGCTTGGGATAACTTTTTTTTACTGTGAATATGATTTTGCTTCAGTTGCTTTAGTTTGTATCGGAATCGGATTCGACTAGTTTGTATTGAAGTTCGTGGTTTCATAGGTTTGTTTAATTTGTTAAGTGAATGCCAACTTCAGAATCAATCAAACTTGTAAGGCTGCGGGTTTGCGATATATAATTCATGGGCAGGGATTGAATAGTTCTCTAGTTCGTTTCGGGGGATCTTAATTTCAGGAGTCAGGCGCTTTCTAGTTTGATTATCTAAAGATTGCTGGCTGACTTGTGTTTCAATCTCTTGGATAGTCAACCCCTTATTGAATAATGAGAAAAGCTACCCTTCCTGCCTGCTCAAATTGATGTGAATGATCGTGACAGCTCTTCAAATCCTATTCAGTCTGATTAGATATGTCACTGAAACAATCCGTTCTGTCTCTGTTTTATTTTAGGATTCCGAGAACGATGCTTCTTTTTTCGTTTTCTTTTCTTGTTCCTGTGTTGATTGCTCATTGGTGGAGATGTTTTATTAATCTTATAATCATTGTATGTCTCTCTGCAATTGCATACAAAAGTTTAATGCGACCTTTAAGAGTTGGAAGTGAAGTGAAGCTGATAGTATGTCATGCATGCAACATATTTTAATTATGCTCTTACTTCTCTTGTTGTTTCTGACTTATTTGGGATTATATACTAACAACGTTATATTTTTCAATACAGCTAGAGCACTTACCGTCCATGGTTGCTGGTGTTTGGAGTGAAGAGGGCACTCTGCAGCTCGAGGCAACTACTCAGTTTAGGAAGTTGCTATCAATTGGTCAGTGCAAGCATGTATAAGGTTGCATTTTTCTTCTTCCATTTACTGGTCTATTTAACTATTTCATTGTTTTTCTGTACACTAGAGCGCAGCCCTCCAATTGAGGAAGTTATTCAATCTGGTGTTGTTCCTCGCTTTGTGGAGTTTCTAATGAAGGAGAACTTTCATCAACTTCAGGTCAGATACCTCCCCTTCATTATGTATGTTGCCTACTTTAATGCAAATTTGTTTAGAACATTCTCATTGGCCTCAATTTTCTGCAGTTTGAGGCAGCTTGGGCTCTCACAAACATTGCGTCTGGGACGTCTGAGAACACAAAGGTGGTTATTGAACATGGTGCTGTTCCTATCTTTGTCAAATTACTGAGTTCTCCAAGTGATGATGTTCGTGAGCAGGTATGAATTGGAGAGCTAGCTTAATCCACTCCTTGTCTTGAATTTTTTGTTGTTGCTCGTCATGTATATCATTTATTACTTCTGAACTTTCAGGCTGTTTGGGCGTTGGGAAATGTTGCTGGTGATTCCCCAAAATGCCGGGATCTGGTACTTGGCAGTGGAGCTCTGATTCCATTGTTATCGCAGTTGAATGAGCATGCAAAGCTCTCTATGTTGAGAAATGCTACCTGGACATTGTCAAACTTTTGCAGGGGCAAGCCACAGCCTCCTTTTGATGAGGTCGGTGTTTTTCAGATGACTTGAAATAATCAGTCAATTGGTAACATCCTAGATGGCATTGACAGTTCTACCTGATATAATTTCTTTGCACTGAATAATATTTGCTAGGTAGTGCATTAGACATGTACTTTTATTTGATGGGTGCAAATATTGATTAGGGGTTCTATTTGTTTTCAGGTTAAGCCAGCACTTCCAGCTCTAGCTCGTCTGATTCACTCAAATGATGAAGAAGTCTTGACTGATGCGTGTTGGGCTCTTTCATACCTTTCCGATGGTACTAATGACAAAATTCAAGCTGTTATTGAGTCTGGAGTATGCCCCAGGCTTGTTGAACTTCTGCTGTGAGTGTTTTCAATTCCATGTTGGAACTTTTTGTTTTTCGGTCTTCTTGTTATCTTCTTTAAATCCTAACTTTTTCGTAATCTTTTCAGTCATCCATCTCCATCCGTACTCATCCCTGCTCTCCGCACAGTCGGAAATATTGTTACTGGTGATGATATGCAAACTCAGGTATTTGTTGCATTTGACCTTTCAGTGTCTAGTTTTCCCTTGTAGATGTTGGTGTTTTATAGATGAAAAACATATTAAGTGTTTACCCTTAATAAAACTTTTATGTGAAGCACCTGCGCTTAAAAGAAACAGACACACCGTCACACCCAAGAAAAAGAAAAACCATAGATCAGCATAATACAATGTGTGCCAACACTTTGTTCCTTTTCTTTAATTGCTTATCCATAGAGCATGGTGATCTTCTTTGTTGTTTCAGACTGTGTACCCTTTGCAAGGCATCGTCAAACCCACTCTAGCAGTTGATTTTGAATCTCAGTCTGTCTATGTGAATGATGTCTTTTGTCTTTTGATAGATCTTGTTTGGATGGTTGTAACATTAACCAAATGTTCTTTTAGAAAGGGAGGAAAAAGAACAACATTGCTAAAACTTGTGTGCTTCTACGATCCCTTTTATACTGATCCCTTTCCCAAAATTGCTCATCTATCTTCCTACTTATCACCTTCCACCTCTTGAAAGGTTCTTTAAGCACATTTGAGGAATGAATTGTTTCTGTGTATTTCTATGTATTGCTCATGACAACTGTAGGGAAATTCTTCTATGCACTGTCATTTTTTGTATCAAAGTTGACTGTTGCACTTGATTTGTTTTTGGGCTGAATGCAAATAAATAGCTGATATGAATATCTTTACATTGTGGTTACCATATACCCAAATTAAGGGTTTATATTTCCTGGATTTGGTGATAATAAGCTGTTGTTTATTTCCAGGTGATCATCCAACATCAAGCTCTTCCTTGTCTGCTGACCCTTCTGACCAACAATTATAAAAAGAGCATTAAGAAGGAAGCTTGCTGGACAATTTCAAATATCACAGCTGGAAACAAAGAGCAGATTCAGGTAACAGAGATTTCAAGTTTTTGGGAAATAATCAAGTGATTTTCATTTGTTTTTTTGTTTATATATCCTGTCATTTGGGCTGAAGTTTACAACTCTGAGTTAGTGTTTTTTGTCAACTCTGAATTTCAAGTTACTGATGATACTTTTGGAACTTAACAGGCTGTAGTCGACGCTAATATAATTGGTCCACTTGTTCAACTGCTTTCAACTGCTGAGTTTGATATAAAGAAAGAAGCTGCATGGGCTGTATCAAATGCGACATCTGGTGGTTCTCATGATCAAATAAGGTATGGAGTTTAATCTGTTAGTTTTATTCCGAAATAATATGCTACATCTTAGACTGCCAATTAACATTGTTTGTTTGGGGACAGAATTCTTGTAAATCATGGGTGTATCAAGCCATTGTGTGATCTTCTTATCTGCCCCGATCCAAGAATTGTTACAGTTTGTTTAGAAGGCCTGGAGAACATCTTGAAGGTTGGAGAAGCTGAGAAGAATTTGGGCACAACGGGAGGTGTAAATCCCTATGCTCAGTCGATTGATGATGCTGAGGGGTTAGAAAAGATTGAGAATCTACAGACTCATGACAATACTGAAATTTATGAGAAGGCAGTTAAGCTTCTTGAGACATATTGGTTGGAGGATGATGACGGTGATGAAACAATGCCACCAGGTGACGTTCCAACTGTTCCAGCTGGTGGTTTCAACTTCGGAGGAAATGGTCCTAGTGTTCCATCTGGTGGATTCAACTTCAGTTAGAGGTGATACGCTGTTTTCACACACAATATATACAGCTCTTGGTGTTTGGATCTGGAATGGTGTCATGATGTTTTGTATTTGTATGCCATCTTATCAATTGCAGAAGTTACCCTCAGTATGCACTGAAGTCCTTGAGTATGGCCAAGGCAATAGTCCAGTCCAGTCAGGTCAGGTCTGGTCAAGCGTCTTCTTATGTCGAGTCTCTTTAGGGTTGATTTTTGGGGTGGCTGGTTCAGGTGTAATGAACTACAGGTATAAACTGGGATATATTATATGAAGAACATCTGCATTCTGCAACAAGATCAAAGGCCGGAGTTTTTTTGTTTCCTTTTTGTCTTTTTCTTTTTTTTGGGCAAAGCAGATGTCGAGTCTTGTTAGTGATATGGGTATTATATGGTTCGCACAGGGTGGTTTTGGAACTCCCAAACTTGATTTAAATTTGTTCCTGAAGTCAGTCCAATGATATCTTTTCCTTTTCCATTGTATTATGTTGTGTGTTTTAAACTCTCTGCCCCTGTTCTGGTTTCATATTTGTTGGTCAAATATATTTCCAAATGCTATACGTTTATTGGTCTGTCTAAAGTCCAAAAAGGTTTTATGAGTTTCTTCTATCTGCATAGATTAAGCCATTAAGGTGTGCCGTTAATGCTAAGTTCTTTGCTTAGGTTCATTAAGATGTTGATTGATGATAAAGTGTGACAAGCCTAGATGACATAAAGTAAAATAGTAACGGGTTCGTTTTACCAATGAATTCTAGGCGTAGCTGGGTGACCTTCTCTAGTCAATGTCTATTCTAGAGATAAGACTGAGATTTGAGAGGCTAACCTTTTGATGAAAATTATGAGGTAAGATAAAGCCAATTTCGAGAAGTACCAAACTTCTTCATGATTGACCCAAAAAACCAACTTCTTCATGATTACGATTTTGTGGCTTGTTTTCAGCTCTCCCCCTTATCCAGATGGTACGTTTTGTGATCATAATTACTTCTCACAAACTTGAAACCACTAATTTGGAGAAATCGTTTGTTTATGCGCTAATTTGGCCGATTCATGATAATACGGACATGAGCCAAGTCGGAGAAATCATTCTTTCCTAATCCTAGCTTAGGCCAACTCCTTGTCTTGTAACATAACCTTGGATGGCTTTGAATAAGCATAGATCAGTTGGGTTCATTAAAAAGTGTGCTTATGATTTCTTCTCTCACTCCTTAAAACTGTGCGTTTTCGTCACCAATTATTTGAGGAGGTCCCGGAAATGCCTCACTTTTCAGGATTCACGGAAATGATACGGCAATCTGATACTGCTTTATTCTCATCCCTCTGCGGGTACTAAAAACCAAATAACCCAGTCCCGGACGAAACGTGTCCTCCCTCTTCCCTCAAACTATGGCAGGTGTACGCCACCACTGGGCAGTATGGTAATTTCATAGAAACACAAAACCCCTGCCAAAGGTGACCGTAGGGTTTTGTGCTTTTATCCCACTGACGACCTCCAGCGTTGGTGTGTGTTTTTGTGGTGCCACTTACTACTGAGACCACTGGGACCTGACCGCACTCTGTCCCTGTCAATTCTCCACTCCTCTCTCTCTCTCTCTCTCTCTCTCTCTCTCTCTCTCTCTCTCTCAGGTTTAAAAATATGATGCATGAGGAGTCCATGAAAACCCATTAGCCCAAAATCTTGATCACTCTCTGTACCTCACTCACTCACTTCCTCTCCTTTTCCTCTGAAATTTTGAGCTAGTCTGGTTTTGTGGACACCATGATGAATTTGAGGAGCAGGGTGGGTTTTGAGGCTTACTGTTTTACCTTTTCAAGTTTGGGTTTTGGGTTTGGAAAATTTTGTGATACAAATGTTTGCTTTCTGTTTTTGCTCCAAATTTTGGGTTTTGGTTCATGCATTTCTGTAATGTTTGGTTTTGAATTTGGAAAGCAGGGATCAGTGGCTCAAGAGATTGGTGAGAGGAGCTGTGTTGACTGCAAGGTGACCAGGACACCATTGTGGAGAAGTGGGCCGGCTGGTCCAAAGGTTAGTCCCACTAGAACAGCCACCACCATTTATTGGTTTGTTTGCTTGTCAATTCCTCGTGCACTTTTGGTTTTTGATTTTGGGATTTCTCTGCAATTTTGTTTCATTCATGTTATGCGCTGCTGACACCACCCCAGTTTTTTGATTTGTGTGTAAGGATTTTCAAGTTGGTTTTGTAACTTTGCTGGCTGGTTTTTCTCTCTTTTGACTTACTGTTCATGATCACATTACTGGTTTGTGGTTGATCATCTTTCTGGTTTTCTTGTGTGTACCCATTTGATGATTCTTCTTTATCAGCATCTTGCTTTGGCCTCTTTTTCAAAACCCATGTGGAGGATTCAAAAGAAGAAGAAGATCCCTTTTGGTTATAAAGTTCATGGTTTTCTTTACCCGCACCCAAAAAGGAAACCCATTTGTGAATACTAGGTCTGTTTTACCTCACAAGCAAAAACCCATTTCCAGGACTAAAGTAGTACCCATTTGGTTCGATTTGTGTGGTAAATCTTGGGAATTCAGTGGTTAATTTTGCTATCAGAGCAAAACCCATCTGAGTATTGTTTGGTATTGATGTGTCATTTCCTTTCCCCATTTATGATTGTGTGTAACGAATTGGCTTTTAAATGGTTCAGACCCTGTGCAATGCCTGCGGCATCAGGCTGAGGAAACGACTTGCCGGTCTGAACCCAGAAGACAAAGCAAACAAGGGGAAGAGAAAGAAATCCAGAACAGAAAGAACTAGGCCAACAGCCTCTGTCTCCACTAATGGCTCAACAACAAGCGCTGCTGCTGGTAAAAGCACTTCCACAACAGCCAAAAGTGCTCCTCCTCCACCTCCTCCTCCTGCTGCTGCTTGTGGCAATGCGCGTGGCAGTCGCGGCACATACTTGCTCAGGGCGGTGAGGATTGTTGCGAATAAACAGAGAGTGGTGAGAAAGTTGAGGTGGTGCTTCCAAAGGAGGAGGAGGAGGACTAATTTTAGGAGGACTGGCTTTTACTTCTTCGACAAAAATGTGGAACAAGCAGCTGTGGCGGCATTGCTAGCTCTCTCATGTGGCTCCGCTCTTGATTGAAGGAGTAACACTGTGAATTTGTGGAAGGCTTATGGAAGAGTAAATATGAAACTCTCTGACCAAAACCTTTTGAGATAGTTACTTTTTACTGATTTAGAGTAGGGAGACTATGATATTTACCCTACCCTTGTTGATGGTATTTTGGTGGGTTATTTAGTCTACAGAAGTGTTAGTATTTGGAGGAAGTAGGAAAAGGAAGGTAGTAATCTGGGGGTGTTATGGAAGTAGAAAGTAGTTGAGGAAATGGTGGGAATGACATTCCTGTATTTTGGGGGTAACCAGCGCTAATTATATATTGTATATGGTACTTTGGGAAGAATGTGAGTAATCAATGAAGATCTTATTATGTATTCTGTGTGCCAAATTTTGTTGTTTATATTTGGTGTGTCCGGCCAAGATTCATTTACGTATTTGAGGGATGTTGGGACCAATTTCAATCTGGGTAATGTGCTGTGACTAGTAAATGCCCGTTGGAAAGAAGAAGTGTTATATGTGATGAACCTAAATGCACATTCCACGCTTTTGTAGAGCAACCTAAATCACAAAGATCATTCATAACCTCTACTGGTGAAAGCCGAATGAAATTTTGGACATGCCGCGACCCCGGAATTCTGCCTTCTAGCTCCCAACGCACTGCAACTCTTTCAGTAGGAAGCGTTTTTGTATTGAGGCATATGATTAGAATAAAAGTTACTAAAAAAGCATTTCATATTCTAAATGTGTTTATGTCGATTCTAATCTATCTTAAACGGTCAAACTAGTCCTGAAAAATCAATCGGTTTTTTTTTTTTTTTAAGAACTTGGAACTTTGGAAGTATTGATTCAAAAATTCAAATACTCTTGAGTCTCACCTCTTTTGATTATTTTGCAATTGCTTTCCGGATCTGGTAGCAAAGCTGACCGGAGGTACAAATTAGGCATTACTGCATTAGTCCAATCGAAAGGCAGTGGGCCTAAACCCTAAACTTGTAAAGCAGTGGTTTTTTTTTTTTTTTTTTTGATGACCTTGTAAAGCAGTGGTTGAAGCTCTTTTCATGGTCACCTAATATTTAATCATATGGTGAGTGAAATCTTGGTGTTTGGGCAGGTACCTTTCCTCTTACAAAAGCTGTCTTAACCCCATTCTAGCTCTAGTCAAATCCCACTCTATGTCTCTATTGATTCTCAGAAAACTCAGAAAACCAAGTCCCTCTATTGTTTTTTATCCTTAATTAATTTTACCCTTATCAAATGAATAAGTTTTAATCTTGAGAGAAATTCCTGGGCTGAGATTTGTGTCGGAACTAGTGCTGTTCCTAGGTCTGGACCTGTTTTTTGGGCCTGGGCCTGGAATTGGTTGGGTTCCGGCTCATATTTTGGCCGGGGGCCCCGCAATTGCACTTTGTTTTTCTGTTTTTGTTTTGTTTTTTGTTTGTAGATTAAGTGCGATCAAGTGTGGTCGTTTTGTTAAGCTTCAATTACAAAGCACCGTTGATTGGTGATGTCGGATCACACCCGAATCTATCTCGAGTATTCACTCAGCAGGCGGTGGAGTTGACTCAGGCACATGTACCTTCTTAGGTTTAAAGATATGATCCGGTTGGTATGCCGACGGTCCTGTTCCACTTGTGTTGGCATTTTATCGGTTGAGTCTCCATGGTTGGATTGACTGTTTTTTCAGTCTCGTTGTGTGGTGGAGATTTATAGCTCCTTTTTCGTCCTATTGGACGATGGAAATTAGGTTATAAGTTGGCCAAACAGTGGCTTCTGCTCTCTAATGTTCTTTCTACTTGTAACAATTTCTTCTATACGAATGAAATGCCTTCATTGGATTAAAAAGAAAAAACTTGGAGAAAAACATTTACATGAGAGAAAAGAGTTGTAACTTGCTGGACATTGCTTTAGTTGTTCCACTACTTGGGTTAATCTCGGTTGCTTGCCGTACAATCTCAAGCAAGGTATACAAGCATCATCATATGCTTCCATGTGAATTGAGATACCACTATTGACTTGAAACATGCCATGTTCCACCACCAAAATAAGTATCAAATATTTATCACTATTTTCTTTTTCAAAGTTAACTATCTGAAAATCGTAAAAAAAAAAAATTGATATTTTTGAGTTTCATCATTTGAAATGTTCTATCAATTGTAAGAATTTAAAGGTTTAAACATGATTTGGCAGTTGTGGCATTGCTGTGACATATCAAAGTATGTCAAACTTTATCAAGATCCTTTTTCATTGAAATTCTCTTTTACCATAATTTCACTGTTGGTAGAACATAAGTTTTAGGAGCTAATCCAAGTGATCTTTTAGGTAATTTCAACTTCGGAAAATCATACAAAAAATTTAGGTTGTGATTTTTGAGTTCCGTTAGTTGCAAAATTGCTTTAAAATCATGATTTAGAAGTGGAAAAAAAAATAGTTAGAAAATCAAATGTGCAATTTTTGTCAAAGAACTGTATGCTATAATCCATAATTTTGAGTAGGAAATCATTGTTTTGAACAAATTTAATCTTTTAATTTTTCTTAGAAAATTTTTAAAACTATGGGATTGAAAAAACATATAACATCTTTCGATGTACTTAACCTCACTTGAGAATGCACAATTAACCTCGCTCGCATAGACATGAACACTGTTAAACACTGTTATGAAATAAGAAGATTCAAGTGTAGAAACGAAAGCACAAAGTATCCCTCTCTTTCCTTACTTGATATCGGTGGAAATAATAGGAATTTCAATGATACCCCTAAAAAATAAAATAAAAAGAGAAAAATAATAATTAAAATTGGTTCAAAAAATCGTGGGTGTAGTAAGGAAGGCGTTTGTTTCCCCAGTTAAAAAGAAAAGGATATAGTGCAAGTAGAGAAAGAAGGGAGCCAAAACCGGATCGAGCACGCGATCCGCAAGCTTGTGAGAACTTCCTCTCTTCCCATAACCATCAATTTCGTACCACTCTCAACTCCACACGACTCATTTTCCATTCTCTCTCTCTCACTCTTTCTATAAATTAAACACTTCATCTTTGACATTTCTGCAAATGGGCTCCGTTTTCCAATTCCAATAGTTGAATTCACCAGGCAAGTTTCTCTCTTTTTGTTGCTTTTGTTTGTGTTCTTGATACTCTTCTCTTTTCTCAATCAATGAATGTTGAAGTGGCAATGTTGTTGTTTGGTGTTGTTGATTTTGATGGAGTTTATAGTATTGCTTTTAGCTACATGTTAATGGGTTTCTGTTAGCTTCCTTTGTTTGGTTAAATGGGTTCTTCTGTTTTGCTGTGATTACAATCTGAGTTGTTGTTATTGAGCTTAAAGGTCCTACCTTTGCTTGCTTCGTTTGGAGTTTATGTGAATGACATTGGATTTTACACCTCAGTTGGTTTGTATAAGATTAATTAACTTGGATATTCTTTTAACTCAAATTTGATGAGATAGAGTTAAGAAGGTTTGAAAGTTTGAATCTTTGATCATATATACTGTGTACAATTCAAAAAACTGTGCAGCAGGTTTTCCAGAATAAAGGGAATTTTGTGTGTGTGTGTGTGTGTGTGTGTGTGTGTGTGATGTAGCTACTGTAACTGGCATTCAAATTTTGTTACGAATTTCCAAATTAAAATTCAGTTATTGGTTATTTGAGGTAAAACTGGAACCAGTTTAGATTCCATGGTGGACGTGATATAAGTGGGGTGAACTTTATAGAGCCACTACCATATGTTTGTTCATTTTTAATATCCCTGCTGTAGTTTGCATTTGATTTGAGAGACTATGCAAGGTCTGATATCAAGATCCATACTTTAACGTGGATTAGTATCCACTTATCCTTGTTTGAGTCATGCTATTTTAATTTGCTTTTCTGGTTATTGAGGTAGTAATCGGATGCTTATTGTCACTATTTTTTAAGAATATACTTCTTTTGCTTCTTTGTTTTCAGGTCAACCCGTCAAGGCATATTACTCTTTTTTTAGGTTGTGAACTTTCCTTTGATGATTATTGAGTCCAGATGAGAACCTTTTCTTTATCAAGAGTTCCCAGATGTGGACTTTATAACTTAGCTCAATTTTGGGGTGACAACTTCCACAGTTCGATTAGGACTTGTGGATACAGTTCTAGTTCTAAGCTGCATAGTTTCAAAATTTGTGCGCTTGATGGAGGAAACAGTAGGAAATGGACTAGAAGGCCTCTGACAACAAATACAGAAGGAAGAAGCAAAACTGCCCAACACAGCAATCCCAGCAAGAATAGGCATGAATTGTTGGATGTAACAGTTTCAACAAGTGCTACATTAAATATAAGTAAAATTGATGCAAGTCAATATGAAAAGATTCAACATCAGGACATTCGAGAATTGATAGCTGAGAATGAAGATTTAGCCAATCTAGTGACAGTTATCGTATTTGATATTGAGACTACTGGGTTTAGTAGAACAGATGATCGAATCATAGAGATTGCACTTCAAGATCTTCAAGGAGGTCAAAACAGTACTTTCCAGACACTGATAAACCCTGAACGTGATGTTCCATGGAATACAACCAAAATTCACGGAATTTCAACAGATATGGTCAACAAACCTGGTGTTCCAAGGTACTGTTTCCTGTCAGCACTTTTTATTGTCCAAGATTTATTTCCCTCTAGTATAGTGATCTGTTCAAGAGTATCTGAAGGCATGGGTCTTGGGTTATCTGCTGCTTGAGAATTGATTATCCAAAAGTTACATATTATGTGATCAATGTGCATTTTTTACTATAACCATAGGCTAGGTCTCTGATAGCTGAGAGCAACAAGACTATAACAAGAAAGGGACAATATCAATGGATTTCTTGGTCTGTGCATTGTGCGTGCACATGAATCACGTACTTATTTGGTTCTGTAGTAAAAGCAAGCCCGTGCATCATTTTACCTTTCACTGTAAAGAACATCAGATATGCTTTTGAGTGAACTCAGGAGGTAGCATCCCTTGAAAGAGGGGTGGCAGGGTGCTATTGTGGCGGTGGTCCAATCCCAGCCATCCATGGGCGTCTCTCCCCATGTGGAATCACCTGTACTCAACTGGATGGCTGGGATCCTCCAAGACCGTGCATATCACGCTTCTGTATATTACAGCCATAGTAGAGCCAACTTTACTATGCACAAAGCATTATCTGTTTTGCCCAATCAATCTGAGAAAGCTGTGCACTAATGTAACTAGCATTTATATTGCTTGCCAACAATTGCAGAAATGCCTACTTACGGATTTCCTGCTTTGAAAATCATGCAGGATGAAGGAACTTATACCAATCTTACTCAGCTATATCAAAAGCCGACAAAAGCCAGGCGGTTATGTAATGTTGGTTGCTCACAATGGTCGTAGTTTTGATGTGCCCTTTCTCCGTAGTGAATTCTGTCGTTGCGGCGTAGAGTTTCCTTCAAACTGGCTGTTCGCGGACAGCCTTATTATGGCACGGAAAGCAATGAAGTCTACAGGTCTGTTTGTAGGTGTGTGTGTATGTGTACTTATGCTCATGCTTGGCATGTATTTGTCGTCAATGGGATACTAAAGCCTTCATGTTTACCCTGTGCAGGATCAGAAGCTTCTTCTAAATCATTAAAATTGCAAGACCTTCGTGCGCACCTTGGGATCCCATTGGTTGGTTCAGCTCACAGAGCCATGTCAGATGTGGTGGTATTGTCAAAAGTGTTTCCAATATTAACTTGTATTCTGAAACAGACACTTGCCAACGTCGTCGTTGAACAATCTTTCTTACTCTCAGACATCGACAATCCAAAGAAGAAGAAGAGTTCTAGGTAGATACGCCCCTGCTTGGTGCTAACATAGTTTCTTTGCAGCCTGTTATCAAACGATCTAGTGGCAGAATAATATGGGATGCCTCTCGAAGAGTTTGAGATTAGAATTCAAGATTCTTTGAGGATGTCAATGACTCCAGTTAGGATAGGGCTGAAAAAGAAAAATGTTTTACCATTGTAATTGTAATACATTCTTATAGATAGTCATTTATTCAGTCATCACAATAATCTGGTGTATGCCTGTGTTGGATGGGATTTACAATGACAGAATGATAAAGGACTGCAGCCAGAATCTGTGGATGGACGCTTGTTTCTGTAATTTAGTAACTCAAACCGACTCGAAAATTCGAAATCGAAAAAATTGATTTTGTTGCTATTTGAAAATAAAAATAGACATTTCGCCAACTTTTTCTTTCCTTTTCAATATCAATTTTTTTTTTCCTTTCTCAAACATGTTTGTTTAGGAAAATTTTATACGATGCCTCAACACATCTAGAACAATGAAGATCAGTTCTATGCAGTGGTACGCTAGTTTGACAATCATGCAATTTCCACAACTATGAAGCTGAAGTTTAAATTCCTGAAACTTGATTTGCAGGCCTACAATAATTTCCATAGCTATTGTCTATCAACTGCTGATGTATACACGAGATAAGCCACATCACATAATGTTGAAGAAGTTAGGGCCTCAAATTGAAGTATTGAAGTTTTATTTGAATCAGTAAAGTAACTATGAAACAAATAAAAGCCCCTCATCTTACTCATATGGTGCTGGGAATGAAAGCACCAAAATCCGGACAAATGAAATCAAAAGAATCAACATGGATCGATTGGCAAACACCCTTCCTCAAGTAACAACATACAATATGTGCTCTATACAATTTCCAGGGCATTCATTCCACAACCAATCACTACCCTCCCCCTCCCTCTGTTCAATAATACCCAGAAATATTGAGGATACAACAAAATAATCACTTTTATGTAGTATATCTACCTAGGGCACGCCAAAACTCCTCATGTCTTCTGCTAGGGAGAGTATCTCTTCTCGTGTTGAAGCCTTTCAAGGAAGGGTTATGACAATCAGAATGTAACCAAAATCTGGAACCGACTGTCCTCTCAGATCAAAAAAGTATCTCCTTGAGGACTAGGAGGACCAACATGACAGCGCACATGATTACAAGTACTGTAGCGCACATCACCATTCCTCCTTGTTTCTGTGTTCTCTCGGCCTGTAAACCCATATTTCCATTAGGTCAAACAAAACGACAAAGATGCTAAAACAACTTACAGCTGAAGTACAATGATTGACAAAAGATGGAGAAGGTGGTGACCTTTTGCAATTGCTTGAGGCCATCCTCAACTGTACTTGCAACATTCTGAATGTTGTAGTCTATCCTATCAACAATAGTTCCCTGTTTGAAGAAAGTTATTTAGTAAGAGACTGAATATTAGTTATTTAGTAAGAGACTGAATATTCCTTGAATTTCAAGTGCTGACAAGAGATTGGTGTTAACCTGGTCTATCACTAGAACTGACAGATCCTTCATAATCTGGGCAAGCTCATTCACAGATTCCACAACCTGTTGGAAAGGGGAAAGGTATCAGTTAGTAGTGAAAAAAAAGGCAGGACAAGTACAGTGCAATAACAACGTTCCATGTACAAATAACATTCACTTGCCTGATGAATCTCTCTTTCCCTTTCTGCTGTGAATGCTTCATGTTTCTTAATCTGGGCCGTCTCACGCTCATGAAACATCTGAGAGCATTTTTACTTTTATCAAGAACCATTCAACCAAGGTTAAAGTGTTAAAGAAAGTATTAAAACATTGATTTCCAGATCCATGCTTCTTCTTCTCTCTCTTTTTACTTTTTATTTTTTTTACTTTTCCAATTAGATATTTGGTTCTTCATACTATTCATGATTGACAAGAGCTTAAATAATTACAAATGAGAGAAACCATACTATTTCATCCAAATCATCACCATCCATTCTTGATCTACTTCCATTTAGGTTCATCTCAAGGTCGTCCCCATCTTGACCCTACATACACCAACAGTTAATGAGTGATCAATACCCAGTCAAGTAGACCTCCTCATGTAGTAAATGAATAAACCTTATGCAGAGTGCCAAAAGAATATGGCAATATAACATATGACATATGAAGCCAGATTAACTATATACAAACTTGAATGGTCAAAAAGGTCAAATTTCTTCACAAACCTCTTTTTGCTGTTTGAGGCGTTTCAAATAATTTGATTGTTTCTTACGAAGCTCATTAGAGAGGCTCTGAAGGTCCGTAGCAAGAGATACCTGCAAAACAAACAATCAGACAATAGCACTATTCTTTGAGATAAGTTCATTTATATCAAAGGCCAGAATGCAAAACTCTGGAATAAACCCATCTTAAGAAATTCTACAACTAGTTTCCTAATGATCATTCATTTCTTTCTCCTTAACATTGGCGAAGGTGTTCAAGTAAAATCTGCCAGATGCCAGCCTGGCTATTTTCTCACCACTGCCAACAAAGTGAAGAAGAAAGAAAGAAGAGATGCCCGCATTCTCATTTCTGGAAACCATCAGTTAGCGATGAGGATTTGGAAATACAAGGAATTGGTGATAATCTAAAATGTGGCTCGTACACACTTATGTTAAAAAACATGGTATCATGTCCAGCAACAAGAGGGGAGAAAAAGAAACAAATGACTTGTGACAAGTCTTAAAAATCGAGAATCAAAAACAGAAAGCTAAGGAAAACCAAGTGTTGTTGTGCAATAGAGCTAATAAATTACATTTTGTAATGCCAAAAGTATCTAATGGGTATTGAGTCATACCTGCACGTTCTTTCTAACATTTGAATCTTCTGAAGGCCCAGCTGCAGCAAGTCTTTGTAGTCTCTTCTGAGATTTCGTTATTAATCCAGTAATCTCTTGTGTAAGACTCTCAATCAAGTGTTGATCTTCTTTACCATCTCCAAATGATGGCATTAAAGCCTTTGCATGAGCCTTGGACAGCTCAGACATTTTTACCCGTGCCCGCTGCACATTTACTGCTATTTCTTCAGATACATCCACCCATGCTGGCGGTAGACCAACAGTAATTGCACCCTTACTGCAGCCAAAAGAAATAAAACACACCATCATACATCTACAACCAAAACACAAATATTGCATATTTGCACCCATTGATTGCTATTATGTGCACAGAATTTAGGGGGAATAAAAAGGGTAATGTCCCCCACTATCGACATATCACTCCTTATTCAAAATAAATTATAAGGCTTTCCATAGACTTCACAGAAAAGCAGGATCCTAAGCCATTTCAACAGCTCATATTGCTAACTTGTTGAAACTAACTCAAATCACAACAATGATTTCCAACCAATGATCCCCGTAAACGTCAACTCATCAAATCCTAAAGTCTCTAGTTACAAATCACTTCTAACTTCATTTGTACCTTAAAGATCATTCCTTGAGCATTCAAACAACCAATGCCGAAATGTTAAGAACTCTGATCTAACAATCCAGCCTTCAATTCCTATCTAAATGATATAACTCAACGTCACCTAATCTGCATTCAGTTCATTCAGTTCAAGTAAACCATGCATTCCACACTTCCAATTCAAAATCCCTAAACTTCAATTCAACTGAATTACACAACTTCAATTTGATTAATTCAAATACAGAGATAGAGATAGAGATAGAGACCTTGAATTACCGGGATCTTCAGTACTGAGCGGAGCATAGGATCGATTCTTATGCATAAGCGAAGACAATTCGATGACCGGACCTCCGGCGCCGGAGCTGGTGGATGCCGAGGCGGAGGAGCTGACCGGAGAGCGGACGGTCTTCAACGCATCCCGGTACTTTCTGTAAAGCAAAGTCCGATTCCTCGTCGCCATGGACGGAAAGCTGTGATTCAGATTCGGACTTAAAAAGCTGTAGATCGACTGGAGAAGCTAGCTCCGGTCATGAACCGGAGGAGGGGGAAGGTCACGTGATCGGAGATCCGGGGAAGAAGGGGGGGGGTTGCAGCGACGGTGACGGCGAGTCACGTGCCCCGGCGAATTTGGAATGGTGGTCTAAATGTGAAGGATGGTGATTGTTATGGAGGACAAGGTTTTGGTCAGTTGGTTACATTCGGCGGGTTCAAGTAAATGAGGGCCAATTACTAATAAACCCATAATTTTGGGGTCATTTTGTTAATTTATTGTATTTCTTGGGGAAGAATTATATTACAAATACTACCCCAGTAATTTTTCTTCTTCTCTGAAAATGAGATCAAAGACTTGAAAGTTATGTTAAATTCGGGCTTCCCTAAATTCAATTAAAATTTGAAATTGTACTATTAGTGAAACTCATTTTCTTATGATTCTAAACATGTTAATTTTTTCTTTGGTTAATCATATTACATAGGGTCGAAATTTTGATGTAGACTAAATTTAACTATTTATGGGCTAAATCTCATTTATTATGTGGGAGTAGCTAACATGCTTCAATTAGTATTTCAACTTTTAATCTCAATCTTGCTATAAAGGTAACATAGATGTTGAAACTCTTATTATGAGATAGGTGGAGGCCGACCAGGATAGTTAGTTTAAACCTCGAGTGTAAGCATATCATTTCTACTTACATGAGGATCAGACTTTAACAAGTTGAGACAGTTATAAACTCTTTCATTTATTACTGTCAAGTATCAGGTTTTACCAATAAAATTCACATTTCAGCTTACATAATACCTAAAATATAAAATAAGAACGACTTTAAAGTTTTAAAGATATGTTTTTCTATAAACCCCGCACTCTTAACTCATACAACTTCTAAAATACATCTCATTGCCACTTTAAAAGACCATCTTAGACTATTGATATGGGCAACATTTTAATAGGGAATCAGTCTTGGGTGCCAAAACAATGGACCGAGTATTTGATTTTTGCCGATGTTTGTTCCTTTGTTTGGTACGAGTATTCAACTAGATTGTTTTTTTTCCTTCCTCTTTAAATTAAAAACCGAGACCCTAAAAAGGTAAAAGCACCTTGTTCCATCGGTTGTTAAAAGTAACATTCCCATATTAGCCCCCGCACGCGCCAAATCGAGGTCTGTTAAGCTCATCACTGTCACACACAGCTGACAGTCAGACAGAAATAA
This sequence comes from Rosa persica, assembly GCA_025331145.1. Taxonomy (NCBI): domain Eukaryota; kingdom Viridiplantae; phylum Streptophyta; class Magnoliopsida; order Rosales; family Rosaceae; genus Rosa; species Rosa persica. The sequence continues at coordinate 5,035,859 of WFKR01000003.1, read as the reverse complement.
CAGACAAAGAGGAAAAGAGCTGTAAAATTCCCATTTGTCACATTCACCGCACATTTCTTCTTCCTCCCAACTCATCTCAAACTCCTAAATTACCCAAATACGCAAACCCATTTCGTTGGAAATTTAATAGCTCCTTTCCTCAGCCAACACCACCGCCTTCATCGTCGTAGTCGGTTTCTCAAACTTAAAAAGCCTCCGCCTTTATCCCCAAATTCAATTTTCCTTTTTTTGGCTTTCTGAATCTGTGAGATCGGAGCCACGCGATTGAAAGAAAACAGAAATTAAACTCATAAAGACCGAGACTCGAATCATGGACGGTGATTCATGGAGCGCTCGTCTTTCCACCGCCTCAAAGCGTTACCAATCCGCTCTTCAATCTCGATCTGGTTAGCCCCTCTTCCATTTTTGTTTCGATTTTGTTTTAAATTTTTCATCTTTTTGATTGGCTTTGGTCTAATGCTTGTTTGTAGCCGATGAAATGCTTGTTTGTTTGTTTAATGGAATTAGAGAAAGTTTGGGTGTTAAATTGTTAGTGTGGAATGTATATGAATGTAAGGGAGAAAAGTTTGAAGCTTGATTATATTTTTCCGCAGAAAAAGCGTCAATTTTTATCACTTCCCAGCTGTTTATGACCTATGAAAATATATTTAGTGATAATAAGTTAATAACCCTTCACTAGATTGAGCTTCTTATTAGTTTTTTTAGTGGCCAATCACTGGATTGAGCTGAATTCAACTACGTGGTTTCAGTTGTGTTGTTCTTCAGTTCTCGACTATGTTAGATACAATGAGTGAATGAGGAATTGTTTTAGCATTGAGGTGTTCTTTGGTCCCTTGTTCCTATGGTATCTGAATCTTGGGTCTGTCTACTAAAATATGGTTTTGTGCAAATGCAGATATGTTCATGGGATTTGAAGAAATCGATGGCGATGACGATATAAGGGAGGAGTTTCCATGCCCGTTTTGCTCAGAATACTATGATATTGTAGGATTGTGCTGTCACATAGATGAAGAGCACCCGGTGGAGGCAAAGAATGGGGTAGGACTCTCTTTTCTTATCCATCGAGAATAGCTAGTCTTGATATATTGACCAAAACTTCCTTTGGTGCACACACATTAGAATTATAATGTCACTGATGATTAAGTTCACCTTTTCTTAGGTATCTAGTGAGTAGTAAATGATTTTTCATAAAAAAAAAAAAATTATGTTCAACTCCAGGCATCAATTTAGTAGAAGGAAACTGTTTAATACAACCTTTCTTAACTGTAGTTACAAAATCCTTCAATATCTGCTAGCTTTCAGATGAATGGGAGGGATATAGCTTGTTATCCCAGCTTCTAAATGGTTGATTTTAGCCCTTGAAGAATTTATATAGTTTAAATGTTCGATGCTATATTACTTGCTTCATTTGGTATTGGAGTTCCTCTTATGTTTATAGTGGTGAGAATCACAACGAGACTTCGGTCTTGGTTCTGAAGGATAAATTCTTTGGATATGCAGCATATTATATACTATGAGTTTCCAAAACCATAGTTGATGTGAACTTACATATAATCTGACCCACAAATGAGCTTTATACTGATTGTTCGATAGGTTTGTGCTGGAAATGAGAGGCAAAAGGGAATTTTCCCCTCCTGAGATCAGGGTGTAGTGATCTGGTGGGCAAAAATTTGAAAATTAGATAACTAATTTTGTTGTGCTAGGTGAAGTTGCTAAGTAATGTAGTTGTGACATAATACATATTTTCTTTTTTCCTTTCCCATGAGGATGGTTCTTTTTCAAGCTTAAGTTTACTGAAGGTGAACACTTTTTATTGCAGGTGTGCCCAGTTTGTTCATTGAGGGTGGGGATTGATATGGTTGCACACATTACCCTACAACATGGAAATATATTCAAGATATCCTTCTCTTTTTAGTTATTGTGTGTCGCAGATTTTTTTCTGTTAATTTTTCCTGCCATAGTCAACTTTGTGGTTCAATGCAAATTTTTTGGGTGTTCCACCCTTTTTAGATGCTTTCTGATATGAGTGATATCTCGTTTTGTCAAAATGAACTTTGTGCTTCACTGCATGTTTTTAAGTATTCCATTTGTCATCTGTTTGCAAATATATTTTCTCTATGGAGTCTGACAGATATGATAAATGGTTTAAAGTAGAATTTTTTCATTTATTCTCTAGAACTGTCTCCACTAATCCCCGTAACTGAATCACGTTTCTTCCCTAATTGTGAACACCTTCCAGAAATTCGAGTTGGAGACTCAAAACTTGTAGATCATTCATATAGGTCAATTGATTTGCCTTAGTGATGATTGCTTCAAGTTAAATTAGGACGTTCTCTTCTTGGTTTTCATCATATGGCTAAGATTTGCTGCAATACTGATCAAGTGAAGATTTGACCCAATGCTCTGAATTCCTTAACTATTGATTACATGCAGCGCAAGAGGAAAACACGGAAAGGTGGAGCTCATTCAACACTGTCATTGTTGAGGAAAGAGCTGCGGGAAGGAAACTTGCAGTCTCTTTTTGGGGGCTCTTCCTGTTTACTTTCCTCATCCAATGTAGCAGCTGATCCATTGTTGTCATCATTTATTTTACCCATGGCTGATGATTTTGTCAGTGTTCAGCCTCACTTTTCAACAGAAACAAGCTTAGCCAAGAAAAGCACAGAGAAAGTATTAGAACGGTATGTTATGAAATCTTCAACTGCTTTTGATGTACACCTAAAACTTAATTCGCAACTGGCCTGAATTCGGACCTTCTAACCCAAGGACTAGCTGGATGCCTCAGCCAATTATTTTTCTTTTTGTTCAATCTGTCTTTTCTCTGTGAAAAGTGAAAAGTATAGAGAGAGATTGTTTTTCTTTTGGTTCATATGGAAGCGTGCATTCACACAAACAAACAGTGTGCATAGGTTTTAGGTTCTGTGCTTGAAATCACTTTAAGGGGCAGTCAACACAAACTCTGGTTGTGTTCATTCTTCATATCTTTTAGGTGCCCTATGCTTATACCATGCTTAATCATTATCTTTCTTTTTGGCAAACTATATATGTTTGACTTTCATGTTTGAATGGATGATTAAGCTCAATACCATTAGGATTGTTGCACATGCATATTGTGTTCGGTTGATTTTTCTCCCAGTATGCTTGAGTTTGTTGTTGGTCTTTTTCATTTTACCATTGAAGTTCTTAGGTCTGACACTTACTATTTGTTGTCCAGACATGTGAAGTCACCTCCTTTGTCTGTCAAGGATAAGGAAGAGAAAGCAAAAAGATGTGAATTTGTTCAGGGGCTGTTGTTGTCCACCATCCCTGATGACAGGTTATGAAGTTTCCACAGGATGCCGCAGGAGTCGAGTTTTACAACCAAGAGCCCCCGCCTTCTGTTCGTTGTTTGTAGCAAGTATGTCAATGTATGAAACACAGTGTGTGTCGAATAAGCTGTAGGAGAGTGTTGAGTGTAATTATGTGGCATGTTAACTTTAGTTTATAGGCCTGAACAAAGCTTGATACCACTTATTTTCAGGTCGTTATTAAGTTTAAAGGAAGAAAAAAAGTAATTTCTCTTTTCATTATTTCTTCCCCTCGAACCCCTTCTTGCATACAGGTTCCAAGTGTGTTGCTTGCTTGAAGGAATGGAAATGATTCCATTCTTTGAGTGAAAACGAACGTGGATTCCATTTTGTTGTTTGGTTATATCATCAGAAACAAAAGCTAGTGCAGAACTATAAGAATTAATAGGATTTGGTGTATGTTGTGCGAGTGGTGCGGACATTAGTGGTGAAACTTGGTGCTAGTTGTTAGGTCACAGACCAACCATCTCCACTACCTATCAACGAGAAAACAAAAGGCCCTTTTAAACTTATATTAGGGATGGTGGTTGGTCCAGTTGAAGAAACAGGACATCTTGACCAAACAATTTAAAGCAAAATAATTGAGAGCAACTGGCACTGAATTATTTGAATAATGCTATCTAAACAATTGGATTGAATATGAATGGAGTCGTTTGGAGTTAAATCTATAAACAAGTTAAAAGAAACCGTTTTCTAAATTCCTAACAAAATGGGGAGGGGCAAAAGCACACCCTTGCCAGTTGCCACATCAATACCTAAAGAGCTAATCTCAACCACGGCGGTAGTTTGTACTCCATGACCTTCTTTACCACGTCCTCAACGAACTGTGCAAAACAAGATGAACAGCAACCTCTCATCAGACTTGTCTTTCCCGCCATTAATTCAATGTGAGGGCAGGGTGACGAAGGCGGCACGGGAACTACCTCACTGCCTGTGTGCTCCAGTTCACATGCAGCTAGGACAGTGTGCATAGCACTCCTTGCGATCTCCTGGAAAGTAGTAGTAGTTTGGCCTGAAACACAAGAATACCAGTTTAAGGTTTTGAAACCATCACAGGCACTTCAGGCTGTCTAGCATGCAAGAATCATAAGAATAAACGGCAGGATTCAGACAAAGGCAATGTAGAAATGTCTGTCTGAACCAAACCGATATAGCTCAAGAGTTCAAAACTGGACTAGGTGATGTTACATAGCAGTTGAAAGCTCCACATACCTAACTCCCTATCTCGGGATAAGTTTTTTAAGTGGCTTATGACCAATGATTGCAGTTGTTCCTTTGCTCTGTGAAAATCACTCGGTCCCATAACTGTATTGGGGGACACACCACCATCCGATATACTGCTGAAGTGAGGGGGACCTGATATTGTATTCTCTGTAAGTCCCGGCCATAATGTTCCATTGCTAGGTCTATCAGCAGAAGTTGTAGTTGGATCCTGGACTACTTGCCTTCTCTGATGGCTTGATGTTGACAAAAAGATATCATTATCCTGCACTTGTAGTGAGGGGTTTTCTTGTGATCTCTCCTCAAAGAATGTGTGAAAAGACCTGTCCATTCCGTCTGTCCTTGTATGCTGAACTATTGTTTCCCTCCCCTGAGCAGTTGGAGCATTTAAGACATCAGTACTCAAATTAGCAGATGAATTCCTCTCATTTCTACTGGCCAAATAACTCATTCTATTAGCAGTAATCAATTGCTGAATATGACGGTGCATTAAACGTCTTCCTGACAGAGTTGGTGCCCCTGCCCCAGATCCCGGGGAAGCTACTTGAAAACCTCCGACATGAAACCAAGGGGAGGAAGAGTTCCCAAATCCTTGAGTAATATAGGATCGAGGAGAGGACACTGAATTAAGGTCTATCTCTAAACCTTCACCAAAACTTACAGCGGGTGATTGTCTATTAGGCAAGATGTTGTTTGTAGTTCTCTGCTCAGTTAACCAACCTTGAACCTGGGAACTTGAGGATCCCAGTGCAACAGGTCGACAACCATCACAGTACCAATTACCATCGGGTACTTCCCGCCCAAGACCAACACAATAGGTGTGAGCAGGTGAATCACACACATCACACAGTAGCATGAGCCCATCATCTCCACCTTCATGACATTCTGTACAAATCACATTCTCATAAGGGTCAAGATAACTTCTCAGTTCTTCTTCTGTCGGCTGATAAACCTGCATAGAGAAATAAACCCATCTGAGAAAAAAAATGAAGAAAAAAAAATACAAAATAAAGCACAACGGTGTAAGTAAAGTGATAAGGTACCTGATCACGCTCAGGGACTGTTATCACCACATCTCTCAAATCAGTTCCTGCTCTTGTGGGTTTACTAATTGCTTTAAACCTCTGCTTGCATAACGGGCAGCGAGATTCCACTTTGCCCCATTCCATGATGCAGGAAAAACAAAAATAATGAGTGCAGCAGTCTAGTGTTCCCCTCACTCTTCTCTTATCTTCCTCAGAGAGACAAATTCCACAGACCTGCTTAACCTCCTCGACCTTCACTTGCTCGACCTTTTCTTTACCTTTCCTACCAGGAGGCTTTCTTGGCAGCTGTACAATCTCATTCTCCTGAATTTTGTCAGGCGGTAATGAGCTTCTCAAATTAGGTTCCAAACTTCCGCACAACTGCATGGCTTCCCTCACTTGCTCTCTCTCTTCCTCAGAAATGGTGTAATCACAGTCGGATGATCCAGAAGACACAAAATCTGAATCGGATGGAGCAACAAATCTCCTCCTTTTGTTTGGCCCTTTTTTCTTGTTTTTTTCTCTAACAGGCAGGTTACCGTCCATAAAATCATCATCATCATCATCATCATCATCAGATCTTACTTTCCTCCTCAATGTACGATTCTTTTTTTGTTTCTTTCTCAAAGGCTTCTTTGATTTACTGTTTATAGGAACTTTTTTCTTCAAACGCCGCTTGCCCACTTTCACATTTGTTTTCTTCTTTTTCACCCTTGATTCTTCTTCCAATTCTGAAAAATCATCTTCATCGGGTGTAAATTCCTCATCGTCGTCATCGTCATCGTCATCTTCTTCATCATCATAATCCTGATCTGCCATTTCTTCATATGTAGCCCTTCTCCTCTTTTGCGATGGTTTAACCCTATTTTTCTGCCTTCCAGAGAAACCGTTTTGGGACTTTGATCTAGCCACCACCTTCCTCACCTCTTCCTCTTCTTCTTCCTCCTCCAGTTCATCCTCCTCCTCCTCCTCCTCAGTAAATATATCTTTACCCTTTTTCACTCTTGACCTACCGTTCTTTCTCACCTTTTTCATTTCCTCCTCATCTTCCTCCTGCTCCTCCAGCTCATCCTCCTCCTCCCCCTCCACAATAAATCTATCAACACCCTTTTTTGCTCTTGATCTACCGTTCCTTCTCACCTTTTTCATTTCCTCTTCATCTTCCTCCTCCTCCCCCTCCACAATAAATATATCTTTACCCTTTTTCGCTCTTGATCTACTGTTCTTTCTCGCCCATCTCACTTCCTCTTCCTCTTCCTCCTCCTCCTCTGCAAAACTACCAAAGCTCTCTTCTGATGCATTCCCATCCAAGGAGGAGCAATAATCCTCCTCCAACTCCTCAGAAACTAGCTTTTCTTCATCTGAAATCACATAATCTTCATCCGAATCATCGGAACCCTTATAATCTGACCGAATCCGTGGCTTGGCTCTTCGCTTGGAACTAACTTTCCCTCCCTTTACCATCTGTTTCTTGCACCAAAAAAAGGCCAAAAACCCACATATCATTCCAATCCCCAGATTCCCAAATCCAATTACATTAAAAAAATAATAATAACAATTGCTTCTTCAGAATTTTGCTTATGTCTGGTTTCCTTATTAATCAAAATCAATCCATCAAACATTTCCAGTCACCGATCTGCTTACAGCATTGAAATCCCAACAACAACAAAAACCCAGATTTGTTTTTCCTCCAAATTGTTCTCAACTTACACCAAAATTCATCAAAAAAAAAATGAAAATTTACATCCTTTTGACCCTGTAAACAGCCAATTCCTGCCCCTCTTTTCAGCTCTAATTTACCCAAATTGTACACAAAACCAACAAATTCCCAATTCAAAAAATCAAATCTTAACAAAAAAATTCCCAAAAAAAAAAAAGAAATTTAAATCTCACACTAGAAAAAACACATAAAACAAAAACCAAGACCTGGCCTTTACAAACTTCTCAAATCAGATTCCAATCCATGCAAAAATATAAAAAAATACCCACATATATACACACAAATTTTACAGAGAGAGAAACGTGGGTACCTGAGATAGAGAGAGAAAGACAGCACCGGAAACAATGGTCAAAAAATTATTTCTCTTTTTTTTTTTTTTTTGGGTGGTTTTATTTTTGTTTTATCTGCTCTCTGCTTCTTCTTCTTCTGCTCTCCTCTGTGGTTTTTTAATTTGCGCATAAAAGATTTATACTCGGGGCCAAATGAGGCGTTGGCACTTACGGCGTACGCAACTTGCCTTCCATAGTTGGATGTTTCCTATTCCGGAATTACGAAACTGCCCTCCTCTCGGGTGCCGTTATCGTACGTTCAATATCCTTTGTGAGCCATGGTGTATATTTTAGTGTTACTGCAAGGAACTGACTCCGGGATTTGATTGGCGTCTACCTCAAAACACCCCTTTTCCAGTTTTCCCCCTATTCTGAAACTAACTGTTTCTTTCCTGCAGTTATTATTTCCCTTCCTCCTTTAGCATCAAATCATGATATTCTCTCTTCCTTCCTGGGCCTTGCATACCTGTCCGTTTTTTACCTTTTCTTTCTTTCTTTTTAATAATTTTGGATGAATCAGAAAGACGATAAATTATAGTTTAACCCGTGAAGTGTGAAGCGTTTTTTACTTTGCATCTCGATGTTCAAAAGGTGTCTCGATTCAGTCTCCTGCTTAGCTGTTACATCAAACGTTACAAATTGTCACGATAAAAACGAGAGTTGATGCGTTATCATCCAGAGTATATGGACTGAACCGATAGTGAAACAAATTTGGGGCAGATAAAGAACTTATTAGTAAAGAGAAAATGTTATTTTGCCGTTATGATTCACATATGTTATTATCAAAACAATATTAATTGTATAGTTAATGAGTCCATACGACTAAAAACGTAAATCTTACATGTAACGCCCCAATAAATAACGTATACCAATTACATTGTTATAGAGTACCGAGAACAATAAAAAATAAAGTTTTAGACGACTATTGCTAACAATGTAGAGAATGAGGTAGAAGAAACTCATCCACAATCTATCATCCCATTTTCCTATTTTCCTTACTTTATCATTTTGATTTGGCTGTATGTGGTGAATAACGATCGTCTTGTTTTGTTTTTGCCATCTTCTTAATATATTTATTGTTTCAATAATTTTTATTAATTATTTAATAAAGAAAATAAATAAAATAAAAACTGTCATAAAGTAGGACTTCTTACATTCGATAGCAAAGAGTGAATAACACCCTAATTTAGGGTGCAATGTGCAATTAACCTAATATAGAAAAAGCATCCAATAAAACATAATTCTCTTTTCTGTTTTACATTTTAAAAAATAAACCCATTTGTATAGAAATCTACAAAAAAGGAAACCTGTATGATACAAAACCCCTTTATACGAAGCTCAGTTGGCACCATAATTTTGTAATTAGCAGTGTCCAATTACACAGATCTTCCTAGATACATTTCCAATGTCCAAATCTGATGGAGAATCATTACCTATAAAATACATTTATAATGGATTTAGATTTAGTAATAGAGTTAACGAGTTGATTAATTAAGTGTTTTTTTTTTTCTCATTCCTTTCGCTGTCACTATTATTGATAAAAGAATAATTCCTCTAATTGTTGACACCCCACCAAAATGTGTACTCACCTCCACCGTTACAAAATGACATAAACATAAAGCTAGAGTACATTATCATATCTTTAACTTTTTTTCCTAACCTGAGCAGGAAAACCCAAACACATTGATCATGTTTTCGAAAGTACATAATTTCTGATGCAAGACTACCAGAATACCAACATTGATTTGATAGCTTTTAACAGTTGGGGGAAAGAGGTGCAAAACCATTGTGATTAGAACCGAATTTTCTCCAAGATATTTTGACAGACAATGCTAGTTTAAAATCAATCAACAAAAACTATTAGATAAAAAAAAAATCAATTGCAAAAAGATTATGTGATATTTTGTCATAAGCTCAATGTTTTCATGTTTCAAATAGTAAACAACATTTGATATTTGCCTATTTGGAGTTTTGGACCGATACTTGGGTCTGAGTTTCTAACTAACCGTGGACCTAAAGCAAGGTTGGTGGAGCTGGCCTTTGGGTTGGGCGAACACTTTTGGATTTGGGCTGGGCTAACACCAACTGAACTTCTTGCTTGAGCCTTTCCTGCTCCAATGGTCTTTCATTGATCTTCATCCAGCCCACTTAATTTAATTTCCAACCCCCAAGGATTTGTTTGGATTTTCATGTGGCATGATTTAGAACCTTGGATATGATGATATGCATATGGAGGTAACTGTCAAAATGCTGAGATGTATTACATTATGCAGGGCATCTTTAAGGAGAGTTGGGTGGTGAAGTTGAACGTGGATGGGGCATTCTTTCCGAATAAGAGATTAGGTGGTATTGGAGATATATACTATTTTCGATAATAAGGAGGATGTATGCCATATTGGTAAGAGATTAGGTATCTCGATCTCCTACAAAAAGTGAGATTTCCACAATCTTCAACGGTTAAAGTTTGCATTTGAGAAGTGTGTTTTTGAGTTAGATGCACATGCGGTTGTCTTTGCGTTATAGAGATGGAAGAGTGTTGTTTTTGTTTTCTTCCGATGAGAACCTTATCGAAGAGATCAAATGACTCTCTCAATAGTTTGATCATTTGATTTGTCTAGCTATGCAGTTTATGATGTAGCACATTCTATTGCTATTGTGATTTGACAGGAGTAGCTACCAGGCTGGTTGATCAAAGTCAGTGTCGATGCTAATGCTGATGTTTCATAAATCATGTTCTAGGTGTGGAGTGGTACTCTTTTCTTAGCCAAAACTGCTATGAGCAAGTCTTCAACAAGGCCAACTTAAAAGCGTCAACGCATCTTTATGTAAACCTTCTAATCTATCATTGAAATTTCCATTATCAATACAATTATATAATTGATGCACAAATAAGTTATTGTTATATTAATCTTGGATCACCTTTCTTTTAGGAACAACTCATGATCAGCTTTCTTTACTCCCACCATACAAATATGATAGGACTAGCAGGGAGTTGAGATGTCCAATTCAGTGACTCCGGCTGTTAGGCATATATAAGCCCCTAACCACTCAAACTTGTTAAGCATAATACCCAAACTTTAGGGACCATACTAGTGAAGAAAGATAGGATATACAACAATCTCTGCCCCTTTAAAGAAGAACATCGAAAGCTTTAAAGCCAAAGCCCTTGATTGATATTGAGCTTATCTTTACCCCTAGCTAGCTAAAACTCCTTCGGGCATGCTAGATTTTGGTGAGGAACTATAGGACCAACAGACAAGAAAATGTGGGAAATATCACCAAGTTTTTGTAAGTGAACGTCAATCACACCAAGTGAGAGAGAAAAGGTACTCATAAGTTAGCTACTTACTTATAACTTTCTAGCTTTTACCATCCTCCATCTTATTTGGTCGGTCCAGAGAGTGAGCTATGCAGGCAAAGACATGAATGCATTATGCATATCGATTGAGCTGTCATGGTTTTAGGGGGAACTGTCATGATATGGGTTGCTTAATGGCCTTACCAAGGCATTACATAGATATGATTTCACTTTTCATCCCGTTTTTGTTTCTTTGTTTCTGTTTTATTTAATTTTTTTTAATTTTTTTTCCTATTGAAAAGCCACAATATATAACATAAGGTTTGCCATCATTATTCGATCAACACGACAACAATTTCAGTATATTCCTGAACGTAACAATATATCATTTTCATGCAATGATAAACCATCCCTTCTAACCTTCTAATGTTAAGTAACTCTGTGTTTTGTTTTGCCACACATGCTGTCATGTTCGCTCAATCACCTCTTACTATTTTTAAAGCCAATTAACAATAAACCATGCACCGCTAATAATGTCAAGTAACTCCTTGTTTTGCCACGTTGTCATGTTCGTTGGATCACCCTTACTATTTTACAGCCAATGACAAGGGATTTCCAAGTACTCGACATCTTTCGATCTAGAGAGATCCCTAGATAGGTCTACTTCTCGTCCCCTCACATAATTTAAGCAAACTGAGCTTGCTAGCTAGTTGATCGATAGGCTGACCCGTGACATTACTCTCTGCTAGCTAGGTCTACATGAAAGTGAAAAGAAGCTAGCTTAAACGTGCTAATTAAACTTTGCATCATGGCTACTTTTAGAATTAGTACGTTTCACAAACACTACTTCAAATGATGGTCCATACAAGTACGTTTTGGAGATGTATAGCTAGCATTGACGTGATTTTACTAATTTTCAATATTCCTGACCTAACCAGGAGATCATGCATCTTCTCTAAGAAAGACACTAGTCATCATCTTCGTAACTTGTTATCTCCAACGTAACTTTTACTGCTGAAACTTACCTCGACTAGTAATCAATGGTAAGATATATGCCTTGTTGGAAATTTTATGATTTAAAATTAAAATGTATTTTATTTATTTCGGGAGTTATTATCATTTTGTGTTTATTTCTCTATTTATGGTTTAACAGTTTTATGTTTTAAATATATTATTATTATTTGATAGTTATATGGTTAATGAGGCTATTGATGGTCATGCTAAGTGTGGCTATATAAGGGTACATGGCTAGAGTTGGAAGGCATGTATGGTTGGACATATTGTCGGATATGAAATATCAAGATGGTTGGATACATTTGAGAAATATCATGAGAAGAAAAGGCACTCCACCATCATGCAACCACTCTAGCACAACACCCTATCCACCTAAAGTCCTCTTCCATATCATACATATATCTATGTTAAATATACACCGCTTTGAGTACACGGGTGATTAAGGTTCAATGAGGTTTCTTAGCTGCACGACGAAGCTGGAAGAGTTGTTGTATCTTAGCGGAAGTTCGTCATTCAACTCTGTGCAGTCTTCTCTTAAGATAGTACACTTGCACGCCTCGACTCGATAAGTTTTCATATATATATAAATTTATATATTATTACTTTTTCTTACTTTTATTTGTTTTCTTATTATTATTATTATTATTATTGTTATTTCCCAATATATTGCCATATATTTTAATTGTATAGAAATTCCGTCCCATATTTTTCTAACATACCTCAAGAAATTACTGTACACACATACTCTTCAAATTTTTGTACACAGAACACCATATCAATTGATCCAACAATAAATATCGGATCCTGATGCCGGTGGAAGTGATGCTGACGCTTGATCTGATTCTGTCGACGTGATTTAGCCGGACCGGTGGAGCCCATTTCTTTGCCAGTGTTAGTCGGCCGGCAGTCTTAACTTTAACAAATACTACAGATGCCGGCATGGAGCTTCGGGCTACCGAGCTACTTTTGGGACCCATATGCCTATTTGTCAATGTTAAGAGTAACGAACTTTTAAAATTGGCGCTCCGAACCTGTTAGGCTCGCATGCTAACCCAACCATAAGTTTGAATCATTCAACCGTTTTGGAGGGAACGGCATATGAATTGACAGCACAGCCCTTCAATTTTACTTTATTTACCGTGATGCTCTTATCTATGATTCATTTCGCATGCAAGGCGTGGCATTTCATAACCATTTTGGTCTGGTTTGATGGATCGTTAATTACACCTCTCAAGACTACTCGATTCTAGCCGCCTTAGCTATGTCCCCTCCCTATCTCAATTCTCTTTTGTTTCTCCTCTATTCTATCTTCATGTCTTCTGTGGCTCCTTCATATATATATATATATATATATATATGCGCATCATATTTGCGAGTTTCCGGGTGAGCCGTGGTCGACAGTTTGCTCGATCTAAATGGGTTGAAGAATTGAGCTAGATTTCATCAGAAAGTCTTACAATACCTTATGACCAATATGGTTGGTATGGTTATCCACCAAATAACTTCAGTTTCAGGATAAACTCTATCATAATGTGCTTTAACAAGTATGATCATGTGCAATTCTAGTATAGTGTGAAGTACATTTGGTAAGATTGGTTAAGAACATTTACCCTAGCTTAATATCAAAAGTCCTGAATTCTAATTCGACTTGCTCTTCAATCCATTGAATGTACTGAAAACACTAAAGAGAGGAAAAAATATATCAAAATTTAGTTTGAAATGGATCATAATAAGTTACTTACAAATTAAATTAAACACTTAAAATAAATTAAGATCATGTGCATCTCCTCCTAAACCCACCCCACTTCACCCCCACCACAAAAGCCTAGAAGAATCTTGGACTAAGCAACTTTACCATAAAAACATCAAAAAGAAGAAAAATATTAGCATATATATCTTAAAGATATATAGGCTTGAAATTAAAAAAGCATTTCTTCTATATGACTGCAAATGGCCTAAATCATGAAGTGGTGCTCATATCATGTGCTCTTACTTGCCTTGTCCATGTTAAGTTAACGGGTCATCAATCATCCTCAGTGTCAAGAGGAAAATTAGAAGATAAGGGTGGTGGTGTTCCTCCTTCAATTTCCTTTTCATATGTTTGGGTTATATTTGATTGTTTTGCTAGGCAAGGCTAGGCCAGTCCCCCCTCTTTACCCTTTTCCTTTTACCCTAATTATAACTGGTCCTGTGATAGTATTAGATGTTTGATCACAGCCTTTTTTGGGTAGCTTCATGATTGTGAAATTCTGTGTAAGATATAATTAAAAGTGCTAGCTCATGAATATTAAGTTTGTTAATTTCAAGAAACATTATCTAAAGGCCCTAGTTCTCATTTCTTGGTCAAGTGCAATGGTACTAATCATCATTCTAACTTTTGAGAAGTGAATTATTAATTGTTTTCAAAAATGATTAATTTCCCTAATGACCTTGCTTGCCTTTACAAATAAGCAAAGAGGGTAGCCAATGAAAAGAATAAAATGGCATCTTAAAAGACATTTTGGACTGTTTATGCTACTAAAATATATGCACTCACCTGTAAGTATATATGACCTCTGACTTTTGTTTATACTTATTTAATGTAATATCAAGTAGGTGACCAGATCCTCTTGAACAATATAAGTAGATGACTAGGTCAATTTAGAACAATGAAGGTCATTGTGTATAGGGTTGTCAGTACGTTGTGTATATTTGACATAGAAGGAGATAAATGTGAAAAGACTAACAACTAAATGAATAAGTTGAAAGAGTTCTAGGTTATGTTAGATCAATTAAAAAACAAAAAGAAACCCCAATTTAAAACCATCTTAAGTAAGATATTTTGGTAATGTGAATCACATCACTCTTACACAAAATACATATATATATATAATGTATCAAAGTAGGATTGATACATGAGATATAAAATTTATCTATAAACTCAATCCCTTATGAGTTCAAGGAACTACATCTTAATCCATTTTTCATACAATATTTATTTAGTACATATTTCGATTTGGTATATAAATGAAAAGTAACGATTTTCTTATTTAATCAAAGAAGCTGTAAATTTTTTCTGTTAAAATTAGCATCAATACAATAATACACACATATATATATATGTACATATAATGCCCCACCCTATATAAATATATATTTTATAGTATTGGATGAGCTTTTGGATGATCACCCAAAAAAAAAAAAACTCAATTCACCAAAAAGGACTGATTTTCTTTTTCTTTTTCCAGCAAAAACTCTTTAATTTCTTATTTTCCTAATTGTTTGTAAAAGCTTTTGTCGTGTTGTGGAATATAAACCGTTAAATCCCATCTCTCCGGGAGGCTCGGAACTAGGTTCGGTGTAGCTTTTTCCTTTCAAGATTAGACAGACAACAAGCTAAAACAGAGAGAGAGAGAGAGAGAGAACCCAAGAAACAAAGCTCAGAAAAACCAAAACACAGACACAGAA
Organism: Rosa persica; assembly: GCA_025331145.1. Lineage (NCBI taxonomy): Eukaryota > Viridiplantae > Streptophyta > Magnoliopsida > Rosales > Rosaceae > Rosa > Rosa persica. Next base: position 5,020,458 of record WFKR01000003.1, on the reverse strand, counting down.
AGTGAGGGAAAGAAAATTATCCCAATTCCAATTTTCTCTCTCCCTTCACTTTCCATTACTCCTTTTCTTTTCTTTTCTTTTTCTTCAAAATAGGACCTAATCTTCACAGCCAAGTCTCCCTCTATATCTAATTCCAGTTTCTCCCTCAGAGAGTTCAACCAATGCTTCAATCTATAACACGAAAATCCCATAACTTTTCTGGGTTCCCATCATTGTGGTCTGCATTGTTCTCTAGAGAAGTCTAAACTTCTGGGTTAATGGGGAGGAATTGAATTTTGAAGTAAATTTGATTTCTTGGTGGTAATGGCAACAGAGCAATCGTTGCCTTTGAATGTTGCTTCTGTGGTTGAAGCCGTTCTTCAACAGCATGGGACTCGTCTCAGCGATGTGGGATTGGCTTCAAGGAAGGCAGAGGAAGCTTGTAATATTCTTTCCTTTATTTTCTACTTTTTTCTAATTTATTGGTTCTTCATCTTCCTAGGTGTTTTCTGGAATATGATACTGAATTTTCTTGATAAATGTGGTGAGGTGTTAATTTTAATGGAAATGTACTGCAAAGGAACTTTCTTTTTAATACCTGGAATGTTTTAATGAAGGCCCAAATAATCCAATTTTTCATAAATGGTTATCTTCGTCTCTAATTTTTATTGATGATAGAATTGAAATCATGGGAGGGTTAGTAATGGCTGAGGAATAGTGGAATACTACCATTTGGTTTAATGAAGCTAAATTTGGAAACATAACTTGAATACATTGTTCTGTTGCTTTATATTTCAATCATCTTGGAGAAGATTTTGATATCATGAATATCAAATATAAGTTATATAACACACCAATTCAACAGTAGAAGCAAGGTTTTCTCAGCCTATGACTTGAATTTCAATGTAATGTAATGTAAATATGGTGCCATATATGCAGCTGTGAGAAGGTATGAAGCAGCCGGGTGGCTTAGAAAGACGGTTGGAGTGGTGGGCGGTAAAGATTTGCCAGCTGAGCCATCTGAAGAAGATTTTAGGCTTGGATTGCGAAGTGGAATAATCCTTTGCAATGTTATTAACAAGGTTCATCCCGGAGCTGTGGCAAAGGTATGGATCAACTTGGTTTCTATTTTGGCTTTGTTCAGGCTCTTTTATATGTCCTATTTGTTTATTGAATGGTTTGATGAGGATAACTGCCTATTTGTTCCTAGGTTGTTGAAGGCCCTTGTGACTCCGTGCCTATTCCTGACGGGGCAGCTCTATCAGCATTTCAGTACTTCGAAAACGTCAGAAATTTCCTTGTGGCTGTGGAGGAATTGGGGCTTCCAACCTTTGAAGCCTCTGATTTGGAACAGGTTGGTGCTAAGAATACATTTATGGCTGTGCACTTGCAGATTTTTTGTTTTTGTTTCGTGGTGACACTTATTCAAATTTTGAGTTTACAGGGAGGAAAATCTGCAAGTACAAGGATTGTCAACTGTGTTCTAGCACTAAAATCATATAGTGACTGGAAACAAGCAGGCGGAAGTGGATCATGGAAATTTGTTGGAAACTTGAAACCACCTATCTCTGGGAAACCGTTTCTGCGAAAAAATTCTGAACCATTCATGAGTTCCTTTACAAGGACCTCATCATGGAGTGAAAGGTCGCAAGATAGTTTCTCCAGTGAAGATCCCAATGAAGCAGTTAGTGAGATTTTCTGTTTCTTAAATTTTTCTTTTACATTTATCAGATGATAGAGTTTAATTGTTTGTCTTCTAATTTTCAGAGTTCTTCTCATTCCTTACACATGCTAGTACGTGAAGTTCTTTTGGACAAAAAACAGGAAGAAATTCCATTTGTAAGTATCTTAATAAATTTTACTGATGTGGATGGGAGTCAACGGAAATTAAATCCAATTTTTGTCATGAAAGTAACTGTGGAGATACTTAAGGTTGTTTCCTGTTATTCAGAAAAATCAGCATTCCCTTCCAATATATTGTGATCATTTAGTGGATTACCACATTTTGTTACTCCAAGGATAACATTGTTCCTCATATTACTACGTTTCCTATTTTTCCTGAGCATTCTGTTTTACTCAAGGAAACCATTTTCTGTTGCTTTTGACAGATTGTGGAATCTATGCTGAGTAAAGTAATGGAGGAGTTTCAGCATCGGCTAGCAAGCCAAACTGAACTGGTAAGTAGCTGCTTGTCCTCGAACAATGGCTTACTTTTTCATGTGCTATTTTTCTTCTTCTTTTTCTTTCTGAGAGCTTATTGCCTCCTTAGTGTACATGATATATGTCGGGTGACTAAGTTCTACCCTGGTTATACTTGGATCCTGCTTCCCGGCCAGTTTTGGACTTCTACTGTTTTGTCTCATTGTCTTTAGGAAGATGAAATATATGTGCAGTTTCACTATTAATGACTAGGTTACTATCAAGCTTTCATGGATGATTTACTCTGTTTGATAATGGCAGGTAAAAGTACCTTCCAAAGATAGCCCTGGCCCTGACTCTGACTCTCCATCTCTTTCTGAACCTGGTTCTGGTGATATCAAGGTATGTCTGCATGCATTTAGATTCTCATTCACCATACTGTTGTGAAAATGCAAAAGACTTGATTCAATGGGATAGCATTTTGTGTAACTTTGATTGATTTTGCAATTGGTGACATTTTCTTTTACTGATGGATGATTTAGAATGAAGAGAAAGCTGCGACTCAAATAAAGGACGATTGTTACAATCAAACATATGAACATCAAGAGGGATCAAAGGTCCAGTTTGTGAAACATAAAATGTTGGTTGAACAACAAAAGAAAAATATTCAGGTAAACTGCAGTTGTATCATAATAGCTACTCCAATACTGCAATCTGTCCTAAAGAAGTACTGGTGAAATTGGTGCTAATATCCTGTAGGAATTGAAACATAATCTATATGATACAAAAGCAGGAATGAAGTTTCTACAAATGAAGTACCAGGAGGATTTCAACAGCCTAGGTAATATATTTAAACTAAAATCGGTTTTATTCTTTTTCTTTCCAAATTCTTAATGAGGACCATAATTAGTTTTGCAATGTAGGTATGCACCTGCAGGGTTTGGCTCATGCAGCATCAGGATACCAGAAAGTTCTTGAAGAAAATCGCAAGTTATACAATCTGGTGCAGGATCTGAAAGGTAAGTTTCTGGTCCTCCTATGTAAATCAATCCCTATATGTTTTCTACAACTTAAGTCATTAATTTTGTTTAATTAGGAAATATAAGGGTATACTGCCGAGTGCGTCCTCTGTTGCCTGGGCAAACAAATCGTTCCAATACTTTTGATCAAATAGATGATGGAAAAATTACAATTGTCACCCCTTCAAAATATGGCAAAGAGGGGCGGAAATCTTTCAGTTTCAACAAAGTATTTGGGCCATTATCAACCCAAGGTTAGCTAGCTAGTCTCAAAGTAGGTTCACTCTTAATCATACTTGTCAGCGTATTCACTATCACTTTTCTTTCCACGCAGAGGAGGTATTTTCAGATACACAGCCTCTCATTCGGTCAGTTCTTGATGGTTACAATGTCTGTATATTTGCTTATGGACAAACCGGATCAGGAAAAACTTATACTATGGTATGACATGTGAAATTATATTTTAGATGATTTCATCATATAATGGGTATTGATCCTGAAAAATTATAGACTAAATTGATTTGTTTTGTTCACCAATATAGACTGGACCGACTGAGGTTACGGAAGAAAGTCGAGGTGTAAATTACAGAGCATTGGGTGATCTATTTCATCTATCAGAACTGAGAAAGGACACCATTCGCTATGAAATTTCTGTACAGATGCTTGAAATTTATAATGAGCAAGTTAGGGATCTCCTTGCTGTGGATGGCTCTAACCAAAGATATCCTTTATGAGTCCTGACCTTACTTTACTTTCTAGATTGTGATGTTCCTTTTAGTCATTAAATGCATATCATATTCCTTTGTGACCTTAACTCCAGCTTACATTAGAAATTCGAAATAGTTCTCAAAACGGCATTAATGTACCTGAAGCGAACCTTGTACCTGTATCATCAACATCTGATGTTATATATTTGATGAACCTTGGGCATAAGAATCGTGCAGTGAGTTCTACAGCCATGAATGACCGGAGTAGTCGTTCCCATAGGTAGGATTAATGATGTACTTTGACTATTAATATGAGAAGTGCTCCTACATTTGCATAAAAGCTATAGACATTGACTTCCTTCTGTAATGATAAACAGTTGCTTGACAGTTCATGTTCACGGAAGGGATCTGACATCTGGAAGTATTCTCCGTGGTTGTATGCATCTAGTTGACTTAGCAGGAAGTGAAAGAGTTGATAAATCCGAGGTGACTGGTGATAGATTAAAGGAGGCACAACATATTAACAAATCTCTCTCAGCTTTAGGAGATGTCATTGCCTCTCTTGCTCAAAAGAATTCACATGTTCCATATAGAAATAGTAAACTCACACAACTACTCCAAGACTCACTTGGTAAGAATAGTTTTAATAACCTTGAGCTTACGTGGAAAAACTCTCATTTATGGTTGCTCCTTTGTAATTATTTGATTGTTCTTTGTGATATCAGGAGGGCAGGCAAAGACACTCATGTTTGTTCACATTAGTCCTGAGTATGAAGCTCTTGGAGAAACATTGAGTACCCTCAAATTTGCAGAACGGGTTTCCACAGTTGAACTTGGTGCTGCTCGAGTCAACAAAGATGGTGCAAATGTTAAAGAGCTGAAAGAACAGGTGATCTTGGCTTTTATGGTTATAACCAATTGTATGTGCAATATATGAACCTCTTTTTTTTACTGTTTATTCTTTTTATATCAGATTGCTACTCTGAAGACAGCCTTAGCACGAAAAGAAGGTGAGGGAATGCAGTTGAAACATTCGCTCTCCCTAAGCCCCGAAAGGTTTAGAATGAAGTCTGCTGGCTCTTCGCCTATGCATCCAAGAGTGAAAAGTACCGGAGATTTTTCCGGTGGCCGTAAGCAACCAACGGAGGATTTTGGAAATATAGAGGTACGTGGCCAAGTAATTAATATCAATACATGGATAAAAAATTTATTTTATCAATGGTCTCTAATCACTTCATTTTGCTTCATAATATTTGGATTCACTAGGCTCGTAAAACCTCTACATCAAAGCCAAAAAGGCGAAGTTTAGATCTTCAAGACATGTTGATGCATTCACCTCCATGGCCACCGGTTGGTAGTCCCAAAGTGAATGGAAAGGAGGATGATAAGGAGTTGTTTTCATCAATTCCCGGTGATTGGGTTGATAAGGTGATGGTGAACAAGCTTGAGAGTAAAAGTAGAGAACAAAGCCCATTAAGATCATGTTGGGATCATGTGGACAACAGACAGTTACCAGAGCTGTTTGGTCAGAGTCGCCTCTCACACCCTTCCATCATATGTTCAACGACAAATAAAGAGGAGAGTCAAGACTTTGACGAATCTGATGATCAACTTGATGCTGCAACTAGTGATTCCTCAGAGCCAGACACGCTTTGGCAACTAAATGCTCCTATTAAAGCTACAAACATTCCAAATGGGTTGGGAGCAAAACCAAAGAAAACTAATTCCAGGCCGGTAGGGAGCCCAGAAACTAGGTAAACTCTGATTCCCATGAGTTAATATCACATTCATCTTTAAGCTGCATTATCTGATGGTTTATTCAGATCGATGCATATACTACTCTTCCCTAGATGTGTTCTGATACAATATTTCACTTATCTTATTGTTGTTAACAGAAGTTTCATTCCATCACTAATTCCTTCACCGTCACGAAAACCACCCAATGGTGTTAGTCAGGCTTTGCCTAAGAGGCATTCAGTTTCTGCTGAAGGCAAGCGAAGGTATGGGAGTGCAAAGTGATGATGAGTTTACTGTTCATGATGTGAAAGTTTGCAAGATTTATAATTTTTTTGGGTCATTTTTGTGTATTCGTGTCTATAGAGGAACGGAGAGAGAGTGAGAGAAGTTTCTAGATATGTATATTTGAAATGGCAATTATTTTAGTTGCCTGAGTTTCTGTTCCGGTGATCATAAACTAAAAGCAAAAATTGACTCGGGTATTGCCTTTGCAATTAAACAACAAAAATTGACTAGCTTTCTAGGATACTAGCAGCATGCCCGCTTTCTCTCGGGTGACATTGTGTTAAGGGAAAATTGTCGATTAAAAGGAATTGTTTTTTTTTTTTAAATTTTTTTTAAACATAGAATAGTGATGGGTTGATTATTTTTAATTTCAATTTACACTTTTATTTATTTATATTTTATTGACTTAATTTAATAATTATGTTATGAAATGGTATTATAGACACTTTAAAATTTAGTGAAGCCCTTTAACACCAAAAGAGGGCCTCCATTTATAATAGTAGAGATATGAGAATATTCAAGTTAACCACCTTAATAAGCATCCGAAACAAAAGTTTCCAACAGTTAGAAACTAAAAACAAACAATTTGTATAGCAATTTGGAAACCAATTGTTTGGCTACAATGCGAGATTCAAAAACAGTAAAATAATCCAGTTTTGGATTCTAATGTTATGCCAAAGATATCATACATTTGTTAAGATTAGTATCTCCAACTCTTCAGTCGTCCTCTTTCTGTTCCGTTTTGTTCTTTCCTTTCTTTGCGGTTTTGACGGTTGAAATGTGAAACCTTTCTAGTAGAGGCTCAGGCCTGCGTGTTTTCCGATTAAATGCTCTGACGCAAATAAAACCTGAAATGAAAAATTTTCAATAATTTGATATAATTATTGAATGTTATACTGTACCCTAGTTCTCTTTTTCTTTCTTGGAATTATTAGTGTACATGAAAAGCACTAAAAACAATTTGACATAAGGTGAAATTCTCCTTATACAAAATTATCATTAAAAAAAAGTAAGTATTCTACAAAAATACTACTAAGTTCGTAGCAAAAGTATCATAAAATACATATTTAATTGTTAATTAGTTACAGTTTAGAGATTTTTATAATTTTTCTTTAGAAGTTTGTTAAGGAAAAAAGAGGAATGTTAGCAGTTTTTCCCTCCAACCTTTTCCTTTCTACCTTTCTCATTCATTACATGCCATGTAGATTCATTTATTATTACAATCTATGCATTTACTACCTTGAAAAAACAATTAATTTCATTCCATGTTTTACCTTTATTTATGTTTGACCTTATTAAATGCTCCCTGTTAATATGAAAATAAAAAGCTCTTGACTCTTTGTTTTTCTAACATTTTTTTAATTTCTTATATTTCCTAAATTCTTCAACGAAAATTTTTCTTTTATTTATTTGGTCATATTCCATAATACTGAGACTTTTTTAACATATTTTTTTTTATATAAAACCCACAAAAGCCAAAAAGAAAAGAAAAAAAAAAATAAGATGATAAAACTCACTGACATGGCAGCTGTAAATGTGTTTTTTTTTTTTTTTTTTTTAACATTCTCTTTGATATATGTATATAAGTAAAGCAAACATTTGGCAGTCTTTTTTTTTTGGGAAAAAATTTGAAGTATGTTCTTAAATATGTATGTGCATATTTGCAATATGTATGCATTTACGTATGTAAACCCACAAGAGAATATAAATTGCAAATAAAACGGATTCACAAAAGAAATAAAAAGTTAAAAAGCTAAAATTAATTACTTAATTAAATGCATGTGAAATTAAATAAGGGTAAAGAGGGAAAGTGAAAACTTGTCATTTAATTGTATTAATTATTTGAATTTTTTAGATAATGGAATACACATGACATGCAATAAATATGAAAAATAGAAAGGAAAAGGTTGGAGGGAAAGGTTGCTAGCATTCCTCAAGAAAAAAAAAATTGAATTTGCAATTTATTCAAACCAATTTATGTTTCAGGTTTTTTTTTTACGAATTAACGAATAAAAAATAATGGTTGATTGAGCTACTTTTATATCATTCATTATGAAGTTATTAACTAAGAGCTATTAAGTAGTGAAAAACTATAATACATACCTTCCTTAAAACACATCGCAACGTCATATGTTGATAAGCCTGCAATAAATCATTGGTAATTTATTTTCTTAATAAATAGTGATATTCTTGCATGATAGAATCTCTTTACATACATTTTCGTACAATCACACAAAGATCATCTTTACACAAATATTTACTTACCTTTAAGGATTGCACTTGTTGATGTCCCAAAGTATACATCTCTTCTCGTCTGATCCCATAACAAATCTCTACGAACGTTGATGGGGCTTATACTGGATTCATGATCCGCAAAAACCTACAAAGCAATAATTTTCACGTACTAGCATATAATAGCTTAATCTAAAATATTATTCATTTTATAGTTTGCAGTACATGTAAACTATGAACTATTGGATAAAGGGTAAGTAAACTCACCTCATTAATTTGAAAATATGTACCGTTCAATGGAAAACTTCCCCTCATTGCTGTTCTACAAGGTATCTGTTCATGCATTAATATAATTTATTATATAATTGTTTAAAATATTTATTAAAAACATTTAACCATACATGACTAGTGTATTGCTCACCAAAATTGTTCCTTGAACAGTATTAGCTTGTGTTGAAAGACTGTTACAAGAAAAACATGTCTTCTCACCATCACATGATGAATCATTAGATCCCTTGCAACTGCATCTGTTTTGAGATGATTGAGATACTTTTGACATTTGATCTGAAATTGACATATTCACAAATAAATAATTAAAGCATATTCAAATATAGTTAGGCAACTCTGAACCTAACATCAATGCTTTTAGTTATCAAAATAAGAATTTTTCACATATGAACATTTCAAGGTATTTCATGTCTTTCTCAAGGTCATACCTGATGTGCACATGGCAAAAAGGTAAGGACTATTATCATGAGGGTGACGTCTCTCTAGTTGTAGCTACAACAGACATATTTACAACAATTAAGTTGAGATAATTTACAACGGGGCAAAAATTGAGTTTGTGAGAGAAAAGAATAATTAACTTACCTCTTTAAATAAAGGGCCTTGATCTTTAATCTCGTAGCTGCATGATAGTTATAGTTAACTACAGTGATATATAATAATACGTCGTTCTTTTAATAAATGTGAAGCCAACTTACACTGAGTGTTTTGTCCTCAAACGGTCCACTTCTTTTAGTCTTCGAGCGGGGATGGAAGCAGCTTCTTCTGGGGTCATAAAGGGAACTAGTGTTGAGATATCACTTCCTCGAAATGTATTCATATATGGACTTCTTGTTACGAACTCTTTAAAAGGATCATCAAGGAATAAATCTTCAATGTCTCTTTCCACATATTCTGGTTCCGGTGATGACGGTCGAGGTGATGCTGGTTCTTCAATTATCGGTTCACAATCTTTTCTTTGATATTCTAATTTAGTAGTGTCCTCAAGATATGATTGTGATGCTGCATTTAGTGGCTCATACCCAGAAGAAAGATGATTATTGCAAATAACCACATCAGTTTTCTTTTGTCCTTGCTTCTTCATTGACTTCGGTAAAGCAGCATATTTTGAACTATATCAAATATGTGAATTAGATTTAGACCTCAAATTATTTCAAATGAGATTAGAATTTACAAATTGTTGTCAAACATACCCGATTTACACACACACACACACACAAAATAAAAACATGCTTCACAAATAAAATAAAATAACATAATTAAAAAAACGTGTTATGAAAACTTTATTAGTTATAGCAACAATTTCTAATTAAAACATGCTTTATTGATTTTCATGCCTTTGAGGTAATTAAAATTCTTCAATTTTGTTTTTGACCTAAACAATGGGCACCTCTATCATGTGAGGGACCAAATAAAAGACATCAAATACAATAAAATTTGAAATCACTAAGTTTCGATTAAATTCAAAATTAAATAATTGAATTTTGGGAATCTGGACATTTATGTTTAGTGGTAGAATCATATATAGCTTGTTAAAGAAACATTAAAATTAATGGAAAATTCGGAAACCAACCAATAAAAGAATAGCATAAGTCAACATAAAGTAAAATGGGAGTGCGAAAATCACTTCTTTATGATTATCTAAAAGGATATTAATCACCCAAAGATGTGCAAACTAGAAATAGGTTAATAATTGCATTGTAACTTGTTTTTAATTGATATTTACGTTTTTATAGGTTATGAACAAATGTAATTTCCAAATTTTAATTATATAAGCTTAATTTCAAATCTTCATTATATGATATTAGAGCATCTTTAGCAATGCTAGCCATTTTTGAGTCAAATTTTAGCTAAAGTAGCTAAAAAGTCATTTTAGCTAGCCATTTTAGAATTACGTCTGCATCAATGCTTTATATTTTAGTTAGTTTGAAATTTATATTATTTTTTAAATGAGGATTAAGTTGTTTAAATGTATTTATAAATTACATTAAATAACTTAAAATGAATGTTTTAAATTATAGGAGCGAGATAGCTAAAAGTTATAACAGAGAGCCACTTAGGAGTCTTGTGCAGCTGTTAAAATAGATAAAAATATAAACATGCTCTTCAAAATAACTAAAGAGTCAAAATAGAGAGTCTGCTAAAAATACTCTTAAAGCAGAAGTTAAAAAATTAGAAAATTTGAACAAACCTTGCATATGCACTAAGATAATACTTGCACTCGTTCTTCATCGGACATGAATGACAATTAGGTTTACGTTTGGTACAATAAACCTGCATGAATATTATAAATATCATTTCATAAAATAAAAGGCATTAATTTCCTCTAAACTATTGAATGCCACAATTTTGCAACATATAAACCTGCATGAATATTATAAATATCATTTCATAAAATAAAAGGCATTAATTTCCTCTAAACTATTGAATGCCACAATTTTGCAATATATATTATCATGTTGCATACCTTTCCAAAGGTTATCATTTGATAGTGTAGTTCATACCTGTATAAAGATTAAAATATGAGTCTAAGTCCTTACGGAATATAGTTTCATAAAGGAAAAAATTTCTTGAGAAAAGAAAATTTTGAGAATTACAGTTTTTCGAACTTCAATTTCATTAGCCGAGGCCAAAGATACTTCTGAATATTGTCCATAACTGGCATCCTACAAAAAGTATCGAGTTAGTTTTACTGAAAATACAAATTATATGTCTTATAAGTATATTGTTGACTTACTTATTCAAACAAATTAAGTATATTGTTGACATACTTTCTTCTAATAGTATTTTTTTTGAATAAAAGATAATTTTCTTATATGTCTTGTAAGTATGTTGTTTACATATTTTATTCGTATAGGAATATTTTTTTATGTCTTGTAAGTATTTATTTACATTCTTGTTCGTATATACTTACTCTTCTAATACGTGTATCTGAACATCTTCAGGTAATGGTTGCATAGGCACCCACCCTAAACGAATGGCTATCCTGCCAACATTAACGTCCACCTAATAGAAAAAAATGAATAAGTATTTGGACTTCATAAAAATATAACATGACTTAGAGAGTGCTCATTTGTCTCATACCGGGAAGGCTATCTGCTTGAGTGCTAAAAGGCGCACGCACTCTACACTTTTCAGGCCAATTCCCTCGATATTAGTCAAATATTTCCTACAAATATAGATTAGTGAATAATTAAAATAATTGGTAGAACTGAATAAAAATATTCAGTAATTTAAATCTTGCATAAATACTATACATACCTTACTAGTTTGTCTGGAGTCCATCTTAGCCACTCAAGGTTTATTTCTTTTTGGTCCTGATTCACGTCATTAAGAAATTTCTACAAAACAAATAAAACGAGTTAGTTCTTGTGATCGTAGAAATGTTTCTTTTAATTCTCAGCAAACTTCTCTCTAACTTTATTGTCTTGAAATTTAATTTTTGTTATATATTTGACCATGGTCATCCAACATCACGTGGAGAAAATTTAAAATCAAAACAAAAAAAGATTGGGCCACAAAGGAAAAAAGGATATATAACTGTATACAGCCAAAAGATAGAGAATATTTTTTATTTATCTTTTTTCATTTCAAAACCAAAATTTGAGCATATGAATTATCCATCACCATATAACATCAAAACATAAGTCTTCCTAGATAATAAACGTAACTCACTGCTGACATTTCAAAAAAAAAAAAAAAGAAGGCAAAAACAAATGTAACTCCCTGAAACATAGAACTAAAACCAATAGACAACCACTAAAAATATCACCAATAACAGAATAATAATTATAATCTCTAATTATTATTTTTGTAATAGTAAATCTCATAAAAGTTATACGAAAAGAAGCATCGAATTAGCAGTAACATATACTTTGGTTATACATGATGCTAAAGTCAAATTCAATATCGCTGCAAAACAGAGTTCAATCACTACTATTCATAGATAAATAAAAAGAAACAAAATAGATAAAATAAATATGGCGTTCAAGTGTTCAACCTCTCAAAAAGAAACAAAATAAATAAATAAAAAAAAGATTGCGTTCGATCACTAAATAGACAAAAAACTGGGAAATTTTCTTATTCGTCTTTTGCTTTCAGTTTTTGTAATCACTGAGTCTTTAGTTATCTTCTTTTTGCTTCTGTTAATCGTAGTTTCTGGGTACCAACAAATGTTGAAAGACATATATGTGATAAGGACCAAGAATTAACAATCAAACCGACCAGTCAAAAACTAATCAAAATTATTAATTTATCAAGAAACATCTAATAGTCCTTTGGTAGCAAATCATAAACCAAGAGTCCAAGACCGGATCCAAAATGCAGAAGAAGAAGAATTGAAGGAAGCTGATGAGCGATGATGGGCAGAAAGTGTTAATGGGTTCAATACAATTAAGCATAAGTACTGGTGATTATCTGAGGAAAAAAATTAAGAAAACCAAACCAACCTATAAGAATTGAAGAAGTAACCAACAGAGAGATTCAGTGAAGAAGATAGAGACTCGAAGAAAAAGGGGAAGAAAAAAAAAAAAGCAATCTCTCAGCTGCTTTCTAAAAATAAAATATTGGTTATTTAACTCAATTTTTTTTAAATAACCACATTATAAAATCTTACCAAACACATAATCAATCCATAATGGTAACTAAAAGTGATTTTATTCCCCACAGCTCAATACCAAATGGAGCCTAAGCATATCCCAATACGCTTATACTTTGAAGCAAATTAACAAGGAAATAAATTGTATTTCAGATAATATTAAAAAATAAAAATTATAGATATTTTGTTTACCTTTATTCGATCTGCGATGACACGATGTTGTCCACGTCCTTTGATGGCTTCAGCAACATCACCAACATCTGCTTGTCTAACGGCCTGCCAGTCCACCGAATCCGCCATGTGCCTGATCTTTCTTTCCTTTCCATGTTCTCTCCTATAATAATCCCAATCAGGTTTTCCATTCACCATAGCACCCTCATTATTTATTTCTCGAGCATCCACCTTCAACTTCCTTCCTCTTTGCTTTTCCTCATTGAAGTAAGAAAGCGAATTTTCAGTAATAATATCAATCGAGCAGTCAGGCTTATCAGATGGCATGTCCACGTAATAATCTTGACCCTCAAAATTTTGCTGCAACTCAACTTGCTCGGCTAACAACATTTCGCAATCACTTGACTTCTGATTTTCGTACTTCATTGTAGTTGTGGCTTCTTGTGTGAACGACTCTTTATCAAATACCATGTTACTTCCAACCAATTTATGGCTGCCACTATTTATATCTTCACAATATGTTTGGTCATTTGATTGTTCACAGCTGGACTTTGAGATTCCACCCTCTACTAATTCCTCAATTTTAACAATTCTTGATTGCTCACAACTTGGCTCTGAGTTTGCATAAGTTAATTCTTGGTTACAACTGGGCTGATATGGGAAAGCTGCAGCTAGTGATATAAAGGCAGAACTGTAGAAAATAAGATTAAGTTAATTAGTGGTCTAATCATCCTCATAATCATAAAAGCATATATGACATAATCTAATTTACTGAACTTTACCTGGATAGATGATCTGATACGTTCTGTGTTAAAAAAACTCCGACTATCGAATCCATAACTGATCCATCCCATTCTGAAAATTCTCTATTTCCTAATCATAATATAAATCAAAACAATAAGTTTGAGTTTAAACTGAAGAGAAAAACAATACAATAAAAATAACATGAAGTACATTCTCAAAACAAAAACTAAAAGTAAAATGGGGCCAATTTAGAAATAAAAGAGAAGAAAACAAAAATTGTAGAACAGATGTCCCATTAGCTTATGGGAATATATAGTCACCAAGTCGACTAAATGAGAATTCAACATCAATTTTCTTATATGTCTATTTTTCTAATCAAATAAGATGATACTTTCATAAAAATTAGAATAAAAAAGGACAAAAATATGAGGTATTACCAGTAAGTGTTCACTGAATATAGTGCTTAAGAACCTGAATTCCCAAGCTTTAAGAGGCTTGGCTAGAGCAAAAAAAAGTTCACTGACACCGCATGATCTATATATGGTCGTGGTTTAGAACCAAGTAATATGAATATACAATAATTGTAGGTGAGCGATTTGTGTATATAATTATAATATATTGCCCTGTTAATTGATTATAATGTTTTCTTTTTTTGAAAAAAAAGAGAACTAATGGACTTTTTGAAGCTAGAAAACTCTGTCTCAAGGCGATTTCTCTCTTTATTCCTCTGTCGATCAAAAAGTTTCTACTAACCATCTATGAAGATTCTACAGTATATTTCAAATCAAACATCAACATTTATTTTTCCCAGAATTCCTCTAGTTCCTCTTTC